>WOXC01007269.1:0-664231 GCA_011680675.1 Gymnobelideus leadbeateri | reverse complement strand
AGTTGTGATCATATAGATTCTGGGTTTGTTTTGGCAAGCAGATTCCCAAATATTTTATAATGTCTACAGTGACTTTAAATGGGATTTCTCTTTCTATCTCTTGCTGTTGAGTTTTATTAGAGATGTACAGGAATGCTGAGGATTTATGTGGGTTTATTTTATATCCTGCAACTTTGCCAAATTTATTTATTGTCTAAAATAATTTTTTACTTGATTCTCTAGGATTCTCTAAGTATATCATCATATCATCTGCAAAGAGTGACAGCTTGGTCACTTCTTTGCCTAATTTGATTCCTTTGATTTCTTTTTCTTCTCTAATTGCTACTGCTAACGTTTCAAGTACCAGATTGAATAAGAGGGGTGATAGTGGACACCCTTGTTTCACTCCTGATCTTATTGGAAAGGCTTCTGGTTTATCCCCATTGCATATAATACTTGCTGATGGTTTTAGATAGATGCTAGCAACTGTTTTAAGGAAGGCTCCATTTATTCCTATACTTTCTAGTGTTTTCTCCATTTGTTTTTGAAGAATTTGATGTGATGGCATAGTAAATATTGATCCTAAGAGCAATTTTAATATTTTGATTTGTAAGCTTGACTTGTGAGACTAGTCCAATAATACTAGAGTTAGAAGATCTCAATTCATGTTCTGTCTCTTATATTGATTGACATCTTGTGGCTTTGGGGAAGTCATTTCACCTTACTTTCCTCATTCATAAAATGAGAGATTAAGAAAAGTAAAGGGAACAAGTATTTATTAAGTGCCTCCACTTTTGTCTTCATAATAATACCCTCTCAGTATTATTTTTTCCAATTTATTTATCTTCAGGTGAAGAAACTGAGGCAGACAAAGATTAAGTGACTTGCCAAAAATCACACAGTTACTGTCTAAGGCAGGATTTGAACTCAGGTCTTCCTGACAGGTCAATACTCTGTCCATTTTGCCACCTACTTTCCTAACTAGAAAAATGCTTTCTTGCGTCCCTTCTAGCTGTACCAATCTGCAATTCTCTGATTTCCTTATTATCATTACAGTTGGAATATCAGTAGCATTGGTAAAATGCTATTTTTTGCATTTTGTATGCCGATTCTGAGATGAAGGACAGGGCTCACACAGTCAGATGGCTGTGCAAGGGCTGGAATGCAAAGAGCAGAGTTGAGCAGGATGACCATGGGACCAGGTGTATTAATCACAGAGGGCAGAGGGCAGCCTGGGTATCAAGGAAACATGAGAAATGGACTGATCTACAGAAGGTAGATGCTGAACAACCAGGATGCACAGAGGACAAAAGGGTAGCCCCAAAGGAGAGAAGAGTAACAAAGATTTTTTTTTTTACCCCTTCCTTCAAAACTTTTTTTCCCCCTTCCTTCAAAACTTTTTATTTACTTCCTTTAAAACTGTGCACAGGACATTAAGATAAAAGTTACCAATTATTCACCATGTATATAATTGAAAACTTCTATCTGCTCTGTCATCAACTACTCTTTTCACATACAGTACTTCAATTTCCAATACCTTGGAAAACATGATAATTCAGGCATGAGAAGATTTGTGATTTAGTATTCTATAAACCTAACTTTCCATAATTGAAATATGAGGTTTCTTCTATAACAATGCAAAGGTATGTTTAATGGGTAAAAAAATAATCAAGAAAATCTAATAAATGAAGAAAATCAAGAAAAGGCTAAAGCAAAACAATATGTGATAGAGGTTTATAATAACTTTAAGAATGTCACTTTCCTCTTTTGCTTCCACTGAGTAAGCACTTATGCAACATCAAATGAATTCTTTGACTTGAGATTTATTCATTCTGGGATAAATATAGACAAGCCTAAAAAATGCATGAGGGGATATTGACCCCAAAATGGGCATTTTGGTAAATTTTGTTTTACTACTACATTCACAGGAAAGACATGGGGGGAGGCCCTATTAACTTCTATATTAATTTCCAACAGTCAGAACTAGTTGAAGAAATTTGTTCTTAGGTCCTTTGATGTTCATGTTTCCAAATAAAAGGGAAAAAACTATGTCACTCTTACATCAACCATTTGTTTCAGGGCATGGTGAAAGGAAGGACTATTCAAGAACCTCTTTAGAACTTTGCTTTAAATATTTGATTATAAATGGACTGCCACAGCTGAAAGACAAAGAAATTCAATGTGTGATCTAATATCTACTGGCCAAGATTTAATTTCCAAAAGGACATAGGGCCTTCTCATTGAACAATGTCTGTGTTTAACTCCTCATACTGAGACAGAGCTTGTGCCAGCATATTTAAGCCTCTCGATGTTCTACTACTCATGATGACACACATCAACATTCTCTTATTCTTGCCAAAGATCAAACGAGCTCATTTACTATAAATGCAATATTGAGCCCAATCGAACAAATTCAAGGGAAATGAACAAGTGTTTTGTATGCAGAATCTAGCTTCTGGTAAGGTCTATTAATGTAGCACTATTCCCAGTTAATACCTCTCATTTAGAAAGTAGCTTCTGAAGTAAACTAAGTTACCTCCCTTCTGAATTTTAATATGAATTAAGAATAGAAAATTTTTATAATTAATAACTTTAAAATATGCTTTATAAAAGTAATTCTCTAAGTCAACTTTTACTTAAAAATGTTACATGAGTAGTTAGATAACTTTTTAATGATCATTTTAACTAGTTAAAAAGTATACATTTTGTTCCAACTATCTTTTTTTTTTTTGCTTTTTGGGGGGCAATTGGGATTAAGTAATTTGCCCAAGGTCACACGGCTAGGTTTTTGTTTCTGTGTGTGCATTAAGTATTTGGGGCCGAATCCAAACTCAGGTCCTTGACTCCAGGGCCAACACTTTACTCACTGCACCACCTAGACACCCCTTGTTCCAACTATCTTAAAATAATATGAGTTAATGCCCAAATTATATCACTTAAATTTGGAGAAGAAATCATAATCATGATAAGAAAAAAATAATCGAATCCTGGAGGTTACTCAACGGAAAGCTGTGTGCAGGGGCCCATGTGACCCCCATCATACCTTCACTTCTGAATTAGTGCACTTAATGCTGTGAGGAATCAGAACTCCTTGAAATAAAGCGAATTGGATAACTTCTTAGACCATTTTCCCCCTTGACTGAAGGAACCAGAATTAAATATTAGCTTTTCTTGGTAGATGAAAAACTATGAGTTTTTTGTCTCTTTAAGAGAAAAAAAAGTGGAGGAGGAAAGAGACAGGGACACATAGGGGGTGTCTGTCATGGGGTAAAAAAAAAGGCAAAAAGAATACTTAAATACATTTTTAGAAGTGTTTGTAGAAAGACATGCCTTTCTTTGCCTGATATACTGAAATGGAAAAAATCAAGTTTGTTTTTTTCCTCATGCAAAATGTATCAGTTCTAAAACACTAAATTTCCCTATTCCCTATTTTTGTTTCTTTAAAACAAAGATGAGAACTTAAAATCTGGCCATAAAACTGTTTCTAAAAATGGGCTTAATTTCTAAAATTTTGGAATGGAAAGAGGAAACCCTTTGATTTCAGTATCACTTTCAGGTTGTAAGATTACAAAGAGCAGAAAAGAAGTAAAGATGAGGAGGCATTACTTTTTAAAAATTTATGAATTTGACAAGCATTGAGAGACATGAACATTCCCAAATAAAGAGAATAGAAAGGATTGTATAAGAAACTATCAATCTATTATTATAGACTTTCTTTTTGAAAGTATGTTTTAAATTTAACAAAGCAGTCGGTCCTACCCTGATTTACCTTTGTCCCCTTCTGAACCTCTTCTGTTCTCTTTTATGTATTTTTAAATGTTTCATTGGCACTCTTTTCTTTTCTTCTTTATCATTTTGATTTTACTTTTCATAACTCTCCTCCAACCAAATAAAAACCCTCCCTTGTAACAGATAAGTTTAACCAAGTAAAACAGATTCACACATTGGTTCGGGTGTGGTGGAGGGGAGCTATCTGAAAATATATGTTTCATTTCCCATCTACAATCTAACACCTCTCTACTAAGAAGTGGGAAGAATCAACGTTTTTTTTTTTAAATGTGCTTTATTGATGCTTTTTGTCTCTGTATTACAATCATTTCTGGAAATGATGCTCCTCCCAACTCCCACTAGAAATCCTCCCCTGAAACAAATAAAAATAATTAAACAAAAAAAAAAAAACCTTATAGTTACTACATCTGATCATATAAGCAACACTCTGTATATGTTCCCACTGCCTCTCTGTCTTCAGGAGGTAGGAATATTTTGGAGAACTGTTTTTTTCCATTATTCAGAGTTTGACCTCCTTTCAGTGACTTATTCACATTATTGTCATTTTGGTTCTGTTTATTTCACTCAGGATCAATTCTTTTAAATCTTCCCCATGGTTCTCTGAATTCTTCCATCTGTTATTTCTTACTATATAGTAATATTCTATAGCATTCTTTACCATAGTTTCCAGGTCTTTGTTAGCACAGTGTGCTATAATGAATACATTTGTTTATATTGGACCTTTATTTTTATCTTTGACTTAACTAGGCCAAAAGTATATAGTGGAAACAAAGGGCTTTAAAGGGTATGAACAATTTGGTAATTGTTCTTGAATAATTCCCAAATGCTATCCAGAACGACCATTCCATCAAAAGTCTGCTAGTGTGCCTTTCTTACCAAATGGTCTCCAAAAATGAGTGAACTTGTGTTTTGTCATTTTTGTCCATTTGAAGAATTACTTGTGGGGCAGATAGGTGGCGCAATGAACAGAGCACCAGCCTTGGAGTCAGGAGGACCAGAGTTCAAATACAGCCTTAGACACTTAACAGTTACTAGCCATGTGACCTTGGGCAAGTCACTTAACCCCAATTGCCCTGACTTCCCACTCCAAAAAAAAAAAAAAAAAGTGAAATAGTAGCTTATAGGTCTGATCCCACTACTACCTGGCCCAAAAGTATTGATTTGCTCCATATCTGGATATCCATATTGAGAACTGGATCACCCTACAGTACTCTTAGGCAGCCTGACACCGCATTTTCTCCTCAACTCCCCAACAAAACGGTGTTGGGCTTAAGCTGACACTCTGAAGTGTCTGAAGCTGAAAACTCATCAAGCCTGTCTGGACAAGAATTATGGACATGTGCCACCATTTCCATAGCGGCATTTTCCTTTTCTACAGTCTCAGAGAAGGACAAATAAGCTAAACTGCTGCAGTAATCTAGGCAACTAATAGGGAAGAGCTTCTTGGTAGAAATTTTAAATGCTAAAATACCTCGAAAACTTAGAAGTCTTTAAAATGAAAACAGAAAATCTCTTAGGATGGGTTTTCTGCTATATACACTGTCTTATTTCTGCTTCCAATAAATATGTTTTGATTTTCTCAAGTTAAGCAGTTATTTTAAAACATTTCATCCTAAAAATTCTAAAACAGAGTATTTCAGTGGTTACAAATCATAGCTCTGTCCTAATATTATGTTAACTACATTAAGTCACTTTACCCCTTTGGGGGTTCAGTTTCCTCATCTGTAAAAGCAGTTGAAGTTTAAAGTTCTCTCTAGCTCTCTGATCCAACTAGAATCTCTCTGAAATTATGATTTTTAATGCAATCACTTGAGTTTTTGAAACATATGCCACTTCTCCACCTTTGCAAACTCTTGTTGAAAAAGTTACTCTGCCTTTATTAAAGCCCCTGCACAAGGTCATATGTTACACAGAATATTTATATACATTGGAAAAATTAACTTTTTCTAACATCTAACACAAAATAAGTAATGAGATTTAAACCTAAGGCTTTAAGTATCCCTCTTTCCACTGCTCCCCTACAGGCAGCTTGGAGAGTTAGACAGAGAACTGGTTCCTGAGCCAGGTAGATTTGGGTTTGAATCCTCTCTTAATCTCTCCACACTTCTAGGTAATCCCCTGTAACTATAAGGTATAGACCAGTGGTAGCTCTACAGTGGTTTAAGTATCATCACCTTGCACTCCTTATGCCAATGAAGTAATTTTTAAAAATCTATACATGCTTTACACCTCCCTTATTAGATTATATGTAGAAAAATATAGGAAAAATGTAGAAAAATTAGATTATATAATCTTTATTAGACTATCTAGTCTTTGAGCCCTGGTACCAATTTCTTATGCAGCTGTCCTTGTGGGGCACATCAATTCCAAAATGCACAGCACCAGATGTTTTGCAGAGAAATTCTGGGAGGCTGTGTGTAGATAACTAGGACTGTTTGCAGAGGATCCTGGGAAGAAGATACAAAAGAAAAGAATCCCAATTCAGAGTAATAGATACTTCTGCAACCTGGAGAGACATGTGGGGCAGCCCAGGCAACTCCCACAAGTTTCCTTCCTCCTGTTTATCTACAGAAAGATTAAGAGAACTCCAAGGCAGAAGTGTGGCTATGAGAGGTGTGGCCACTCTGCTTCAGAATAAATCCAGTTGGGTGAGACAGCCCACTTAGATATGCACTCTCTTCACCATAGCCCTAAGGAGAAAAGGCCTCTCTCTGGTCTCTAAGGAGGAAGCTCTCTTCCTAATCCCAACATCCAGAAAATCATTGGCTACCATACTTGGTTTTGCTGTTTACTTTGCCAGGTTATGCCCAATTAATCGTCCCTGATATTTAAAGCCTGTTTAGCACAACAGCCTTGGTTATGTGATTATCTGGAGAGGGCCTCAGAGATGGAGAGATAAAGCAGATATGAAATAAAATTAGACCATCTAATGATCCTCCTGATACACCTTGGGTGGGATGCAACACTCTAAGAATGGGCTCTCCCAGGGAACAACCACCTCTGCTGTATGAAACACTCTGTGCTTTGTAAATAAATAATAAAGGCATTGAAAGCAGTCACCAAAGGTTTTATCTTACCTGAGCTTTGGAATTAATGCACATAAGAACAGTTAATCTCTTCTCACTCTGTTTAAAACCAACAGCATTTTTATTTACTTGGAGAGAATTTGGCAAGCAGGCACTGCCAATATAGATGAGTTTCATCAGAATCATCAAATTGTGCAGGGAATGTAGACAAGGTTTAGCAATTAAATTCCTAAAAGCTTCATAGGAACTTTTCTATAGCTTTATTGTCAGCAGATTTATTCCTACCAAATATACCTAGCTTTCAAACTACTGGAGAACTTCAAATACTAACATTGTCTTTTGCTTCTAAAAATGCGCATGTCTTAGTCAATTTTGCTGCTCAAGAAATCCAACTGTATTTCGCTTATATAGCATTTTTTCTTTCCATGAGAACTGGACTAAAGTGGGGGACCCTTTGATCTTTTTGCTGAAAACCAGTAATATAAAACCCTGCCTGGCTGCTGTAATTGAGGCATATTCAGAGCAGGCATTATCCAGCTGTTTACTTGAATGAGAGTAATGAATTTAAGCAAAGGCTTTCTTAAGACTGGTGAAGAGTAACAAGGCTAAATCAACACTGCGTTATTTGTGTCAAAATTGTCTCTTCCCAAACATTTCAAGACAAGTGCAAACATTATACTTTCTTCCTGGTTCCTTTCCACTTCCCTCCTTCATTTGCTCTACCCATTTTAGACACTTTAGAAGCTACATGTTGCATGGTTTGTACTAAAATCATAGTACATTATCACAGAGCAGGTGCTTAACTGTTGTTTTAAATGAATGAATGACACCTTACAATTTCTGTACTTCTTGGGTACCACACAACTACTTTCTTCTGTCATTTTCTTTTTTTCTCCTTTAACTCCATTTGTCTTTGCTTACTTCTACTGCTTTTCTTTCCCCTCTCACTTACCTATTGTTCTTGGATGGTTTCCTTCCTTTTCCTCCAGTTCATTTCCTTTTCTGCCTGCCTTCCTTACTTTCCCCTCTTTTTCAACAAGATCTGCCTTACTAATCCCTGGCCCACTTCACCATGACTCTTTGGTACTTGCAGAGATCACCTGGCTTTTATAGCTTCCTTGTCAGCAAGCTAACAAAACACAGTGTTTGACCTTGACTTCAACTTTAAGTATCTTTTGCAAATGACTGCTCTTCTGAGAAAAAGAATATATAATAATTTGAGCTTTTCAATAATTTAGATCTAGACAAACAGCAGTTTAGCATATATGTATTACTGCAAATTTTTATCAACAATAGTTGACTTCTTCAATTCTATCTTAATTTTAAAAGGAAACAAAAATACCCCACATTCTGGAAAAACTAGTTCAGATTTGTTTGAAATTAAATCCTAAAACCAGTAGAGTTACTTGCTTAAAAATGATTTTTTTAGTTAAATGATTAAAAACTTAACATTTATTACATGTCAATAAAACAACTACTTAAAAGTAACTATTCAAATTAATTTTTTTTAGTATATAAAATATCACTAGAGGCAGCTAGAAGGTCAGCTCTGGAGTCAGGAAGACATGAGTTCAGCTTCTGCCAGCTGTGTAGCTAGAGAAAGCCCTTTACTTCTCAGTATTCCAAAGCAAATAGTCTAGTTATATTAGTGAAGGAATTGTTCACACTGTAAGTTCCCTACATACATAAAGTTTCATAACAACTTTTTTTTTTGGCTTTTTGGAGGGGGGAAAGCAGGGCAATAAGGGTTGGTTAAGTGACTTGCCCAAGATTTATAAGATACTGAGTTACAAATCAAGGAGTCCACAGATTTTTTTTTTAATTCTGAAAATAGCTATTTATTTTTCTGACCATTGGCATGTGTGTGTGTGTGTGTGTGTGTAGGAAAACATTTTTTATTTTAATGATTTTATAGAAATGTAGGTCAATGGAATGGACAAGAATCAGAAATAACTGAACTCAATAACTAAGAGTGTGAGAAACTCCAAAACTCTTACCTAGGGAAAGAATTCCCTATTTGGTAAGAACTACTGGGAAAACTAGAAAGTAATCTGGCAGAAATCGCTTAGAGCAACATCTTATAGCATATTCCACAATATATTCTCAATGAGTTCCTTAAAGATAAAACTGTAAAAATGAGAACAATAGATCATTTACCTTTTATAGCTATAACTTTTATAGCTATGAAATAAATTCTTAACTACATGATTAACAGAGGTAATTGCAAATTAAATAGGTAATTCTGATTCTATGAAACTGAAAAGCTTTTGCACAGACAAAACATACACATCTAAGATAATACTTAGAAAAAAACTCCATTAACTATCTCTGATAAGCTTGTGATATGTAAAACATATAGACAACTAGCAGAAATAAATAAAAGACTAAAGTTATTCTCCAATATAGAAGGTGCTCAAACAATATGAGCAAACTTTTTAAAAGAACTGCATGTTATTAACAATTATATGAAATAATTCTTCAAAATCACTAACAAGAGAAATGCAAATAAAAACAACCACAAGTTTTCAATTCACACACAGTAAATTGGCAAAGATAACAAAAGGTGAGTAACAGTCAATGTTCAAGGGATTATAGAAAGAAAGGCACTAAATTAACTTTACTGTTGGTGAAGCTATGTGAACTGGTACAGCAATCTGGAACTGTGCAAATAAAGTGGCTAAAATTTCCATACTCTGACCAGAGTTCCTTTGCTAGGAATATATCCCAAGGAAGTCACTGACAAAAAGAAAATCATCAAATGCACCAAAACATTTATATGCCTATCAATCTGGAAATGTCGACAAATAGTGGTACATGAATGTAATGGGATATTACTGTGCTGTTAGAAAGTGATCAATTTCTTACAGTGGCATAGTGAATTGACCGCTGAGCCTGGAACCTTAATAAAGGACACTTGATAGTTGTTTGTCTTTCTACTACCCTCTCCCCACCCACCCCCATATAAAGAATAGTAAGCAGAGCCAGAACAATAATATCCACATTGACAGCAGTGTAATTATCCTTTGGTAGAAGCACTGTGGTCTACCAAAAAGAATGCTTGACTTGGAGTTAGACAGAAGACTTGGGATCAAATTCTCCTACATAATCCCTTCAAGTCACTTATCTCTAGAACAGGCATCCATAATATTAGAGAGAGTTCCAATTATGGGAGAGTTCCCCAACACTGAAAAAATAAAAAAGCTGTCACATATTTACACAATAGGTTAAAAGAAAAGGAAAATTCTATAGAGGGATGGTATCTGGATCATAGCAAGTTTCTCATATAAATTTTAAATAATTATGCAGCAGATTGGTTTGCACATTTAGGTAGATTCATAGTTAAACAAATAGATAATTGCAATAATATATGTCTAATGGATACATAACAACCAAGAGGGAGGTCTCCTAATGGTGTGCATTCCTGGGTTCTGACCATGTATCCTATTCTTTTCAACATTTCAGGCAATACTTTGGATAAAGACATGTAAGAAATACTTTGTAAATGTGTAGATGGTACAACTGGGAAGAGGTGATTTATATGCTAGATGAATCAGGATCAAAATATTTAAATATTGCTAGAACAGGGAAAATGTGATCAGACTAAATTCAGTGGGGATATTTGAAGTATAACTAGAAAATGGACAGGATTTATTCTGAGTAACTAATAACAAGACGGTTGAAGTTACATGGATACTTATCAACTCTATGACAGGATGAACACTATTCAGTGTCTAAAAATGGAATGGTCTATCTTGAAAAGTGAGTTCTAAGACTCTGGAAGTGTTGGAGTACAGGCTGGGTAGATTATAAATGGGTTAAGAGGCTGGAATAAATGCTATCCAAGATCCTTTTTAATATTCAGTGTCTGTGACTATTATGCAAGAGTACACTTGCTTAATTGTTAAAGTTGAACAGTGGTTTTTATCCCTTTCCAAAAAAGAGAAGTAGGTATTAATTGCCTTAATCTGTTCACAAAATAAGATTTAGAACAGGATTCCAGCACATCTAGGTTATACTTGCATCAGAAAAAATAATGAACAGAAGAAAAATTTAAAAATAATTATTTTATAAGGGGTTTTCTTTCGTTCCTTTATGGGAACTACATACTTCCAGATATTACAATACTTCCAGATGATTGTGTAGATACATTATTTTGCTGTGTTATCTGGTTCTCCTGTCATTTTGTAGCTATCAAAAATACCCTGGTATTGCTCTTTTAAGGGCTGATCTATATAGATCTCTCTCTCTCTCTCTCTCTCTCTCTCTCTCTCTCTCTCTCTCTCTCAGAATCACAAAGACCTTTAATAGATTGAATGAAGTACATATTTCTCTGGATTTGACTTATATACAAGTCCTCTGTACCTCACTGGTCCATTCTTCATCCCTTAAGTCTTGGTATCATTTTACTTTTTTTTTTTTGCTTTTTGGAGGGGGAAGGCAAGGCAATCAGGGTTAAGTGCCTTGCCCAAGGTCACACTAGTGACTAGTAAGTGCAATCAAGTGTCTGAGGCCAGATTTGAACTCAGGTCCTCTTGAATCCAGGGCTGGTGCTCTATTTACTGCTCCACATAGCCTCCCCTTGGTATCATCATTTATGGATATTAGCAAAAAAAAAAAAAAGGCTTACTTTGATTCTGTCTTTATTGTAACTGAATTAATTGCCCTCTTGGATACTACAATTCCTTATTTTATAGTCCTTTAAATTTTTCTCTATCAAACTTTAGAGGCTCCATAATGTAGCAATACGACAATCATTACCACAGATACTCTAATAACACCCTTTTCTTTTTTAGTTCACTACATGACAGAATACTCAATTTTATCTACTCTAACAAAGGAAAAATAAACAGTAGTCTACCAAATTCCATTACAAAAATAATAGGAATACCTGAAGTAGTGAACCTGCCAATCCGACAAGGTGATCCTACTATTCAGTCCATACTTGACTAGTTTGGGGAGTCTGTGCAAAAACGCTGTCTAAATTCTACATTTATACCTCCCAATCATGGCTCACAGCCACAAACTCTCAGTAGAGCAATGACAAAATAATTCTATTCTCCTTTCCATCCCTGCCCTAGAATGACATCCTCATACCTGGAATACTCTCCCATTTTGCCTTTTACCTCTTAGAACTACCTGCAGATCTTGAGGATCTTTAGTTATCTTCAAAACTCCATTCAAGTACTACCTTCAATATAGAGTTTTTCTTGGCTTCCCCCCACTCTCTCATCCACCCTATCTTCCTTCTCAAAACTGTATACAGTCTGTATCTGACACATACTGCCTTGTGACCTTGGGCCAGTGACTTAAGCAATTGAACCTGGTAGCTATTTAAAATTATAAACTATAGGGGTGGCTATGTGGCGCAGTGAATAGCGCCCCAGCCCTGGAGTCAGGAGGACCTGAGTTTAAATCCGGCCTCAGACACTTAACACTTACTAGCTATGTGATCTTCAGCAAGTCACTTAACCCCAAATGCCCTGCCCTCCCCCCTCCAAAAAAAAGACAAAAGAAAGATAATAAGCTATAGAACAAGTGTCAATCTACATTAGTAGAGGGAGTTCCCTTTAGGGGAGTTCTGTCTACCAATAAAATCAAAAGTTAAAGAAAAGAAAACATATGCATACACATCTTTCTACATATAATGTAAACTCCTTGAAAGAAGGAACTATTTCACTTTTATATCCCCAGAATTTAGCACAATTCCTTGTACCCAGCAAGTGTTTAATAAATGTCTGTTGATTCGTTAGCTGTACAGAACAGCTCAAGTTCCAGAGGTAAATAACTCTAATTAATATGGAAATAATATGTGTATCTATTACATATAACATAGGAAATCTAAGACAGAAGAATGGAGGTTGATTGTAAAGTGAGTTAACATTATCCCTTTAATCAATTTGTTTTTGTCTGGCTTTCTGTCAGGTACTACTTTCATCTCTTTCTAAAATTACTTTCATGACTGTCATTTTTCTGCTCTCCTAAATAGAATGACGAAGGATTCATAGCAGTTTAAAAAAGAGAGAGAGAGAGAGATGTGTGGACGGGAGGGAAGGAGGACACACAAAACTGCTGTGGAATCCCAATTTTTTGTCCACAAATAATGAAATTGCATAGACAGTCATTAGTTTTTCCAGGAGTAATTATAGTAATGTTAGTGGTAATAAAAAGAAAGTGAAGTTTTTAGTAATTTTATTTATAACATCTCATTTAGTTCAAGTGCAATTAATTAAACCTACTAGGTTTCAGATCATTTATATAGTTTAAGATCAGTTGTATAGTCAAAATAGCACTAAACTAAGAGAATACAAAGACCAAAGTTCTATGGGATCTTTTTTTGATGCCATTACTTAACAGTTATGTGATCCTGAACATGAATGGCAGCCTGGAGAAAAAGTAAAGAAGGAATCTGTCTTTCTCAACCCTATAGCTTACAAAGGAAAAGTCAAAAAAAATTTTAAAGGGATGCTACTCTAATTTTACATTTATCTGGCATGGATGTGACTGTAAATCAAGACAGATTATAAAGGATAAGCCAAGAAGCTGCCAGAAACACAGAGGATTTGTGGTCAAGAAGACCTGACTTCAAATCCTCCCTCAGACAGTTGCTTGTTCGATGATTAATTGTAGATGTGGGTTTACATATTTATATGTATTCATATGTATAAAATGAACTCTTAATTCTATATTAAATGAGATAGGAGACATATGTCCAAATGGGTTAAAACCAAAAGCCATTAAGAAAAACTGGTAAGTGTTTAAATAAATAAAGAATAATAATAAATAAATGAAGAATATTTATCTTTTTTTTTTTGGAGGACAAAGGCAGGGCAACTGGGGTTAAGTGACTTGCCCAAGGTCACCTGGCAAAGTCCAAAGACTTCAGAAAAACCTCGAATGATACACATGAACTTATACAAAGTGAGGTGAGAAGAACCAGGAGAACACTGTACAGAGTAACAGCAACATTATACAATGATCAACCATGAATGACAGCTCTTTGCAGTACAATGATCCAAAAGACTCATGATAGAAAATGCTATCCACATCCAGAGAAAGAACTATGGAGTCTGAATTCAGATCAAAGCATATTAACAGCAATATTATATGATGAAGAACCATATATGACTTGGCTATTCTCAGCAATAAAATGATTGAGGACAATTCCAAAGGACTCATGATGAAAAATGATATTCTCCTCCAAAGAAAGAATTGATTTTGTCTATATACAGACTGAAGCATTCTTTCTTTCTTTCTTTCCTCCTTCCTTCCTTTCCTCTTTTTTTCTTATTCAAGTCTCCTTGCACAAAATGACTAAAATAAATTTTGCATTATTGGACATGTATAACCTATATCAGACTGTTTACCATCTTAGGGATGGAAAAGGGGAGGGAAGAAAGGATAGAATTTGGAATTCAAAACTTTAAAAAAATATATTAAAATTGTTTTTTCATGTAATGGTGGAGGGAATAAAATACTAGTTTGAAAAAGGGGGGAAACAGTGAATTACAGGGACCAGTGATCATATCTTTTTAATGTGAAAAGTTAGGTGATAAGAACTCAGTAACAAATGCTAGCTGACTCCTTTTGATTTTCAACAGATCCAGCTGAGCAGCAAAAACCACTTGAAATTCAGTGATCCCATTTCTTACTCTTCTAGGATGACCCATTTTGAACTATAATAAGGTAGTGAATCCATACATAGAGATAACTATCTTGTGGCATTGGTTTTCATAATATAAATAGAAATAAGCAAAAAAGAATGTGAGAGAGAAAAGAAAGCTAAAAGTTCAGGGTTCAACATAGCCACTTATTTTTAACATCTTGGTGTTGACAATTAAAAACAAAATTAATAGAAGCTTGACAGTTTGGTTTAAATATTTTTAATGCTTACTGACATGATTAGAAGAAGCAGTGTGGCATAATGACTAGCACAGAAGTCTAGGAATTAAGAGTTCCTGGGTTCACATTCTGCCTCTGACACATACAGGCCAGATGACCCTGGACAAATCAGGCACACTCTCTCCCAGTGCTATATGAACTTCTCCAGGTCTATAATTTGCAGAGAAGATGCTAACTTGCATGTCTAGACAGTTTCCTTACCTAGTACTTCCTTTATACTAATAAAATCATAGGTCTAATCCTTATCTCAATTAATATGATTAACAAATAATGTCCCTGGATATTATGATAGCAACATTTATGTTTTCCTTTCTATAGATTTAAGCATAGACAAAGAAAAAAAAGACCACATTTTCTATTACTGGTACTTAAAATTGAGAAGGACCATAGAAATCTTTTAGTCATACTACCTCATTTTACAGCTAAAGGCACTGAGGAATCAAACAAAAAATTTTTGAACAGCTGAACCAAACTGATGGTCACAATTAGGATGAAGAATAGGTTTAGAAAGGATAATGGAAGAGACTGATGATTTAACAGGTAATTACAACTAGATAAAAGAATTTCAGACTTCTTGATTATGGAAGTAGAACACTTGTGGGTGATGGCAAGCTCTATGGTATGACCATTTCTATGTGTGGCAGAGATGGAATGAAGAAATAGGTCACAGGGTTGAAGGAAACAGAGGTCCTTGGAAGTTAGGGTGTTTGGGAAGCATCATTTTTTTTTCTTTTTGGAGGGCAATTGGGGTTAAGTAATTTGCCCAAGGTCACACGGCTAGGTTTTGTTTGTGTGTGTGTTAAGTGTCTGGGGCCAGATCTGAACTCAGGTCCTTCTGATTCCAGGGCCAGCACTCTACTCACTGCGCCACCTAGCCACCCCAGGGAGCATCATTTCTTAAACTGAAGTCCCCAGTATGAAGGCAGAACTTGGGGACATGAAGAAAACAGTAAGTCAAGCAACATATTCCTTTAAAAAGTAGGAAGAACGACCTAGGGGGCTGGTAGAAAATAGCCACCACAATCTAGATTGGGTAATAACTTTTGATGAAGCAAACTAAAAAGGAGATGCTGCTGAGTGGCAGCAGCTTAAGTGTAAGCATCTAGTAGTATTTTGACTCCTCCCCCAAACTAGTGTGATGGAACACATCATCACAGTGCCACCAGTACAGAACAGGACATCAAGCACGAAGTACCATTGAGTAGAAGTCAGTTGTCCGGGTCAAAAAATGGAAAATTTACAAAAAGAAAAAGTTCAAAATAAAGGGAAAAGTGTTAGTTCTACAGAGAGCACAAAGTGCATGACAAAAGGTGATAAACCAGGGTTGGAGTGGGACATGGGAGGACTGGGGTTGAGGAGAACAGGGATTCAAAGTGGGGACAGGCGTAGGGGGGGCATAATATTCTCTAAACAGCCAGTCCTTTAGTATCCCAGTGTCTAGGAAGTCAACAAGTGGTGGGAGTCTGATGGCCATAAAAGCAGTAAAAGATGGAAGGAACTATGCTGGAGATGGAGAATGATTTGAAGATAAGAAGACTCACATTCTCTGAAGCTATGCCTTAGTGTCTCAGGAGAGGCAGCTCAGAGCTCAGGACTCCTCTACAAGGTCAAAATGAAGTTCACTTTCAGTGAAGGGGGAGAAGCATCAGAAAAAGATACAGAGGGGGCAGCTAGGTGACGTGGTGAATAGAGCACTGGCCCTGGAGTCAGGAGGACCCGAGTTCAAATCTGACCTCAAACACTTAACACACACACATACAAAAACTAGCCATGTGACCTTAGGCAAGTCACTTAACCCCAATTGCCCTCCAAAAGGCAAAAGAAAGAAAGAAAGAAAGAAAGAAAGAAAGAAAGAAAGAAAGAAAGAAAGAAAGAAAGAAAGAAAGAAAGAAAGAAAGCTTGGTGCCCAGCTAAAAAGGGCCTTGAATGACAGCATATTATTTCCCAGGCAATGAAGTGCCAGTTAAAGTTTTTATTTTTTTATTAGAACATTGATGTGTATTAGAAATATTATACTATCAAAGGTATGAAGGATGTATTACAGAAAAGATATACTTAGGAAGAATAGTTATGTAGCTTATAATAATGTAGATGACAAGAAACAAACAGTAGAAATAAGGTGAGTGCAGTGCAGGACAGATTTGAAACAACTTGGAATTAACTGATGTTGCCAACTGATCAGATGTGGAGAACTGAGGAAAGAGTCAGAAATGAAACAGAAATGATCCTTCAGGGCTTTGTTCACACAAGTTACCCTAAACTCTAATATATAATATTTATGACAACCACATATATAATCAGTTCCCTCCAAGCTCTAGGAAGTTATTACTTCACTTAGGCAATGTGAATCTGATGATCCAGGTTGACCTCTGCCTGGCTCATGATTCCCAGAGTTTCTCAGTATTTAATAATCAATTTATTAATTAGATTAGTCAGCAATCAATAAATTAATGGTCTGTGGTTTTTCTCAGTAATCAAAGACCCCAAGAGAGAGACCTTGAAATGTTTTAAATCCCTTCTGAAAGGGACCAACTTCCCTGACAAGTGAAATTCAACCCTGATTGGTGGACACTTAATGACGTGGGCTCAAAGTCTTCAGATCCTCCCACTGAGAATGTGGCTTGATCTTGAGACTTAGAAGCCTCAAGGCATCAGTGGAAGAGGAAGTCATTTCAATCCACACTTCTCTGACTAGTTTTCTCTTTCTGGTACTGTGTTGCCCAGAACTCTAATGGAGGGGATCTAGAACAAGGAGTTATTTCTGTAGGCAAAGGCTGGGGCAGAAGAGATTATGTTTGTTAATCACAGAAATTTGGTATCCCAGGTGAGTGGGGTCCAGACCACACAGTTAACAAGCATGTGCCTTAGGGGCTAGGAGCTAATCTCATCACTCAGTCTTGCCCTTAAAAGATTGACCTTTTCAGGAATTGTGTTTTAATAGAAATAAAAGGCAAAGAGTAGATCAAAAATGATCATTGTTAATATAACAGCATGTAATATTAATTTCTCTCACTATCATAATTCAGGAAGTAAAATATGGGAAAATGTTTTCCCCACAATTTTCCATACATACACATCCCATGCCATCTTTTTCTCCTTTGATTTTACAATTGGTGAAGTTGACATCCTTTAGAAAGCAGACTCTTCAAAAAAGCTGTCAAGGATACACATACATAAAAACCCTCAACTATGACATGTCATTGTAAGAAACTTGCATTGAACCTTCCTAAGTTAAGATTTGTTCTGTTTGGCCTCCTAGGGTAGTTCTAGGTCCATGTAAGGAAGTTGTAGGAAGGCAGTTTGGGATTCAACAAAAGAATTTTCTAAAAATGAAATCTGCTACCTAATTCCAGACAGATAAAGAATTCAGAGTGAAGAATGAAATATGTATATTTTCTAGGCAAGCCAAGGAGGAAATTTCTTTTGCTTGACTCTTCATAGCTGTAACTATGGTTTTGTTTTTCTTTTTTTTTTGCGGGGGGGGGGGAGAAAACAGAAGGCAAATTTCTGCTGACAAGCATTTAAATTTTTTTTATATGTGTGTGTGTGAATTTATTAATTGCTT
Source organism: Gymnobelideus leadbeateri (assembly GCA_011680675.1). Taxonomy (NCBI): domain Eukaryota; kingdom Metazoa; phylum Chordata; class Mammalia; order Diprotodontia; family Petauridae; genus Gymnobelideus; species Gymnobelideus leadbeateri. The sequence goes on along the minus strand of WOXC01007269.1, from coordinate 645,973 downwards.
TAATGATTCTCTTGTCTTTGTCTTTTTTTTTCTTTTGCAAATTCAAAGACAGTCTCCTTCTCCTCCCCCTCACACTCTCATGCTAATAAAAACACAAAACCCTTGTAGCAAATATGTACAGTGAATGAAAACAGAAAACCAATTGGCCAGTCCAATAAAACATAAGCCTCATTATACCACCCTAAGTCTACCATTTCTCTTTCAGGAATTGAGAAGGCAAGCTTTATCACCGGTCCTCTGAAATTGTGAACGATCTTTTAGAGTTAAGTCTTTCAAAGTTATTTTTCTTTAAAATGTTTGTACTGTGTGAATTATTTTCCTGATTCTATCTACTTTAATCTATATCACTTCCTATAAGTTGTGTCAGTTTTCTTTAAAACTATCCTTTCATAATTTCTTAACATTCAATAATTTCAATTCAATATTTCATTACTTTCATATGCCATAATTTGTTTAGTTATTCTTTAATTGATGGGCACCTTTTCAGTATCCAGTTCTCTAACACTACAAAAAGAGATGCTATAAAAATTTTGTTTATATAGGTCATTTTCCCTTTTCCTTTGATTTTTTTTGCCATATATGCCTAGTAGTGTTATCACTGGGTCAAAAGGTTTATTCATAGTTTATTTAGTTTTCAAAAAGTATTCCAAACTGTTTTACAGAACAGCTGGATGTAAAACACTTTGCTGACCTTAAAAGGTTATTATAAAAATCCCCCAAAACTGATATTCCATAAAGAACCCCACATCTACTCTACTGAATCCTTGTGACCCCAATAGACTTTGGCAAACAATCAATAAAGTTACTACAATGTAGAAAACACTATGCTATATGTTGAGGACACAGGACTAAAACAATGACAGCTCCAGTTCTAAGCAGCTTACATTTTATTGGGGAGGGGGCTACCAAGAGGGAGGAAACACAAAGAAAATAGGTGTAAGACAATAGGAAGTGTGAGAAATGCTTACAGTTTGGTTTCCACAAATTCTATATGGAGCTTGCACAGGATGTGCAGGAAGGTATAAATCAGAATGAGGGAGAAAGGGTAGAGCAACCCTATCCAATCATACAGCTGGAAGAAATCTATAAATTTCCCCTAGGAAGAAATCTAGGCTAAACTGGCTTAGACTTGTCCAGGTCAAAGGATTGTCACTGACTCAATACTAACACTCATGCTTAACTAGCCTCATACATATTAACTAACATACCCTGCATAGAATTAGAGCCTCATTATCTAATCATGGGTCCCATGTTGGCCAGTGTAGGGGGGTGAGGGAGACATGTAAAGGAGCAAATATGTAAAGGGAAGTCCAGAAAGGGGGAAGTCTTGTCCAGTTAGATCCAATGGATGTTATGAGGGGTGAGATAATAATCCTATATAACCACTTGCTCTACTTCTATATAGGTGTGTGTTTTGTCCCGTGAGGGAACACACACACACCTGCTTCTCCAGAGAATCGCCAATAAAAGTATCTCTTCTTTCATTCCACAAACTGTGATTCCATTATTACCCTGTTAACTCTAGTTTGGGGAATTCAGTGAGCCTTCTCAGGTTGCCTTCCAAATTGATTTGAGTCTGGGGTCTTTATAACAGGAAGTAACACTTGCAGTGCTTTGTAAACAGTAAAGTTATATTTATAACTATTATTTAAAATTACTAATAAATTATTTCAAATATATAAAAACTAGGCTTCTCCAAAAATATTGTCGACAACTTGATGGCAGCATATCTTCTATTTGTCTTGGAATGTTGTACCTGGACCCATTCTTTCCCCTCCCCCAACCAGTTCTTCTTCAAGAAAGGGGGCAGACTGCCAGGTTTAGCTCCACCCCCCCTTGCCACCTCCACACCCCCCCCCAGCTCTCCTTCAGGGAGGTGGGCAGGCTGCAGGGTTTAGCTCAACCTAGGGAGACCCTGGGGCAGGAATTTCAAAATGTGTACTGACCAATCACTGATTTTAGACTCTGCAAGTTCCTGCTTACATAATACCTAACCTTTGGCTGGGTGAGTTGCCTTTAAAAGCTGAGGCTTTGCCTGGGGTCTGGGCTAAGCTAAGATTTGGGGAGGGGCCCTGTCAGCCAATATGGAGCCAATAAAGGGTTCACTTCTAAATTGTTAGTTGTGTTTTGGGTACAACAGGAATTTCCCACTAGTATTCAGCATGAAGCTGTTCACATAGTAGATAAGTTTTTTGGCAAATTATCTTTTAATATATAACTTGGAAATCCCTTACAGAGATTTACAGTTGTTTACAAGTAAAGAACTTGGAATTATGCTAATCTTAAAAAAAAATCACTACAATGTTCATATACTTTGATACAGCTGGTCAATCACTTAATATAAACTCCAAAGAGGTCAATGACAAAAAGAACTTAATGAATAACAAAATATTGATAGTAGAACTCTATAGGGTAGCAAAAAACCTGAAAACAGAATGGGTACCCATCAACGGGAGAATGATTAAACAAACTGTGGCATATGAATGTAATGGAAAATTATTGTTCTATAAAACAAGGTGAATTTATGAAAATCTGAGAAATCACAGGAAGACAGGATGAACAGATTAAGAAAGCAGAACCACATACACAACTCTAAACACTAAAATATTGAACTCAGATTACTTGCAATGTCTAATCTTAGCTCCAGAGAGAAAATGAAGAAATATATCTCCCTCCTGTTAGCAGAGAAGTAGAGGTATGGGAGGGGAGAGAACAGGTATACTATGACAGATATAGTTGCTTAGTTTGACTTTATTCAAATTTTTCCTTTTTCTAAGGGAGGATTGAGTAGAAAAAGGATAGTTATATATTAGGAAATAACCCTAATGTTAAAGAATGGTAAAGGGGGAGTTGTTTATTGAAAGAAAATAAAAAAAAATAAATAAAAGGGATCACAAACATCAGTACCTTTTGCTATAATCCACCTACTTCAATATCCTTTAGCTGTTCAACCTCCTGAGATGAAAATAGCTAGAAATGGGTGAGGGTATTAGTACAACAGAATCAGATTTATCCTTCCAGAGATAACAACAAAACAAGGTTTCTATGCCCTGTTAAAAAAAAGAATAGCTACAAGAGCAGGTAACAACCCAATGCTATAGTCATGTTAACTGTATAGAGAGAGAATGGGCAGGGTCAGAGGGGAGGGCTCCACTCTGACCTTGGAGCAGATAATCATGTCCTGAGGTTATGAAAAGGGAAATGCCAAGGGTCCCAAATCAACAAACTCATTCTATTCAGAAATTGGAATAAATGAGACACTTCAGGGGAGGACAACAGCTTTCCTCCCCAGGAGGCACTAAAACCACACAAGCAGGTCAGAATACCTGCCTGGGGCATGTCAGGTGCCTGGCCAGCTGTGGAGTGCTTCCTAGACACACTCAGTGGGAAGCAACATAATAGGATCCATTATTAACAGCAAGAAACACAAGAATCTAGACCTTAGGGAAAGAATGCATTTTCTCATTTTCTGCAAGTCAATGAAAAAAATTTTAGAATGAAGATCTCAAGTATCACTGAAAAAGAAGCAGTTATATATTTATTCAAGTTGGAAAATGAAGTACAACTAAAATTTGAATAGGAAGTGACTTGTAAGTGATTAGTCTCTTAAAATGGATTTTTTCTGTAGATCTATATGGAATTAAACACTAGGCTGGCAGCAGCACTTCATCTACAAAGGTCAATTCCAACTTCTGAAATGTTCAGAGAGGGGAAGTCACACAGCTGGTAGTTGATGAGAAGGGATTTTAACTCAGGTTTCCTAACTCCTCTACAGAGCTTTTCCAACATTGTCCTTATCAAATCCTTTTCAATAACTGATACGTAAGAGATTAAATACTATAAAAATACAACTTGTTTATATTGCACTTTAAAATTTAAAATGTTCTTCCTTCAAAACAATCTTGTAAGGGAGATATTGCTAATATTATGAGTATTATTATCTCCATTTTATAGATTAAGTAATTAAAGGTCAAAAGAGGAATTTCCTCAGGATCAAGCAGCTAATAATAGTTAGAACCAGCACCTGAACCTATCCTTTTGATTCTAAGTCCAACACTCTTTCCATTGTATCAAATTGGAAAGGGACTAGACTTCAGCTGTCAAAGTGATCTTCTGAAAGTGAAGGTCTGAACAAGATAGGTGCCCCATTCCACTCCCACCCCTTCACCAACCTCCAGTGGCTCTCTATCCTTGACAGGTTCAAATAAAAAGTTCTTTGTTTGACATCCAAAGCCCTTTAGAACCTACTCTGCCCACACTACCCCCTCAACCTCCTCCCCAAGGTACTCTAGCTCCTGGTGGTTTTTTAGACAAGACACTTCATCTTCCCCCTCGGGGCATTTTAAGCACAGGTCGTAACCCAGGCCTGGAGTGCTCTCCCTCCTCATCTTTGTCTTCTGGCTTCCCTGACTTCCTTCAAGTGCCAGTTTCTATTCTAGCTTCAGGAAGCCTTTTTTAATCCACCTTAATTTTAGTGCCTTCCCTCAGGTAATGACTTCCAGTTTATCTTGTATATAGCTTGTTTGTACATACAGGCATAACTCAGAGATATCATAGGTTTGGTTCCGAACAACAGCAATAAAGCAAGTCATATGAATTTTTTCGTTTCCTAGTGCAAGGTTACACTATGCTGTATTCTATTAGGTGTGCAATAGTGACTTGAATATAAAGGTGCCTTAAGGGCTGCTTTTTATCCACACATAATATTGTCTAAAAAACAATATACATACCTTAATTTAAAATACTTTGTTGCTAAAAAAAATTGCTAACCATTATCTGAGCCTTTAGTAAGCCATAATCTTTTTTCTGGTGGAAGGTCATGGCTTGATGCTGATGGCTGACACCTAATCCAGGGTGGTGGCTGAAGGTTGGGGTAGCTGTAGCAATTTCTTAAAATAACACAATAATGAAGTTTGTAGCATCAACTGACTTACTTTCACTTGAACTCTAATTTAGAGGTCTTTGTAGGGTGATTAATTGGCTTTATTTCAATACTGTTGTGTTTTCAGGAATAGGGAGGCAAGAGTAAACAAAAGGAGAGGGACTGGAAGACTGCTTGGTGGAATAGTCAGAACATACATAATATTCTTCAATTAAGTGGCTGTCATATATGGGCCCGGTTTGTGGTGCCCCAAAACAATTGCAATAGTTACATCAAAGACTACAGATCACAGATCAACATAATAGATATCATAATAATGAGAAAATTTGAGCTACTGCAAGAATTACCAAACCCAGAGATACTTTGTGGGGACATACTATTGGCAAAATGGCACCAACAGAGTTGCTGGAGCAGGGCTGCCATAAACCTTCAATCTGTTTAAAAAACAAAAAAACAAACCAAAAGTAGTATGTTGGAACCACAGTAAAACAAATCTCCATAAAATGAGGCATGCCTGTGTCTCTCCCATTAGAATGTGAGCTTCTCAGAACAGGAACTGTTCTTTACCTTTCTTTTAATACACTAATGAATCTAGTCTCCCAACTCACATTACCACCAATGGGACCTTCATATAGGAAAGAAATAATCTGTGGGAAGAAAACACCAATAATTGAATACAAACATTATATTAACTTCAGCTACCACTTGAAAAGAGACTCTTAGTAACAAAAACTTGGAATAAGGTACAAGTATCATCTTCCAAATGAATATGTGCAACACAGAACCATTTGTATTCTGCTAAATATTCTGAAAACTTGGGAATACTAAAAGGCTTTCTACCTTTTAAAAAAAAAGATGCAGTTAAAAAATATATTTCCTGGTCAGTTATATTTGATTTTTTCTGAAAGTAGTAATAAGCTCATTACCATAGTGCTGAAGCTACCACTGCACCTGCTTGTGACTATGACACATTCTAAATGCATAACTTAAAGGTGCCACTGATTTATATGCCCGCACTTCAGATTGCCTGTATAACATTATTACATGCCATCTACTTTCATTTTTGTACTTTTGCTCTTTAGCTGAAGTCAATTGAGGATTATTTCTTTTCTACATAATGGATCATTATGGTTCAAGTAGGGTTTTCTGTAATAAATTTTTGTTTGTTTTGAACTTCAACAGTCAATTTGGGCATAATTTTCCAAGAAAAAGCAGAATTCTCAGGTATTTCCCTTTTTAATGTAACAAGTCGGAGGGCAAACTCTCAAGCCTATTCATCCTTTGTTCTCTCCTTCCCCCCCCTTTTTTTAGCACAAGCAATTCTTTTAAAGAAAACATATGGAAACTCTTAAGATAATTGGGAGAGGCTATCAGAGGCGTAGCAATCATATATAACATTAAAACAATAATCAGCAAACATCACACACAGACACACACACTTATTTGATCTTGTGACTTCATTGTGAAGAGCAGCAATTTTCAAAGTAGGGTCCAGATAACAAGACCTTTTGTCTAAGGTCAAAACTATTTTCATAATAGTATTAAGATATTTTAATTTCCAATATGGTAAATATCAATCATTATGGCCTGCATAAACAAAAGTTCTTTGTGGGATTTTTCTATAATTTTTAGGAGGGTAAAGGGGTCCTGAAACCAAAAGTTTAAGAACTCTTAGTGTAGAAAAATCTTGGCGTGGAGACTATCTACAGCAATATAGATCTGTAATTCATTGTTTAAGAGGAAAAGTGACAGATGGTACATATCAATGACAAAACCTGAAGTCTACTCTTCCTGACCCTGAGGCTGGCTGTTATCCACTAAGGCAATTGTCTCCAAAATCTTCTCCTATGGAGGGTAATGGCCTAACTATTCAAGAGAAGACAATTCATATCACATCCTTGCTATGATAGCCAATTGTGGGGTTTAAATCCAATATCACACCTATTGATTTTCCTAATACTTTGCCAGTCAACCCCAGCCCTTGTGAGGAGTACAGGCTCCTGACCACCTTTCCCTCCTTCTGAGTCAGATGTTGGTCCCTCAGTGCACTTATAACTCAAACTAGTAGCTATCCACAACAGATATTCAGGTGCTAGTGGGAAAATTACATCCAGTCCCTTACTTCACCAGATTACTTTGTAGCTATGTCCAGTAAGCCACACTTGAGAACAGTAACCACAAAGTAAAAGTCCTGTCCCACTCTCTTAATTTGAGGTGGGGCAGAGTGAGTGTCACAGAATGAACAGATATATAGATGGTCTGTGATCTGAATGGCAGATTTTATTACTTTATCTCTCCCTCCAAACCCACAGTTAGTATCTTTCCCATTGCTGTTAGCATACTACCATCTTTCCATCTACCAAGATCCTCACATCCTCAGTGTCATATTTGACTCCTCACATTCCCTCCTCCCATACCCAAGCAACTAGAAAATTTTGTTGGTTTTCCTCCACACTTCCCACATCCATCTCCTTTTCTCTAATCACACCATCACCTCTCTATTTCTGGTCTCTATTACCTCTCACTTTATCAACTGAAATACCATCATTATTTGTTTCCCAGATTCAAGTCTCTCCCCAATCCAATCTACACTTATCTGCTAACATGATTTTTCCAGAGTCAGAGGAAAGATGGTGGAATAAAGTCAGGGACTCAACAGAATTCTCCCAAATTACCCTCCAAACAATTTGAAAATAATGCCTCAATAGAATTCTGTAAAAAAGCAGAACCAACAAAAGGTTGGGGTGAGGCGATTTTCTAGCCCAGGACAATTTAGAAGGTTGGCAGGAAAGATCTGTCTACACCAAGGTACCAGCAGCAGCCCTTAGAGTCAGTTCACCAACAGAAGTGGTAGCTTCAGGAGCTCTCAATGCACAGAAGATAAGGAGATTGAACATCTGGTCAGAAGAAGATTATAGGGAACTCTTTGTTGGCACTGGGTGCAAGACTGCTGGACTGCCCATATACTGTTCCAGGTTGCACTCCCAGAGCTAAAAGGAGCACTGGATCACTAGTGCTTGCAGCTGTAGAAGTGCAAGGTCCCTTGTCAGTTCTAGGGCTGAGAAGAGTACTTATGGTCATTCATGCACCAGAGCACAGGTTATGAGAGCAGTGACTATATCTCTCCTTAGATCATATCACGTTGGAAGAACTGCAAATCTACAGACTCCTAGCGGTAGTTCTGGAAAGAGCAGCCAGAAAGGCTTGAAGCTTGACACAGTACCCCCTTGTAATACCATGCACAAGCAGCTTTCCAGAAAAATGCTATTATGAACAGCTTCTAAAGTTCTGATTACACAGTATAGTGAATATTCTATTTATTCCATAACAAATCAAAGCAAAACATTCACAGTAAATCAAAGTACAGAATTCACCATATTATAAATCAAAGTACAGAATTCACCATATTCTAACTTATCACAGAAAATCAAAATATAGCATTCACAACAACTTATCACAGAAAATGGCCACATAGTTTCCACTACAATGGTCGCAAAGTTTTAAACAAATAACAATCATTTAGTAACTCAAGCATTCACAAAATCCTTAATTCAATCACAAGGTACAATAGTCAAACTTTTCCACTTATGGGGCATACTAGGTTACAAATCAATTACTTATTCAGTCATCAATCACTAACTAAATCATTTAGTCAATCCATTATTCTTCATCATTCACTATTCAATCATCAGAAAATATACAGACCCTCTACCCTTAGGTCACTAGTAAATTATAATCTTCTTAATCAGTATACAGTATCCAAGTAAAGTCTTCTTTCTGCTTGACTCAGGGTGGTCCCTTAGATTCCCTGGATCCCCCTCCATGGTCCTAGATCTTACCTGAATTCACCAAACTATCACCTGGGTTCAAAGGCAAACAGCTCCCAGGTTCTTGTCTAGCTCTCTATGCAGGTCCTGCTCCACATTGGAGCTCACAGTGTCCAGTCCATCTCAAATCCTTCATAATCTCTCAGAAGATAAGGCTTAACAAAGCCACAAACAAGTGCATACAAAGTACCAACATCACAATCATGCTTTCTCAGTCTTCAGCAGCTCTGGCTGGCCTTCGGAAATTCTCAGCAGCTCCTCAGCAGATCTGGCTCAGCAGAAGTTTCAGCTTGTTCCCAGAATTAAAATCACTTCATCAAGGTTCTCTAAATCAAAACCAATGTCTCCAGTGTGGGGGGTAAGGGGGCTTTCCTCTTCAGCATTCCTGGTGACAGCAGCTTCCGCCGCCATGAAGCCTGCTCCAAGAAGATCTAACTCTCCCTCTCTGGGGCTTTCCTTATATACACACAGCAATAGCTTCCTGTTTCAGCCAACCCCTTCCCCTTATGTCAGCAACAGGAAACAGGAGTTCATACCTTCTGTTTTCCCAACAGAGGCTTGGTCAGTTACTAAGTGCTAAGGACCTGCTACCTTTGTCAACACAAAGGGATATTCAAATTCAAATTACATTAGCATTACATCCTTCCATTTCAGGAGCAGAACCCAACTTTAATGTAATATTGTAAATCAAGAAACAGGCTGGAAAAACGACCAAATAACAAAAGAAAAACCTGACCATAGAGAGTTAGTATGGTGACAGAGAAGATTAAAACACAAAACCAAAAGATATGCAAAGCTTTAAAGAAAAATGTAAATTGGTCACAGGACAAAAAAAAAAGTCCTAGAAACACTCAAAAAGTATTTGAAAAATCAAATACGAGAAATAGAGGAAGAACTGGAAAAAGAAATGAGTGATGCAAAAAAAACAAAAAAAATCCCAACCCATGAAGAGAGTCAACAGCTTGTTCAAGAAGACACAAATAGGGGCGGGTAGGTGGCGCAGTGAGTAAGAGTGCGGGCCCTGGAGTCAGGAGGACCTGGGTTTGGATCCGGCCTCAGACACTTGACACAAAACTAAATTAGCCCTGTGACCTTGGGCAAGTCACTTAACCCCAATTGCCCTACCCTCCCCCCTCCAAAAAGCAAAAAAAAAAAAAAATTTAAAAAAAGATTTCAAAACACTTTTAAAAAATGAAGAAAATAGAAGAAAATGTGAAATATATCACTGAAAAACCACTGACCTGGAAAATAGATCTAGGAGAGAGAATTTAAGAATTTTTTTGACTACCTGAAAGTAATGAGGATAAAAAAAGAGCCTAGACATCACATTTCAAGAAATTATGCAAAAAACTTCCCTGATATCCTAAAACTAGAAAGCTAAATAGAATTTGAAAGAATAAATTGATCACCTCCTAAAAGAGATCTCAAAATGAAAACTCCCAGGAATATTATAGCCAAATTCCAGAGCTCCCAGGTCAAGGAGAAAATACTGCAAGCAGCCAGAAAGAAACAAATTAAATATCATGGAGCCACAGCCAAGATAACACAAGATGTAGTAGTTTCTACATTAAAGGATCAGAGGGCAATATTCCAGAGGGCAAAGGAGATAAGATTAACCAAGAATACTCTATCCAGCAAAACAGGGGAAGAATGAATACTCAATGAAATAAAGGATTTTCAAGCATTCCTGATTAAAAGATCAGAAGTGAATAGAAAATCTGACTTTCAAATATAAGGCTCAAAATAAGCACAAAAAAGAAAATATGAAAGAGAAACCATAAGGTACTCAATAAGGTTAAACTGTTTACATTTCTACAGGGGCAGATGATGTGTATATCACCTAAGACCTTAATCTTTATTAGGGCAGCTAGGAATATACATAGACAGAGGTCATGGGTGTGAATTGACTATGATGGGATCACTTCAAAAAATAAAAGTAAGAGGACAGAGAAAGAGGGAAGCACTTGGAGAGGTGGGGAAGAGAGAGAAATGAGGTAAGTTAAAAGGAAGAGATTTTATGGGGGGAGTGGTAGTGCTTGAACCTTTTATCAGAATTGGCTCAAAAAAAAGAAAACACACACTCGGATACAGAAATCTCTCTTGCTCAACAAGGAAATAGGAGGGGAGGGAGAGAAGAGAAGAAAGTGTTGCTAGAAGGGACAGCAGACTGGGGGAGATGATAACAGCAAAACAGGCTTTTGAGGAGGGGCAGGGTAAAAGGAGAGAGAGAGAAGAAGAAATGGGGGGAAAAGGATGGAGGGAAATTAGTAATAAAAGCTGTAAATGTGAATGGGATGAACTCACCCATAAAACAGAAGTGGAAAGCAGAGTGAATTAATAATCAGAACCCAATAACATGTTTACAAGAAACATACTTGAAACAGAGACACATACACAGTAAAAATAAGGGGCTAAAGCAGAATTTGTGGGAGGAGAGGTTAGGAAGGAGAGAATTTGTAACTCAAAATTTTTTTAATGAATTTTTTCTTTTTTGCTTTTTGGAGGGAAGAAGGCAGGACAACTAGGGTCAAGTGACTTGCCCAAGGTCACACAACTAGTTTTGTATTAAGTGTCTGAGGCCAGATTTGAACTCAGGTCCTCCTGACTCCAGGACCAGTGCTCTATTCACTGTGCCACCTAGCTGCCCCTAACAGAATCTTAAAAGTTGTTTTTACATATAACTGGAAAGAAATAAAATATAAAAATTTAAAACTTAAAAAAAAAAAACAACCCAAAGTAACTGTCCAAAATACAGGTCTGATTATATCATTCCCCTACTCTTAATAAACTCCAGTGCCTTCCTATATACTCTAGTATAAAATACTATTTCTTTTCTAATTCATCCTTCTTAGTTTCTATTTTTGTATAAGTTTTATATGTACTGTCTACCTTTCACATAGCTTGTTCTAAGAAAGACAAAGGAAATTAGACTCTTTTCACATTTAATTTCTCTGAGAAGGTGGTGACATGCCAATTACAGTCCAGAGTTGGGTCCCCCTAGGAAGGCCAGTTCAGAACTCCCTCAATTTGGGAGATGGGGTGTCCAGTTTATCTACCTTTTCAACAGGGGCAAGTATATAAACATAATGGGGGATGTTCTCAATTTTTTAATGTGGTGAGACCATTACACTACTATAAATTGCCTTTCTCTTGCCCACCCCCATGCCTCCAAAATACCTACACAATACATCCAATTACTATAGTTCTGCTTTAATTTGATGATCTAGAGGAACATGAATTAAGATTTTTTTTTTTAAAGCAATTGGGGTTAAGTAACTTACTCAAGGTTACACGGCTAGTCATTATTTATGCGTGGGTGCTCATTTTCTGAGGCCGGATCTGATCTCGGGTCATCCCAACTCCTCTTACTCACTGCGCCACCTAGCCTCCCCTTTAGGGCAATTGGGGTTAAGTAACTTGCCCAAGGTTACACGGCTAGGTTTTTGTGTGGATTAAGTGTCAGAGGCCGGCTCCGAACTCAGGTCCTTCTGATTCCAGGGCCGGCGCTCTATTCACTGCGCCACCTAGCCACCCCAAGATTTTTTTTCTTTAAAGATTTTTTTTTACTTTGCTGATTTGTTTGATTTTATAGGAAAAAGAAAAACACAATTGCCTATACTTTTCCTTCTCCTTTCAAAGATAAGAGGAAAAAAATATCTAAGTAAAAAGTCAAAGCCGATTACAGTGCTGTATTGTAGAAAAATTATGAGATTTGGAATCAGAGAACCTGGGACATATGCATGGGGGGAACTTGTAAAGGACACAGCTTTGACTAGTTGAAAGTACTTCACTGTAAGAACATCAGTACTTCAAAGAATCATCTGTGGCTTCCTTAACGTGTCTCCTTTCCTCCACTGGCACATAATGCAACTGGAAGACCAGCTCCATTGTTTAAAATGCATATGGCCTTGTGCAAGGCACTTTGCCTCTCTAGGTCTAATTTTACTATAAATTGAGGGAATTGAAATAAGTGATCTCTAAGGTCCCTTCCAGCTCTAATCTAAAATATGATCCTATTGCAAAATGTCTTCAATTAACTGCCTTTTTCATTATTACATTCATTAACTCCTATTCTCCAACCAGGATTATCTCCTAAATGAAGATATTTATCATAATACTTAAATAATTATTTTATTTTAAGTTTTCAACATTCAGTTCCACAAGATTTTGAGTCCCAAATTTTCTCCCCATCTCTCCCCTCCCCTTCCACCCCAAGATGGCATGCATTCTGATTACCAATTCCCCTGGGCTGCCCTCCCTTCTATCACCCCACTTTTCATCCCCCCTTACTTTGTTGTAAGGCAAGATAGATTTCTATACCCCACTGCCTATATATCTTATTTCCCAGTTATATTACTTAAAAAAACAAACAAACAAAAACCACTTTCAAATCACATCCTCCTAATGAATTCAGATGTGACATCTTTATATATACAGAGTGCCACATTATTATTACTTTTAGGAGCTATTCACAAAATAGTAAAACATGTTTATCAATTAATCTAAAACATATGAAGATACAAAGTTAAAAACCTATAGCATTCCAGTAAAATGGAAAATATTTACAAAAAATAAATTTGGGTCAGTGAATGTCAGTTTCTTGGGGAGAATGTTGAAATTATTCCCTTGTTATTAGTGAAGAAGGAATGTTTGATACTGGATTTGCATTATTACTTTTTTACAATCAATTTTACCAAATTTAAGAAAGTCTCAAGTGTTAAATGTTACATGCCAAATGAACATGAGATATGTTTCTTATAAAAGGGGGGTGGCTTATACTTTCTCAAGTTAAAAAATAATAGTATAGCTTCTCCCAAGTACCTTGGATTTAGATTTTAAATAACAAAGTCATCATCATCACTACTTAAGCAATGGGATAACTAAATGTAGTCCTACACAGCAGAAATATTAGAAACCTTTTGCTTTTTCCCAGATTCTTATTTTACTTTAATAGGGGAACTACCCAATAAGTAAAGAAATACCTTTACATTGAAAATATTTTTACAGCTAGCATGTGTGACAGTCATTTGTATCAGTCTCGTGGGAAAAAACTTCCTCAATCTCATCTTCCTAAACTATGTAATGGTATCAATTTATAGACTTATAAAATTCTAAATCTCTTCTCTGCATCAATTATAACTTATACAGTTCCCTGAGCAACATTTAAAAAGCAAAAAAGTGCAAACAATATTCTGTTTGCTGACACTGGAAAAAATTTAGCTAGCATTGCTGTCTAACTTCACAATTTTAAAACTGCAAATACCCTCCCTTTTCTAGTAGGAAAAGCTACTACTGTAACATGCCAATTTTGAAACTCCACATCTTCTTGAAACTGCTTTTAATCCATCACTGCTAATATAATATCTGTCTACTCACCGGGCCAAAAGGAGTTTGGGGAACAGGATAGCAACAAATTTGATTAGTGATAATTTTTTTTTCTGTACTTGTTAGCAAGACTATGTAATGTACTCATCTTTGTCCTATTCTTTAAAAGCTATGCCATTTAAATAGCAGAAGACCAGATCTAAGAAATGTACAGGAAATTCAAGGCAGAAACAAAAAATTGTGACTACAAAAAAATAAACACGTCTGCCTCATCTTTCAAGGAAAAACAAAGTGGGCCCTGGTTATTAATCTTAGAATCAAAGCTCTAGAGCTGGAAAAGACCTCAGAGGCCATCTAATCCAACCCCATCCTTTCACATGTGAGGAAACTGGAGAGGCAGGGCAAGGGAAGGGGTGTAAATTTGCCCAAGATCACAAGCAGGTAGTAAGCATCCAAGCTACAATCTAACCCTAGTCAGTGTTCTTTCCATGAAACCTGCTATTGCCTGTCTTTACAAAATGAAATTTGAGGAGTATAAAGAAGGGGGCTTATCCAGCAATCATTAATATGCAGGTTAACTGTAAGAAAGAAATCCCCAACATATGTCTGCCAAATGCTCTAAGTAGGGTTGCTGGAGGTAGTGAGAGGGAAGGTTCTAACACTTTCTTTTCTTTGGGCCTGGTGTTTCACTGGGGCAAGACAGGGACTCTCAGTGAAGTAAACAGCATGGCTAGAGAAGTTCAACAGCTACCTTTCACCTGGTAATTTTAGAGAGACCTTGGAAACACTGAGAGAAATGACCAGGCAATAAAGAACCCTTTGGGCAGGGCTGGAGGACCCTCAGTGGGCAGTGCCAGAAGCCCCTACATGGGTAACAGAGGCAGGAATTGTGGCTGGGGCTATACAGCATGAATAGGAGATAATCAAATTTTCCATCTGTTATCTCTCATATATACTCAATAATCATGCCAATCTTAAAACTTAGGCTCAGAAAGTCTTTTTTTAAATGTTCAGAAGCAGAAGAAATAGGTCATTTCATACAAATTATCAAACAAAAGTCCTAAAAACCCACAACTGTACTAACCCCATTTCTAAATCCCTCACTGAGCTTTAAGGATTTTCTCCAGCAATCATGTGCTACTCTGAGAGGTGCATAAGCAAATAGTTTCTAGTTGGCTGTCTACCAGAGATAGTCCTAAAGTGGACTGCTTGTGGGATGAGACTTACATAAATATAAGCCATACTTCCGTCTCTAATTTGATCAATTTATAAACCAGATGACGGTTAAAGAAAATAGGCTCCAGGCTTGAACCTGGAGTATGAGATACAAGTCCAAGGGCAGGTGAAACTAGAAAATTCTCTCTCTCTCTCTCTCTCTCTCTCTCTCTCTCTCTCTCTTCCAGTCAGTTTCTTTTTAAAGACCCATAAAATTTTTAAATGGCAATTAAGGTAATGAACTTTAAAAACCATTCAATAAAATGTTATTATTCTTCAAATTAAAGTTATTTATTTTGCCACATGTCAAATTGCCTACACCAAACAGTAAGAACATGACTGAGCTTTCTACTTTCCATCTGTATTGCTAGGCACACTGGATGTGAAAGGCTTTGCAATCACTATTTGTTATTCTTAGAACAACCCTGGGACATGGTTTATTAGTCGTCCTATTTTCCAAATGAGGAGTTACATGGAAAAAGGTTAATTGACTTTGAGGGATAGCAGAACATCTAACTCTGAGATTCTCTGATCCATTGAACATTTTACCTAATCCAGTCCTCATCTATTCTTTAGTTCATTAAGTGATTCAATTGATAGACAGCATGGGTACAGTGGAAACAGTTCTGGATTTTAAGGTAGAATACTCAGATTCAAATCTTGACACTCCTAGTCACTATCTATGTAACCTTGAGCAAAGTCTCAAAATTTCCTTGGGTCTGTTTCCTTATTTGTAAAAAAAAAATGGGGGGGGAGGGAGAAGAAAGTGAAGGAGGAGAGAGAGAGAGAGAGAGAGAGAGAGAGAGAGAGAGAGAGAGAGAGAGAAGGAAGGATATGAAAGGAATGTTGAACTGGATAAATGGTACATTTATACAGTCATAGAGCTTGCACTGGAAGACACTTGTGGCCACCTAGTCAAACTCCCTCACTTTACAGATAAGAAAACTGAGTACCAGGGACATTGAGTAACTTGTCTAAAGTCATATGGCTATAAACACATGAAGTTATAGAGGTAAAAGCAAACAGATCCATGAGGGGACAAGGTCTCAGGGACTAAATTAAAAGGGCTCTCCTTCACACCATGAAGATTTCAGCCTATACTGATTTCCTCTAAGGTCATCAAATGCCTTAAGTCCTCAAAGAAGTGAATTCACAGTCTTCACTGTTTGACAAAAGTCAAACAACAGCAAAAGCTGTTGTTTAGCGATCATGAAAATATGAATTATCAGGAAGAGTGATACAATAAAACATCTTCAGTGTGATCTTAGGAAATAATTAAATTTGGAGACTTCAGCAAGTTATAGGCTTTAGAGAAATGCTAGTGTGGTAGAAAGAATTCTGGTTTTTGAATTAGAAGAAGCATGTTTGAATCTCATCTCTGCTATATATTCATTGTGTGACTGGACAAGTCATTTTCACCTTTCTGAGCCTGTTTCATCATATGTAAAATTCAAATGATAATAATAATAATAGATATGACACATATTTAGGACTGCTACAAGGACAGAAAAAGATAAAGTACATAGCATACCTTATAAACTATAAAGGTTTAAATAAATGTCAGCTTTTAAAATTATTATTATTTGTGTTACTGGAAAAAATACAACCCACACATCTGAACATTAAGGTGATAATGAAATCATGGTAAAGTCTCTAGACAAACACTTATCAGTTACGGCACAAGCAAATCTACCATCACTTCCTCTGTATGGGAAGAGAGAGGGAAAAAAAAACACAGAGCAGAGTTGAACAGGAAGAAAGGTACTGTACTTTAGCCCTCAATAAAATTACATTTTCCCCTTTTTCACAGCTGCCAACAACCCCTTACTTTTATTAGAATGTGCATGACAGTGACATGAAAGAGGACGAGGCTGAGATTGTTGGTTTTTATAGCTATCAATACAGAATCCTTATTTCCTGATTGACAGAGATATAAAGGAATGATGTGAATGAGATACAAAGGAAGAATGAATCGCCTAAGGGTGAGGGTAGGCATAGTTAAGTATGGCATTATTACTGAGAGAATGACATCTAACTTATGAATAAGTCTATTTATATTTTGCCACTACTGATGATGAATATTAAAGATAGAAAATAACTTTGAAAAGTATACCAGAATAATAAGAACATTTTCAGATCAAAGTTGGGAATTTCTAAAACTTTCCATACATCTAATGGCCCAGTCTCCTCACTTACAACTAAAAGTTCTGGTCTCACTTGGACAAGTCCCACCCTTTTGGAGCCTTCTGGCTCACTGTCTCCACCTGGAGTTTCTCCAGGAAAATTTCCTAATATACTTGGGTATAGCTTGCATAATCAATCAGTATTCTAAAATGGACCAAAACTTTTACCATCATGACAATTACTATAAGATTTGGAAAATGCAGTGTACCAAAAGTCTCAGTGCAGTTCTAAGCTATTAAAGTGTGAAGAATTTATTTAAAACAGTAATTTCCAGTACCAGTCCCAGAGTTGGTACATATTCAGGACAATTTCTTACACCTACATCTCTAGAACTGCAGATAAGAAAGACAGCAATGTATTTTGGAAAAGTTTTTTAACAATAAATGGTTGAAACAAGCAAAAATGAGTTTTCCAGCTTAATCCTTTATTAACTAGAAATTTTACTTAATAATTCCACTTACCAACCACCACTCACTGTGTATTCCTATTTAATAAATTTTCACTATGTTTTTGTATTTACTTAACTACCATAAATACAAGATTCAAAATTTATCTTTCATTTTCCATGTCAGAGAGTCTGTGAATTTCCCATTTTTCATTTGTTTTCACTAACAATAAACTAATCTGACCCAATTTCAATGGTAAAAGAAAGTAATGGCAACTAGGGAATGAAATGGATGAAAGACACAATTGATTGGCTTTAATTTGTCACCTTGTATAACCTGCCCTAGAGCAAATGGAAGCTCCATGATTAACACACACACACACACACACACACACACACACACACACACACACACACACACACACAAGTATGAACTCCCTCCTATCACAAACCTTCTGATGGCTGTCACTTTAAGATGGTAAAAATTTCAAATACAAGAAAAAAGCCACAAAGCATAGCTGAAAGTTATGTTAAGATGCTTAGAACAATTTAGTTTCTGGGCATTTAAAAATTTTTAATGAGATGTTGCAATCTCTATCACTAGCTAAAAAAAGCAACAGGGAAACAGTGGTGTGCAGCTGCTACAAGGTGCTTCTGTAGATAATGCCTAAGACAAAATTATTCATAATTTCTCTGGAAACATCTGGATATATTTAACATCTGCAAAATTAAAAAAAATTCACACGCACACAAAATTGGCCCAGAAAATTCAATTATTGCATTTATATTCAGAGTATGAAAGAATAAATTTTCAATCTAACCCCATTTTAATGGAACGTTTTCAGGATGATGGTGTTTTGAAAGAGCGGCATTACCTGTAGCTGCAAAAGAGGGATTCTAAAAGAAGACCATCTGATAAATTTATTTTTAAAACTCATTAAGTACATTTGATAATTGTTGGAGAAAAATTTAAGTATTTTTTTTAAGCTGCAAGCTAGCTGTCTACCTATATCAGACTCCTGCTGTAATATATAGCAGTTTAAAAAAAATCCCAAAAAGTCTTTATTCACTCTACCTTGACAGGATTTGTTTTACCTATTTGTACTCAAGTATAAACTGTCAAGTGCTTTGAAACCTATGAAAAAGTTGCAAGAGACTAAGGGTGTAGAATGTTCCATATACTGTCAGACGCAGCAGCTATGGAAATTTTGATCAATTGTTTTTCTTTATTATAAGGTAGATTTGAACAGAAGTCACTGGGACATCATTGTGGTATAAAAACAAATGAAATCATTTATTCCTAAAACAATAAAAAATAAAATAAAATAAAAGAACAGAGAGGAGGGGTAGAAAATAATTTCATATTTTTATCCCTGGTCTTCAAAGGCAAGTGCCACTTATGATTGATTCACTGAAAGTTTTCATCTTCTTTCACATGATATTACCAATAAAAATCAATAAATCATTATGCAAAGCAGGGAATGAGAATTTGGCTCACTCACAATACTAACACGAACAATATTTAAAATATTCCATGGTATGCCTAAAAAATATTATGCAATCAAAGTTCATTTTAAGCAGCAGCTTATAAAGCACCTTACTCATAATATCTTTTGTTTTAGGTAGTACTGATATTATTATTTCCTATATATAGATACAGAAACCACAACTCAGAGACTTGCCCAAGAACAGTTTTTAAGTCACAAGTTACATGACTCCAAATTTTCAGAGTTTGATGGGTGTGTCCTATCATTTTTGTTCTCTAGAACCCTGATCCTGCCACACAGGTTACTGAATTGTTCAGACATAGAGTTGCCTAAGTGTAATTATTGGCTGCTTGGGCCAACAGCTGTTTGGAACAAAGTAGAAATGTATAATCCTAAATTCTGTGGAAACCTGAACCCTTGAAAAAGGGTTAGCTGCCCAAATGGGATGTTCTTCCTCTCACTTTATTTCAGTGTTTGATTAACTTTCAGCTGTGAACAAAGTACCTGGTCAGGTGCTAGAGATGAAGATAAAAGCAAAAACAAAAATTCCCAACTTCAAGAAGCTTACATTTTACTGAAGATGCAAAAGAGCTGTGGAGGAAAAACATTCAGCCAAGGAGAACCCCTGTCATCGGTACAAAGAGATGGAAGGTAGAGTCCTAGGGCACTTCAGAGTCTAGTTAGGTTAGAATGTGTGCTTACAAAGGGAAGAGGTTTGACATGAGTCTGGAGACAAAACTGGTTTATCTGTAAAAGCTAAGAGCTGCTGCCCATATCCTCCACTAAATAAGTTAGAAAGAGTAAGAGAATTTTTTAAAATCTTAAACTGTCACTTTTCAAAATCTCTCAAATAAGTCATCAAAGAGGCCAAATTTGTTGAGTCAGTATTGTTCTTTAAAATTTATAAGCAAATTCTTAAAAAAAAATACAAGCAAATGTTAAAGAAGGTCAAATTTTCCCAGGGAAAGTTCCAATAGTAACTTATTTCCATTCAATACTACAAATGAACTGATTCAATATAGAAAATCCATTTTGCTGACAACTTTTTAGAAATTTTAAATTCTGAATGAAAAATCACTTAATATTTCAAAGTGTAGAAAATAATTAAGGGTCATAACAATCTACCATAATTTATAACTCTTAAGATACAAGCTAAATATGTGAAAATATAAATTTATCTTTCTCTATATCATATATATATATATATATATATACACACACACATACACACACACACACATAGAGAGAGAGACCTGCTATATATATATATATATAATATATATATATGCTATAATAACACACACAGTTCTTGGTGTGTTTTATATATATATATAAAATATGTACACACATAAAAATTGAGAAAGAAAGGGAAGGCATAAAAGATGTAAGGGGTAGTGAAAAGAGCAAATAAAATAAAAAATGTGGTTTAATTACTGTATTCAATTTGGCATCTGTTCTGTCTAGTCTAATCATTTTGCCCTGACACTTCAGAAATTATGAGAGATTACTGCCTAATTATAATTATTTTAAAATCAAAATTTCACATCCTCTAAAATCTTTTTTAACAAACAGTAATTTTTCAAATGGATTTTTTTTCCTACTCTTATTTTGATGAGAAAGTAATTTTTTGTTGTTGGGGAAAAGGCAGTGAAATTGGGGTTAAGATACTTGCCTGAGGTCACACAGCTAATAAGTGTTAAGTGTCTGAGGACCTGAGATATAAACTCCGGTCCTCCTGACTACAAGACCAGTGCTCTCTATTCACTGTGCCACCTAGCTGCCCCTTGAGAAGGTAATTCTTAAAAGATTTTTAATGAACTAATCTGTAGTCATAACCAGAATAAGGTAAACTATAGATCATATGTACTTGAAGTTTCCAGGTTCTTAAAAAAAAAAAAAGTTTGTTCAAAGCAACAATCTAGAGGGGACTCATAGGAAATGCTAAGTCCACAAAACACAAAATGAATACTAATTTGTCACGATATGTTAAATTATTTTCTCTCTTGTTTCCATAAGGCAATACAAATTATGGCCTTTGAAATTTAATTACTGGAACCAAGACGGTGGATTAGGGGCAGCAAGTCAGCTGAACTCTCTTAACATCCCCCTCTGAACAATTTTAAAATAACAATTAAAATAAAATTTCAGAGCAACAGAGCCAACAATTCAATTGGTGAGACATTTTCTAGCCTGAGAAATTTTAGGAGGTCCACAGGAGAGATCTGTGACACAGGGTTGGAGGCCTATCCAGAGCACACGCATGTAAGTGGCAGTAGTAGCAATAACCTAAGGAGTTCTCAGTCCAGAGATAGTAAAGGGATCACACAACTGGTTAGAAAGAGATAACAGGGGTCCTTGTTGGTACTAAGTGTAACTGAAGCTGACTGGCAACTCTACTGCCCATATATAGTTCTGGGCTACAGTGCCAAGACAGAGAGAAGCACTTGTGGTTGGTCACAAGGGAGCAGGGGCCTGGTCACAGTTCCAGGGGCAAGAGAAGAGCTAGCATTTGCAGCTATAGAAAAGTAGAGGCTTTACTTGACTAAAGACCAGAGTGAAGATCAGGAGTGGTAGTAGTAACCACAGTAGTAGTAACCACACCTCTCCTGGGATAATACCACCTTGGAAGCACCAAAAACTTTCAGACTCCAAAGAACTAGCTCTGGAAATAGAAGCATGAAAAAGTCTGAAGCTTGGAACAGTTCCTCCCCACCACAAGGTGAGAAGAGACCAACTTTGACATAAAGTTCAAAGTCAAGAAGTAGGCTAAAAAAATGAGCAAACAACAAAAGGAACTTAGCCATAAAAAGCTGCTGCAGTGGCAGGGAGGATCAAGACACAAACATAAAAGAAAATAATAATGTGAAAAACAGCTAAAAGCAAAGCCTCCAAGAAAAATGTTATTTGGACCCAAGCCCAACAAGAATTCCTGGAAGAATTAAAGAAAGATGAGTGGTGGGGGAAAATTTGGGAAAAGAAATGAGGGTGATACAAGAAAATTATGAAAAGAGAACTAAAACCCTGATAAAAGAGGCACAAAAAATGCTGAAGAAAACAGAATTTAGAATTCAAAACTTAAAACAATGAATACTAAAAATTTTTACATGTAACTGAGGAAAAAATAAATATCATTTTAAAAAATTAAAAGAAAAAATCAAAAGTTCAATGAAGAAAATAATTCCTTAAAAATCAGAATCAGTCTAGTGGCACCTGAGGACTCCATGAGATAACAAGAAACATAAAACAAAATTTAAAAAAATGAAAAATATTAGAATTTGTGAAATATCTCATTGTAAAAACAACTGCCCTTGAAAACAGATTGAAAAATAACTGAAGAATTATTAGACTACTAGACAGTGATGATCAAAAAGACCTATTATATTTCAAAAAATTAACAGGAAAAACTGCCCTGAACTTTGATCCAGAGAGTAAAATACAAATTGAAAGAATCCACTGATTGCCTCCTGAAAGTGACCTCAAAATGAAAATTCCCAGGAATTTCTAGAGCAACCTGCTCAAGGAAAAAATACTGCAACAGATCAGAAGGATGTAATTCAAACATCAGGGCACCACAGTCAAGATCACATGAGCTTTAAATGTTTCCACATTAAAGGAGCAGAGGGTTTGAAATGTGACATTCTGGAGGAAAAAGGAGCTAGAATTACAAACAAGAATCATCTACCCACCAAAACTGAGTGCAATCCTTCAGGAGAAAAAATGGATATTTAATGAAATAAAGGAATTTCATGCATTCCTGATGAAAAGACCAGAGCTGAATAGAAAATATGACATTCATATATAAGACTAAAGAGAAACAAAAAAGCGATTCAATAAGGTTAAATTGTTTATAGTCCCTTATAGGAAAATGATACATGATACATACAAAATGATAAAAACTTTATCATTAAGAGGGAAATGAAAAAAGAGTTTACAAAGACAGAGGGCACAGATGTCAGTTGACTATATTATGGGATGATTTTTTTAAAAAATGAAATAAAGAGGGGAGAAAGAGATGTGCTGGGAGAAGGGGAAACAGGGAGGCAAAATGGACAAAATTTTCTCACATAAAAGAGCATGTAAGAAAGAGCTTTTATAGTATAGGGGGAAATGGGAGGGGAGTTGTCAGGCAATGCTTGAATCTCACTCTCACTATAATTGGTTCAAAGAGAGAATAATATATATATATATATATATATATATATATATATACACACACCCTCAGTTGTATATAGAAATCTCTTACCCAATAAAGAAATACGTGGGGAAGGGCATGAGAAAGGGAGTGATGATAAAAGGGTATGTAGACAGAGGGAGGCAGTGGTTAGAAGACAAAACGACTTTTGAGGAGAAACAGGATAAAAATAAAGATAAACAAAAGAAAATAGAATGGAGGGAAATATACAATCAAAAGTCATAACTGTGAATGTGATGGACTAACCCATAAAATGGAAGCAAATAGCAGAATGGATTAGGAAACAGATTCCACCAATATGCTGTATACAAGAGACATGCTTTAAATAGAAAGAAACACGGAGTTAAAATAAAGGGTTAGAGCAAAATTTATCATACTTTGGCTGAAGTAAAAAAAGGCAAGGGTAGTGATTATGGTCTCAGACAAAGCAAAAACAAAAATAGACCAAAAGAGGTAAGCAGGGAAACTAAACTACATTTTGCTAAAATCTAACAGACAATGAAGTAATATAAAAGATATTCCTGATAATGTATTCATTTTCTCAAATATATAGGGAATGAAGTCGAGTTTATAAAAAATAAGACCAATTCTACAGTTGGTAAATGGTCAAAGGATATGAATAGGTAGTTTTCAGAAGAGGAAATGCAAAGAAATGCAAATTAAAACAACTCTAAGGTACCACCTCACACCAATCAGAAATGACAAATGCTGAAGGGGATGAAGGAAAATAAGTACACTAATGGATTGCTGGTGGAGTAGTGAACTGGTCCAGCCATTCTAGAGAACATTTTGGAATTATGCCAAAAGGCAATAAAACCTTCGACCCATCAATACCATCACTAGGTCTATATCCCAAAAAGATAAAAGAAAATGGACAAGATACTATATGTACAAAAATCAGCACTTTTTTGTGGCAAAGAATTAGAAATTGAGGGTGTGCTCATCAATTGGGAAATGCCTGAATGAATACTAAATGATTATGATGGAATACTATTGTGCTATAAGAAATAGAGGAATGCTGGGGTGGTGGGTAGGGAAAAATGGGGGGAAATTGTAACTCAAAATCTGGTAGAAATGAATGATGTAAACCAGAAGTTAACATAGCATTTGTTTAATAAAAAAAAGAAATAGAGGAATGGTCTCAGGAAATCATGGCAAGACCTATATGAAGTGATGCAAAGCAAAGAGAAGAACCAGGTTACCATTGTACACAGTAACAATATGCTGCAACAACAATCAACTGTGAAGTTAGCTACTCTGATCAGTGTAAGAATCTAACACAATTAATTCCAAAGGTCTTGTGACAAAAAAATGCTATACACATACATCCAGAGGGAGAACTGATTAATTTAAAGTTCATGAGTTCAAAGTAATTTTTCTCACTTTTTTAGGTTGTTCTTTTTTTCAATATAGCTAATATGGAAATTAATTATTAACAAAGATAACCAAAAGAAGACACATTTTATTCAGAGAAGCTGGATTTTGTTAAGGATTCCCATTAACAGTCAGCATTGAATTTGCACATTTTAAAAAACAAGCTTTTTAAAAAAATTCATAAATAGAGGAGTGGGAGGTTGAGGGGAGAGGAACAGAGATAGGGTACCAAAAAAGAGAAAGGGGTAAAAGAGGAAGAAGAGGAACAGGAGGAGGGCAGGTTCATTGAAGCATCATTTTTATAAAAAAAAAAAAGATGAGAAATAAATATACAAACAAGATAGCTTTGAATGCTGCAGACTTATTGATGCAAAGAAAAAAGGGAACCATACAAGTAACTGGACTTTTGTTATTTACTGTTTGTATAAGCATAAACCAAACTTGTACTATATAGCAATATTTGACAATATTTATTATTCCCTTTTACTAGCTATCTTCTGTATTTTCTCTGAATTGCTGAACACTACATTATGTAATGCACGTGTACAAAAATATACGTATCTATATATACGTATATGCAGACACACACCTACACACTATAAAAATTTGAAAATGGTTTTCTAACCCATGTTAAAAACAACTGAAGAATTTCAATGGTTTTGGAACCATGTGTTTCAAAGAGAAAAATCTGACATCTTCCAATTACTTTGCAAGAATAACTGGCTGATATCAGGGAAAATAAATATTAGCCAGACATCAACAAAAACTTTTGCATAAATAAATAAATATTAGCCAGACATCAACAAAAACTTTTGCATAAAAAGTTTATGCATAAAATGCATACATTCAAGTAGATTTGTGATCTCATCAATTTAGGAGTTCCCTCTAATAATGCTAACATCAAATCATGCCTATATATCCTGAGCAACTCTTGTCCATATTCTCCCAAAAGTTCTTCACAGTGGATCCATAAAATGTGCTAAAAGCCTACTTTGTTTTCTGTTGACATGAGTAGGGTACCAGTGGAACACTCTGGCCATTCACCTGTCGGCTTCACTCTTAACTCATCTTCTGTTCGTGTCATACAATTCCTTAATGCTGTCCTTGAGACCTGTTCTTCAAACTTCCTTCCTGGTTATGTACTGAAGCCTGCTAATATATAATTGAAATGAATCAACAACAACAAAATAACTACCATGAGCCTCTCCTTTGCTGTCTTTGTGACAGTCATCTTTATTTCCTCAGAGAAAGTAGTGTTCTGTATCTTGCTTCCATATAGCTACAATACTAAAATATCTGAATTGAAAAGACAGACCTCTGCTTTCATGGGAAACTTGAAGACAATAAAAGAGTTCTGAAATTTCCTGAAAGCCATTTGGTCTCCTACTCCTCCCTTCCCCTTCTGAAGGAGTACTAGCTCACTGTCCATCTGTATTATGTCTTCCAATAAACACATTTTATTGAACAAATGCTATATAGTTTCTATTTGCCACCCAGGCAATGGACATTATTATCATCCATTTGGTCTTCCCCTGTGTATAGATAAGCATGACTTCTCTGACTAATTACAGGTCTCTTTCAGGAGATTAAAATGTTTCAGGGCATGATGAAGTCAACACAATGTCATCTGAAAACAAAAGCATATGGGACATTTTACCATCTGCAGGGAATCCCGCTCTCATCTGTTCTGAATCTGCTCCATAACAGAGGCAATAACTTTGGAGAACATCTATTTCTGTGCCTTAGCTGATTGTTTATTATTGATACCAATGAATAAGATTATCTCTATTATTAAATCTTCCAGGAAATCCTGAATGATCTTGATGTATGTATTGGAAGATCAGGCATGAAGGTGGCATAATAGATAGAAAGCCATGGACTTAAGAGTCAGGAAGACCTGAGTTCAAATCTTGCCCCCAGGTACTTATTAGACTGGTGACCTTGGGCAAGTCATTTGATTTCCCTGTGCTTCAAGTTCCTCCTCCTTAAAATGAGGGAATTAAATTTGATAAGCATTATGGTCCCTTCTAGTTCTAATTCTGTGATTAATTCTGTATGCTGTAAAAGAGCACTTAAGGTAGAGTTTTGTTCTACTTTATAATTTTTTAAAATAAACAAATAATAAACACAAAAAGATCTTATATTCTCTGGCTTTTTTGTTAATTGCATAATTTAGTTAATTTAATTTCACTGGTGAAAACCTATCGTTCTCTACTAACACCATTATTAAGGATGTTCTTGATTTGTGTATAAATAACTTTCATAATGATTCTATAAGATGGGAGAGCAGGAATAAATGTAGAAATTTACTGCAATCAGGCTATGGTCAACTTTTATTTTGGATATTAACAAAGTCTAAGATTATTTTCCATGCCTTTTGTGTTTCTCTTTCTTCAGATGCTGGGTATATAATTCCTTCATTGCCCTCAAAATCATCTCCAGTGTGAATTTTCTCTAAATATATATAGTACAATCCAACTGCTTTTCCAGTCTTAGTTTTCTTCCTTTCTACCTCCTTTATGAGCATCTCTTACAATTAGTGTATAAGTAGGATGATTCCACTAGCCTTAGTAGCTTTTGAAAATCTTTTCCATTCTTCTGAATGTTTTCCTTCCATTTCCAATCTTGAATGCTGCTGGAATAGATTTTATAACTTAAATATTTTGCCTCATTTTCACTTAACTGGTATTACCTCCATTGCTTCTATGTGTTATGAGAGTTATCATCCTTATATTTTATGTAAGATTTTATAGAAGAATTTCTATTTATTGTGACCCACTATTACCTCTGATAGCAAAATCCATTTGACAAATCAGGTGTTTGTTGACTAATTGCTTTCTGGATTGTGATAATTAGTTGACATTAATTAAACTTCTGCATGAAATTTTTATGGTTGTTATAAATGTCAGTCCAAGTGTTCATTTCCCATTTTTTAATTTTTAATTACTTGTTTAAATAATTTAGGGTTCAATCATTTGTACTCTATATATTTTTCCTCACTATCATTCTTTTTTTTACTTCCATATTCTGAACTCAGCTCTTATGGTTCAGTGGTTTAAAAGTACATAGACAGCTGACTCAGGGAAAACTCTACATCAAATTATAAAATTTTCCTGTTAATATGAATAGCCTGATTTAGAAACTGAAGGCAATGATATACTTCTTCCATTTTGATGTATATATCTTTGGAAGTTATCTTTTTCAGCTGTTGGCCCCTAAAATCAAATATTAAATTTTAAAAAGAACTTAAAACAAGACCCTTTCAAAACTACTGAAGCATATTAAGTTATATTGCCATCACTATGATATTTTAGTAGAACCTAAAACCTTTCTGCTTCATTAATATAAAAATATTCTTCATCTTATTTTTTCTAGTTTCTATTTTTAAGTTTTTAAAATGTATATAATTGTTAGTAAAATATCACATATAAATAATTTATCAATAAGTAAATATACATTGAGGGTGCATGGTTGAAAACTTTTATTGATATGAGTATGTGATCAAAGTTGAAGAAAACTGGTCTAAATTATGACTGTTCCTTCTAGAATCTATGAATCTAGCTGCCACCAGATGGCAGTGATGGAGTATTTCATAACAACCAAGGAATCAGCTTCCCAAAATGAAACTGAGTTACATTAAACAACAAAGTAATCTTAACTTTCTTAAAAAAAAAAAAAAAAGCAAACATACTTGAATATCAGTGTTAAAACTCACTCTACATGCCATACCAAAAGAAAATACTATTGGAGCAAGATTTAAAAGATGAAACTACAGAGACACCAATGTTAGGTGGTTTTAATGGTTCCTTAGTATAATGATCCCCTAGTTGCTTCCACAAACAAGCAGTGAAGTTTGGTTGTTTTGTTTTGTTTTTTACTATACTTCTAGCAATCTGCTGAACCTCTGGTGAAAGTCATTCTGACTACTTTCAGTTAATTTATCTTATCAAGATTCAGTATCATACTTCCTTTTGTTGTAGTTTGAAGAATGGAAGCCTGCTAAACATCCTCTTATTACTAGATCAAAAACTTTTGATCTAGTACCTAAGAAGGAGAAAACTAACCTTTGATTCCAAAACCCCATGCTTCCTCTGAAAGGTATTTTTAAAATCAGTATCAACAACAAATCAATGAAAGAAAAAAACTGCTAGCTGAGAACTCTCCAGGATCTTCTCACTATCCTGTGGTTCTTATCCTGCAATCACGAGATGGTTACCAAGGTAACCTAGCTTTTCTTGCAGGATATTCTCATTCTCTTGTGTTGCTATGTTAGCCACTCTTACTGGACTGACCCACCCATTGCTTTGTTCTGATGTGTTATTTAAACACAGGTGATTACTACTGGAAAATTTGTCATTTTTTTCCCTTTTATGTTCTTGGGCAATTCTCAGCTTAAGAAATTACAATTTGTTTGTCTGAATCTTTTTATTTTTTTTTTTGGAGAGTTCTTTAATGCGGCTTAACAATAATATCCTTACAATTTATAGATTGAGCCTCTTTCCACCTTTTTATACCTATTATATCTCTGGGGTAGAGAAGTATGTAGGAAAAACTAAACTATTCCCCATTAAATTAAACTTTCTCTTACTGGTTAGTAAAGAAAGGTCTTTTTGCTTTACAAAATTACAAGACAAGGGGGCGGCTAGGTGGTGCAGTGAATAGAGCACTGGCCCTGGAGTCAGGGGGACCTTAGTTCAAATCCGACCTCAGACACTTAACACAAAAACTAGCCATGTGACCTTGGGCAAGTCACTTTAACCCCAACTGTCCTCCAAAAAGCAAAAAAAAAAAAAAGTTACAAGACAAACTATCAAACTCAACATTTTATTAAACTTAAATAAAATTTGTATCAATGATCAGCAAGTACTGCAAATCTTACTTTATCAGCTTCAATGAGTTATGCCATATAATAAGAGAAAATAAGATTTCCAGCAAAATATTATTCCCAAATCAGGAAAATTTAAGGAAAGCACTATTTTCATTATAAATCTAAGAGCAACCTTACCAAAAGAAAGAAATTCAATCCCAGAGACTGGACAAGAGATATTTCTAACCTATGTTATCAAACTTTTTTAGCAATTATATTTCTATTTGGTAAAATTTTGCTGTTATAGTTTTTATAAAAATAGCTAAATAACTGTTTGCTGCACTCAACTATTAAAAGACTGAAAGTAAATGTACAGTAATCTTAATTCTTATCAAAGAAGATTTAGTTCTTAGAATTTTTTTCCAATAAAGAAATAATATAAGATCTGGAGGGATATGTATCTATATACCAGAAACGTGGGATGACAATTTTTATTTATCCTTAACCTTTCTCCTGACCTCTAGCCTCACATCTCCAGTTACATATTAAACATCTTGAACTGGCTGTCCCATAGACGTCTTAAACTGATCATTTCCAAAACCGAACTTGCCTCCACCTAATTACTATCAATGTACCACCAACCCCCCAGTCACTCAGGCTCACAATCTAGATGTCTTTCTCAACCCCCCATTCTCTATTATTCCCTCATATCCAATCCATTACCACGTTCTGTTGATTCTACCTTTGCAACATCTTTCATATATCTTTTCTCCATTTACCCTGCCACCATCCTGGCGCAAACCCTTATCACCTCACACATGGCCTATTGTAACAGACTACTGATTGGACTCCCTTCCTCAGCTCCTTCCCCACTCCAGTCCATCCTCCACTCAGCTGTCAAATTGATTTTCCTAAACTGAAGGTCTGACCATATC
The DNA here is from genome assembly GCA_011680675.1 of Gymnobelideus leadbeateri. Taxonomy (NCBI): domain Eukaryota; kingdom Metazoa; phylum Chordata; class Mammalia; order Diprotodontia; family Petauridae; genus Gymnobelideus; species Gymnobelideus leadbeateri. Next base: position 615,360 of record WOXC01007269.1, on the reverse strand, counting down.
ACCCCCAATAATCCCTCATTTAATCAATTCCATTGACTCCTTACAATCTCCACAGTCAAGTATAAAATCCCATTTGCCTTTTGAAACCCTTTATAACTCAGTTCCTTACTATATTTCCAGCCTTTTCACACCATACTCCTTGCTGTTCTTTCTCCAAGACACTCTGTCTCCCAACTACATACATTTTCACCGGCTGCCCCTTGAGCCTAGAATGTGCTCATGGGCTTCCCTGACTTACTTTAGATCTCAGCTAAAGATCTGTCTTCTGCACAAAGCCCTTTGCAGTCTTCCTTAATCTTGGCACCTTCTGTTTTAAATCATCTACAATTTATTGTGTATTTCTTATTTGGTCATAGTTGCTTTGCTTTCTTCTTCCTTAGACTCTGAGCCCCTTAAGAGCAGGGACTGTTTTTTGCCTATCTCTCTATCTTAGCACTTAGCACCATGTAAGCACACATAGTAGGTACTTAATAATACATGCTTATTGACATGGGAGCCAGAGATGATTCATGGTCTTCAACTTTTGCACTATACTTGACAGGAACTCTTGATTTTTTATTTTTTATTTTTTTGGTCTTTGTATCCCCAGAACCTAGCACATTGCCTGGCACATATTAGGTACTCAATAAATGCTTGTTAATTACTTGTTGATTGATTGACGTAGGACTTTCTAAGAAGGTAAACTTACACATAGGCCTCTAATAAAAGTCACATTTCTTTAAGGAAATTAATATTTTCTTTCTGCTTTTCTTAACAGTAAACATTTAAAGGATGGTGAATTTCAAAGGTAAAATAAACAATTACCATTTTCTGCATTTGAGCTCACAAATTTAGTACTTGCAAACAGCCCATTTATGTGCAGGGGGTTTTCCCCATATAAAAATCACAGTCTAGTCTGTTGGTTACTAAGTCCTTTGCATATTATACTTAATAAGACTTAGAGAGCTATTCTCTCTATAAAGAGTAAGGTTAGAAGCATTCATTTTAAATTAGCATTCAGTTATATTGTGTTTTTAAAATATATTTCCTTTGTCTTGGGGTGTCTCTGTGATAAGATCCATGGTTTTGTACTGATTTGCAATTTTGGAACTCTTACTGACAAAAATATATTTTAATGGCTGGTACTTTAAACTCCATACTATGACCCAACAGAAGGAATTCTTTAGACTAAGAGCATGTCCAGTATAAGCTATTTACTTCTTTTTGGTTTTCTTACTTAGGTTAGTCCTATTCTTTATCTTGTTCTTTTAGAACAAAATTTACATTGTTGTCTCCCACTTAGTACATTATTATTAGGAAATGTTGATGTGCAGATATTTTTCTTCTTTTTCTGTTTAATTCTTTAAATGACTGAAAATTCTGACATACATTACAAAACCTAATAATGGGTGATACATACTATCAGCTACTACATATTTGCTTATCTAATAGCTAGAGGTAACTCATATTTTTATCATTAAAAGCAATAGTTTGCTGAAATGCTTTTATTTTACCATTTTGAATACTGTGGATTATTTACCATTTTGTGTATTACCAAAATTAAAACCACTGTATTAGAAGTTAATTTAATCCTTTTATAGAATAATTATAATAATTGCATCTGCTTTGTATTTAACTCATAACACATTTTTCTTCTTGGTATAGTGTTGGTGGTATTCTATAAAGTTAACTCAATGATTGCATAAACTCCAGAACAGCCATGGTAAAACACTAAACAACAGCTATAGGAAAAATTAATAATCACAGGACCAAAAAATATTGTTTCCTTGAGTATAAGCTCTCATATAATAGATTTGAGTAGACAATGATCTTGACTTTGAGTAACATACACTGATAAGCATACTCCCCTCAGTCTGTAGCTGTGGGTGGCTAGTGTGGAACAGTGGAATGAGCAATGCCTTTGGAGACATAACCTGCTTTAGGACTCATATCCCATCTCTTGAGACTGGACAGGTCACAGAACTTCCTTGACCTTAGATACTTCTCCCATAAAATGAGTGTTAAAATTGATGTCCTCTCATTTCTAAATCTATTGTTTCATAGATTAGTACCTTGCAATGATATGTGATAGAAAGATTGCATGGAAGTTCACTTTTAACCCTTTTTTCCCTCCAAGAGGATTCCTAATCAGCAGTTATTACCATAGCTAACTGAATGATTTTGAAATGTCTGGTTTCTTGCTAATGTGGATTAGCAAGCTCCTACAGCAAAAGTTATAGTACAGTATTTATGTTCAGCTACATCTTACACACTGTGCATCATTTTCAGAATTATAAACTATTAAAGTCACATAGATTTGTATTTCATGTTTTCTAACACTTTAGCGTAGTATTTACATTTATATTTTTCTATTGTCATCCCACGTTTCTGGTATATAGATACCAGTATCCTTCCCAAAACCAAAATACACTCAATTTGTGCCCCAGCTTGAATATTATATACCAATTCTAGGAACAGGTCTTTACAGAGGTCTGAAGCCACAGACTGTCCCGAGAGTCTAAGTGGACTAGAAATTTCCTGGGCCTAGGGTTGACCTGTGCCAGACCGCCAATGCATTCCTCCACTCCAGTTCTTCAAGAAAGGTATGACAGGTCCTAGAATAAACTGTTTGTTGGCTATTGACTTCTCTAAGAGGATTGATACCTTAGAACCTATTAATTCAGAACAAGCACAAAGTGAATGTGGAGAGGGAAATCAGAGGCTTAAAAAAAACCAACTACAATGTATGGACATAAAGTTCATTTTTTAACATGATTTTTAAAAAGTCTCTCTCTAAAACCAAAAGCAAGTATCAAATATCCTAGACAATGTAGATACACTAGGAGCTTTTCCCATATCTTTCATTTTCTTTTACAGTTGTAAAATAAGGATTCCCTCTCTTCCAAGTATTATTTGATATATGGTAAAAATGCTAGCAACAGTGTTAGTTAATATTTATACATTGCATTAAAGTTTACAAAGCACTTTACATTCACTATTTCATTTGATCCTTAGGACAACCTGGGGAGGTAGGTTATATTATTATCATCCCCATTTTACAAATGAGGAAATACAAATCATGTACACAGAGGTTAAGTGACTTGCCCACGTTTACAAAGTTCCTAAGTGTCTAAGGCATATTTGAAACCAGGTCTTCCTGAGTCCAAGGCAAAGAGTTTGTCTACAACACCACCTAGCTGCAAAGCTAAGAGAAAGAAATTAGTCATATAGGCAAAAAGAATTTTACTGATGATATGAAGGCTTACTTAGAAAATCCTAGAGAATCAGCAGAGTATAGCTTCATCAAAGTTACAGGCTACAAAATAAACCCATAAAAAATAACAGTATTTCTATACAGTAGTAACAAAACCCAGGAAGAAATAACAGAATGCCTCATTCAAAATAACTACAAAATGCAAAGAATATTTCAATCAGTCTACTAAAGCATATTTAATACTTGCATAGTTATGTATCAAATTCTCCTTAAAGAAATAAAGAACTTAAGTAAATGGAGGGGTGTTAATTATTCATGGCTGAATCATGTCACTATAATAAAAAAATGTCACTACTACCAAAATTAATTTATAAATTTATTGCCATTCCAATCAAACTACCAAAGGAATATTTTCTGGAGCTAGATAAAATAATAAAACAATTGATTTGGTGGAACAAAAGATACAGAATTCTAAGAGAAATAAGGAAACAAGATAAGAATGAAAAAGAAATACCACTTCCAGATCTTAAACTACAGTACAAAGCAGCAATCATCAAAACCATTTGGAACTAGTTAAAAATCTGGTAGGACAACTAGATGAATAAAATGCTGGCCTGGAGTTGGAAGTCTTACCTTCTTGAGCTCACATCTGGCCTCCTTGCTGTTGTTATTTTTCGTCCTTCTTGAAACCTAGCCTCAGACACTTAAAATAATCCTACTGAATTCAGTATTTCAATCGATCAATATTTCTTTTTTTTTTAAAGCAATTGGGGTTAAGTAACTTGCTCAAGGCTACACGGCTAGTCATTATTTATGTGTGGGTGCTCATTTTCTGAGGCCGGATTTGATCTTGGGTCATCCCAACTCCAAGGCCAGCGCTCTTACTCACTGCGCCACCTAGCCACCCCTTTAGGGCAATTGGGGTTAAGTAACACGCCCAAGGTTACACAGCTAGGTTTTTGTTTATGTGGATTAAGTGTCTGAGGCCGGTTCTGAACTCAGGTCCTTCTGACTCCAGGGCCGGCGCTCTATTCACTGCGCCACCTAGCCGCCCAGATCGATCCAATATTTCAACTAAATTCAACTGAATTCACTATTTCAATAAAATAGTCTCCTGACAACTAGAGCTCTGGGCTCAATATATGATAAAATTCAGTAGTTACTAATATAAAGTCTTATAGGCCAGTTAAAAAAAGAGATACCTTCACAAGTACAAAATGCGGGAGGCATCATTAGCCCTTTGTCTGAAAAAGATATATAATGTAGTGCCAAAAAAGCAAATTGGATTTGGTATATTCCAGAAACAAGTGTGGCATAGTAAATAAAATCAAGAAGATCTAGGTTCAAGTCTTGATTTTGGAACACACTATCATGATCTTGAGTAAAATTCAGTGCCCCAAGCATCTCTCTGATACCATGTAAGGTGCACAGCAGGTGTTCTGCATTGGTCCAGTAAAATAAAAGTAATTCCAGGAATTTTCCAGATTTATTGTAGTGATATTCCTGCTGTGCTATGCCCTAGCTAAACCTCATAAATTTAAAATGACACTGCAACCAAGATGTTGAAGAGCCTTGAGTCCATGACATAAGAAAACAGGTTGAAATAACTGGGGATGCTTAGTCTAGAGCTGTCTTCAAGGACCTGAAGGGCAGTCATGTGAAAGACTCGTTCTGTTAGTCTCAGAGACAGAAGCTAGAGGCTAAACTTAATAATTAGCTGTCCCAAAGCTGAATGGCTACCTTTAGAAGCAATGGGTCCCCTCACATTAGAGATCTTTTAAACAGAGTTATGGTGTACACTTTTTGGCCATGTGATCATGGAGATTTCTTCTGAGGCACAAGTTGCCAAGATGATGGCAAAATTCCCTTTCAACTTGAATTATGTTGGGAGGATCATTTTAACCTCTCTAAACTAACGGGAGAATAACTATATGAGAGTGTGATACAGTGAAAAGCACCCTCGTCTAGGATTAAAAAGGCTTAGTTTTATGTTCCAGTTTTGCCACTATCTAGCTGTGTAACCACAGGACAAGTCACCTTTCCTTTATGGGTGTCAGTATCCTCATCTATAAAATGAGCCCTTTTCATAATATCTTTCAGAGGTAACTTTATATTATTTTATTAATCTAAAGAGCAAGAAAAAATAAGTAGATTAAAAAGATACTTCTTAATCAAGCAAAACTCTTTGTCCTAAGTTATATTTGAGGAAAATAACTTCCTAAAAGGTAATTCTATGAGTTTATTATTGACTGATTACTCAAACTTACTTTGTAGGTCCAAGAGGCATTTCCATCATATAAATACCAATAAACTCAGAAAATAATAATAAAAAAAAAAGGACATCTAAGGCTTTACGTTTCCTGATAATTAAAGATAAGTAAAATGACATATATGACAAGGTCACAAATCCCAGAGAAAAATCCTTTCTTCCATATGTATACATAGCAATGGTTCTAAAAGAACTTCTTGCTTTCGTGCTTTTTTATGTCAATTAACTATATTAAATAATCATAAACACAATCTGTCAAATGCAATTTGAAATATAGTGTGCTATACAAAGCTAAAATATAGTACAGTAATATAATAATCTAAGAAAAGAAAATAAGAACTTAAATTCACATTGGGATCACTTTTCCACAAGGTAGACAATTCCTTTAACACTTTTCTTTCCCATAGGAAAAGAAAGAGTATACAAAGTATTTTTGATATTATATTATTTATATTTTCACTAACAAAAATCTAAGGAAAAAAACAAGTGAGGCTTTGATGTTGCATTCTGCTGCTATTCTGATATGTCAATAAGCAAATCTGGAGAGCTGCCAATGAAAGCAGAATAAACATCATTAGCATTTTAATAAACCTAAAAGCCAGAGGGCTCAAAAACAGAGCAAGATCTAGTGAAGGAAAAATCAACACCTGCCATTGTCTGTCCCCTGGCAGTTTGCCCTTTGGCAGTCTACCTCCTCCCCCTCCCTATGCCCCTTAAGGAAGATGTGTTTTATGACTGAAATCTGCTGTAGTCATTTTTTAAACTGAGTAACTTGATTTTTAAGATTTTGCCTTTTTATTTAAGTATTTAAAATTCCAGTCACTTCAATGTGATTTAAGATATTAAGTGAATGGACCTAAGTGTTTTAAAAAATGTATAAAATGATGCTTATTTAAAAAGCAAAATATGAAATTCATAATTGCCTATAAAATCAACAACTTGGAATAAATAACTTAAAATTCCCTTAATTTCCAATCATCACATTTGATGGATTGGGGAAAAGGGAGGAGGAAGGGAAGTCTAGATCTGATAATTTCATTAATGTAGGGAAACCGGAACGAGGAAAATTCCCCTACTAGAGAAGGCAGGCCACTGTTAAATTATAATCTTATAGAGAAAGAATGAGGCCAACGACTTAAGCAACTCTGCCTCACTGTGATTATCATTGGTCCTTTTGGAAAATGAAGGACAAACAACAGCTGCATAATTCCTGGTTTTGCTGATTTCACTGCATTAGACTGCATAAGTCTTTCCATGGTTCTCCACATACATAATGTCTTATAGCACTTTAATATTCATATATAACAACTGGTGTAGTAATTCCCCAATTAATAGACATCTACTTTGTTTCCACTTAGTTGTCAGTCAACAAGCATTTATTAAATATTTACTATCTGCCAGGCACTGTGGTAATAAGCATTGGGTATGAAAATATGAGCAAAAAGGAAGATAGCCCCTTAGCAGCTTACATTCTAATGAAGAGAATATTACCTAAAAGTGAGCTGAAAGGTGGTGATGGACGGACTGGGGGGTCATGAGGAGAGAGAAAAGGTGCCAGTGCAGGACATGGTAGCAAAGTTCAGTCAAGAGCATAAATGGGAGGAATGAAGGGAGGCAGGGTCCCTCCCAAACATGGAAGGAACTCACCAAAAGAAGGGAGACAAGGGGTGGAGGAAGTTCCAGGTGGAGAAGGCATGTGAGGCCTGGTGGTGAAGACCAGAAAGTCAGAAGCAAAGCTGGGAGAGGAATGAAGAAAGGCTGGACAGGAACACTTCCTAAAATGGAGGCTTTGGGAGGAACTCACCAAAAGTACTACTACAAACATGTCAGAATATATGGGACTTTCCTTTTTGTCGCAGAATTCTTTGGGGTATATGTCTAGAAGTAGAATCCCTAGGTCAAAGGTCATATGTATTTTAGTCATGTTATTTGCATAATTATAAATTGTTTTCCATAATGGTTGTACTAATTCATAGTTCATTATTTATCTTTCACAACACCTCCAACATTTACTATTTCCTATCTTTTGTCATTGTTGCCAATCTGCTGCGTACAAGGTAAACCCATCAAGTTTGTTCTGATTTGGATTTCTTATTAGTATTAATTTGGAGTATACTTTTATATGATAATAGCCTATGTCTCTTATTTGACAGAGCTTATATTTCTTGGTTAAGAACTCATACCATGACTAGAGCTATTTTTCCTCTCATTAAATTTTTTTTAGTATGATCTTTATTATGCTGGTCACATATTCATTTTGACCTTATTTTGGTACACTGTACAAGTTGTTAATCTAGACCTAACATCTGTCATACTGCTTCCCAGTTTTCTCATCAATTTTTGTCAAATAGGGAGTTTTCTCCCAGTAATTTGTGCTTTGGAGTTCATAAAACACTGCAATATTGAGTTCAATTATTTCTTGTTCTTCATTGTCTAGAATGTTCCTTAGCTCTTTTGTTTTAGGCCATTCCAAACAACTTTGTTGATTATTACTTTATAATATAGCTCTAAGAAATGGAAATACTATTTCTCTACTCATTCCTACTTTCACTATTTCCATTGATATTCTAGATCTTTTATTCCTCCAAATAAATATTATTATAAATTATTTTCAGTATTACAGTCATTTTTATTTTATTGGTACATCTCAAACATGAGCAATGGATAGCATCCTAATTATTTAAGTTTTTCTTTATTTCTTTAAGGATCGTTTTATAATTATATCTATATAGGTACTGAATGTTTCAGTTGGTTAATTTCCAGATATTTTATGTATTTTTGTTATTCTGAGTGCCTTGCCTTTCTAATATTTCTTCTTAGATTCTTATTCCTACTTATATAGAAATATTGTTGATGTTTGGACTTCTTTTGTGACTTGCTACTTTACTAAAGCTATTAGTTATCTAAATTAGTTTGCCGATGTAAAACTTGGATGGTTTTATCACTTCCTTTTCTTGGGTAGCGAGGGAACACAGTGGGTAGTGTGCTAGCTCTAGGGTTGGAAGGAGCTTCTTTGCTTTACTCCTATATATAAGGAAAGCTTCCAATGTTTTTCATTACATGTTACACTAGCTTTTATTTAAGATAGATATTTTTATTATATTTTAAAAGACCTAGGGATTTGCTTTGAAGAGTGTTTAGTATGAATATTGTAGTTTGTCATAGCTTTTATAAATCAGTTGATATAATCATATGGTTTAATGATGAACTGTTTTAGCCATTTCCCTAATAATGAATTAATGTATCTTCAACATTTGTGTTAATTATAGTCTATTTGCAGAGCACAGCTATGCTATGATCACAATACAACACTGAGGATAGATACTATTACATTGTACTACTCTTCTAATAGCAGACTAATGGTTCATCATAATTATTTGAAACAGCTCAAGGTACTTTAGAAACATCTCTGAATTTCTCAACATCCCAATAGAGTACACTATCATTACCCCATTTTATAAAACAAAAAGGATAAATGATTTGAGGTTACTTTGTATGTAAGAAACGAAGCAAGAAAAAGAGAAACCATGTCTTCTAGCTAACACATTATTCTCTTATCCACTAATGTTGAGTAGATATTTATTGGTAATTATTGTTGTTATAAATTGGAGACCACTTGGTATGTATACACATATAAGCACAATACATCTGCGTGTGTGTATACCTGTGTGTACGGGTATACATAAGTATATATATATATCATATACATGTGTGCACACAAAAATAAACATATACATCTATAAGTATATACATATACATACATATCAGTAAGAAAACCCCTAACAAATTAAGAAAAGAGAGCACAGACAAAATGAAGGGAAAGATGGCCAAGGACATTGAAGTGCATAAAGAACAAAATGAAATAGTTCTTTAATGGAAGATATTTCTCTTCTACACATGCCAATGAATAATGCATTTACTCTTCTAATGCTCATGAAAGAAAAGAACTGTATCAGAGATCCTGTGAGATTCCTTCTCATTTGAGTCCTGAATTCTATTACTTAGCATTCTCTTGTTTTCAAAGTATGGCAAGATGAATGATACAATTTACTAATGTCAAAAGTAGCAACAGCAAATGATGCAGAAAATGCACAGCAATTCTTTCCTGGCTGCTGTCAACTCAGGAAACCAAAATGTAGAAAGCTTTTGACACTGAATTTTTGGTTTGCTATTTTTCAAATTAAGTTTCACCTTGTTAATGTGCAAACATTCCTAACACTGAAAATAATGAAGTAGATTAACTTTCCTAATGTTTAAGTTCAGTGGTTTTTACACTGCTCAACACAGTTTCTACGATAGGTATAGTTACCATAAGACTTTATTTTATTGTTGAAATATATGATTCAACATAACAGAACATCACAGACAAGTGTATGTTTATATAACATTTCAACAGAGTTTAGAGCTTTTGAATACACAAGTGATGGGCTTAAATAAAACGTGTTAAAAAGTACATGAAGGTAATTTGTGTTATCTACACACAAATTAATGACTTTGAGGATTACATACTGTACATTTTTAATCTCAGACCATTTGACCCCATAATTCAGCATCTGGACAGGCCACCTTCAATCTGCTATTAACTGATGTGTACTCAGGTAATTATCCTAAGTAAGATAAAATCCAAAAGGTAAATCTACTGCAAATATAAAATACAAATGATTTTGGGATTAGCTGTATTTTGGATTACCACTCCCTCTATCTCTAGCACTACTACAGGGGTCACCTTGGACAAATCATTTAATCTCTCTGGTCCTCAATTTCCTCATCTATCAAATGAAGGAAATGGACTAAATGAGCTCTGAGGCCTCTTCTAGCTCAAAAAGTATGATCCTATAATCCTATAATCCCTATGGAAGAAAGTACTCTAAATGCTTTAACAAAAATAATATTTACATACAGAACCTGTCTTTTTAGAGGACTCAAATATGACTGACTAAAATGTGAAACAAAGTTCCAAATTAGAAATGATGAATAAAAAAAGGTCAAAGTAAATATCAGAAGACTTGCTAGAAGAAAAAACAACAAAAAGTCCCTAAGTCAAATATGTGTACACTTAGTAAACAAGAAGAATATAACATGCCAAAATTAACGTGACCCTGTCCTGTTAAAACTGTTGCATTTTTCACAGTGGGAAACTACTATGAAGCATCTGCAAAGTCTGCACAGATTTCAGTGTCTAACAAGACCTGTTTGGTCCTACTTTATACAGTTCTCACTCTAACAAGCATTTACTGCTAACATCCTATTTGTGGATGGCTGCCAAGAGTCATCACAAAAAAAACTCCTCTACAACATAATGATGTCTGGGTATTGGGAATAAATACTGCCTGAAAAAAGAAAAAAGCAAAGAAGAAGATAGGCATTTTTACTTAAAAGTCATTAAAAATTATTATAAGTCTCTAAATCCAATAGGTCAGTTATAGTCTGATACAATAACTACACTAAAAATTAGTGTATACTGATGTTCCCCTCATCTTTTTCTTCCTTTTTTGTCCTTAAAAATACTATTTATTGTATATGATGGCTTTCTGAGAAGGGAAGATGATGTAAAAAAACAAGACATCAATAAACACTTATTCAACAAAAGAAAACTATACAAAATGTGTTCTCCCAAATTTCTGACCAATAAATGTTAATACTTCTGTAGGAAGAAATACCATACACAGAAAAAAAGATAGCTCTCTTCTTAAATAAATTTTCTAAAATTAAAAAATAAGATAAATTTATTTTATTATGATATTCTGTCATTTCCTGTGTCTTGGTTACTTAATAATGTGTAGTAATCATTATTAGGTAAGGATTAGGTAATAACAAACGTGCAAGACACATTTACTTATATCTTGAGTATACCTCTTAAGGTATGCTGGAATACTGAATGGAGAACAAGCCTCACAGTCAGAAAAACCTAGGATTAAATCCTGCCTGTGACAGATACATCATCTACTGTGGTTACAAGGAAGTCATTTCTCAGTGTTCAAGGACTCTCAAGTCACAAATGAGTTAGTGATCTGCACTGGTGGATGGCAATTCCCACAGAGAGAGAGTTCCTTATACCAATGAAATTACAGATCCAGATCCATCTCTACCACTTCCAAAAAAGAGTTTTGCAACATGTAATGAAGTATACAGACATATTTTGCCCTATTGTGTTTTCCTAGCTAAAACCAAATTTCTTTATTTAGTTTTGCTAATCTTTCCCCTCTAAAATCAGAGGATTATCACAGAATTACATACACAGAGCTGGAAGGAACTTCAGAATTCACCTACTCCAATTCCCTTATCTTATAGATGAGGAAACTAAGACACAGGGAGGTGACATGAGTTGTCCACATTCACTGACTGGTAAGTATCTAGGGACCATTGTAGCTCCTGATTCCAGAGTTTTCCCACTATGCTACACTGTCCTCATACATTTCAGTATCATGTACTGAGGTATGTCTCTGCATAAGAAAAAAGTACCAGACTTCACTGGCTTATTTTGATTTGATCTGTTTTATGGTGAACTTAAATGTTTTTTTTCCTTGCACCCTCAGACACAATCTAATTCATTTTCTTTTATAATTCTTACTTTGATCACAACCTTATGTTCACTAGCTTCAATTGTCCATTCAATTAATCATTACACATTTAATAAGTACTAACCTAATGCCAACACTTACAGAAAGGAGGTGAGAGTTCTAATTTATTTTTTTAAAGCAATTGAGGTTAAGTAACTTGCTCAAGGTTACACGGCTAGTTATTTATGTGTGGGTGCTAATTTTCTGAGGCCGGAACAGATCCCGAGTCCTCCCGAATCCGGGCCTGGTGCTCTTACTTGTTGCGCCACCTAGCCGCCCCAAGAGTTCTAATTTCTGATCTAATTTTTAAAAATAATAATAATAACCATGGTGTAATGGATACAATTGAATTACATTTATGAAAAAGTTGCTATCACAACACTAGTAACAGGGGACACCAACATGCACCTAAAGAGCTTACATTCTGCAGGTAGGTAAAAAAAAAACTTAACTTTGCTTTTAGAACTTTTTACTTCTATTATCTTTTTAAGTCTCACAACAAGATAGGTATTCATAAGAAAAGGTGAGTTTTCCAGAATCATCCCCATTTTACAGCTGAGGAAACATGTAGGCTAAGTAAATTGTCCATAGAGTAAGAGGAATCTGAACATAGGTTTTCACTGCACCAAGGTATCCTGGTCTTGGGGCAGAAGCCCTGGGTTCAGTCTAGGCTCTAGCACTTACTTGCCGTGTGACAATCCAAGTAAACTGAGTCTTGATTTTCTCATCAGTAAAATGGTGATAATAATAAATTTGTGCTGCCTACTTCCAAGTGCTATTAAGAGAAAGCACTTTGTACACTATCGAGGGCTATATAAATATGAGCTGTTGATTATGAAACTATTCAGAAATTGATTCAACAATGACTAACAATCCACATGATAAAGATAACAGAAAAAAACACAAGGGTTTTTTTTTACTTCCTACCCATCATAAACATAAAATATTTAGTTACTTTATATTTAAACACTTCAAGGAAAAACTTTACTGATATTTAAAAAAAAAATTCCCCACTAGAATGGAGTTGATTGCCAAATAGTTGCCTAGCCTTTGCCTGAAGATCTCCCATGGAGGTAATACATTACAGGAAGGAGGGAAGGGAATACCATTTAAATAGCATTTATGTGTGCTAAGCACTTTATAAATATTATCTCATTTAATCCTCACAACAATCTGCAAGGTAGGTACTATTATTATCCCTATTTTACAGATGAGGAAATGGAGACACACACAAGTTGGAATGTTTATAGCAGTTTTCTTTGTGGTAGCAAAGGATGGAAAATTGCAAGGATCCACATCAACAGGAATGACTGAATGGGTTGTGGTGTATGTTTGAAATGGAATACCACTGTGCTATAAGAAATGATGAGTTCATTGATTTCAGAAAGGCATTAAAGGACTTGCATGAAATGATGAAGAGCAAAGTGAGCAGAACCAAGGGAACATTATATACAGTAACAGCAATATTGTTTTAACAATGACTTTGAGTGGCTAAGTAATTTTGAATATTATAAATACACAAATTAAAAATAAAGGACATACAATGAGAGATGCTATCTGCATCCAGAGAAAGAACTGACAGATGCATAGAATTTTACATATATGCATGTATATATGTACATACATACATACATATTTGAGTCTAATGGTAGCCATTGGGGGTGGGGCAAGAAAAAAAAGAAATGTATATAATAACTCCAAATGTGCAAATATTTGGAGGGAATAACAAGTTATATATGATAGGGTTGCAGTTTCATGCATAATCATCATTTTTATTGTACTGTGTTATGGAAATGCTTGCTTCATTCCCTCAACTGAAAATAAAATAAAATAGAATAAATAATATAATTTTCGATCCAGCCATACCTCCTCTTGCATTTTTTCCCTTAATTCCCTTGATATCCTTGACCTTTTGTTCTTCCAGAAGATTTCTTTTATAATTTTTTTCTAGCTCTATAAAATACTTTTTTTATAGTTTGCTTACTATGACACTGAAATAAGCAAACTAATTTAGGTTTTTGTTACATTGGCCCAGCCTACCCATGAGAAACTGATATTTTTCCAATTGTTTACATCTGACTTTATTTGAGAAAAAGTCTTTTGTAATTGTGTTCATATAGTTCCTGGGTTTGACTTGGCAGGTAGACTCCCAAGTATTTTATATTGACTGGAGTGGAATTTCTATACATACACATACACATATACATATACACATACATTTACATTTACATATACACATACACATACATATGGATGCTGATGATATATGTAGATTTGTTTTATAATATTGCAATTCTGCTAAAGTTGTTAATCAAGTAGTTTTTTTAGTTTATTGTCTATGATTTTCTAAATATACCATCATATTATCTGCAAAGAAGTGACTGTTTTGTTTCCTCACTGCCTATTACAATTCCTTCAATTTCTTTTTCTTCTCTTACTGCTATAGCTAGCATTTTTGTACAATATTAAATAGTGGTGATAGTGGGAATTCTTGCTTCACTTCTGATTTTATTGAAAAGGCTTCTAATTTATCCCCATTACAGATACTTGCTGATGGTTTTTGACAGATATTATTTATTTTAAGGAAATTTCCATTTATTCCTATGCTTTTTAGTGTTTTCTTTTTCAAACACTTTTTCTGCATTTATTGAGATAATCATATGATTTCTGTAGCTTTTCTTATTGATATGATAAATTATTCTGATAGTTTTCCTAATATTGAATCAGTCCTACATTTCTGGCATAAATCCCACTTGGTCATAGTGTATAATCGTTGTATAATAATATTACTGTAATCTCCTTGCTAGTATTTTATTTAAAATTTTTGCATCAATATTCATTAGTGAAATCATTCTACAATTTTATTCCTCTGTTTTAGCTCTTCCTGGTTTAAGTATCAGCACCATATTTATACTGTGAAAGGAATTTGTAGGACTTCTTAACAATTCTTTTAATTTCTTCTTCATTGGTGGTGAATTCACCCTTTCCATTTTTGATACAGGTAATTTGATTTTCTTCTTTCCTTTTTTAAATATCAAATTAACAATGGTTTATTTTATTGTTCTTTTCATAAAACCAGCTTCTAGTTTTATTAGCTCAATGGTTTTCTTACTTTCAATTTTATTAAATCTCACTTTTGGTTTTCAGGATTTGCAATTTGGTGTAAATTGGGAATTTCTAATTTCTTATTTTTCTAGGTTTTTTTTTTTTAGTTGCATGTCCAATTCATTGATCTTCTCTTTTTCTATTTCACTGATGTAAAAGTTTAGAGAGAGAAATTTTCCACTAAGTACTACTTGCAGTATGGTACATGGTCTCAATATTGTTATTCTCTTTAATGAAATTATGGATTATTCCTATGATTTATTCTTTGACCTACCTATTCTTTAGCATTATATTATTTAGTTTTCAATTAATTTTTAATATATTTTTCACTGCCCTTTAGTGAATGAAATTTTTATTGCATTATGATCTGAAAATGGTATGTTTAATATTTTTGCCTTTCTACATTTATTTGTGAAGCTTTTATGTTCTAATTCATGGTCAAATTTTGTGTAGGTGCTATGTAGGCATATTCTTTCCCATCCCCATTCAATTTTCTCCAGAGGTCTATGAAACTTTTCTAAAGCCCTATACACCTCCTTAATTTATTTCTTATTTATTTTGTGGTTAGATTTCTCTAGTTCTGAGAGAGGAAAGCTGAGGTCCCCCACTAGTATAGTTTTACAGCTTATTTCCTCCTATAACTCAAGAAATTTCTTTAAGAATTTAGATGCTATACCACTTATTGCATATATGTTTAGTATTGATATTGCTTGTCTATGGTATCTTTTAGCAAGATTTGTTTCCTTATCTCTTTTAATTAGATTTAGTTTTGCTTTATCTGAGATCTGACTGCCATGCCTGCCTTTTTTTTTAAACTTCAGCTGAAGCAAATTCTGCTTCCATCCCTTATCTTTACTCTGTATGTGTCTCTGTTTTAAATGTGTTTCTTTGAAACAAAATATTATAAGATTCTGTTTTTTAAAACTACTGTTATCCCTTTCTGTTTTGTGGGTGAGTTCATTCCATCCACATTCACAGTTATGATTAATAACTGTATTTCTCTCTATCCTATTTTCTTTGTTTATCCTTCTCTCTTTCACCCCATCTCTCCTCACCAATGTTTTGCTTCTGACTACTACCTCCCCTAATCTGTCCTCCCTTCTGTCAGTCCCCACTCCCTTTTCTAAACTCTCTCCCCTTCTACTTCCCTAGAGTAAGATAGATTTCTATATGCAAATGATGATGTATGTTATTCCATCTTTGAACCAATTTTGATGAGAGTAAGGTTCAAACAAGCCATGTACATGCCATGCCCACACCCACCCACACACACACCACCATCCTCTCCATCGTAATACCTTTTTAATGCCTTTTTAGTGAGATAATTTACCTCATGTGACCTATCCTTTCCTTCTGTTCTGAGTTTAATCCTCTTGCTCACCCCTACGGTTTTTTTTTGGGGGGGGAGGGGTATCATCCCATCAAAATAATCTTATATCCACACCCTTTTATTTACTCCTTCTAACTGCCCTAATAGTGATAAAGTGCTTAATAGCTACAAGTATCATTTTCCCATGTAGGGATGCAAAGAGCTTTGCCTTATGTTCTCCCTTTCTTTTTTATGCTTCTCTTGATTCTTGTATTTGAAAATAAAATTTTTATTTAGCTCTGATCTTTTCATCAGGAATGCTTGAAAATCCTCCATATCACTGAATGACCATTTTCCCCAATGGACTGTGTTCAGCTTTGCTATATAGGCGACTCTTGGTTGTAATCTTAGTTCTTTTACCTTCTGGAATATCATATTCCATGCCCTCTGACCTTTTAATGTCAAAGCTGCTAAATCCTGTATAAACCTGACTGTGGCTCCATGATATTTAAATTGTTTCTTTCTGGCTACTTTCATTGTTTTCTCCTTGACCTGGGGGCTCTGGAATTTGGCTATAATATTCCTAGGAGTTTCTATTTGGGGAGCTCTTTCCAGAGGTGATAAGGATTCTTTCAATATCTATTTTACCCACTGGTTCTAGGATATCATGGCAATTTTCCTTGATAATTTCTTGAAAGATGATGTCTAGGTTCCTTTTTCTGATCATGACTTTCAGAAAGTATAGTATTTCTTAAATTATCTCTCTTGGATTTATCTCTCCAATCAATTGTTTTTCCAATGAGATATCTCACATTTTCTTCTATTTGTTCATTCTTTTGATTCTGACTTGATGTCTCAGAGTCATTAGCTTCTACCTGTCCTATTCTGTTATTTTTTATTTTTTATTTTTTGCTTTTCAGAGGGCAATTGGGGTTAAGTAACTTGCCCAAGGTCACATAGCTAGGTTTTTATTTGTGTGTATTAAGTGTCTGAGGCCCGATCTGAACTCAGGTCCTTCTGACTCCAGGGCCAATGCTCTATTCACTGCACCTAGCCACCCCCCTATTCTAATTTTTAAGGAGTTATCTTCTTCGGTTAGCTTTTTAAGCTTCTTTTTCTATTTGGCCAATTCTACTTTTTAAGGAGTTGTTTTTTGCAATAATTTTTATATATTTTTCCATTTTTTGTGCTTCCTTAATAAACTGTTGACCTTTATTATGATTGTCTTGTGTCACTTTCTTTTTCTTCTACTTCTCTTCTTTGATTTTTAAAATCTTTTGAGCTCTTCTAGGAGTTCTTTTGGGGTCTAAGACCAATTCACATTTTTCTTTGAGGTTTTTAATGTAGTTGTTTTGACACTGTTGTCTTCTTTTGAGTTTGTTTTGAACTTCCCCGTCACCAAAAACCGTCAGGTTTTTTTGTTTTTGTTTTTGGGGCCGGGGGGAATTCATTTTTTCCAGACTATTTAATTACTTTAAAAGTTGCTTTCTACTTCTGGGATAGAGGTGGTATGGTTCCAAATTTCTTGTGCTGCAGGCTGTGCGCTCTGCTGCTTCCCTGGTGCTGTGCAGGTGCCACAGGGGGTTTGGCTATTTGCTTGGCACATCACAAGGGGGTGGAGAGAGGGGAGTTGGCCCCCTGCCTAGTAGACACTGTAGTCTGCCAGGGGCCTGGCACTGCCCTGGGGCCACAAGGGGGGGCTGTGCTGCCTCAGGGCCTATGGTGGGCCTTGCGTTGCACCAAGGGCCTTGGATACTGACGTGCACTGGGACTCAGGGCCTCCTCTTGGTTTGCTGGGGCACCTGGCTTGCCCAGATACTACCTGCCCTGAACTGTGCTCCTCTGTTACCCAAGTAAAACAGACCTTTGCTAGCAATCTTCTAAGCTGTCTTGGGCTAAAAACTGTTTCACCCTGTCTTTTTGTTGGTTCTGCCATTCTAGAATTCATTTTAGGATGTTATTTTACAGTTGTTTAGAATCTGGGAGGGTTCAGGTGATTTCCTGACTTATTCTGCCATCTTGGCTCCCCGCAGTACCAAGCACATTATATACTTTGGTCTTGATCTATATTTTCTCACATATCTATTTGACCATCATCACCTGTGCTGTCCTTTGCATTGAGGTCACCAAACTTCAAAGAATATGGTGCTTTACTTGGAAGGGTTTTATCAAATTCATCACAAAATGTCTATATATCATCCTTGAGAACAACCTGACATCAAAATTAAATTTGTTACTTTGGAACTTCTATCCACTGCTCTGAGCTCTCCTCCCTCTCTCCTTTTTTCCCTACTTCCATATTGCTCTATGGAATAAGAATGTGTTTTTCAAATATTATTTGCAAAGGAAAATAGAATACTAAAATATAATAATAATAATAATTATGATACACTAGAGTGAAATTTTAAAATGTGAATAAAACAAGTCCATGGGCATAGAATAAAAGATATCTTGTATCTGTCATCCTATCTAGGTAGTGCTCCCAGTTCATGATCCTCAAACTAGAACAGTGTCCTCAACATTCTAATAACTTCAAGTTGGTTTTGAGACTCACCCACCTTGAATACTTGGACTGAGCTAACTGGTCCATCATATAATCCCAGACTCACTTTCTTTTTTAATCTTTTACCAATGCATTTTAATTTTTACACCATAATTACTTCCCAATAATTCCTCTTATGGTATTGATTGATAGCTAAAACAAAGTACTGTTTTGTTTTATTTTTTTAAATGAGCACTTCCTTTACTTCACATTAAATCTAAAGACATTATTTTTACTTCTACATTTTCTTGGCAATGCCAAAGCAGGCCTCTGCATAATGTCAGAATCATTGCTGACAGGGATTTCTTTGCTATCACAGAGAATTGTTCCAGAAGAATTCAATACAGCCTTAGGTATTGAACAATCATACTTGTTACCAGAGGGATTTTGCAGGCATGAAATACCATTAAATAACCTGACCAACATTATTTTATTCTTATGGAAAGGGGGTTGGGGGTGGGAGAGCCTTGATTAGGAAGCTGGGTCACCCTATTAGAAAATGCTGTAGGAAACAGTCACAGTTTGGGAGAGATTTAATTCCCTCCTGAAGGCATTTGTACATTTGTTAATGAGGAGATGACTTCTGGATCTGCCACTTAGCAGATTTTAGAAATGGCCTGAGTTTCATTACAACACTGATCCTCAGAGGAAAAGTTAGTATCTTTTGCAATTTTAGACAATTTTGAGATGCAAAATTTTATAGAGTTTTGCAAAAGCAAACTAAAAGAGTGACTTTCCTTCCTCAAGGAGTGTGGTATAGTGGAAAGATGCCTAGCTCGGGATTACAGAAGGCTGAATTGCAGCCCTGGCTCTGTCAATAATTTGCTATTTTAAAATTTTGTCATTGTTGTATTTAGAATCCAGTGATCAATATTAGTAATATAAGTAAAACACAAGCCGATTAATAGAAAAATGCCACTAGATAATACCATAGGACTTTGCCTCAGTCCTAATGGGCATCCTGCCAGTGTAGTGCCAAGGGATACCTAGTCAGAGATAATTATTAAATGCGTTCATATGAAATGTATATGTATGTGTATGTGTGTATATATATATATACATACATATATATGTAATAGTTCATCATATCCTAATCAATGAATAGAGTTCAAAGCTCACACCTTAGCAAAGATCATGAATAGGTGACATGTATCTCACCGCATTAACTCTATAAAATTCTAGAAGAAATTTATTCTGCTCATAGGTTCAAACAACCATAGGGTTAGAACTGGAAGGAACTTTAGAGATTAGTGAGTCTAATTCCTTTTGTTTTACAGATGAGGAAACAATTTTGACATCTCTGAAGACTTCTGTAGAGCTAAGAGACATTCTACCACCAGAAATCACGTGGAATAGTTATCACTTTTTAAAAAATAGTCTGTATACTAATTTTTAAAAACTAATACAAACACTATTTACACAATCCTAATAGTCACAATGATAACACTTCTAAAATCCATTTTCAACAAACAGAAAAAGCAATTAGCTTAAATTAATTGCTTTGCTGATGCTGGTTACACTAGGTATGCTTGGCAGATCTGAGACTCTTACTTGTACTTTCACAAACTAACGTTTTGATGATTTTTGGACCACTGTCACACTGAAGCAACTAACCAAATAATTGCTCTAATGCAAGCCTACCTTTAATCAGTATGTTTAGGCTCACACTTGCAATTAACTAAATAATAAAATTTCATTTTAAAAAACAGTGCTTTTAAAAGGCTGCAACAAAGGGTCCAAGGGTAGACATATGACATTGCTGCTTACCTAGCATTAATAGTTATATATTTTGTTCACTGATATGTCTTCTGTTGCTAGAGTGAAAAGGGCAGGTAAAAATTCTGATTCTACTTTATTGTTTTTTATTCACAAATTTAAACTGTAAGCCACAACAAAGTTCAACATAAAATTCTATTTCCTACTCAAAAGGGCAGGATTATGATTTTCAGGTTAAAAGGAAGCAATGAGCAAAGCAAATTACATCTAACTGCAGTCAATGAACTAATACTAACTTTTCAGTAAATAAATTAATTCATAAATAGCAAACTGAAAAAAACAGGCATCTAAACAGATATTTTAGGCATCAGAATATTGATTCAAATTTAAATGATAACATGTATACAACCTGCAAAACCAGAATTTATAATGGAAACACTGGGGGACATTAAAAAAACTGCCAGTAGTACAAATTATTATGACAGCTGTTATTTCACCTTTACTTTAAATAAAAAGATGCCCACATTATTTTCATGAAAATTGTAAGCATAAGTGTCAAAAGCACAGCAAAAGCAATTTTTTCTCTTCACTAAACAAGGAAGATTTTCTGTACTACTTTAAATATTTTGTTCATTGAGAAATGGTACATATAAAACCACGTTTTCATGAGGCATAAAGGCTCAAATTGATAATGTTCTGTCATTTTTCATTCCTTCAGGGAATACTATCTTTCCTTAAATTCTGTAAGAATTGTCACTGAGAATATAGTCAAGCCATATTTATGTCAGGACTGCCATTTTTAATTTTTATTAATTGAGTCCAAGCAATTTCTCCTCTGGTTTAACATAAGTGTACCTTTCTTCAAAAATATTTCTTTATGCCACAACTCATAAAAATATTTTAGACTGAAGCTAAATTCCTTGCACTAAATTAATAACTAATCACAGGAGATATTTATCATCTCAAGGTTTTACATGAATATTGTCAGAATTAATCACCTTTCCCATATTTTCACTATTTACAGGGCTTCATTTATCACACACTTTAAAAATCTGACAACAGTGAGTAACTGTAATTACTCTTCCCTGGTCCTCACAATTAATAACAAGAAAACTCCTTGGGGGAAAAAAGAAGAGAAAAATGCTTATTAATTTATGACTGATACTTTCGTAGTCCTTTCAATATTTTTATTAAAAATATTTCCAAGAAACTCTTTTCTTTAATAATGACAGCTTCCCCATATTTTAAGTTAGTCAGCCCTAGTAATACCTCCAAATGCAATAGCATCTTTTATTACATTCCCTGAATAAAATGTAGCCCATCCCCAAGAGGTATCAAAAAATCACACTCCGTTGCATTTTAGAAGGAAATATATAGCTTTTTAGGCATATTGCATACTCCGTGCTTAATATAAATTTGAGTCACAATATATATTGATGTTAATCATCAAACTTGTAGAGCATGATATTTTGGGAAGGGACTCAGGGATAAGGCTATGCAAGTAGTCTAACGTGGATTTTTCTGGACACTCTCCAAAGATAGTAATATAACATTTTCAAGGACAAAAATGCAACAATACCATTTATATTAGCATATTCCATAAAGCATATCCCTATGATATGTCCATCACTAGCATCCACAAAATCCTTGTTAGGACACAGAATTTCAAGAATACACGTGCTTAATGGGAACAAAAAAGCACATCACAGAGGAAGCGATTTGTTGGAATTTTGAAAAAGAAATATAAATCTACCAGTGAAAATGTATTTGGAAAAGTTTCATAAACTATGATGTAATATTTTAGAGCATCTACTGAAGCATTCACAAAGTACAATCACAAAATCACAACCCAGTCTCTAGGAGTAAGAATCTCCTTACAGTTATAACAGAGTCCTGTGTCAGGAACCCCAAGTGTTACACTACAATAAATGTATTACATATAAACACACATAGAAAGAGAGAGACTGGAATTGCAAAGAACAAACATTTTAGTAATGAGAGGGGGAGCTAATCACAGAGACACAAAAGACAATATTTTCATAGGTAGTTTGTGTATCAAGATATTTGCTATTTCACTCCAATAGAATGATTAGCTATAGAAAAGAGTAGGCACAATTAAGGTTAGTTTTACAAATAATTTTGAGTACTACAGTAGTTCCCAAAATAATCAGATAGCCTACAAAATTTCACTAGCCTAGAAAAGTTCTACCTCACCCAATCTTACAACTCTCTCAGTGCATATATAACTCTTATTCCAGTCATAGTCCACATTTTCTTCTTAGGAATACAATAATTAATGCTATCTTTTTCATCAGTAGTAGGCAAATTAAAATTAATTGCTCTATTTATCTTTCAACTTAAATTTTAACCAAATAGTCACATAAATTGGTAGGTAGACAGATTGAAACATCAACAAAGACATGACAGCATGACTAAAAATACTACCGAAAAACTGATTAAGCAGTCAAAATAATTTTTGCAGCCTCTTTACTTCCAAACTGTTTTTTTTTGCAAAAGAAAATTATTCAAAATTCATAGTCAATACTCAAAAGAGAAAAGTATTCTTCTACTCTAGACCATATTAACTTTTAACCGAAAACAAAATATCCTCTACCTTAAATACAACTGTTCCGTTCAGGTAATCCTGAAACCTCAGTCCCTCAGAAAATTAAACAGTATTAGGAGATTAAAATAAAGTGCAATTATAAGTATGTATTCTGCAGTGGCATGACATTCACTAGAAAAGAGCAGATTAACACTTAAAAATAAAATATATAACATAAGTTCACAAAACAATTCCTGGAAATAATAAAAAAAAAGTGGACACTAAGCAAATACTTTGTACCAGCACCACCTGCTCCAGTCCTCACTGAACTTTATTTCTAAATGTCACCCTTTTTATTGACTCAATAGAAATCTGAAAGAAGAAACAGAATAAACATCCAGAGTAGATGAGGTGAGTTAGAACAATCTTTATATAAAGCTTCATTGAGTTTTATATAAGTCAGTGCTGTCAATCTCCTTTTCTATACTTATAAATCAAATGTAAAAAGAAGTATATCTATCAGTCTACAAATCCAACCTGTTTAAAATTTTGTAGGTTAATAGTTGCATATGAGAAGCAATGAGTAAAAACATATAAATATTTTGTTAGTAGTTTATAGTATTAAAACTTATAAAGGATATTAAAAAATCAGATGTTGCTAGATACACATCATAGTCCCAATAAATTCATTAAAGGACTACTCAGATCATAGAATCTTTAAGTTGAAAAGCTCATCTATCCCAATCACCCTTTCTAAAACAGAATTCCTTTTAAGACATTCATAGTAGAAAAGGTGATGTACTTTGGTTTGGCTTAGGTGAACCTTAGTAATATTACAAGTTATCAATTGACATCCAGTTGCCTGCTAGATGTTTGTTTGTAATGGGAGACATAAAACCTTGTTTTGCCTTATTCAGTTCCAGCCAAAAAAGTGGTCCCCTAATATGTCATGCTGACTAGACTGAAGATGAGGCTTTCTATTGATTAACAGGTTAGAATCTCCTTGATTCAAAAATGACTTGATTTCTGGGCCAGGGAGGGGCTAGGAGTGGGGCAAAGAGCAAGACACTTACAAGGCAAGTCCTCATTATTCAATGACTAACAAACTCCTATCTGGTCATACTACCCCATTTCAGTGAATCTTAACCTTGGCCTTCGATATTCAAATCTAAATCACTATTTTCCAATGCCCTAATCGCTTACTCTCATCATCTTCAATACAACTCCCTCAGTACTCCACTCTAAATATACTTACCCCTTCCTTTGTGCACTCTAGAACAACTGCTCTATAGGGAATAAACTAGTTTTCATCTTATATCTTTTTCCTTTCCCACTCCTTTTGTCTTCTGGCTCTCATTAAGACCTGGTTTTCTCCTGATAAATAACAGCCTCCCTGATCAGCCTTCCATCACTGGTAGCATTTTCACTCATTCCCCTGATAAATAGAGATGAGGGAGCTGAAATACCCTCATTTCCCATTACCCCATCCAAGATTTCCCTCTACTTCCATTATTCAGTAACCTCTCTTCCTGGGAGGTTCACTAACTATATCCATCACTGTTGGGGCCCTTTAAGACTCTACCCCAACTCTGAGAACCCACGGAAAACTCAGGCAAAGGACAGAGCAGCTCAAGCAGGGTTGGAGGCACCTGGGCATGTATTCTCCCCCTTGATTTGGGGGTATTGAGTATGTGCTGCTAACAGGGGAGCACTCCCCTGCCCTGAGAAGCTTGTTACTGCTGAGGCATGTGGGAGAACAGAGTCAGGGGAGGGGAAAGGAGCTAAAAGGAGGGAGACAAGGTGAAAGAGGAGGAGTGAGAGAAGATGGGATTGTAAACGAGAAAGAGATTAAACAGCAAGACATTACATCTTGGTGTCAGGACTCCTTTGTCTGTTCTTGGAGGAGTAGGTTCCCCCAGGGGTTCATGGGGGCGAACCTGGGTC
This sequence comes from Gymnobelideus leadbeateri, assembly GCA_011680675.1. Taxonomy (NCBI): domain Eukaryota; kingdom Metazoa; phylum Chordata; class Mammalia; order Diprotodontia; family Petauridae; genus Gymnobelideus; species Gymnobelideus leadbeateri. The sequence continues at coordinate 590,177 of WOXC01007269.1, read as the reverse complement.
ATAGGGGCGACCAGAGTGACTAGAGCTGTGGTGGCAGCTGGAGAGAGGGTTGTAGAGGCATCCCAGGTTGTAGGGGCGACCAGAGTGACCAGACTGTAGGGACAGCTGGAGAGGGGTTTGTGGAGGCAAGCCAGGTCGTAGGGGCGACAGGAATCTCGGAAGGCAACTGAAGTTCCATAAAGGCAGCTGGAGAGGTGAGTTTTAGGTAAGCCCTGAAAGGCGGGCCCTAACACATCACCCAATCAAAATTTTGGTAAGTGTTGTCTGTCTACTTCCACTCTTTCCTCAGTGAATACAATGCATGGTTCACATTCTCTCTCCTTAAATCCTGCCATACTAGGAGGCTTCAACATACAGACTGACATCCCCCAAACACTCTAATCTCCCAGTTCTTCAGCTAGCTCATTTCCTACAACCTATTCTTTCACCCTACCTCAGCTATACCCAGAGATGGTTATATCCTTGATCCTGGTGCCACCCGAAAATGTACTACTTTCTTGTTCACGAATCTTCAAATCCCCATATCTGATCACAATTTGTTGTCATTCCAGTTCTCCCTCTGTCTTACAACCTTAAAACCTGTTCTTCATTCTCACTGTAACCTCAAGTCTCTCAACTTCTCAATTTTTTCCCAATATATCACCCTTGTATTGGCTTTATCCTCCTCCTTTCTCCATCTCAACCCTGTGGTGAACCAGTTTAACTTTACACTGTCATCTTCTCTCCAGTCCCTTGCCCCCTTATCCCAACACCAGTATTGCTCACCTATGCCTCAGCCTTGGATCACTCCTACCATCCACTGTCTTTATTCTTACTCCCGTGATATTGAAAGAAGGTAGAAAAAAATCACAAAATTACAATTTCATGCTACATAATCACAACTGAGCCTTCACTGATGTAAGGTAATCCTTTTATATTTCCTTTACTGAATCACTGTACTTGTCACAATACCTTTTCCAAACAGTTTCGTCCAACCTCAAAGTTTCCCCTCCATGCTTCAGTCTCAGTTGAGAACTATTTCACTAGAAAAATATTGAGACTATTTACAGAAATTTCCCTCTCTTCCCCATCTCACATTAGTCAGAGGTTTTGCCCCATTGTCTCCTTCACCCCCTCACATAATGAGACAAGGAAACTTCTCTACATGTGCAAGTAAAACCATTCTATCTCATCTTCTCCAGAAGACTGATCTCTATATATTCTTCACCTTTTTTGTTTTTGGTTTTTTTTTGGTTTTTTTTGCTTTTTGGAGAGGGGAGGGCAGGTCAATGTGAGGAGGGCAGGGCAATTGGGGTTAAGTGACTTGCCCAAGGTCACACAGCTAGTTTTGTGTTAAGTGTCTGAGGCCGGATTTGAACTCAGGTCCTCCTGACTCCAGGGCCAGTGCTCTATTCACTGCACCACCTAGCCACCCCAACCTTTTGCAATCTTTAGTCTAACTAGTAGCTTCTTCCTTATTGCTGAGAAATATGACCATGTCTCCTCCAACTTAAAAAACAAAATCTTCACTTGATTCATCCATCTCCACTAACTATTGCCGTTAACCTAAACCCCCTGAGAAGGCTAACAATTAACTGATGCCTCTATTTCTTTCCAGTCAATCTCTTTTTGACTCTTCACAGTGTGGCTTCTGAACTCATTATTTATCTGAAATAGGTCTTTCCAGTTACAAATGATCTCTTAATTGCCAAATCAAATGATTCTCACTCTACCTGACCTCTCTGCAGTCTTTGACACTGTCACTACCCTCTTCTCCTTAATACTGTCCTCTCTCTAGGTTTACATGACAGTGCTCTATCCTGGTTCTCCTCTGTCTCCTTTGCTGGATTATCATCTAGTTTGCACTTGCTAATGGTGGGCAAGCCCTAGAGTTCTGGCATTTGCATGGTGACCACATCAGCTCCCATGGACTCAATTTTCATCCCTATACTGATAATTCTTAAATCTAAACATCAAGCCCTAACCTTTCTTCTGACCTCCAGACTCACATCTCCAACTGCCTGTTGGACATCTTGAACTAGATGTCCCATAGACATCATGAATTCAACACTTACAAAATTGAACTTGTTATCTCTCTCCTAAAAGTCTTCTCTTCTTCCAAACATCCCAAATACTGTAGGGAGTACCACTATCTTCCTGGTCGTGCAGGCTCTCAGTCTTTGAATTAGGACCTGTTGAAGATCATGAAATTTGGTTGCCTGGAGAAGTTCATCAGTTTCATGACAGCATCTTCCACAAGTTCTGGAAAATGGATGCTCTCATGCTCTCCTAGCCACCAATGGAGTGAAGCAGGGCTATGCACTTGCTCTCATGCTTTTTTTTTAAGCAGTTGGGGTTAAGTAACTTGCTCAAGGTTACACGGCTAGTCATGATTTATGTGTGGGTGCTCATTTTCTGAGACCGGATTCGATCTCGGGTCATCCCAACTCCGAGGCCAGCACTCTTACTCACTGAGACACCTAGCCGCCCCGTGCTCTCATGCTTTTTATTTTTAGCATGTTTTCAATAATGTTGTCAGATGCCTTCAATGAGGACAAAAGCAGCATTAAGATAAGCTACTGCACTGACTGTAAATTATTTAGCTCAAAAAGGCTACAAGCTAAGATTGAAGTGGAAGGAGGGCTGGTACATGATTCTTGTTTGCAAATGATTGTGCACTCAATGCAGCCTCTGAGGCTCAGATGCAACTAAGTGTGGATCAATCCTGGAGATAGAGGCCCTGAGTTCAAATCTGCATGTCTCCTTCTCCCTACTTGCACAGCTCCAATCCTAGCTGACTTGGTTATTACCACTCACCTAGACAATTACCACAGCCTCCTAACTGGTATACCCGTGTTAAAGTCCCTCCAAACTCCCCTCCCACCTCTGCTCTGCTAAGACAATTCTTCTAAAGCTTAAGTCTGACCATGACTCAGGTCCTCTTCCCTATAGCACCCTCTCACACACACACATTTAATGAATCACCTACAGGCTCTAATGCAAATTTCCCTATTGGTCATTTAAGTCCCTCTTCTATCTTTCGTCTTTTGATACTTTTTGTCCCTCTTTGTACTATAAGAAACAGTTATACTTGACTACTAGTCTGTCCATCTCATGTGTGTGCCTTTGCCCTGGATGATGCCCAGCCTGGAGCATTCCAGAGCCTCCCCTTCATATCTCAGGTTCTCCAGATTCCTTCAAGACTCATATCAAGTTCCCCTTTCTGCAGGAGGCCGATCTTGGTCTCTCTCCCTCCCTCCCTGCCCACCCCATCTGCTTGCACCTTCCTAGTTCAGATTTCCTTCCATCAGCTCTGTATAGATCTGGCATGTACAGCAAAGGCACAAACAGTGCCATTTCTTGACTGATGATCACTGCCTCCATGCCCCTGGGAAAGTCACTTCAATTCCCTGGGTCTCAGTTTTCTCATCTGTAAAATGAGAGATTTGGACTAGCTGCTCTTTCAAATTCCTTACTGCTATTTAGTCTGTAATTTAAATAACAAGGCAAATTTAGTTTGTGAGCATATACAGAACAGAAAACTTAACTTCTCTTTTAATGTCACTCTGTGAACTAATTCCCACACAAGCAGTGGCAACTGCCAATTAAAGGACCGTGCATACATCTGAGAGTGGCTCCTACAGACTGAAGACTGAAAAAAGGTCACAAAGATAATTTAAAATATTTAAGAGGAGAAAGTAATTAATCTATTTAAAAGCAAATTTTAAATGGAAAAATAAACTCTACCACATAATAAAAAGTAAGCAATAGCTTTGGCTAAAATTTATCATTAAACAGTTTTCTTTCCTTTTTGAAAGGAACAAAAGAGCTGAAGAAAGTCTTAATGTGTGAAGATGCACAGAACAATTCCCTTTAAAATCTCATTCTCTTGCAACCAGAACAGTCAGTGCTTTGAGGTTCCCTAGTGACCCAACTCTATATGGAGGGATTTTTTTTTTACCAGAACCAAATACAAATAAGCATTTCAACAATCCACAGATCAGATAATGGAGAAGATATAACAACCAGATGTTTAATTTAGATTACTGATAGAAGTAGTAGGCATCTTCTTCTCACAAACCAGACTTAGATTTTGTGTTCAGAGCAATGGTAAATGTCAAGTGACTAGACTATATCTCTGAATACACAAAATGCCTTTGCTGTTTAACTCTCTAAACAAAAAATAAAAAACAATAAGGAAGATAAAGAACAGCATGTCTCAGTTGCAGAGAGATCAACTGGGGGGATGTCCAAAAGTAATTTTAAAATAATAATGTAATACCTGTCAAAAATACAGACTCAAAATCTAAAATTTTGATAAGAGTCAAAGGCACATATTATGGCAAAATGGAAAAAGCAATAGTTTTGGAGTTAGATGATTACAAATCCCCTCTCTGTTTTATAGTACCTGCGTGATTTTGGAAAAAAAATATTTTATATTATTGGATTTTAATAGTATCATTTATAAAATGTAGAGGGTTGGACTAGATAGCCTCTAAAGTCCCTTCCCATTCTAAATCTATAATACTCTGATACTATGATTTCCCTTTTTATTTTTTAAATTTTGTCATCTTTTTTTTTTGGAGGGGGAAAGGAAGGACAATAAGGGTTAAGTGATTTGCCCAAGGTCATACAGCAAGTGTTAAGTGTCTGAGACACATTTGAACTCAGGTACTCCTAACTCCAGGGCCGGTGCTCTATTCACCGTACTACCTAGCTGCCCCGATCTCCCTTTTTATGTTTAGTCCTGTGATGTCACCAGTGGAACTTTCTCCATCAATGCAGATGGGAAGTTCTTCTATAACTTCAAAGTCTTAGAGAGTTGCCAAGCATACTGAGAGGTTACAGTGACTTGTTCAAGTTCCTCCAGACAATTATATGTCAGAAGTAGGGCTTAAACCAAGATCTTTCTGACTGTGAGGCCAGTTCTATCCACAATGCCAAGGTGTCTCTCTTCTTAAACACTGACAACTAAAAACATAACAAAATTAAGATTGCTTTATATGAAGATAATTCCTTTTTTCATCAAGAAATGATAAATACCAAGTTTATAACACAAGGCAAAACAGAAACAGAAGGAAATAAGAATTTTTTAATCAGGAGTAATTTCTATAATTGAGAGCTAGCAATTTGTTTAAGTAATATCTCGTACCTTGCAAGTCTAAGTACATGGGAGTGGTAATAGAGCCTGTACTCCTGACTGTGAAATGTAAGATATGAAATTCAAAGACAGTTCCAGTGTTTATAGGCACCAATCGCTCTAATAAAAGCTGAACATTTCATTTAAAATGGATTATAATTAAAATGACTCTTTGCAACATCAGTGTAAATGGGAACTAATTAACTAATTGTTTTTTTAATTGCTAGAAATATGAATATGTATGAAAAGTAATTTTCATACATAATTCCAAAACCTAAATATAGAAAGATATGACAAATATTCTATATAGACCAAAAATTCTTCATTATACACAATCAGTTCTATTAAAGGCTTCAGATATTATTAAAATGATCACAATGTTTCTAAAAAATAGCAATGCTAAGGCATTATAGTTCTCATTTTACAAAGAAATAAACACAGAGAAATGAAACACGAAGTTTTTCTTATATATAGGAGAGCATCTCATATGTGGAAGGTAGTTTCAGATAGAAGACGAGACTTAGAGTCAGAATGATCTTGAATTCACAAGTCCCACCTCTGACTATATAACCCTGGACAGCCTCCCAGAGCCCAGGGCAACTCTCCAGATTGATAGGTTGCAGAAGAATTGCCCATATGCATGAGCAGAGGAAGTTTCCCACTGGGAGTTCCTATCAATCAGTCAACAAACATTTATTAACCTAATACAACATGGCAAGCATTGCACTAAAAGCCTTGGGGATGTATGAAAAAAGAAAAGAAGGATTCCTATACTCAAATTACAGGTCAAGACAGCAACAAAGACTCTCAACAAAAGAATAAATGTTGACTCATTGTCCATGTAAATTATTAGTTATATTTTTCAGTACCCAGTAGACTATTTTGTGGATACTTTGTGATAAATATAATCTACATTGTGGGGGGTTCCCCCCAAATTTTCCAACAAAAAGGGAGAGCTCTTCTTTTAAGTAAACATTTATTCTAAGAAAACATTTGCTTATATCCCTAACCAATACAAGTAGAAATCTGGCCCCTTCCCACTTATTCCTATTTCCCTCTAATCTCTGTTCCTCATTTACTTCTCTCAATCATTTTTCAGGATGGACTCTTTGTTGTTAAAAAGAGTCCCATATACCCTTCAAGGGCAAGTTTTACTTCATTCAGAAAGCCTTCCCTGACTTCAGTCCTAATTGATCTACTGATGTTTTTCTTAATAATGTTAATACTTGTTATACTACTGTGAGGTCAGATCATAGAATTTAGAAGTTAATAACAGTCTAGTATTGCTATTTATTATTTCTCAGACAAGATGTTAAATTCTGAGACAAAAGAAATTTTTTAAAAATATTACTCATAGAATATTGCTATGGAAATGGTAGGAGCTCAATAAATTATTGATTTATTAATTGATACTAACAATGAACACACAGAAAATAGTAACTGATAGGCTAAATATATTCACATTCTATGCCCCCTATATAAAAGGTTAGTAACCAATCTGAGTTAAGTGCTAAAATTATAATTAAGCCTGATGAAATGTCCCAGATTTATGCCAATATAATTAAAATATTACTTAACCTAGTTACACAATGTAACAAGAACAATGAGATGAGTAATCTAAATGATATTGAGAAGTGGATTTTATTGTCTGAAAGTTCTTTTACAGAACACATAATAAGTAGTGTAATTAAACCTAAAGGAGACTGTCTTTTAAACCCGTATGATTCAAATTCATTAAAACGCACATTTCTCAATTAATACAAACTTCTCTATTAAACACATTAAGATAAACTCACTTTAGTTCCTGAAAATAAATCCCTATAGCACATAAATTTCTGATCAATCAACAAAAGTCCATTATAATTAAGTAGGAAAAACCACTAAATTAACATCAATGATATGAGTTAGGCTAAAGTAGAAATAAAAGAGTGAGGTCTAGCTGTTATTCTATTTGTCAATTAGCTAGCTATGATTGTATCAGCAATTTAATATATGATTTTACCTCCCTAAAATACTATTTAAAAATAACTTAAGACCTCAGCAACTCTTACACTCAATCTATGAATATAAGACACAAGAACATTTTCCAAATATATGAAACCTAGAGAAAACATCTTATTTGTTTTTGGAGAACAATATTCTCCTTACATACCAAATCACTACTAATATGCTACTTTTCTTTAGTAATTTAGAATTTATGCCTATCATTTTCAACAATGTCATTGTAAAGCACAATACTTTTAATATTTGTATTTTTATTTAATTCCATATTAAAATAATCTTGCTTAGGAACAACAGATTCAAATTATTTGAAATTGTTATATTTTACCTGCTACACTGAAATGTTTAGTACTTAAATCAGTACATAAGGCAACTAAAACAACACATTAAATTTCATTGGGGATTTTTTTGGTCCAGAGCTGAGATTTCATTAGTTTGAGTATCTTGTGGCATGGAACCTCCCTCTACCAATACAGATCAAGTAACATGTCTGTAACTTTTAGAAAGCATCCTAGAGCACCTAAAAGTTAAGTGCCTTGGCTATGGTCGTGTAGCTATTATGTTGTGATTTACAGTCAAAGGCACGACTCAGGTCTTCTTCAAATTCAAAGTTGGCTCTCTACTCATGAAATAATGTTGCCTGTCACTTTTTTACACAACTCGGCTGGATAGAGATAAAATATGAATGTATCACAATTGGATAAAAATATAATCTCTACTTTACTTACACATTTAATTTAAGAAGTAAAATCAAGGAGGATCTTGTTTTTAAAGGGGTACTCAATTAGTCTCCTGAGTTTTCTGACATTTAAAAGACCTTAATAATCAAGAGGTTATTTCTGAAAACAGTGTCACTTTCCCATTTAAATGTGTCTTAATTTTAGTTTGAATAGCATTTGAGGGGGGAAAGGTTTCAAAAATTTACTTTCTGAAGAAATTTTTAATATTAGGTAGGACACAAGCAAATCTTTAAATTCCTAAGCCTGCTTATAGAGTCTGTTGATTGTGTAACGCTGTTTGGTTATAAACATTTACTTCAAAGATTTACTTGTTTGTTTTTTCCCCAGGTGGAAGGAATACTTGGGTCAGACTTAACTCTTCATTTCAACTGTTGTATCATTTTGGGGAAAATTTTCCCCATTTCACATACCTTCCACAAGGCATGAAACTGTCTTTTCATTTTCCAAAAAAAAATTACAGTTGTAAAAAGAACAAAAGAAAAACCACTTGAAGAAGAGTAAGAAAATATATGTGAGTATTTGCATCAATTTATCTGAATCACTATACCACAGTTTCTCCATGACAAGTCTAAAGTAAAACCACCTTACTCAAGATTTAAGAACACTGATCCTTCGATGAATGACCAGCCTTTGTGGGCATATGTTGACAGTACAGTATTCTGCAAATAATTTTAAATATTGTAATCCTTTCAAGACATAACAAACTAACACAACACAATGGATGTTCAAAAATGTAACACTAGAGTATATAACAATTTGCTGAAATACTACTATAGCTTTAAATTTTCTGTTAAGCTGTTTTATCACTGATAATTTATGCTAAGCATATAAACTCAACTATGTTTTCTATAGTAAACTGTTTTTAAGATGTTAAAATGATTACCTGTCATTAATGATCCAGTTCAGGCAGAGATTGAGGGAGCTAAGATTTTTGCACCTCTTGACTATTTCCATCACAGTTTCATTATCCAGTTCAGTGATGTGACGTAAATCCAAACTGGAAAGGTTTCTTAACTAATGAGACAAATAAAATAAAGGAGAAAGAGTTGAAAAGTAAGGGCCTCTTGGTCCTATTTCCAAATTAAACAATTTGCTATAAATAGTGAATGGCTAGTTGATATGTCACATTATAATTTGGGAAGATTAATTTAAAATTTCTGATAATTAAAATAAAACATGTTAACGACCACAAGTGGAAAACCTCTAAGGATAAGTCATTATTACAAGAGGAATAAATTAGAAAAAAAATTAAATGTACCATTTTAAGTAACTGTAATTATTGTAATGACTACAGAGCTCTTAACTTTACATTAAGAAAGTTTATCTATCTATATGACTTTAATGATCTGATCAGTTAAGTTTTCTCATTTTTGAAAAACTGTCACTCTGACTTCCAGTTAAGATGGTAATTTTAAATTTCATAAAGGAGCCCAATTCAGATAGACACACAGATACATAGACACACACTGGGGACACAAGTATAAAGAATGACTTTACATTAATGGAGATGACAACAACATATTTAAGTATATACAAAGTAATTATGAAGAAAATCATTACAAAGTCAATAAATAAAGTATTTGTAGAGGAGGTCTAGTATTTGGGAGAAACAGAAAAGGATTCATGCAAAACAATGAAGCTGGAGCTGAGTCTGGAAGAAAGGAGATTCTATGAGATAGAGGCAAGGAAAGGGAGCATTCCAATTGTGAAGGACAGTGAGAGCAAAGTCTTTTAGATGGAAAATAGTGTGTAATATGTGAGAAGCACAGAGAAGACCAGTTTGGCTGAACTCCAGCACGTGAGAAGAGGAATAATGTACAATAAGGCTAGAAGATAAGTTGGGGCCTAGTTGTAAAGATGTTTAAAGGCTACATAACAGAGGTTTCTATTTTATCCTAGAGGCAAGAGGGAGCCACTGGAGATCCTTGAGTAGAGTAGTAACATGACCAGAACAACACTGGTCAAATTCCTTACCTTTATATTAGCTGTTGCCAAGCCTTGTTGTGATCCTGATTGTGATTTTTCTGGTACTTGAATCTTTTCTATTTAGCTACTTTGCAGCAATGTGCAGGATGGACTTGAGTGGGGAAGGCTTGAGACAGGGAGTACAATGAGGAGGCCACTGCAGGAGTCTAGGTGAGGAGGGATACAGACCTCAACTAAAATGAGTCAGAAAGCAGGAGACATTGTAGAAGTACAACACAAGACTTAGAAACTGACTGCACTGTGGGGTGAGGGATAAATTTAGGACAGTGGGGTAGGAAAGATAGGTTGGGTCCAGTTTATAAAGGCTTTTAAAAGTTATACAATTTATCTTTGCTCTTAGAAGTAATACAGAGTCATTGGAATTTACTAAATATGGGACTAACATTGTCTGATATGTGTTTAAGGAAAATCATTCAGACAACAGTGTAGAGAGAAACCTGAGGCAGGGAGAACAACCAGGAAGCCATTTCAACAATATGGCCAAAAGGTTATGAGGGCTAGGTGGATGGGAGAACAAAGATAAGGTTTTAGATATAAAAGATGTCATGGAGGTAGAAACAAGAATTGTCCACTAATTAGAGTAAGGAGCATATTTCAACATTATGTTCTAGCAAAGATCTAAAAGAAGATATCAGATCAAATAATAATTAAGAAATAAAAAAAAGAGATATATCAATAAGCTTCTTCATTTGGCCCAGGACAACACAGAAGTCACTCAGAAGCCAAAAGCAATACAAGTGTCTAAGAGAAGTCCTTTCTAACTAAGGTGAGCAAGGCTGAACATCTGTAGTAGGGCCTAGATCAGGAAGACCTGGCAGGATTTGGGCAGAAGTGAAAAGAGAGAAACTCACAGGAGAAACCCAGAATAGGTGGATAGTGGCAGTGGATTATCGCAATACTCTTGACTGGAGATAACCACCCACAGATCTCTATTCAAGAATACTGAAGCCTGACAGCACATTGGGCACAGAGACATCAAGCCAGGTTCGAAAGTTTCCAGATGAAGGAGAAAATATTACAAGCAGCCAAGAAGAAACAATTTGAATATTATGGAAACACAATCAGGATAATACTGCATCTGGCAGCTTCTACATTGAGGGATAGAAGGGCTTGGAATATGATATTCCAGAGGTCAAAGGAGCTGGGATTAAAATCAAGAATCACCTACCCAGCAAAAATTAGTATCATGTTTCAAGGGGAAATATGGTCAATCAATCAAATAGAGAACTTTCAAGCATTCTTGATGAAAAAAACTTGAATAGAAAATCTGACATTCAAATACAAGAAGCAAGAGAAGCATGAGAAGGTAAACAAGGAAAAGAAACCATGAGGAACTTATCAAAGTTGAACTATTTACATTCCTACATGGAAAAATGATAACTGTAACTTATGAAACTTTTCTCAGTATGTTGAAGGGATTATAAATGTATATATGTATGTATACATACATATATAGGAGGGTATAAGTGCATATGAATTCATATGTGAGTGTGTGTATATATGTGTACATGTATACATAGACAGAGGGCACAGGATCAATTGAATAAGAAGGGATGATATCTGAAAAAACAAAATTAAGAGGTGAAAGAGGAATATAATGAGAGGAGATCGGGAGAGACAGAATAGGGTAAATTATCTCATATAAAAGAGGCAAGGGAAAACAATTACAATGGAGGGGAAGAACAGGAAGGCAAAAGGGGATGGGTCAACCTTACTCTCATTGAATTTGGCTTAAGGAGGGAATAACATACACACTAAATTGGGTATCTTACCGTACAGGAAAGTAGAGGGGAAGGGGATAAAAGGGGGGGAATGATAGATGGGAGGTCAGATTTGGGGGGAGGGTAGTTAGAAGAACACACTTTTGAAAAGGGACAGGGTCAAAGTAGAAAACAGAACAAGTCAGGGACAGGATAGGATGGAGGGAAATATAGTCAGTCTTTCCCAATATATCCATAATGGAAGTGTTTTGAGTCAGTACACAGTATGGGTGAGTGACAAGGGAAGAAGGGAAAGAATCTGGAATTCAAAGCTTTAAAATTAAATGTTTTTTTAATAATAATAATTATTATTATTTTACATGCAACTGGGAAATAAGATATACAGGCACTGGGTTATGGAGATCCATCTTGCCCTACTGGAAAGTCAGAGGGGAAATAAGGGAGGATATAAGAGACAGAAGATTGGGAAGGGAATATTCAGTGGGATCATTGTTTTGGGGTGGTGGGTAGGGGAAAGACTGGGAGAAAATTTGTAACTCAAAATTTTGTGGAAACGAATGTTGTTAACTAAAAATTATTTTTTTAAAAGAAATGAGTAAACATCTCTCATATGAAGTAATTATGAGCTAAAAGCAGAAGAGTTACTCCACAATAGCTAAAAGCCTAACTAAAGAGACCAAAAAAAGGGGGTAGGGGGAGCTTGGCCATAACAATTACAAGAGTATGTGGAAGAAATAAAGCTGGTCATCAGTAAGTCAACTAGTCAGTTAATTAGAACAAGTGAATGACTGACTGAGGAAGCCTATATACCGTATTTAAAGGAATTCTAAAAGAAACTAGTCAGATTTACTAGAACTAGACAGAATTTCCTGGTAACCTAAATGAAACCCTAAAAATGAAAGTTCCAAAATGTCACAGTCAAAATCTAAAGCTCTCAACTTAAAGAAAAAATTCTGTAAGTAGCCAAATTGAAAAGATTCAAGTACCAGAAAAACCACAATCAGGATCACAAGGCTTAGCAGTAACTAATATTAATGTAATAAAATCTTGTAATACAATATTCCATATTCCAAAAGGCAAAAGACAAAAGCTTACAAACAAAAATAATTCAACATGCAAGAATGAATGTAATTCTATGGGGGTAAAAATGTACTTTTAAGAGAATAAAAAGCATTCAAGCCTTCTTCCTGAAAAGACTACAGCTGAGTAGAAACTCTGAAATGCAAACATACTTTAAGAGAAACCTAGACATATGATGAAAAATGCTCTCCATCCCCAGAGAAAGAATTGATGGTATATGAATATAGATTGAAGCATATTTTTTTTTCTTGAGGGTTTTTTTGGAGGGTGTGGGGGGCTATATTTTCTTTCACTGCATAACTATTATGGAAATGCTTTGCATAACTACACATGTATAACCGATATTGAATTGTCTTCTTAACGGGGGTTAGGGATTGGGGAGAGAGGAAGGGAGAAAATTTGGAACTCAAAGTTTTAAAAACAAATGTTGAAAATTGTTTTTACATGTAACTGGGGGGAAAATAAGGTACTAAATAAAAAAGAGAAACTTGTAAGTATAATTACAGTTAAATAATTAGGAAGGGCTAAGAAATGAAGCATACTTTCTAAAGGGGAAGACAACTCTTCCATCATAATCCTACTGTCTTCAAGAGTTACAGAACGAAACGAGTAACATACAAAAAAAGTGTAGAATGTAGTTTTGTTTACTGGACTTAATGGGGGAGGAGGACAGAAGAAAAAAAAAGAATACACTAATAAAGAAATAGGGAAGAAGGGAGAAGAACTTAACTATTTCATATAATTGAGATGCATGAGAAGAAGATTATAGCATGAAGAAAAAGGGGAAGGGACAACAGGCATCTCATGATCTCCAGTTATTTCAACAAATTGTACACAATCATGGGTACTGGACACATGATGAGTTTAGAAATACATTAAACTAAACAGAGAGGAAGATAGAGGTTTAAAAGGAAAGACAGACTAGGGAAAATCAATAATTTCACTTTTAAAAAAAATGTTAAGAACTTTATTTATCATCCTTCTTAGAAAATGACACTTAGTGCAAGACAAAGAAATGAATTACTAATGGTGGGACAAGAATCATCAGTGCAGGAGATAATTTGGATTAGGCGATCAGAATACTTCTCAAAATATAATTATTAAAATTAAATTATGTAAATCCTTGTGTACCTGGACTTTAGGCATACCTTTCAAATCATCATAAATTATATAATCTTAAAAGTTGTGACTTTAGATGTCATTTGTGTAGTTCACTTATTTTACAGATGAAAAAACTGAGGCCCAAGGATGTTAATTGTCCAAGGTCAAATAGTTAATTTTTGGCATTTGATCAGATGAGAACTCAGTGCTTCATTTCCATAATCCACTGATTTTTCCATTATCCCAGTTATTTTTCCTAAATTATCCATATTTGCCTTCACTTACACTTTATTTTGCCAATAACTAGAATAATCATCAAATCACATAAAATTATAGCAATAAGAAACCTCAACAGCATAAAGCATGACATAGTAGACTGTATTAGTTACTAGCTTTGCTACCAAAGAAATATCACAACTGTTTCATCATCCTTAAGATGAGGATGTTAATACCTATGGTACCTACCCTTGGAACATCCATGTTGGGGCTACACCGCCTCGGTTGGTGACTGAGTACAAACTTGCCGAGCTCTAGATCAGACCAGAGTATAATTCACAATCCATATAGCTATTGACCCAGGTCATCTTGGCAGCTAGATGACACACTGGATGGAACACCTATTCTGAAGTCAAGAAGACCTAAATTTAAATCCAGTCTTAACTATTTACTAGCTGTGACTCTGAGCAAGTCTTAACCTCTGCTTTAGTGTCTTCAATTGCAAAATGCTAATAATAATAGTGCCTAACTCCCAGGGTTGTGACAATCAAATGAAATAATATTTGCAAAGGTACTTAGCATAGTGCCTAGAACATCGTGGATGCTCAATAAATGCCTGTTCTCATCCCTTTCATATGCCTTAACCCCATTACCAGCCCATTTCTACCCACCTAGACCAGTACCTTGCCTTCAAGTTTAATGGCAAATTCCCAGAACCCACAGCCCCAGTCCATGGGGAAAGAAATCTACTCAGCTTTGGAACTCTCACCTTTGGGGATAAATCATCTTGATTAATGACTGAGTAAAAATGTGCCTGGTCGTTATACCTAGACCAGGCTTTTCCATTTCATTCAGTCATGTCCCTGGGCCATCTGTCCAGTTTTGGTACAAATCTGTGATTTCAGTGATATAGGGAACTCTTCTCTGTGGAAACTGTCTCAACCTTTTCAGGCACATAATGAAAACCTGTCAATATTTTACAGTCTTAGCAGCCTTTGGAAATTAAAAGTTATTTACTCATGGCCATCTGGTGTCATAGGCAAGATATGAACCTGTGTTTTCTTAATTCCAAGGTTTCATGTAATAATAACTTAAAGTACCGTAAAAGTCATTTTACATGGACTATTTCATACGATCCATACAACACTATAACATAAGTAGCACTACCATCAACATTTTATAGCTTTGGAAACTGAGCAATGGACCAATTGACTCAGGCAAGGCAAAAAACAATAAAGATTTGATAAAATACCTAAACTATTCTTAGAACTGCATGTTTACAGAATTGTAACACCTATGATTATATAAAGCAAAAAGGTACATGTTTCATCTTATATGTGATAAAATTCTCATTTAGATTTGCTCAAACTGGAAACTTTTTCTAATTCCTGGATAGAATTCACCATTCATTGTTGCAGAGAAGAACAGCATTCCAAGGGTGGCTCCTACATAACTGGCAAAGAACTGAATTTGTCTTTTCCTTTCCTTCTTTAGTACATACATGTCTCAAAAATGGAAAGGCATTCTTCATCACTAAAGTTTCCTTTGCTTCCATTCTATCACATTCAATTAAATTCCACAAATACCTAGTGTGTGCCTATTCTATGCAAAAGGCTATGCTAATACAATCACCAGAAACAAACATTTAACTTCTAATAAAGCAAATATCATATTCTGACAGTTACCTATTAAACTAATATTAATATGTCTGTCTGACCATCTGGACCTGAATTTTACTGCTCTCAAAAGTCAGTTCCTAGATTACAGCCTCCTGTTGCCATAACCATCATGCAGCCTTTTTTTGCAGCACCTGTGTGTGATTATCATTTTATTAAAACTTGCACAAACAACTCAGGCAACTATACCTCAATCATATCCCTGTCATGGGAATTTCAAAATGTTGCCCTCTGGTATTTGAGAGAAACCTATCCAGAATATTCTCTCCACCCTTATCAGAAAGAAATCATACATTTAAGTTTCTGACATTTTAATTAAATGTATTTCCCTTTATAAGAGATTTGTCATCTTCATCAGTGATGCAAGTCACAAGATTTGATTATGTAAAGGTTGACAAACTCTCATAAATGATCTATTTCAATATTTCAACATTTAGTCAACATACTTGAAGGAAACTAAGGAACTTGGGAGGCAGGTGAACATAATTTGTTTTTATTTTATGTGGTTTCATAATCTTGCACTATTGGTGGGCAGATAGTTCTGTTTTATTTTTTTAAAGTTTAAGATGTTTCTCTTTTGTGAACCTGTATTCAAGAAAAAACAACCCTCCTTTGGGGGAGTATTGGGGAAAGATAAATGCCAGCTAAATTCAGGCAATTTACCAGGAGTAAGTATCAGTGGGGAAAGTTGTCATTATTATTAGATGGCTGCGGAATGTACCTGCTATCACTGTAGCCAATGAGTCGAGACCCAAAGAAAGTCAAGGAAGTATATAGGTTTAAAAAGGAAGGAAAAAGTCCATCTGGATGAGACTGGTGGGGGGAAGCAGTATGAGGACTCAAAGATAAGGAAAGTAGATCATGGAAGAATAGGTCTCATAGATACATGGTCTCCAGAGAAGTAGGAGCTGAGATTGTCATTAAGGGAGCATTAAAGGAGAAAAGCCAACCTCCTACAAAGGTTAGTGACAGCCTTTTACATCAAGCCAGTGAATTTGCTTCAAGCCAATAAGCCAGAAGAGAAAGGATAGAGAAGCTTCCACAGGACAAAGTCATTAACAACTGTTGAAGAGAGAAAGCAGGAACCGTTAAAGGTCAAGACTAGAAGGCTTAAACCATTGCTGGGGATGGGAAAACAATTAGAGAAAGGTCAGGAAGCAGGTGGAAGCAAGTCTAAATTTCTTATGGTTTAAAAAGCCCTCAAATTCTCATTTGTTGAGGGTGGGGAGAAGATAATGCTTCTTGCAGTATTAGAGTTAAGGAAGCATATTCTTGAAGGAATACAGTATTTGACGGTACAGCTTCGTCAAAATCTCTTGTCAACTAGAAACCATCTATATGCCTGTTTATTTTGAGGACAAAGTTGGAAAGAAAAGGTCTGGTCAGGTGAAGTCCCTCTTACTCATTCCTAGAGAAAGGGTGCTTAAATATAGTATCATCATGAAGTCTACAGTCACTGGTCCATGGTTTCCCTTCTTCACTTCCCCACTGAATGGTCCACTAAATTGCCAACTTTGTCCACTTCATTGCCAGCATTCCCTCAGGATGAAAGAAAGATAAACTTAATTTTATTTACAGATAGAACCCACTGTAAAAGTCCATACAGGGGCAGCTGGGTGGAACAGTGTGGATAGAGCACGAGCCCTGGAGTCAGGAGGACCTAAGTTCAAATTCAGCCTTAGATACTTACTAGTAACGTGACCCTGGGAAAATCACTTAACCCCAACTGCCTCCAAAAAAAAAAAAAATACAAGAAACAATATGTAAAGAAAGCAGAAAACTCCCAAGGGCAATAGATGCCAGTTCACTAGGTACTGGTGAGAAAGAACAGAGAAAAATGGAAAAGAGATAAAGTCACCAGGATCCAGTAACAGCAAAGTGAGGGAAACTGCAAAATTATATCCAGGTAGCTCGTTCCTTAAGCAGGCTAGTAATCCAAACAACGTTTCAACTGTTCATCATTTTTTCCATTCTCAGGGGCAGTGCCTTCACTTGCATTCAGCTGGCCCTAGAGCTGGTATACAAACAAACCCCTAGGCCCTTCCCATTCTGTAGGGCTCAGCAATTCCCTGACTTCCCCAACCCCTTTAAGCGGCTTCCCATGAGCCTTCAGTCTCTCTTCCTAGTTGGGAAAAACTACAATTTCCCCTCAGCTGCCTTAATAACGTGGAGCTACACAAGCAAAGGAGCTGTAATTGAGAAAGACCAAGGAAAGATAATCTGGTGCAGTGGAGTGCTAGGCTTGTAGTGATTAACATGGGGAAATACGTAGCACTTTGTGAACCTTAAAGCACTAAATTAAGGTGAGCTATTATTATTTGAGTAAGGGCTCTGGCAGTCACTAGCTGTAAAATACCTACCTCTCGGGGTTGTTGTCAGGACCAAATAAGACAGTTCTTTGTAAAGTGTTTTGCAGACCTAAATAATTGCTATTTATTATTGTTGTTGCTATGATCCTGAGCTTACCTTCCTAGGCCTTAGCTTCCTCCTCTGTAAAATACAGTCAATGATAACTGCATTAATCTACCTCACAGGGTTGATGTAACCCTAAAGTATTATATAAATGTCCCCAAATGTCTGCAAACAGTCTCAGGAATCCTTGTTGGAACTTTTACTTGTGGAACTTTTTCCTCACCTGGTTTCGGCCACTATAATGCTCCCATCCCCTAAAAGCTTCCACTGGGTGCTAGGGTATAACCTTCAAATGCCTTAAAAGGGCCGGGGGTCTGGGGTATGGTTGTGTGCATTTTTTCAAAGAAAACAAAGAAAAAGGGATTGTTCTCCTACTGAAGTAAAACTGGGGTATCAAGGAATTCAGGCTCATGAAAACAAATGTAGAAGTGAGAGTCCACTGTGGACCATCAGCAAGCCAAGTCCTGTGGCTCATTACTAGGAGAAAAGAGGGGTCACAGGGTATAGCATTCCTGTCAAATAACACAGCAATACTGATTTTTAAACACCTGGCTTTTTTGCCCATGTAACAGGGAACTGGCACACCCAGGTTTATAAACATGTACAGTGTGTTTAGTTGATACAATCCCCACATAGAATTCAATAGCATTCAAAAGGCACTAACTGGACAAGATGTTTTCTCTCTCTTGCCTAGCTGAGATGAAGGAAAAACGCTGCTGTGAGGCTTGGGTGGGGAGAGCCATTAAAATAGGACTCTGTTCATTACCTCGGAAAACTGGAGATAACTGTAACTAACTGAGCCTTTAAAGGTAAGGGGAATGGAACTACACAAGCCCAATAAGGGGAGCCCAGCCCAGTGTTTACTACCAACCAAAGCACCAGTATAGAATGGGAGCCAACTTTAGGGGAGATTGAGAAAATAGGGCATGGTGTGCCCCAAGGTGTTGACAGAAATTTTTTCTTAAATCAATTCTTGCTAGATCCACATAGTAAATATCTCTTTGTAAAAGTTAATTGATATTAATTGGCTGGATGAGATCAAATCCTCAGGCATATGTCCAGAACCTTGAGGGGAAGACACAGCCTTCCTTGCTTGGTTTTCTTTCACAACTTTTTTTTATACAACTTTACTGTAATAATTTAAAAAGTAAAACAAAATCAAAACAAAAACAGAAGGGCTTGGTCAGTATTCACAAGACTATGATGGAATCATTGCTCTATTTTTTTTCATCCTTACGCTGGAAGGTAGGTTCTACTCCCCTCCCCCCTCAAATTTAAGTAGAAGCACAAATCTATACTTTTAACAACTTCAGAACAAAACATTTCCAATTCTTGGAATGACATTTCCCCCTTTCTTTGTTCTCAAAAATTTCTTCTCCCTTTTTCCTTCTTCCTCAAATACTTAAAAGGGGTCCCAAAGACTCAGTTTTAAAAGTCTCCCAACTTGGGAGACAAACTGCTAGTGCAGGTGGAAAGTAAATCCAGGCAGTCTCTTGTTAGGGCTCATTGATTTCAATGAGCAAAATCAAACCATTGAAGACTGTGGCCATAGACAATGCAAAGTAGTACAAAAGGACTAACTACAAAATCAGAGAACTTTGGTACAAATCCTGTATCTGATGTTATTTCTACCAGACAAGTCACTTAAGCTACTCGGCAGACTAGATATACTGGAAGAGCTTTTCTCTTCCCTTCTTCTTTTTTTTTTTTTTGCTTTTTGGAGGGCAATTGGGGTTAAGCAACTTGCCCAAGGTCACACGGCTAGGTTTTTTGTGTGTGTATGTGTCAAGTGTCTGAGGCCAGATCCCAACTCAGATCCTTCTGACTCCAGGGCAGGCGCTCTACTCACTGCGCCACCTAGCCGCCCGCTTCCCTTCTTTTCTTCCCATCATAGAACATCTCTTTTCACGAATATGAGAATTCATCAACAGCACCTCCTCCCACTACCCAAACAATACAGTGCCTGGCATACAGCAGATGCTTAATAAATGTTTAATGACTGACAATGCTTCCCCCTTTTTTCTCCCTCTTTTTAATTCTCTTTATCCAGTCCACTTGTACAATCTCCAATTTGTCAACCCCTCAGTTCTCTCTCAAGCCATCTTTTCTGCATCTTAACCCCTTGCTGAACCAGCTCAACTCAATAAAGACCCCTAACTGCACTCTGTCCAGCTTCAGTCTTGGGCCACTCACCATCTGCTGCCTTTGTTCCTATACATGTGCTGCTGACTGTAGGTAGAAAATAAATCACAGCTGTTTTGATTCAATTCACTACAAATTTATGGGACACAAGCTCAACTGGGTACTCCCTGCTCCTAAGCAGTCCTACACCTCCTAATTAACTCACTGTCCCACTCTCCACAACATCTTTTCCAAAACTTTTCATACCTCTTTAAACCTCCTATAGCTCACCCTCTCCTACCCTCTCAGTTGGGAACCTTGTCTCATATTTTACTGAAAAAATTGAGCTCATCAAGAGCTCCCTCTTCTCCACTCCTTTTTTTAAAAATTAATTTGTTTATTTTTAGTTTACAGGATTCAATTCCATAGTTCCTTGAGTTTCAAATTTCCCTTCCCTCTGTCCCCCCACCCGCCACGACGGCATATAATCCAGTATAAGATCTGCAAATACTTTCACATTAGACATTAGTCAGGTTACAAAGGCAAATTGTACTAGATGGAATGAAAAATGGTAAAGAGGAGATAAAATCAAACAATGAAAAGAAAGAGATCAAGTAGTTTGCTTCCATCAGGATTCAAAATCAGTTCTTTCTAGTTCTTTCTCTGGATGTAGACATCTCTCTCCATCATGAGTCTTTTGGTATTGACTTATATCACTGCATTGCTGAGAAGAGTCCAGTCTGTCATAGTTTGTCATCACACATATGTTGTGTCTACTCCCTCCTTTTCATATCAACCCCTCTCAGAAAAAGATGTGGCCCTCCTCTTTGCCAAGGAAAACCCCACTACCTACTCAAGTGATCGCATTCTATCCCATTTCCTCTAGCAGTCTGCTCTAATCATCCCCCCTCCCCCCCACCCCTATCTTCAATCTCTCCCTGACTACTGGTTTCTTCCCAACAACCATCCTCATTTCCCCACCCTCAAAAAACCCACACAACAATCATCCCTTATCTCTTGTGACTTTTATGGATAAACTCTTAGAGAAGGTCTTTAAGGGGTATGGCTTTCTACAGTATGGCTTCTGACCTCATTATTTAACTAGAATTGTTCCTTTCAAATTTACCAGGGATCGCCTAATTAAAATCCTCATCCATCTTGACCTCTGTACAGCTTTTGATACTGCCAATTAGCCCCTACTCCTTTATTGTTTCTTCTCTCTAGGTTTTCAGGACTCTCTCCTCATTCTCCTCTTTGCCTAAGTAATTTCTCCTTCTCTCTTTTGCTCAATCTTTATCCAGGTCATGCCCACTAGACTTGGGTGTCCCACAGGATTCTGTCCTGGATCCTCTTTTCTTCTCCCCCATACTACTTCACTTGATGATCTCATCAGCTCCCATAGATTTAATTATCATTTCTGTGCCGATGATTCTCAGATCTGCTTATCCATTTCTAACCTCTCTGCTGTCCTCCAGTCTCCCATCTCCAACTGCCTGTGGTTCATCTCAACTGGATGTCCTGTAAACATCTTAAAGTCAGTATGTTCAATCACTCCCCCTATCCAAACTGCCCCATTACTGTCAAGTCCACCACCATTCTCTCAGTGCCTCAGGCTTACAGCCCAAGTGTCATCCTCAGCTACTTCCCCTCCGTCCCCCTCCATGTCCAATCAGTTTTCAAGGCCTGTTGATCTCACTTTTTCCACTTAGTTCTCAGACCTTATCAGTACCCACTACCTGTGTGACTGGAGGGTGGAGCCATGAACTCTTCAATCTCTCTTTAAGGAGGAGGCACAGGAGAATTATCTCCTCATTTCTCATTCAGCTGAACCTGAACTCATCCATTTGGAACCTCTTTAACTTTTCCACCCGCTCCCCCAAGCCAGGTACTCCCTTTCTTTTCTCAGCTTTCTTTTGTGCAATGTCTTCCTCTAGTATATTGTACGTTCCTTAAAGACGGGGACTTTTTCCCCTTATTTTTTGACCCCCAGGGATTAGCAGAGTGCCTGGCACAACCAGATGATAAATAATATGTGCTGACTGGCAACATTTCTCAAATACATCTCCTCCTCTCCTCTGGTACTACCACAGTCCTGGCGCAGACATAAATGTCCTCACACTTGTATTACTTATGAGAGCCTGCTGGTTGGTCTGCCTACCACAAATCCCTCCCCACTCCAGTCAATCCTTCATTCAGACACCAAAGTAATTTTTCTAAAGAATGGGTCCAACCATGTCCCCTCTCAGGTCATGAACTCCAGTGGTTCCCTATCACTTCTAGGATCAAATACAAAACCTTCAGTTTCACTTTCAAAGCCCTTCATAACTTAGTCCCTTAAACCTTTCCAGTTTTCTCACATCCTGCCACATGCTCTTTGATCCAGTGACACTGTCATCCTTGTGGTTTCTCCAACAAGGCACCATCTCTACATTCCAGGCATTTTCCACTAGTTGACTGTTTCCCCATGCCTGGAATGCTCTCCCTCCTCAACTCTGCCTTCTGGCTTCCTGTAAGTCCCAGCCAAAATCCCACCTTCCAAAGGAAGGCTTTATCAATCCCTCGTAATTCTAGTTGCTTCTCTCTGTGGATTCTTTCATGTCTGTC
Source organism: Gymnobelideus leadbeateri (assembly GCA_011680675.1). NCBI lineage: Eukaryota > Metazoa > Chordata > Mammalia > Diprotodontia > Petauridae > Gymnobelideus > Gymnobelideus leadbeateri. The sequence goes on along the minus strand of WOXC01007269.1, from coordinate 567,400 downwards.
CTGTATATAACTTGTTTGTATGTAGTTGTTTACATGTCATCTCCCATATTAGATTGTGAGCTCCAAGGGCAAGAACTGTCTTTTATCTTTGGAACTTAGCACAGTGTCTGACACACAGTAAGTACTTAACAAATATTTACTGGCTGACTATATATCTTCTTTGTACATCGTTGTTTATATGTTGTTTCCCCTGTTACACTGTGAACTCCTTGACAGCAGGAATTGTTTTCTGCCTTCTTGGTATGCCCAGCACAATCCTAGCACAGAGTACAAGCTTAATAAATGCTTGCTGCTCAGACATCTCAACACTTCGTGCAATCTCTTCCTTATCTCAAAAGTGAATTTCTGACTCCATGATCTTACTGAAAATTTTCTTCCTAAAAATCACTAAAATCTCAAGAACAAAATACAATAGCCTTTTCTAGTTTTCATCCTCTTTAACTTTTCAGTAGTTCTTTCTACTGCTAATCATTACCTTCTACTGCTTATTTTTCTCTTATGTTGGCTTCAGAGATAACATGGCTCACTGGTTCTCTAGGAATTAGTGTGGTTTAGGAAGGGACCTCAGAGGTCATCCAGGTTGACAGAATCATAGAATTACAGCTGGAAGGGCCCTCAGAGCTCATCTATTCCAAAACTCTTATTTTACATATAAGGAAACTGAGGTCCAATAGAAGGAAGTGACTTACTCAAAGGCATTTGTAGATCTGGCATTTGAATCCAGGTCCTCTGATTCAAAGTCTAGCACTTTTCCCACTACCTGCTGCCTCTAACAACACTTCCTTAATCTCCACCACTAGATCTTCCTATCCCCTTCATATGGATTGCCCCACTCCTCTGATACGGAGTTTTTGTCTTTAACGTACTTTTTATTTTTCAACAATCTCATTTCCTCTCACAGCTTTAACTATAATCTCTTTGCACATGACTTTGACATATCTAGAGTTCAACCTCTTTTCTGTATTCTCTTTATCTACAAGACCTCTCCATCTAGATATTCCACCACCAACACAAATTTAACACGTCTAAAATCAGATTCATTATATTTCTTCCATAAATTTTCTTGTCGTTTTAATTTAACTGTTTCTTAATATGGCAATACTGTTTGTCAGTTTTCTCATTCAAATAACTTTGGAGTTACCTTTGACTGTTCCCTAGAGTTATCTGTGCCTGTTCCTTTTCCCCTCACCTCTCACATCCAATCAATTCCAAGTTTTATTGATTTCATTTCCATAACACCACTCCTATTTATTGCTTATTCTCTATTCCCATTGCTATTGCTGAAGTATAAGTCCTCATGCCCAACAACCTAGACTATTCTTTTTTTTAAAAAAAATAAGATTTAATGATTCCTTTTCTTCTTACATAATATTAATTTCTCTATGTGGAGTTATAGAGACACTTTATAACTCTTTATCCTAGAATTGAATCCCCCCTTGCAAAACAGAAAACCTGAACAAAAATAACCAGTATAGAATGACTCTCTAGCAATATGCAGCACTCTTCCCCCTGGAGTACCTGACCTCTCCGAAGACAGAAGAGAGTTCTGTTTATCTGCTTTCTGGGATTAAGACTGGTTATTACAATTATTCAGAGTTCAGCTTTCTTTGAGTATTCTTTTCCTTTATATTATCTGTACTTATATTTTTCTCTTACTTCATTATATGTGAGTTCACAAAAGTCTCCCGATGTTTCTCTGAATTCCTCATACAGGTCGTTTCTAAGAGCATATTAATATCTCATTAAATTCATATTTCATAGTTTGTCCATCCATTCTCTAAAAAATGGGAACCCATTCTGTTAACAGTTCTTGTCTATGACAAGAGGTACTACTAAATATTTCAGTAATATGTATCTGTTCCTGCCGTGATTCCCCTGAGCTTGGCACTGTATTAAGGGCATCTTGTATGGTTCTCTAAATGTTTCTTCTATTTTGTACCACCCACCAGCCCCAAGAAAATATATAAACTCCTTGATGGAACTTACTGTACTTAATACTCCTTTCATAATCTTTCTCATACTTATCACAGTGTTATCATAAAACTGAGGCATAAAACATAGTGACTGATAACTAAACCCAAGGTACACAACTGAAAAACTTCCTAAAACCTTTACATACCAAAGAGAGGGGGCTGCCCTCTGGACACAACTAAATAAAGAAACCACAGTGCAACATCAAATAAGCAAAGGATTTCTCTATGAGAAATTGAAAGTGAAAAGGTCATTTACCAGATATAATTAGTCACTGGGCTACTGCTATAACAGAACACTGTGGGTAGAAATGGATGATTTGTTTTCAAGTTAATTCATATATCCCTCAATTGTGAAATTGTTCTGTAATTATCATCCTGACATCAGTGCAAAGGAAAAGACTTGTATGTTTAAAGAAAATTAGTAAATGCAGGCAACAAAATACCTTAGATACCCATTCTAGTCTTGGAAAGGGCCAGGAAATGATAGCTATCAACCTTATTCTTTTAAAAAAAGTGAAAATTTTAATATAAATTCATTAATTGTATTAATAAAACATTAGTCAGCCAATCTTGCAGTTATTGTTAGCAACAACATAATTTACATATGTACTAAACCAAACAAAAACACTGAGGGTCATAGTATCCTAACAGAAAAGGGACCAAATGGAAGCAATGTGGACTGCTCTTCTGGTGAGGATAACAAATTGCCTTCATTTCTCTAAAACTAAGTACCATCATATTTGAAATCTGGATCAAAAAGTTTTAGAATAGAAATACTTTCTTTTGCCCAATGTCCTAGAAATCACACCTCAAATCTTTGGTAAATACTAGATTTTTTGAAAGTCTATGATATCTAAAATAAATATTTATATTGTTATGCATATCACTAAAATATACAAGGTCTGATAACTCTTAAGATACGCATCTTTTAAAAACTTTACAGCACAAGTTTCTTTAACACTTAGATCTAAATCATATAAAATGCACTCCCATTCCACTGATTCAAAAGTCATTTCAGCATCAAGAGGCACACTCATTTTCCTATTTACATATTTGTTTTTAGAATACAGAACATTTTTTAAGGCTTTAGTAAACTGTCAGTTTTAATGTGTGCAGCAGGAATCCTGACTACTTTAAGTTCAGCAGTTTTTTAATCACTGTCTTCTGCTGCAGAAATATGATTTTGCTAATTGGATTTCTGCATGTTAGGAAACTAATTCATAAATGATGCACGGCTCCAGCTCTTTCACTCTGAAAGACAGCAACACTTTCTAATTGACTTTCCCTAGATTTCTCTTCCCCTCTACATACTTTTGTTTTCTCTACATGAGATTTCCAGAGCTCAAAACAAACTACAAACAGCACTTAAAGTCAGGAGCATTCAGGAAGAGCTGAGCCCTGTCATATTTTCACTCAGTGAGAGGTAAGGATAAGAAATTCTTTTCAATTAAAATATAAATTTTTCATACAGTTTCACTTGAACCAGAAAAAAAGGAGCTTAAATGAATTAAAGGTAAATGAAATCAAACGGGAAAATAAGCAAGGAGAGCAATTACTTCATCTAATTGAATTGGTTTAATTAACTTCCCTTTCATTTTACCATACCTCCTCCATGATCATTTCTTTTCTTTTCTTTTGCTTCTTGGAGGGCAATTGGGGTTAAGCGACTTGCCTAAGACCACTTGGCTAGTTTCTGTGTTAAGTGTCTGTGGCCGCATTTGAATTCAGGTCCTCCTGACTCCAGGGTGGGTGCTCTACTCACTGCACCACCTAGCCGCCCCCATGCTCATTTCTTATGTCTGAGTTTTTCAAGAAGGAAAAAAAAAGACCATGGAATATATTTAGTTTATATTATATATATAATATATATTATATTATATATCACCTTTTCACCAATTCTGGTGTTTCAAGAGAAAAAGTTCTGAAAATAAAAGTCCAATTGAAAATTTTAGGTCATTAAAAAATAGCAAAATACTAGACAAAATTTCCTTAGTCAATGATTCCCACTCCAAAGACTGAAGAATTATAAGAGGCATATCTCATTAAATGATTCAATTAGCCAATGAATTTATAAAATGTTCACTCTTAGCAACGATGTGCCATAACCCACTATTATCTGACCTGCTTACAGTTATAGCAATAAGATAAGAAAACAAAATAAAAATTATAATATGCTTTGGCAAAAAGGAGACAAAACTACACTTATTTATAGATGACAGGATGATATATTTAGGAGAATTAGCAAAGAAATTAATAGTTTCATGAAGGTGTAGCAAGATCGAAAATAAATCCACAAAAATCATCATTTCTATATAGTGGTAACAAAAAAGATAAAAAAATTATAATGAAAACCACATGCAAAATAATCACTAAATGCATAAAATAGCTGGGAATTAACCCATAAGGGCACATACAAAATTTATACAAATATAGCTATAAAACATTCTTAATAGGAATAAAGTAAGGCTTAAATACTGGAAAGAAACTGATTACAGCTGAGCTATACCAATATTTTTTAAATGGTAATATTTTCTAAATTAACCTAGAGATATAGTGCTATAATAATCAAATTAGTGAGGTGATTCTTTTTAGAATTAGACAAATGATAATAAAATTAATTGGGAGGAACAAACAATCTAGAATCTTAAGGGAAATAATAAGAAAAAGTATGACTACAAAAGACATAACATGACTGGACCTTAAACTACCTTATAAAGTCGTAGTGATCAAAACCACAAGGTATTGGTTACAACACTAAACAGAAAAAGTAATCAGCAAAACAAACTAAATAAGCCAGAAGGAGAAGCAATCAAAACTGTAGTCCAATGTCAAAGAATCACTGGGGACAATACTCCCTTACTTCATAAGGTCGGCTGAAATGGGGTAAATTTTGGCAAAAATTACATTTAGACCAATATCTCACACTATTTACAATAAGCTCAAGGTGGATATACAATCTAATTTAAAGTCATACCACTAAAAATATTAAAGGAAAAGAAGATCAGATATTTTTCATAACTATGGCTAAGGGGATAACTATTTACCAAATAAGGGATAGAGGAAATCACAAAAGTAAAAAAACAGGCAATTATGACATCAAATTTAAAACTTGTTAAGTAAGTTCAATGATGCTAGAACTAGAAGTGAAACAGCAGAGTGAGGGAAAATATTGTCAACCAAATATTAGGAATGAAGGTAAGATATCAAAAAATACAAGGAATTTCAAAGGAAATGAAGTTAAAGAAGGGTATTATCTGTTTTGCCAATGTACCCTAGGACCATGGGAACACCATATCCAACTTGTAGCTGAAACCTTCATATGTGTTCTTTTTTCCATTAGAATGTCAGTTCCCTGGGCAGCTAAGTGGTGCAGTGAGAGTAGAGCACCTGCCCTGGAGCCAGCAGGACAAATCCAGCCTCAGACACTTAACACAAAACTAGCTATGTGACCTTGGTCAAGTCACTTACCCCCAACTGGCCTACCTTCCCCCCTCCAAAAAGCAAAAAAAAAAAAAGAATGTCAGTTCCCTGAGAGCAAGAATTGTCTGCTCTTCTATTTGTATCCCTGCTGCTTACACAGTGCTTTCCTTAGGCATAGTAAGTGCCTAATTAAGGGTTGTTTGTTTTTTTAAAATTCATTCATTCCAGGTGAGAAGTGATTTAGAAATTGAAGAACATGGTGTGTGACTGGAGAGAAGGTGAATATGTGAAAGATGATATGGGGGTAGAAATAACACAATTTGGCAACTGATCAGATACGTGAACGAGATAGTAAAGACTGAAGGATGGATGGCATCAAGTTTACAAACTTGGGTGAGTGGAAGGATAGTAGTTCCCTCCACAGAAAAATCATAAAATTAAGTGATAGGAGAAATAGTCAAATAAGCCACACAAATTAGTGTGGTTTCAAAAGCATTGATACTAAAAGTGATTTGACAGCAGACAGAAAAAAATAATACAGTCTTATTAAATTTTTAGTTATTTGTACTCAGTGCTATAGGGAAGCTAGGTGGTGCAGTGGATAGAGGACCAGCCCTGGAGTCAAGAGGACCTGAGTTCAAATACAGCCTCAAATAGTTACTAGCTCTGTTATTCTGGGCAAATCACTTAACTCTGTTTACCTCAGTTCCTCATTTATAGAATGAGCTGCAGAAGGACATAACAAACCACTCTAGTATCCTTGCCAAGAAGACCCCAAATGGGGTCACAGAGTCAGGAACAACTGAAACAACCTAACAACATGTTTTTAAATTCCTAAAAGAATGTAACCCGCAGTCCCAAAGCTCACTGGTATAGGACTCTCTCCTCCTTGGTGGAGATCAAGCACCACCTGCATGAAGGGCAGGTCAGGGTTGTCCAGAGCAGGAGAGAGGCAAGCTGGCATCATGTCCCTATCCCAGCCTGCTACACTAGAGACTTTGGGGAACTTCCCTCTGGCTGAGATCTAGGACACTCTTACCACCCCCGCCCATGGGAGAGCTCCTTCACTCTGTATTGTCTGGTATATATTCTCCAAAGGCTACTTTCTCTGATTTCTCTTTTACTACCGATTTGGATAAATGAGTTTCTTGGTCAAGTGTACAGGTGTGGAACTGGTATTCAATGGAAAGGGAATCAAGTCTTGGATATAAAATTTGAGGGCCTGCTTCCTCAATGAAACAATAATCAGATGTTACCTTGAATATCACATCCCCTAGACAAATAATATTTAAGGGAGAATAGATATAATTCTAGCCCAGAACCCCTCTCTCTGAGGAAAAAGTAGAGTGGCCAAATTTCTGGTCTCCATTTCCTATTCCTCCTCTTAGTAGGAACTAAAGGTGCCACTGAGATAGAATGGAGGAGAAAAGGAAAGATGTCTGTTCTGCCTCCATTCCAACCACACATTGACACCACCATACTATATGTGGAGGACAGCTTTTACAACAATAAAATATACAGGATTACAAAAGAAATTAATTATATCAAAATAAAGTTAACTTTTTTTTTGCTTTTTGCAGGGGGAAAGGCAGGGTAATGGGGTTAAGTGACTTGCCCAAGGTCACACAGCTAGTAAGTGTTAAATATCTGAGGCCAGATTTGAACTCGGGTCCTCCTGACTCCAGGGCTGGTGCTCTATTCACTGTGCCACCTAGCTGCCCCTAGATATTAAAAAACAACAAGTTTGCCACTTTATTAGTGGAGTTGTGAACTGATATAACAATGCTGTAGAACAATTTGAAACTATGCCCAAAGGGCAACAGAACTGTGCATACCCTTTGATCTAGCAATACCACCACCAGGTCTGTATCCAAAGAGATCATAAAAAAGAGAAAAGGATACACATGTATAAAAATATTTATAGCATCTCTTTTTGTGGCGGCCAAGAACTGGAAATTGAGGGGATGTCCATCAATCAGGAAATGGCTAGAAAAGTTGTGGTACGTGAATGTAATAGAATACTACTGTACTATAAGAAATGATGAGCAGGCAGGCTTTAGAAAAACCTGGAAAAACGTACATGAACTGATGCTGAGTGAAGTGAGCAGAACCAAGAGAACACTGTACACAGTAGGAGTCATACTGTGTGATGACCAACTTTGTTAGACTTAGCTCTTCTGAGCAATGCAATTATCTAAGACAATTCCAAAAGACTCATAATGGAAAATGCTATCCATATCTAGAGAAAGAACTGTGGAGTCTGAATGCAGATCAAAGCATATTATTTTCTCTTCTTTCTTTTCTTTTTTTGTGTTTTTTTCCCTTTTATTCTGATTCTTCTTTTATAACATGACTAAAGTAGAAATATGTTTAATATGATTGTACATGTATAGCCTATACTAGATTGTATGCCATCTTGGGGAGGTGGCAGTGGAGGGAGAGGGGAAAATTTAGAATTCAAAATCTTATAAAGGCGAATGTCGAAAACTAAAAATGAATGATAAAAAACTTACCAAAAATAAAAATAATAAACATAAAAAACAAGTTCATAGACCCTAAGTTATAATCCTCTGAAAGCACACGCGCGCACACACACACACACACACACACAGAGCTAGGTGGCAAAGTGCATAGAGTGCAAGAACTGAAATCAGAAAGATTCATCTTCCTTAGTTTAAAGCTAGCCTCAGACACTTACAAGCTGTGTGATCCTGGACAAGTCACTTAACTCTGTCTGCTTCAGTTCCTCATCTGTAAAAATGAACCAGAGAAGGAAATGGCAAACCGCTAGAGAGATGGGGAGAGCACTTCCACAGTGTTCTCACAGACTTCACAATGGGCAAGGCCTAAGTGGAGGTAAGGCAAGGAAGAAAAGCAGAGATAAAAATGAATGACAGTCTTCACTAAAAAGATCAATTTTTTTTAATTTCATGGGGATGATTCTCATGACTTTATAGGCATGTCATTTTGGCAGATGAGAAGGGAATAAACATTTTATAGAGGCACCTGCTACATGCCAGTCACTGGGCTAACTGCTTTGCAAATGTTATCTATTTTGATTTTCACAGTTGTTGATACAGGTGCTACTATTGTGCCCACTGTACAGTTGAAGAAATTGAGGCAAACAGAAGTTAAGTGACTTGTCCAAGGTTACACAGCTAGTAAGTATCTGAGGTCACATTTGAACTCAGGTCTTCGTGACTCCAGACCTAGCTCTCTGTTCAATGCATCACCTCAATGTCTTTATAAGATAGAACAGGAGATGGGACCTATGGAAGTGACTCCTGACTTGGAAATGCCTTCTATCAATGCACGCCAGGAACTCATTATTACTAGTATTAGAGAGTTGCCCAGGAACAAAAAAGGCAACTTACGCTGGTTCACACAACTAACATGTATCACATATAGGCAAGCCCTGGTCATCTTGATTCTAAAGTAAACCCACTATAACTTTATAATTACAAAATATTTTAGCTTTTTAGTCTATCTCTGTATTATAACTACATCTGAATTTAATGTAATAAAAATTTAAACACAGATTTTTACAAAGGATTAATTTTCTCTTTGAAAGGTACAGTTGAGAGTTCCCAAATAATGTAATCTCCTGCAATATTAGGAAATTGGGGAGTCAAGAAAAGAGCGCTAGACTTATAGTTAAGAGATGAGGATTTAATCATAGGGCCATAGAGAAATAGCTATAAGAGGTCTCAGAAGCTGTCCAGTCAAATCTCCTAATGAAGAAATAAAGAGGTTAAGTAACTTGCAAAAGGTAACGCACGTAGTGAGTTTCAGAGGTAGAACAGGTCCTCCAACTCCAAAATAAGTGCTCTTTCCCCATACCACACTGCCTCCCATTCCTAGCTGTGTGAAAGACTGACTTTCCTCTGTGGGTCTCAATTTCTTCATTTCTCAATTTTCTCTAGCTCTAAAATTCTAAGATTCTGGTATTGGAAATGCTTGTAGGGCTGCAGCATCACAATCAGGATAATTAATAATGTGGATCTGGGGAAATACTGAAAAGTAAAAAGAAAATATAGAAGCAGGTTCATTAGAACAGACACAAATCAAGTGCCTCAATCTATAATTACTCAACCTTATTAAATACCAGCCACATATATGGCACTGTGCACATATAAAAAGTATTTTTCTATTTCTATTTAAATGAAATTTAAAAGCACTTTTGTTGCTGGTCAGTATCTATGACATCCATGTAGGGATGTCTAGCAGATATCTGGAAATAAGGGGCTACAGTGATTATAACTAGAGAAAGAGTTCAAGGGAATTTTCTATTTGTACAGAGGTGGCAAATGAAGCAATGGGTTTTAAGGTCATGGGCTACCTTAAGAGGTAAGGGTGTTTCCCTCTTAATTGTACTCTGTAGATTAAGGCTAAATGACAAGGGGGATTACTAGGAGAATTCTTGATCAGGTACAGGCTGAATTAGATGGAAAGTTCCCTCCAACTCTGAAATTCTATAACTTTGGTACAGGCCGCTTAAATAGCTATCTTAACTGGATGCTATTTACTTGACCAGCCACATTTTTGCTGTAGTTTCTCCCACAAATACAAAAAGGAATGCTTCCTTCCTTTGGTCTACTGGAAAAAAACCCAAAACAAAACAAAGAAAGTCTTTGGGAACTGAAAAACCAAGAAAGCTCTTATTTATTCTCCAGTTTATTGAGAAATAGTAAGGGAAGGTGATGAATAAGTTAGCTTTATAATTCACCATTTTACATTTGTTACATTTCCCTGGATTTGGAATAAGAAGACTTAAGCCTGAATGCCAGCTCTTCATTATTTAATAACTTTGTGATTTGGGACAAGTCAGTTAACGTCTCTGAGCCTGCCTCAGTTTCCTAAACTGTAAAATGATCTAGGTTTGGACTATATGACTTCAGGTCTATTTCTAAATCTACATCCCTATAATTCTATGATCCCTACAGAAATTATCTGCTAAATTTTTATTTTAAACTGTATTTCAGAATTAGTAAATTAAAACTTATATGGTATTAAATACTAATTTTCATTAACATTAATTTAATTTTAATTAATGCTTCATTCAGAGGAAAAATACTAAAAACAAAAGTTTTTTTTTTAATTCAATAATTTAAATGTCTTTGAAAGTGGATTTAGTCTTCTTAATATACCATTACAAAAGTATCATACAAGAAACAATGACTGATTTGTTAAATTGGGGGTGGCTTACCCTAGTAAATCAAATAAATAACCTAATTATAGACCATTTTTCTGATATACTACAAAAATGATATAAAATATAAAAATCAATATTACAACTTAGAAATGCATATTTTATATTAAAAAAGCAAAACTTACTTCTAATCTGAGTAAGAAAAAAAATGTATTAATGGAGGCAGGTAGGTGGTGCAGTGAATAGAGCATTGGCCCTGGAGTCAGGAGGACCTGAGTTCAAATCTGGCTTCAGGTACCTGATGCTCACTTGGCTGTGTGACCTTGGGCAAGTCACTTAACCCCAACTGCCCTGTCTTCCCCTCTCTCCAAAAAAAACCAAACCAAAACAAAACCCAAAAACCTACCAATATAAAATGTATTAATGTTAAAACAAAAGAAATATACTTTTGTAAAAACTATTAAGACTACTAATTTAAATCATTTTAGAACTGATTTAATTAAACACAAACTGAGATTACTAAAATTCAAAAATCTATAACATTCCTGAAGCTGGACCTCCAGAAACAATTTAAAAGAACATCAGTTTTAGGAGATTTATGATTGCATGAGCTTATTTATTTAACTGGCTATTTGCATTTACTAAACTTTTTTTTTTCTTTTTGGATGGGGGAAGGCAGGGCAATTGGGTTAAGTGACTTGCCCAAAGTCACACAGCTAGTAAGTGTTAAGTGTCTGAGGTTGGATTTGAACTCAGGTCCTCCCGACTCCAGGGATAGTGCTCTGTTCACTGCACCACCTAGCCACCCCAAAGGTATATAGTTTAATTGTTTTTTTCTTTTTCCTTTTTTTTGATGGGGCAATTGGGGTTAAGTGACTTGCTCAAGGTCACAGGGCTAGTAAGAGGTAAGTGTCTGAGGCCGGATTTGAATTCTGGTTCTCCTGACTCCAGGGCTGGTGCTCTATTCACTGTGCCACCTAGTCGCCCCCCATTTACTAAACTTTTAATGAGCGAATTTAAATTATTTTTTTAATCTTAACAGTATTTCTCTTAGTACGACTACCAAGATAAAAAAACAAGCATTTATTATATGCCTACTGTGTTCCATGAACTCTAATAATAACCAGGGTAGAAACAAAGGCCTCCACTCTCACAGGGCTCCTGGTCTAACATGGGAGACAACATGCAAACAGTATATATGCAGGATAAAGTGGAAATCATCTCAAAGGAAAGGTATCAATTTTAAGAAGTAACTGAAGGAAAGGCTTTTTGGAGAAGGGAGTACTTCAGCTGAGACTTGAAGGGAGCTGAGAGTTGCAGATAAGGAAGGAGAGAGTTCAAGGCAAGGGAACAGCCAGTGCAGATGCCTGAAGCTAGGGGTGAAGTTTCTAGTGCTTTGACCCTATAGACAAAAGGAGGCTACTTTGGTTGATTGAATAAGGAGATGACATGGTTGGACTTGTACTTGAGGAAGATTATTTGACATCGATTATTCATTCACTCCCATGCATTTAACTGTCATAATTATCTTTATGCAGATACCTCATAAATCTATATATTGGGCCCTATTCTATCTTCTAAGTTTCAGTCCCATGTCACCAAATTCCTTTTGGAAATATCAAATTAAATCCGCCCAAAACAGAAATAACAATAACAAATAGCATTTATATCACTGTGTGTATGTGTGTGTGTGTGTGTGTGTGTGTGTGTGTGTGTTTGACAGAGGTAATCAGGGTTAAGTGACTTGCCAAGGGTCACACAACTAGTTCAGTATCAAGTGTCCGAGGCTGGATTTGAACTGAGATCCTCCTAACTTCAGGGCCAGTGCTCTATTCATTATACCACCTACCAGCCCCTATATCACTCTTAAAGATTTACAAAGCACCTTACAAATATTATCTTACTTAATCCTCACAACAACTTGGGAGGCAAAAGCTATTTTAATTCCCATTTTCTAGATAAGGAAACTAAGGCAGAAAGAGATGAACTCATCATTTCTCTCCCAAACACAACCCTCTTCTAAACTTCCCTGTTCCCAAAGACACCACCTTTCCTCTCAGGTTTTTAATACTAGCATCTTCTTCCTCACTATCTCTTAATCCAAAGTTTCCAAATCTTGCTGTTTCTGCCTCAGTGATCTGTCACATCCAAACTGCTTTCTAGTCACACAGTTGCCACTTTATTTCAGGTCCTCAACACCTTTGGCCTCAATTATTGCAATAACCTCCAATTAGTCTTCCTGCTTCAAGTCACTTCCTGCTCCCATCCCTCATAGCTGCAAAACTGATTTTCCTTAAATAAAGATATGACCATGTCATTCCCCTACTCAATCAACTCCAATGACTCCCTATTGCCTCTATAATTTTTAAAGTGCTTTACAACCTGTAACCAATTTGTCTTTTCTGTCTCACTGGACGCTACTTACCCCCCATACCAGGAAACCCTGCAAACCCAGGCTTCTTTCCTGTTTCTTAAAAACGGTACTCCATTTCCCATCTCTGTGTCTTTGCACTGGATATTTGTTATGCTTGGAACATATTTCCTCATCATGTCTCCCTCATAAATATTTTCTCTTTCTCCAGTCAATCAATAAACATTTATTAAGCAACTATCACGTGTCAGACACTGGGCTAAGTACTGGGGATATAAAAAGTCCCCACAGACATACTCTGCCCTCAAGGAGCTCACAGCATGAGATGTAGCTCAGTCTCTACCATCTGAATGAAACCTTTCTGGATTCCTACCCCATCCCCAAACTGGTACTGCCCTTCATCCTTAACTACCTTGAATTTAACAGCCCTACAGTTGTATTTATTTCCCTCATTTATTATGTGCAGACTGATATATATGTTTAGTGTTTCCTTGCTAATGCAACCTCCTTGTGATTAGGAATTGTTCTTTTCTTTGTATTTGTATCCCCAGTGCCTAGCATAGCACCTGGCATATAATGGGAGCTTTAAAAATGCTTGTTGATTGACTGAATAGATAACAATTGGTGATGATGAAAATCTACAGAGAAACATTTACCAGGCATAGGTTTTCCTAATATTTATCAAAGGGATGCACCGGATGACTGTTCAAGGTTTGTTTTAAGCATATTATTTATAGATCCATAAAATGTTAGAGTCAGGGGGAACTAAAAGATGATATAGCTGAACTGTTATCTCCTCCGACAAAAAAAAAATTTACATATTAAGAGACAGTCCCAAAGAGATTAATTTTCTAAAGTCTCATAAATACTTAGTGGAAAAACTGTGATCAAGATGCAGGAAAGAAAGGGATTTTTAAAAGTCATGTATAAATGAAAGACCTCTGGCTAAAGTATGAACTTATTGCCTGATTTTTGGCCAGAAGAAACAGACATACTAGCTGGGAGAATCCTTGCATCCTTACCACATTAAAAATATTTCTCTATTCTACACAGGTTCAGACACAAGTCATTTTTTTGTGGCAAGTATTAGGACTGCTTACACCTTCATGATGTCCTTTGATATGAATCTCAATACGCTCCTTTCCCAATTGGAAGAAACCAACAAAAATGATTTCTAATTTTCAGGTGAATTTTCTCAGCAAAGTTAGCTGCCAATGCAGATATCTGCTTATTGTAGCTATTCTATCAGCAAAAGAAGCTGGATGCTTATATTGATATATTATTTTTGTATATTAACAACTAATTTCAAGTGATAATTAAAAAGGCCACATACAGGCATTACAATACTGTTCACAATTCTTTCATCTGAAGTCATACATACATTCTATAAAAATCTTTAGATACAAACAGAAAAAATATCCATCTGTCAACAAATTAAGAGAAAAAAATAAAACATAAGAAATAAATAGGCAACTGTTCCATGAGAGGTCAAATATATAATAGTAATTTCACAATAAGAATAAAATGCTTTGGTAGGAAAAACAATGAGGATAAAAACTCTCTACTGCTCAGTATTTTCCATTGCTACTCTCAGAGTCTTCCTCTCCTCCAAAAGGTAACTGCTATACAAAGGACTGGTTCTTTAGGACAGAATAAGATGGCTCAAAGGCCCACTAAAGAATTTTTCAGATATAGAAGAACAGTGATTATCAACTGAAATTTGATTCTTAGCTCATAATGTTATATGCTTAAATGTGTTGTCTTTTACTTCCTGTTAGATTCTAGATTATATGCTAGCAACTACTATTACATTGAAGAAAACTAAACTTTAGAACTCCCATAAAATGAAGTTACAGGCTTCAGGAAACAATTTTTCTATTAGAAAAGGTGAGAAATATTTTTAAACTATTTTAATGTACATATCAAATTTGGCCCTATATCATTATTCTATAAAATTGAAAAGATGACACCAAAAGCACTGACTACAGAGAGATGCATGTTTCTGAGCTTGCTAAGTAGGGCCTGACACCTATATTTAGAGTGCACATGGGATGTGCCTGCTGAGCCTGTTCTGATTTCACAGATCTGGTACCTGGGACTGATTCTTTCCCTAAGTACATTTGTCAATTTGAGGGTTTGAGATGTATATAGTTTATATGTCTACCTTGATTGTGCAAAATAGCTAAGTAACCAATCTCTACTTCATTTCAGGATATATACCCCATCTAAATGACAATCAAATGGCCATTTAAACTTAAGTCTTCCTGATAACCACTTGCAAAATACATAAAATCCTTATTTATCTTCATTTTACAAAGTATACATGTCATATTATCATAATTATATCTTTATTAACATCCTACTTTGATGATTGATCAAGTCAGGAGGTGACAGTGTCCTCAAAGCCCAGGCCATAGCAGTACAAGGTTTGGCAGGTGCTACCAAGCTGGAAAGGTTTCACACAAGGCCCTGCTGATATACTGATATACTGTGGTTGTCTGACAACCAGCTAGCTAAGTTCAGAGAGATTTATTACTCAAGTCTGGTCAAGAGTAGTATTTTTTTTTACCATAACAGCTCTCAAAGACCATCTTTTAAAGGGAAAGAAGGGGAAAAATTAGAACTCATAATTTTATAAAAATGAATGTTGAAAACTAAAAATAAATAAATAAATTTTAAAAAGAAAATAAAAGATTCCCCTGTATTCTAGTTAATTTAATGCTACTGAGGCCAAGAACTTGAGTGATAATCACTGATGGCAAAGACACAGCTATTGTACCTACCTTCGTTAGGTGAATGACTCCTTTTGAGGTAACGGAACAGCCCATAAAACCAACATATTGTAGTTCAGGACAGTGTTCAGCAAATGCTTTTACTGACTGATCTGTCACCTGTGTGAAAAATACAGAAAAAGTTATTAAAGATGACATTCTAAAGTACTCAGGACAATAAACTCTAACAACTACTGATCATCAATAGTGATGTTTGGATTCTGTGCAAAGAACTAAAAACTAAGATGGGAAGGGGGAAAGGTGCCTGTCATTTGAGAAATGGCTGAACAGATTATGGTATATGAACATAAAAAATTTGGGGCTGAAAGAAATTATGATGGGAATATTTTCAGAGAAACCTTGGAAGACATGTATGAACTGATATAGAGTAAAGCAAGCAGAACCAGTAGAATAATTTTTTATATGACAATACTATAAAGACAACTTTGAAAGCTTGAGAGTTCTGAATACTGCAATAACCAACCACAATTCCAGAGGATTCATGGTGAAACATGCTACCCACCTCTTGATAGGTAATGGTCTCAAAGGACAAACTGAGATATTTATCGTTTGCACATAGCCAATGAAAGAATTAGTTTTGGCTGACAATGCACATTTTTACAAGAGTTCTAATTATCCCCCACTATTGGGAGGGAAAAAAATTGAAAAAAAAATTAAAATTGTAAAAATACTCTATGACTATAAATACTCACTGTCATAAGTCTAAGATTTTGTTTTGAAAAAATATTTCAAGTTGTTTCTGTAAAGCCCACATCATAAATAATTATTAGCTTATAAGCATCTTGTGTGCAAATGTGCTTTTTACACATGTTCAAGAAAAGACCATTCCTCAACAACACCAGAAATTCAGACATCTATTTTGGATGCTTAAAAATGCTTCAATGCCACTCTTTTTTCTTTATTTTCTTAGCCATCCTATCCCTACACTCAGATCTCTAGCTCTAAACCCCACCATCTTGTTTTGTAATACAGTAAAGCTTCCCACATAGGGCATATCTGAAAACACAAGTCACATTCTCAATCTTTAATCCGTCACCTCTCTGACAGGAGGAGGCTGGCATGTTTTGCTGGCAGTCAATGATCATCATTATAAAACACAATTTTATTAAAGTCTGAAATGTTATTTAAATGACCACTATGGAAAAGTCAGGAATTCCAACAATAGCACATATTTTATTGAATTAAACTAGTTTTGTTATTTAGAAATTTTAAATTATAATAAATTAAATATTTTATCATAATATAGCAATACCACAAAGATCTGTGATTTCACTTCACCAATAAGGAACACAATCCACCTTTAATTTAATAAGTCATAAAGAGCTTTCTGAAGACTAGAAAAATAAAGTTATTTACCCAAGGTCACACAACTATAAATACCAGGGACAGTATTTGACCCCAGGTATTCTTGTCTTGTACTCTATTCACTTTGCCATGTTATCTCTCATAAAAATACATGGATTGAATAGTTATACAAAGTATCCAACAATAGTATTGCACTATAACTTTTGGAAATTTTAAATAAGAAAAACTAGAACTTAAGAACTGTTAGAGGCCTTAAGAGATCATCACTTAATCCAACTTTTATTTTTTAGGTTAAGAAACTGAGACCTAGTTACATGCTTAGATAATATGCATAATAAATGGAGGGCTTTACCTCACCTACTACATGTAAACACAAAATGATACTTTGTAATCTTACTGATCACAAGATCATAGATCTGGTACTGGAAAGGACCTCTGTGGCCATCCAATCCAAGTACCTCATTTTACATATGAGGAAGCTGGGGTCCAGAGAAATTAAATGATGTGACTACTTACTAGCAGTAAACCATGTAAGCAGTTTAATGTCAAATTCCTGGGGAGGAATTTGACACAAAGTACTCCAAATACAGAACAAGTGTTCTTTACACTGTTCCAAAGGACCATAGAGTTTTGCAAAAATCATGCCTCTGGCTGAAAAACTAGGCATAGTGCTTTTAATCTATGTAACACATATGCATATGGAAGAGCTTGATTCACATTTATAATGTTTCAGTAGCACTGACAATATGAAGAATTCTATACAGAAATATTATAAATGAGAGCCTACCACTGAGGGATGCACAGAAACAAGGGCAAAAATAACCTAGAATAGAGTCTTATATTTATGAAAATGTTTTGAGCACAGGTTTTTAATATTTTAATAGTAACAAATGTTTTCTGGGCTAAACATATGAAATTTCACAAAGGCAGATGAATATTTTTCCAAATTTGAGCTTTAATCACAAATGAAATAATATAATCAGTTATAAAAGTAAACAAACACATGCTCTATATGAAACAGAGTATTTTTGTATTCTTTAAACAAAACTCTTAACAAAATTAAAATTGTTATATATTTTTCAGCATGTCAAAGTGTCTCCATAGCTTACTAAACACCAACCCCTTCATAGCTTATGAAAAATCCTATTTCCCAAGTAAACTGGGAAGAAAATTTCTTACTTTCTATCCTCCCACAGAGAAACCTTTTACAGTCATATCTGTATACCATGTAAGCACTTTAACACCATGTAATCAGTTTAATTCATTTCTTGGAGTCCATGATGGACACCAGTTATTTTCTGCTCCTTTCTAATAAAGTAATGTGTGTACTTGACTATACTGTGCCAATATTAGTATTTATTCATCTTTCTCAAATACATTACATATATTTAAGATTCCATCTAAAAGAAAAAAAGTTATTTAAAGCTTTCTTAATAATAACTATCAAGTCTACCTTAAAATCCTGGATAACTGTTAAATCTTAGGAAGGCATATGGAAGAGCACTTTAGTATGATTATACACATACACAAAAAATTATATTTCATTTATTTACTTAGAACACTTTAAGTTCCAAACTGTTTCCCTCCTCTCCTATCCTACACTAGAGAAAGTCACTATTTGACACAGATACGTATATATGTAAAATCACACTGTGCATACTTCTATTTATCAGTTCATTCTCTGGAGGTGGATAGCAAATTCCTTCATAGGTTCTCTGTAGTTGATCTGAATATTTATAATACACAGAATAGTTTAGTTATTTGCAGTTATTCTTCAAAAAATATTGCTGTTACTGGATACAATGTTCTCTTGGTTCTACCCATTTCGCTCTGCATTATTTCATATAAGTTTTCCATATTTTTCTAAAATCAATTCCTTTTTTCTTACAGCACAATAGTACTTCATCATAATCATACATCACAACTTGATTAGCCATCCCCCAACTGATGGGTATCCCCTCAATTTACAGTTATTTGCCACAAAAAGAGTTGCTATAAATATTTTAGAACACGTGGGTCCTTCTCCTTTTTTCCCTGATCACTTTGGAAAATAAACCTAACAGTGGGATTGCTGGGTCAAGGATATACACGGTTTGGTAACTTTGGGGGCATAATCCCAGATTGCTCTCCAAAATGGTCAGATCAGTTTACAGTTCCAACAACAGTGTATTAGTGTCCTAGGTATGCTACCATTACAACAAAAAAAATTGGTAAAAAAAACAAATGATATAGTGCAAAGAAATATGTTATTCATTTTTAGGAAACAATATTTATTTCTGTTTCTTTGAATCACATAGAATATTTTCGTGTAAGACCCAAGTATACATATGCAGTGTGATAGAAAGGAATCAACCAGTAACAAGATCTATATTTTTAAAGTGGTCATTTGATGTGTAATTCATAAAAAGAGAATAACCCTATCCTGGATGGTTAGGGAGGGTAACTTTTTTTTCATCACTTTTGTCAATCACCTGGAAGACCTAACAGACTCACCCATAAAACAGAAGTGGATAGCAGAATGGATTAAAAATCAGACTTCCACAATGTGCTGTTCATAAGAAACACATCTGAAGCCCAGAAGCACACATGGAGTAAAGGTAAGGGGCTAGAGAAGAATCTATTATGCTTCAGTTGAAGGAAAAAGAAAAGCAGGGGTAGTAATCACACTGGGATAAACACAAAAGCAAAAATAGATTTAATTACCATTGACAAAGAAGCAATATCAATACTAAATTTATAAGCAACAAATGTTATAGCATCAAAATTCCTAAAGAAGATCAATGAGATACAGACAGAAATAGAGAGTAAAACTATATTAGTGGGGGACCTCTACTTTCTCCTTTCAGAACTAGATAAATCTAACCACAAAAATAAACAATAAAGAAGATAAGGAAAAAATAGGATTTTAGAAAAGTTAGATATGATAACCCTTTGGAGGAAACTGAATGGAGTTCAAAAAATAATATAACATTTTTCTCAGTAGTATAAGGCAGCTATACACAAAAAATGACCATGTATTAGGGCATAAAAACCTCACAACCAATTGCACAAAGGCAGAGATATTAAATGCATCCTTTTCAGATCATAATGCAATAAAAAGTTACATTCGCTAAAGGGAAGTAGAAAGACACTTAAAATTAATTGGAAACTAAATAATCCAATGTTAAAAAATAGGTGGGTAAAAGAAAAAAAAACGTAGAAATAATCAATAATTTCATTAAAGAGAATAGCAACATACCAAAACGAGATACAGCTAAAGCAATACTTAAGGGAAAATGTATATCTCTATTCACTTACATCAATAAAACAGAGAAGGGGTACATCAATAAATTGGGCATGCAACTAAAAAAAATAGAAAAGGAACAAATTTTAAATCCCCAATTAAACACCAAATTGGAAATCCTAAAAATCAAAGGAGGGATTAGTAAAATTGAAAGGAAACCACTGAACTAATAAATAAAATTAGAAAGTGGATTTATGAAAAAAAAAACAATAAAATAGATAAAACATTGGTTAATTTGATTTTTAAAAGGAAAGAAAAAAATTTTAATTAAAAAAGAATGGGTGGCTAGGTGGTGCAGCAAATAGAGCACCAGCCCTGGAGTCAGGAGGACCTGAGTTCAAATCCAGCCTCAGATACTAAAGAACAAACAAAAAAATTTTAAATTTAAAATAAAAAAGGAAAGAAGAAAACCAAATCACCAGTATCAAAATTGAAAGGGGTGAATTCCCCTCTAATAAAGAGGAAACTAAAATAATTATTTTAATTATTTTGCCCAATTATGTGCCAATAAATCTGACAGTCTAAATAAAATGGATGAATACTGGCAAAAATATAAATTGTCCAGATTAACAGAAGAGGAAATAGAATACTTAAATAATCTGTTCTTAGATAAAGAAATTGAACAAACCAACAAAGAATTTCCTAAGAAAAAATTCCCAAGGCCAGATGGATTCACAAGTGAATCCTACCAAACATTTAAAGAACAATTAAGTCCAATACTATGTAAACTATTTGGAAAAATAGGCAAAGAAGAAATCCTACAAAATCCCTTTTATAACACAAATATGATGATAATACCTAAGAATAAAGCCAGGAAGAACAAAAACAGAAAAAGAAAACTATAGTCCAATTTCCCTAATGAATATTGATGCAAAAAAACTTAAATAAAATACTAGCAAAGCAATTGTAGCAATATATCACAAAGATCATATACTATGACCAAGTGGGATTTATACCAGGAATGCAGGGTTGGTTCAATATTGGGAAAACCAACAAAATTATATAATTATCTCAAGAGATGCAGAAACAGCTTTTGACAAAATATAGCACCCATTAATATTAAAAACATAGAGAGTACTGGAATAAATGGAGCCTTCTTTAAAATGGTAAGTACTATTTATCTAAAACTATCAGCAAACATCATCTATAACAAGGATAAAATAGAAGCCTTCCCAATAAAATAAAAAATGAAGCAAGGATGCCCATTACTATCACTATTATTCAATATTGTACTAGGAATGCTAGCTTTAGCAATAAGAAAAACAGAAGGAATCAGAATAGGCAATGAGGAAACAAAACTATCACTCTGTAAATAATAAGATCTTATACTTAAAGAATCCCAGAAAATCAAGTAAAAAAAAAGTTGAATATGATTTGTACCTGAACTACAAAAAGTACAGTCTCTGAGAAAACAAATATATACACACACACACACACACACACACACACATATATATGTATATATATATTAATATAACACTTTTTGTAGTAGTAAAATACTGGAATCAAAGTGGATAATCAATGGTTGGGGAACAGTTCAATAAACTTTGGCATATTAACAGAATGAATATTATTGAACCATTAAAATGGCAAATACAAGGAATTTTGAGAATGTTGGATTATTCTATAAACTGATGTAGAATAAATATATACGAGCACAATATGCACAATGGCCACCATAATATAAAAGAAAACAACACTAAAAGGCATTGGAACTCAGTTCAATAAAATGACCAGTCTTGAGTCATAGGATCATGGATCTTGAGTTAGACAAGACCTCAGAGTGCTTCGATTTTACATATGAGGAAAATGAGCCCAGCAAAGCTAAGGGATGTGAACTAGGTACACAAGGAAACATTATGGACCATATAAAGGGGCAAAGAAAGACATAATTTTTAGTCAGACAAAGCCAATGTATCAATATGTTTTACTTAACTACTCTTTGGTATAAGGAAGGGTTGTGGATAGTGGGTATTTTAAATTAGCCAATCAACAGACCTTTATTAAATGTGTACTACGTACAGGCAATGTGATGGTAATTTAAAAAAAAATAAACAGAACATAATGAAAAATATTTAAGTACTATCTCTAGGTAACATTTTTTCAAACATTTCTTTCTAAACAATCCAATTTAGATCTACTTTTCTGAGAATCTCTACACAGATATATCTTATATTACAGAAGGAAACAAATTAAAAGACAAATTTTTGTCAATTTACATAAATAAAAACTCAGAATATAAGATTTAAAAGTTGAAACTTGATGACAGTCACATTATTAAACATACCAAGGATTTTATTTTAGAAACTCTCAAATGTTGAGAGAGTATCATGATGTTTAGGGAATGGAAATGCAAGCTATGATTTTTGCCAAGCTTAAATGTTCTATCACACAGCGCATTTGTTCATGCAATAAGCATTTAAGTGTCTACTTTGTGCTAGGCTCTGCAACTATAAAACAAATGAGCAGACAGATGGATGGATGAATGGATAGACAGAGAGAGAGAGAGAGAGAGATAGGCAGACAGATAAATGGTCTCTGTCCACAAAAGCTTAAATTCTATTAGAAGAAAACATGTATATATATATATATGGTATGCTTTGGCCAGGCTCTCTTACAACCACTACAAGCCCCAGTTGTATACACAGAATTAGAATGAGAAGATAATTCAAGGGCTGAATTTTAATTATGTAGAAGCAGGAAAGCAAGAGAGAATGTAGTATTAAGATCAAGCTTGCTTAAATTACCATGTTTGGAAAATAGCCTTAGCAGCAATATGCTTATGTGGGAACTAGAATTTGAAGGAGATAAAAGATGTGTGGGGGAAGAAGGTCATTGCTTCCCCATGCTTCCTCACACCCCAAAGACTGCTATCAGTGGAACCTTTCTTGAGGTTCTGTGAAGAATATGGAAGCATTAGGAAGCTGCATTCAGGCTTTCTTTGGATATCTGAGAATGCCTATGTGAAGGTAATCTTCTAAAGTAACATCAACAGATCCAAATCCTTCAGCAACCAGGCAAAGGACATTATCCTTTATCAATAGAGCCTGTGAAGCAATATCCTCAGAAATGTGTAGTGTATCAAGAAGAATAAACTCACAGAGCTATATTCCTGAATAGATTGGCAAAGAAAAGCCTAGATATGGCACTGTTTTAAATTACATGGATAAAATAAAGTTGCATTTGTTAAAAGTTATTTTCAGAGTTAGTGACAGGCCTAATGCCAGCAACCTATTAGTTCATGTTTAATTAGGACAAAATGAAGCATCCGTAAGATAATGAACAGTTAACAAAAGGTTTACTTTGCCCTAACACAGCAAGGACATGCAACATGAGTAGCACCTACCCTTAGCTTTAGTAAGGGTAACCTTTCTCACCTCCTTAAAGAAATGCATCTGAGCATCAGGGTAGAGCAAGGTAAATCTTTTGGTCTCAGACTATTTATGCCCTCGGGTGACCAATACACTGCATCAATGGAGGCAAGGACCAATCAGATCCCAGACACAGCTTTGTTTCCTTTTAGGGAAAAATAATCCCTGTTGTAAGAGGTAGGAGGAAGGCATGGAACTAATCCACAATCTCAGGAAATAGTGGTAAATACTAGTGCTACCACTTGAATAATTAGGGAGGAGAGATAATCATTTTTTTGTCCTTTTCCCCCTTTGAACTGTCCATGCCTGGAGGCCTGTCCAGTAAAAGTCCTAAAAGCAATTAAATGGTGGAGGATCTCCTATAACAAAGGTGCCTAACAAAACAAAAATGTTAATATGGGGTTTTCTAAGTCAATATGAGGCCCACAAAGATCTTTATATATGCTTTAGTGACCCTGTTTCTATTTGAGTTTGATACTACTGCTCAGGAACTCCTTAGGATCACAGGGTGGTATGCAATAGGACTGTTATGTACCAGCATTTCCCTAATGGGTTAAACTCATGCCTCTCCAATCCTTCCTTCTCTCTTCCCTCCAACAAGGACTAGTTTTCCCTAAAAGGATGAAAAGCTGTCCTTGGGACCTGACTGCCTCCTGTCATCAATGTAGCTTTCTTTTCATCCAAGGCCATAAGAAGTCCCATCCACATCCACAGGGCTTAGTTCTCTCAGATTTGATGGATACCCTAGACAACATAAGCCACAATACCCTGTGCAGCTACCTAGATATATTTCTATAAAGAGACAAGAGAGGCAGTGTTTACCAAAGCTGAAATTAACTGCTATTTTATCTTTGCTGATATAATTTCTATGCTATTTCCAAATAAACCTCTTTTGTTAATTTTACCTATAAGTGTCTCATTTCATCCCCATATTGAACCTCAAGTAACAGGGTGCTAGCATGAAGCCCACCCCTAATACAGTCATAAAATTTTTGTTTGTTTCAAAAAGTTTGGGATCATTTAAATGCTGCAGAAATTTTCAAATATAACCCAAATTCTGGTTGCAACCCTACTTGTCAAATCAGTTCTAGGCCTAGTTTACTCTCTCCAGCACCTGTCCAAGATAGACGTTTTAATGGACCAACTCAAAGGGCTATCCATTCAGATACAAATCATAGTCTAAACAATAGCCATTCTTTCATATGGGTGTCATTTAAATTTCTTGTTTATTGCTTGTCTAAGCTACTACCCTGTGGGGACAGAAAATTGATGATATATGTGCATATTTATGTGACTATGAGACTGGCTCCCTTACCCTTATTGTTGAATTACTTCCATACCAATTTTGTAATACAGGATGAATTTGACACCTAAGTAAGAGAAATACAAGAACCTAGTGATTTTTAACATGAAGTTATTTTTACTTTTGATTCTCTTGTACTTTGAACTCCTATTCTAATTGGAGTCATGCTTTATCTCCAATAACTAACTACCTACTTTAAGCACCATTTAACTATACCGTTTTCCATACCCTTCTAGATGGGTACTTGAATTTCTGAATACTGAAGTTCACAAGGTTATCATGATGCTGCATTTCACCTTTCTTCTATGACTAAACATCAACTGTCCACCTGATAATCTGTAAGATCTTCTTAAAATGTGGGGTCATGACCCACAGTTTAAAATGTGTTGACGGGGTCTTGAGCAGAAAAACTTTAAGAAGCCCTGTTCTACATAGCACTGTTACCTGTTGCAAAAATCCTTTAACATTCTTCTTCCTCTTTAATTCATGGTTGAGGGTCTTCCACAACTGCCTTTTCTATGCTAACGTTAGAATACTTTGGTAAGAGCCATCTTGTCACCATTCTACGCTAGGTATTGACAAGAATGTTAAGACAGTAACACAATTCTGATTCCCAAGTACGGTGTTAATCTACAGACTTGGTATAGCAGCTGGCTCAATACATAGCATGTTGGAACTGGAGTTAGGAAGTTCTGAGTTCAGATCCAGACTCAGACACTTATAAGCTATATGACTTTATGCAAATCAGTCTTTTTCCTTTTCTATAAAATAGGGATAATAATAGCACCTACATCTCACAAGACTGTTATAAAGATCGATGTGTTCCATGAACCTGACGCCTATAAATGCAAGCTAGAAATGGTATAGAAAATTTAACAAACTCCATACCTTCAACACATCAAAATCAAATAGTTGCTAAGTAAGAATTTTTGATGATTAAACAATTGTTTTGTTTTTTAATCAAGTTTCCTATTAAGAGTTCTGCCAAAATTACATATAGCCCCCTACTGTAGGGCCTCTTGAACTATTACTACCATGATTCATTTCATGGTGCCAAGTCTATGATTTCAGTGACCCTGTGTTTTATATATGTATATATATAAAAGAATTATGCTTCTTAGAATTTTGTGATTTCAAGTATCTTTCATCATCTCAGGGAATTTTGAATGGATATTGGTTGCTATAAAATACACATAAGCATACACACATTAATACACAGCTACATTAAAAATTAAGAATTTTCTCCCTTTGCTATGATCTTTTGTATCTTGGCAACTTATTCCCTCTCCCCCAAAGAATCTGAACTAACATTTCTAGAATCTCAAGGGGAGAAGCCACAAGAACATTCATAAGGTCTTTGATCCTCACCCTGGGAGAATAACCTGAGGCCTTTCTCCTTGAGTTAGAAAGTCCTGGGAAGTTCCATGCCTTTATCAACTAGTAAGTATCTTGTATTAATTGCTTCTTATTTTCATTTTGTTGTTGTTTTCTTTTCATCCCTAAACCAGCTAAGGAAATTGGCTGGGAAGAATAACTCTCAATAAATCTTACTAAGCCTTTCATGGATTTCTTTGTCCCCTCCATAGGCAGATGAATAAGCAAATTCTGCATATAAGATGAAAGCTCTAGTGATAAAAATGTCAAACATAGGGGATGAATACATGCATGTGGATATATAAAATAAAATTTTTATTGTTTATCCCTCGACATAATATATTGTTTGCCAATGCTAGAGGGAACGTTGGCACTTAGACACCAACCTATCAAGTTTTGTTTTGACAAAAGTACATATATTCAAATTTGCTCTACGTGAACAAGACAGAACATTCTATCATTATGATTTCCCAAATAATTTATACTTAGGTGTTATCGCAGAGCAAATCTGAATATCCTATGCTCTAAAATGGATTTGGATAGACTTGAATTTTTAAATTACTTCTATGAACTTTTCCTTATAAGATTAAATTCAATCAGATATCAAAGCATTATAAAGTTATATGGAATTGAAACTTCTACAAATTACTGATATTTTCCTATTTATTATCACAAAGGCCCAGACCGGTAATTTTTAGAAAAAAATAATTTTAACTTTTAATGCTTTTAGCCTACCAACTGTTGAGTTTTATAGCCTATTCCAACTACTATTAGAATATATTGTATTCCTATTAAAATTGAATTAAAACAGTTTTAAGTAATTCTTGTGCTACCTTTATAAGAAGTCACTTAAGTTTTGTAGGGTTCAGTTTCTTCATATGTCCCTTCCAGCCCTAAATCAATGCTTTTCCAAAAATGTGCAAGATTTGTTGCTTAATAAGTCAAACTGCAAAATTTCAACTAATATACGTAATTTTGTACATATACAAAAGGCAAACAATAGATATTTGACTCATTAGTGAAGTTAAAATTAGATACAGAGTATCCCCGGAAAATATATGGAGACTAAGAGATCTATTCTCCTCTAGAGATTTCTTGAGGAAAATAACCATGTTTTCTTTATCTTTATTTTCTTCCCAACACCAAGCACAGAGACCTGTACATAATAATATATTGGAATCAATTGTGGATCTTATTTTTATTCATTTAAAATAATGGCACACTTCTATGTTTTTTATAAACAAAGATAAATTAAGGCATTAAGGTGATATGACATTTTTAGAGGACATATAGTTTAGTTTTCAATTTATTAAGCATTTTAATTATATTTAAAATTGAATATATATTAAAGAAAATCTTACTTAACAAAGGCAATAATATTGACATATCAAATTAAAGCTATCAAAGTCTTTAGAATAGTCATACCAAATAACTGCAATATTTTAATTTTTTGAAGACGATGCTTTTACAAACATGAATATGATGCAAAAGCAAATATATGACACTTTATAATTTAAAATAATTGTCTAGGAATAACTCCTATGGGAAGCTAAGTGGCACAATGTGATAAAGTGCCAGGCCTGGAGTCAGGAAGATCTTCTTGAGTCCAAAGCTGGCCTCCAATACTTGCTAGCTGTGTGACCTTGGGCGAGTCATTTAACCCTGCTTGCCTCAGTTCCTCATCTGTAAAATGAAGTGAAGGAAAAGGCAAACCACTTCAGTATCTTTGCCAAGGGAACCCCAAATGGGGTCACACAGAGTCAGACAGAACTGAAACAACTCAGCAACAACTCCTATCATTTAATATCATAGTATCTCATATTAAACCAAAACATGATTAAATGTCTTGTTATGAAAAACTTGTTAGTCACTGTTCTCTCCTGCAGGTAAAACCCATTTTAAGTTAAATAGCATTTTAGCATAGGCTAATGTTTAGCAAATCAATATCTAAGTCTCAGAAGATAAGACCATAATTGCTGATGGCTCTTCTACCAACTTCCAACTACAACCCATCTGATGATACACTACTGACTAATTTTTCTAATGTGTAGTTTTGATCACATAACTCTTCTGCTCAAAAAACTTCAGTACAGTAGTTCCAAATTTCACCCTGTGAGGAGGCAGGGGGGCAGAATGAACCAATCATTTCATGACATCTTGATGAACTAACAATGTAGAAATCCCATGGATAGGCAAAGTAAGGAAAAAGAAAATATAAACAAATTATGTAAGACAGAGGGTCTCATTCACTATTATAACAATAATTTGTTCTCCTTAAACAAGAGATACCTGTAATTGGGCCTAAATGGTTGTCCAAAAGGATTTCTTGCACAATTATAAAAGTATGTGGTCACCTCCCCTCATCCCCTGCCCTTGAGCAGGAAATGTCTTCTCATTCTGATAACAAACCAGGTCAGCTGCATGGCAAATATTCCCCTCCTTTTTTCTCTAGAATGATTCCCCAGTTCTCTACCCCACTCTCTCCCCTGTGAAAGGTGATACTTAGCTATTCTAAGTTGCCACAGAATACTGCTGATTGGCTATGTATTCCATGCAAGTCTAAAAATTTATAAAAACTAAATCTGTAACCTAGGAAACTGAGGCTTGCTATCAAGAGTTTCCTTAGCATGCTAGTACATTTCTTTGCTTTCAGTTTGACCTCTTATCTAGGACCATGCTGACAGACACTTCTTTTGAGAGGTCTCATTCCTCTCAGTTGAAAGAAATTAGAGTAGGCAATGAGGAAACAGAGCTATCACTCTTTACAGATAATATGATGCTATATTTAGAGAATCCTAGAAAATCAACTAAAAATCTAGTTGAAATAATTAACAATTTTAGCAAAGGGCAGAGATCATGTTTTTTATTTTCTACCAAAGCTAGTACAGTATTTCATATATAGGTGCCTATAAGAGTTATAAACTTGTTCCCAAAATGGTTTACAAATGCAGTAAACATTGAAGAATATGTTCTATTTTAAGAAACAAAAATACTTCTGTATAGCATTCTGCATAGTAAACACAATAAATGTTTGCAGAATTAAATTAATGCTACTGGTCCCTCAAAATTCAGAGGATAGCTTTGTTTCCTACTTTACTCACAAGATTAAAGTCACCCAACATAAATATGATCAAATTCCCTCTTATCCACCTCAAAATTTTAATAAAAATAGTTCACTAGTGATCTTTTAGGTTTGGAAAGCAATCTACAGCATTACACACATAGGCATGCATTTTGTTACAATTTGCAGCTACTGCTTTTTTTTTTCTCCACAAAATGAAGGTTTGTGGTAATCTTGTATCAAGCAAGCCTACTGGCACCATTTTTCTAACAACACATCCTCACATTATGCCTCTGTGTCACATTTGGGTAATTCTCACAATATTTCAAACTTTTTTATTATTATTATTATATCTGTTATGGTGATCAGGGATCTTTAACAAACTGAGCTTATATAACATGGCAAACCTAACTTATAAATGTATATTTTCTGACTACTCCACTAACCAGCTGTTTCCCCATCTCTCTCCCTCTTCTTGAGCCCCCTATTTCCTGAGATACAACAGTACTGAAATTAGGCCAATTAATAACCCTAAAATGGCCTTTAAGTGTTCAAGTGGAAAGAAGAGTCAAATGACACAACAAATTTCCTTCTCTTATTTTAAGAAATTGTCATGGCCACCCCAGCCTTCAGCAACCACCATCCTGATCAGTCAGTAGCCACCAACATCAAGGCAAAACCTTCTACCAGCAGCAAAAAGATTATGACTCACTGAAGGCTCAGATGATGGTTAGCAATCTATTTTTTTAGGCAACACTATTGCACACCTAACAGACTACTATATAGTGTAAATATAACTTTTATATGCACTGAGAAACCAAAAAATTCATGAGACTCACTTTATTTCAATATTTACATCATTGTGAATTGTGATCTAGAATCAAACCTGCAATATCTCCAACGTATGCCTGTACCTTATTTAATCCTTACAATAGCTCTCTCTAAGTGTGATTATTATTTCTATTTCACAGATTAAAAAAGTAAAGCTGAGAAATATTACATGTTTTTTTATGCTCACACAGTTAGTATGTGAGACAAAATTTAAACTCAGTTCTTCCTGACTCTATCTGCTAGACCAGTGATTCTTTTAATTTTGGTCTCAGGATTATTTTACATCCTTAAAAATTATTAAGAACTCCTGAAAGAGCTTTTGTCATATTTCTTCAATATCTTAGTATTATTATAAAATTGTGTTGGCCTCAAAGGCCCCCTGAAATGGTGTGGATTCCCATACCACACTTTGAGAACCACTCTACTACATGCTGCATTCCTATACTAACTCACAATTATCATTAAAGATTATTGGGTTGCTCTGTGCTATAAGTAATGAGACCCTGAACTAGGATCACAGGAGACTAGCTTTGGAAATAAAAGAACCAACCCCTCATTTTATATCAGTAAATTGAGATTCACGAGGGTAAGATGACTTGTCCCTGGCCATATATCTAGATACAGGCAAGGGTGGGATGAGGACAATGGGAATGGAAAAGAAGCTATACTTAAAAGATGGTTAGGAGGTAGAATTAACAGAATTTGGTGAGCTGATTTGGAAGAAAAAGGAAGAAATACAAGAAAAAAAGCTCTTTAATTTATGGGCATTAAATTCTATTCACCTGTCAAATGGAAATGATCAAGTATATGGTAAGAAATGAAACATTCTCCACAAGCATATTGAAAAGAATAGACCAACAAATTACTTAAAAGTGAGTGTCTACAGGAACAGCCTTTTATTCTGTAAGTAATGAAAGTATAAAGGAGAACCTTGATTTCCATAAAATACACATAAAGAATTTTACAAAAGCTTTCAGTCAATCGGAAAAATTTCCATACTGGGTAGAAGTTGCAGAGAAGCAAGGCAGTTCAATGTAAGGAAATATTTCCTAAAAATTAGCACCAAATTAAAAATGAAATGAGCTTCCTCAAGGAAATCATGGGTTCCTTGTCACAAGGAGATCTTTAATTAGAGGCTAATGACCATTTATTCAGGATACTTTTAAAGGGTTTAAAGGGTGAGAGTTTTAAATTTAAAGAAATTCTATGTTGAACGCTTTTATAAAGCAATCATGGTAAATCACTCCCATAATGTACCCATTTTTAAAGTTTAGATTGTCATAATAAGAATTTCTTAAAACAATGCACTGGTGGAAGTACTTGGTTTTCCTAAAGAATTTCATCTGAACTTCTGACAGACATCCCCCCATCCAAGTGTTTCAAACTCTAGCTAGCTAACATTTATATAGTGCTTAATATGTGCCAGGCACTGTGCTAAAGCACTTTATAATTATGATGTCATTTGATCTTCTTCACAACAACCCTGGGAGGTAAGTGCTATTATGATTCCATCTTACAGATGAGGAAACCAAAGCAAATGGTGGTTAAGTGACTTGCCCAAGGTCACAAAGCTAGTGTCTTAGGTCACATTTGAACTCAGGTCTTCCTGACTCCAGGCCCAGGGCTTTATCTTACTGTGCCCCCTAAATTAGGTTTTATTATAGCTACCTGTTATAAAATGTCCATTCCTTCTGCCTAGAATTATCAATTGTCTCATCAGAGGCAATGTGGCATAAAGAGTGGCCTTAAAGCCTGGAAAGCAGGTTTAAATTTTTGCCTCTGACATACTGTCAGATAGGTAAATCATTTAATCTTTCAGTGCCTTGGGTAATTAAGAAGATAAGTTGCAAAGAAAGTGCTGACATATTTGAAGAGGGAATTTCTTCTAGGAATTCCTTATAAGAAAGAAGTTCCAATCTTTCACTAGTAAGCAATTCCTTTTATTGTGTAAGCAAACTTAGATTTTTTTTTAATTTCAATTTTCCTGTTCTAGAACTTTCAAATTTATTAAAAGATAAAATACGTATTTTTTATCATATAGGAGTATCAGAAAGAGTGTTTTCTATTGCTTTGCCAGGGGAGAAAGCTAAAGTACAGCATTAGATTTATAAGTATTTAAACATGAAAACTATAAATCTTGGGACGTCCCAGGGCATATTTATGAACAGAAACTTAACAAGTACTTTGTTAAATTGTCTTCTGG
Source organism: Gymnobelideus leadbeateri (assembly GCA_011680675.1). Taxonomy (NCBI): domain Eukaryota; kingdom Metazoa; phylum Chordata; class Mammalia; order Diprotodontia; family Petauridae; genus Gymnobelideus; species Gymnobelideus leadbeateri. The sequence continues at coordinate 534,964 of WOXC01007269.1, read as the reverse complement.
ACAAGTGATAATAATACATTTTTAAAGCCTTCAAATGTAAGTAAATAGAACACTGTCTTTAGAACCCATGGCTAGATCCCACACAAGATATTCAAAATACACACCACACACACACACACACACACACACACACACACACACACACACACCTTAACAGAATTATTTTTTCACACTTTTATAGGATTGTTTTCTTGGGGGGGTTGTTTGTTTGTTTGTTTGGTCTTCCACATCGCTACACAGATGACTCAGATACCCAGCCCATCTCTTTCTTGAGATTTAATCCTACACTGCCACATACATGTAGTACATTTCAAACTAAATATTCTGGAGGTCTCTTAAATTCCAAATGTTTAAGAGAACTCATCTTTCCTCCAAAACCCATCCCTCTTTCAAACTTCTCTACTTCTGTTGAAAGCACTACCACTCTCCTACTGTCCCAGACTTACAACCTCGGTATTCTGATCAACTCCTCACTGTCATTCTACACATCCAATTATAATTGCTAAATTTTACCCTTTCTACCTTAATTCAGACCCTTATCATCCCTCACCTAGACTACTGCAATGTCCTCATCTCTCCCCACTCCAGTCCATCCTGTACATTAAGCTGCAAAGTAACTTTTTTTTTAAATACAGATCTGGTCCTGTCACTCTCCTACTCAATAAACTCCAGTGGTGGGGGTGGCTAGGTGGCACACTGAGTAGAGCGTCAGCCCTGGAATCAGAAGGACCTGAGTTTGGATCCAGCCTCAGACACTTAACACACACAAACAAAAACCTAGCCATATGACCTTGGGCAAGTTACTTAACCCCAATTGCCCTCCAAAAAGCAAAAATAAAAAATAAACTCCAGTGGTTCCCTATTACCTTTTAGATAAAATATTCAACTCAAAAACCACCTTCTACATGAAATCTTTCCTGACCCTTACAATAGCTAGATTTGGTTCAGCCTTTACTACTTTGTTTTATAGTATTCAATGCTTACTGTACCAAGCATTTAATTTTTATTTATTCAGCACATATTCTCTCTCTCTCTCTCTCTCTCTCTCTCTCTCTCTCTCTCTCTCTCTCTCTCTCTCTCTCTCTCTCTCTCTTCCCCTCCCCCCAGAATACAAATCCCTTGAGAACAAAGATTTTAATTTTTAAGCTTTGTATCCTTTGTATCCTAGTTGAGTGCCTAGCATATATAGGCACTTAATATATGCTTGCTGGCTAACCGAATTGAATTCTGGAAGACTAGAACAAACTATAAAATACCTGCAGTAATTAGACTAAAAAAGATTTTCATAGACTCTTTTGAATTTTGCCCATTATAAAATGGAGAGCCATGTAATGTTTCCTAGTGGGGGGATGAAACACCAACTCCCAATATTTTGCATATTTCATGTATTTTAAAAAGTTTCATCTGGTTAAAGACAAGGTGAGAGGAACTGGAGGCAAGAAAGCAGTCAGGAGACTGACACATGGTCTGAAAATAGGTGATAGTGGGAAGTAAGTGGAAGTGATAGAGAAGAAATATTTTGAAGGCTAATTACATTGTGGAGCACAGAAAAGGAAGGATATAAAAATAAATAAAATTTTAGCATGGAGATGTCAAAAATAGTGATATTGGGAAAAAGAGTTTATTTTACAGAGGGAAGGTGAGTTTAAGATGCTGAAATGAAAGTTTAGGGGGCAGAAAAAGTGAGAAGGAAAAAGACCTATCAGATCTCAAACTTTACTATAAAGCAATAATCATCAAAGCAATTGGGTACTGGTTAAGAAATAATTCCAATGGAACAGAAACTTTCTGTGCTTTAGTTTCTTCCTATGTAAAACAAGGGGACTGGACTCAATGTTTAAGGTTCATTACAGATCTAAATCTATGATCCTATGAACTCTCCACAGTAACAAGGAATAGGAGAATATAAATAAATGTCAAATTCTTGAACCTCGCTATTTTCTTGCCCAGACATTTAGTAGGTGATCACTGCACATTTGCTAAGCCACAGTGAAAAAATTTTTCATGTGCCAAAAGTGGGATCTGAATATAAGCCCCTGTAAATAGACCATAACAGAACAAAGACCAAGCAGGAAGGAAGAACTTTCAATCTGGCATCTTAGGCCTCCAAGCTGAATCTTCCAAAATACTAAGCAAGCAACAACAAAAGACTGGTTTGAAATTTTCCTTCTTTTCTCTGATTCTTTCTACCATCTGGTAAAGTTGCTAACATGAAATGAAAAAGCTTAAAAATAAGCAGAAGACTGGAACAAATAAAGAGAATAAAGTGAATAATCAACTCAAGAATTATCCAAAAATGTTATATTTGTAGTTTCATTGTGTTTTGAGTAGCAAAAATCTTGCCAGAGTGCCAGTTTCTTCTCTAACCAGATCCACCTAGGATTTTCTTCCTTTTCCTTCAAAATTTTTTTTTCTCTCAGAACATAAGTAAAGCCTATAAGCTACCTCTTACTCAACTTTATCAGAAAGAAACAGTATTTTATATTCTATAAAGCACCATATAAGTCTCCTTCCTGAGCTGCGTCAGTCACTTGGCTCATTACTTTAGTCCCCATAGAAGATATCTTAATTCTTTTTATGATAAACCATTCGCTTAGAACTTAATGAAATTCTGGATCAAACTATGAATTTTTAAAAATGGGTTCATTTCCTTTAATAAAACAATTACTATAATGTACAACTATAGCATGGGTATGACTAGTAGTACCCTTGAATTTAACATGCATATATTTAGTTTCTTTTAATGACAATTCAAAATGTTTTTGTTTTTGGAGGTTTGGGGAGACAATGTGGCATAGAGGAATAGCACTAGTCTGGGAATCAGGGTAGAACTGGAATCAAATTCTGCATCTGATATTTGCTACCTATGTGAACATGGAAAAATCATAACCTGCTCCATGTGACATGAACAAGGGAAGGAGGAGAGACATTTTCTTGAAATACTTGTCAGATGACTTGAAAAGACAAAAGAGATGAATAAATGCACATTGTTATAGAAAAGAAAGATATTTTCATGTTGATTTTTGTAAGTTTTTATTTAACATGAACCAAAAGGCCCAATTCAAACAACTACAGGAAATGAATCTTACTGAAATGTGTTCTCTTGGTTCCAAGTTGGGGTACTTTGTTAGCTTTTTAAGAAGTCTGTACTCCAGGAATGGATATATTTGATGAACTTCTATTGTTGAACCAAAAGATAAAGGGCCCATAATAAGACTCTTTCCAAGCATTATAGCTGTGCTGGAAGTACATGAAAGAATGTGGTGGGATGTTCATTCTTAATCCATCCTCTTCCTCCATCAGTCCCTCATGGATTTATTTGCAAAAAGTGAAACAAAAGGAACAGGGTACTTTGTTCACAAGATCAGATAAAAAAGTGGTTGATTTTTTTTAACACTTGGAAGAATTGTAAGAAAATTTGTTTGGGTCCAAATCAAAATAATATAACATAAGGTTTAAGTTACCTCAAGCCAACATAGGGAGAAGTAACCCTCTGCTAAATGAATAATCAACTTCTATCAATAGGAAAGTTAGCTACTAATCAGGAAAAAAAAAACTATCTTGGTACCTGTGTAAAGAACTAAGAAGAAACTGCAAACAAGACCAATCAGAAGCCTATTATAATAGTCCAAGCAAAATGTAATGACTGTCTGACAAATAAGTAAAAAGAAATAGATGGGAGAAAGATTATGAAATATAATCAACAGACTGTGACAACTGACACAGGGTAAACAGGAATAGTAAAAAATGCATTTCAATTTAATTAAAACATTGAAATACCTTGAGGATAGGGACCTTGTCTTATATTTTGTCAAACTCCTACTCTAGTGGTCAGCACCATGCCTGGCTCATATTAGGTGAAACAATCATAGAAACATTTAATAGTTGCCAAGATACCATGCTAGGTGATTAGGGACACAAAGACAAAAAAAAAGCAAAACCTCTGCCTCAAGAGGCTTACACATCCATTGATGATTTCTCCCAAATTGCACTCCTAAGTGGTACTATCAACTGAAACAAGAAAGTTGAGGGGACAGTAAGATTTAAAAGTAAGATGATGAAATCTGTTTGGGACATGATGTTTGAAATGATGGCACACCAACCAAGTACAGTTGTTTATTGAGCATTCAGAAACCCAGGTATGAACTTCATGAAAGACCAAAGCAAGAGTTAGAAAGGCAATGTGACAAAGAGCAACTTCGAGCACTGGGCTGGGAATCAGGGGAGAAGTGGGATCCATTCTGCATCTGATATTTGCTACCTATGTGAACATGGAAAAAACATAACCTACTCCATGCATTAGGCTCATCTTTAAAATAAGCATAACAGCAGCATCCACATAAGACTTGTTGCAAAGAACTGAGATATGTAGGTAAAGCATTCTGCAAATCTTCAAGTATTACTTAAATATCAATTATTACCCACTTATAGGTGATGATGGCAGTTGAAGAAATCACTGTGACTAAAAAGGCAAATGAAGAAGAGAGTATAAGAAGAAAAATCAGCAAAGGAAACCATGAACCAAAGACCAGAAAGGTAAGAAAAATCAGAATACAGAAGACAAAGGAGGAAAATCTTTCAAGAACAGTGATTTTCAATAGTGTTATAAATGTCAGATGTCATTTTCCTAAAATGCAGGTCCAATCATGTTATGCCACTACTCAGTAAACTACAAAGGCTCTCTATCACTTCCAAGATCAAATACAAAATCGTGTTTGGTGTTCAGAGTTCTACATAATTTCCAGTCTTCTTACATCTTCTTCATATACTCTGATTCAGTGACATTGGTCTCCTTGCTGTTCTTCAAACAAACTTTCCATTTCTTGATTCCTGCCATTTTCATTGACTGACATAAGGTAGAGGTATAATAAATGCTTAATGACTGACTGTAGAAAAGTCAAGGATGATGAGGACTAAGAAGAGGCAGTGGGCATCTGATCCATCAATGGAATACTGAAGCCACAAGGCATCCTGAGGGGGAGAGAGCTGTAGTGAATCTCTTTGAGAAGGCAATCTATAATAGGTGCCTACATTTTCTTTTCTTTCACTTTCTCCTTAACTCTGTACAGTCTGGTTTCAGACCTCATTATTTAACCCAAACTGCACCCAAAGTGCTTCATGATCTCTAGACTGACTACTTATTGATCCTCATCTTTCTTGACTTCTCTGCAGCCTCTGACTATGTCCTTCACCATCTTCCCTAGGATATTCCTCTCTCTACTCTCTGTCATTCTCTCCTGGTTCTTCTACCTATCTAACCATTCTCTCTTGATCTCCTTTGCTGAATCTTAAGCCAAATTAAATCCGTAACCACAGGTATCCCACAAACCTCTGTCCTGAGTCCTCTTTTCTCCTTTATACTATTTCATTTGGTGATTTTATCAACTTCCATGGATTCAATTATCATCTCTGTGCCAAGGATTCTCAATTCTACTTATTCAGCCTTAATTTCTCAGTTGCCTTAGTTTCATAGCTCCAAATGCCTAGTGGACATCTTAAAGCAGATGTGCCATAGCTGTCTTAAATTCAATAAATCAAAACTGGACTTGTTATACTTCCTCTAGACCCTCTTCCAAACTTCCCTATCACTCTCAAGGGCACCCCAAGGTGTCATCCTCAGCTCTTCACTCTCACTGTCCATATTCAGTCTGCTGCCAAGGCCTGTTGATTATTCCTTCATAACATCTTTCACCTACACTCTCTTCTCTCCTGCTACCTCCCTAGTGCTGGTCTTCATTACCACATGGCTGGACTGGTCTGCATTAGTCTACTGGCTGGTCTCTCTGCCACAAGTCACTCCCCTTAGCCATGCAGCTTCTACTCACACGGCAAAGTGATCTCAAAACTGACTCAGTATCACCTGCCTTTTACAATAAACTCCAGTGGTTCCCTGTCACCTACAGGATCAAATCCTAGTATACAAACTCCTCCATAACCTGTCCCTCCCCCACTGCATTTCCAGTCTTTTCACACTTCCCTCACAAACTCTCGTCCAATGACACTTGGTCTCCTGGCTATTCCTTCGGGCACAAGGTATTCCAAGACTAGGAATTTTAACTAGCTGTCCCCTATACTGAGAAAGCTTTCTCTTTTTATCTGTCTTCTACAAAAAGCTTTTCCTAATTCTTCTTAATACTAGTGCTTTCTCTCTACTGATTTTCTCCCAATTTGTGCTGAACATAGCTTGCTTATGCCTACTTGTTTGCATGTTGTATCCTCTGTTAGTCTATGAGCTTTCTGAGAACAAGGACTATTTTGGGGGGGTGGGGTGGGAGGTATTACAACAAGCACCCCAGAATCCCCAGGGTGGCTGCCAACACAGGTTCTTAGATCTGCTTTTCTAAAGGAAAGCAACTCAAAATGGGTTAACAATCTTGCTTTAATCAATCAAACATATCATTTACCTAGTTCAGGGGAAAAAGTCAGCACCCCGAAGTTCAGAATATACAGACAGGTTACAAGCAAAAATTACAAGACAGAGAAACATTTCAAGCAGACAGGCCTCCAACTGTCCAAACATTACATCTATACCTAGTCAGTTACCAGAGAGGGAAGCATCAACATCTGGGTTTTTCAAAGCCAGGGGGCTCTCAACAGCTGCCCAGAGTCTCATCTGGTCAAATCACATAATACTTTTCAAAGTGAGCCCAAAAACAAAGCCTCACATCAGGGATTATATAGCCCTCTCCAGACTCATAGAATGTAACAACCCTTTTGACCCACTGCCCAATTACAAAGTATCTCCTGAAAAACAAGCCTCCAGAATCAGATTCCAGGTTGCACTTAAGCCTATCAAAGGGCCTAGGGGGAGGGAATATCTTACACAATACAATCTTAGAAAGATGGTAAGAACATAAATTTGCATTCCCATTACAGGAGGGAAGGCTTTTGTTGTATCCCTAACCCTTAGAACAGTGCCTGGCACATAATGGATGTTTAATAAAATGTATTTGACAGGAAGTCAAACCAACTCAACCATCATAGCTACCACTTCCCCACAGTCCCCAAGGGGGACAAGTGAAACGGCTTGGAAATAGCAATGCTTCCAGTTCAGTGCCCACAGCCATCATCCTACAAAATAGTCCTTGTGAAGATACATCCTGGCAACTACTGCAGATACAGTCACAATTACTAAAAACCTTAAAAAAAAAGTCCTTTCCACCACAAGTCCTTGGAACTATCAAATGGTTCAGTATCAGAAATTGATATGATTTTATATCAGTGGAAATGATATTGCTGCTACATACTAAGTGTAGAGGACCACAGGCCAGTGGGACTCTGACCCTGATGGCTGAACAAGCCCTCTCAAGTTTGGCCTGCTGATGGGCCTGGATTGTTTCCCCATGCCCCAAGAAAGAGCTCAAACACACAGGTGTGAGGATTATCTTCTCAAGATATGTGGCATATACACCCATGGTCTGGAAAACAAAAAAGTGTGCAGTGTCCTCAGGGGAAAATAATTAGGAGGGAGATTTATGGCTCTATAAAGCTTGTGCCTGGAAGAATAAACATTGGCTTTCTAACTTTCACCATTCTGGGAGTCCAGTCCCTTTTTGTGAACCCACTTGCAACCTCTGGGTCCATGATTCTTTCTCAGCCCTGCTCGGGACAGCAAAGTTCCCACATTTTCTCAGCCCTGCTGCAGAATGGCAGGGCTCCCCACAACTAAGATCACAGGTCCTTTCCATCTGACTTGTAGTTGAAACCTTCTATATGTATTGTTTCCCCCATTAGAATATGGGTTCCTTGCTCTTCCTCCTCCTCCTCCTCCTCGTCCTCCTCCTCCTCCTCCTCCACCTCCTCCTCCTCCTTCTTCTCCTCCTCTTCCCCACCATCACCACCATCATCTTCCTCCTCCTCCTCCTCCTGCTCCTGCTCCTGCCGCTGCTGCTTCTCCCTCCGTTCCCGTGGAGCGGACCATCCTGGTGCCTCTTTTGTGAAGCGGCGGCTGAGGAGACCCCCGGACTCGCCATGGCCGACGAAAAGCCGAAGGAAGGAGTCAAGACTGAAAACAACGACCACATTAATTTGAAGGTGGCAGGGCAAGATGGTTCAGTGGTGCAGTTTAAGATTAAGAGGCACACACCACTTAGTAAACTAATGAAAGCCTATTGTGAACGACAGGGCTTGTCAATGAGGCAGATCAGATTCCGATTTGATGGGCAACCAATCAATGAAACAGACACACCTGCACAGTTGGAAATGGAGGATGAAGATACAATTGATGTATTCCAGCAGCAGACAGGAGGCGCTTACTAAAAAGAGAATCTACAACTCTGCTCCAGAACTGTGCTCCCAAGGAAAACAAGACATTCACAATTAGAAAACCAAGATTGGGTTCATCCACATCCTGACTACTGCAGTATAGTTTTCTCTCTTTGATTCCCTTCCCCATTCCTTTATTGTACATAAAGTAACTGGTGTATGTGCACAGGCATAATGCGTATTTTTTTTTAACTAAATGGCCGATGGTATGTTTTGATCAACATCAAATGGAGATGGGGAGGGGAAAAAACAAACTGGTTCTGTGAAAAATATCCCTTTTCTCCATTAGTGGCATGCTCATTCAACTTTTATCTTTATATTCCAGTAAGTTATTTTGCTCTCACTGTTTAACAACAAAAAAAAAACCCACAAAAAAAAATCCTTGCATACCTTGTTTGATTGGATAATTTCAATGTTTTTCTTCTATCATTGTAAAACCGAGGACGATTTTATAACTTTTTTGTACGTAGCTGTTACATGTAGGGCAATCTCTGTCTCTCAGTAGGGATAAATTACTATAAAGAAATTGATCCTAGATAGTTTTCCCTTCAAGTCAAACATCTTGTTGTTTAAATAAACTTCTTGTTTAAAAAAAAAAAAAAAGAATATGGGTTCCTTAAAAGCTGTTTGTTTGTTGTTGTTGTTTTTTAAAACCTCTTATTTCTCTATTTTTCTGTCCATTTTTATTTGTATCCCCCAAATCCAACTATCCACATAGGAAAAAGCAAGTGGACAAAGAATGCTCACTGCCCAGACTAATATATACAGCCAATTATAACCAATAAAGCTGGAATATTTAGACTTTTATCTTGGGCAAACGGTGTGGATGGACAATGAACTAGTCCCAGAATTAAACAGGAATAAAGTACAATGAATTGGGAATGGCATAGTGCTTTTAATGACCCCAAATTTCTCCAGGAAATAAAGATTTATCTTTTTAATACCAATAGTCTACATAATGCCAATAGTCTATCAAGGATATTTTATGATTAATAAACAAGTAATAGCACAGTCTCTGGACAATTAAAGTATCAAGTTACCTAAAACACAAAGGAAGAAGGTTCCAGCACATTACCAAGAAAGAAACAAATGGCATAAAGAATATTCTATCGGAATGATATGCCAAGAGAACGAGGTATTCTGGTCATGTAATGAGAATAAGGAATAACTGACTCCACGAGTTCTACTGTGTCCATGCAAAAGGAAGCAGAGGAAGCCCCCAGTACATAGCCCTGAGCAGGCTTTACGGGAAGACAAGGAGAAGAGTTATCTTAAGAGATTAAAATGGGATTTGATTTGGGCTCTTGTAAGGAATAACTGCTCTGATAAAGTCATGGATCCACTCAAGTGTTCAAATATCTATAATTAGTTACTGATAGTACTGCCTAATATGAGGCCAAAGAGTTTTATGTGTATAGATCACCGTATATATTAATGGAACTAGATAGATTTAAGTAAGAAACAAAGAATCACAAAATAAAATAGTGCAGGCTATATAATCTAACTAACCCAGTACTTGCCTCAAAATTATTTCTGTGTAACAGGCCTCAAAAATGACATAGTTTTCATTTAAAGACCTCTTGTGAGAGAATCCATCACAACTCCTGCAATGACATAGCCATTTGTGGTTGAAGCTTTAATTGTCGGAAAATTTCTCCTTCTGACATGCCTAAACTGGCCTTTTGGCAACTTGGATCCATTGTTCCAGTTTCTGCCATCTACACCCAAGTAGAACAAATCAAATCCCTCTTCTTTATGACAGTCCTTAAAATATTTGAAAAGAACTATAATGATATCTCCTCTCCTCTTCCCATCTTCTTTTCTCCAATATAAACCTCACCATTTCTTGCATCTGATTCTTAAATGTCATGATTAATCAATCAATATTTATTAAGTATCTGCAGGCACTGTGATAAACACTGATCTTGATGTCCTTCATGAATTTCCCCAACTTCAATTCAGTTCGACAAGTATTTATTTTATATCATGTTTCTAGGTCTGGACTTACAATTTCATTAGTGTAGGGAACTAGAGATAAGAAAACTTATGTCTACTGATAAAGATCAGACAGCAATCTATAACTTATAAAATCTTAGAGAGTTGCCTGGGGTACTGAGAAGTTAAGTAACTTGGCTAGCATAAAACAATTAGTCCAGAAGGACTTATAAACAGATCTTTAAGTCAAAGGTCAATTCTCTATTGACTGCTACCTCCTTGTATTTTTTTTAAATATCTATTTACTAATGTGCAAGAAAGTGAACTCCACTTATCAATGCCCTTCCTAAAGTATGATGCCCAAAACAAAATGAAACATTCCAGATGGCATGTGCCTATGGCAGAATACAGTGGACATCTCCTGTATTCTAGACATACCTTTTCTCAATGGAACCTAAGATTACAACAAATTTTTTTTTGAGGGGGGAAGCTGCTAGATAACACTGTTGATTCACATTGAGCTTGCAGTCCACTTAAGTCCCCAGTTCTTTTTTGCACAAACTTCAGTCTAATCAGACCTCCCCAATTGTGCTAATAAATTATTTTTTAAACACAAGTACATTTCATCTTAATGCATTCAGCTCAATATTCTAGATTATTATTTTTTAATCCCAATTCTATCATTCCCCCATGTCAGTTATCCTATTTTTGCCTCATCTGAAAATGTGATAAATATGCTATCTATGCCTTCATCGAAATCACTAATAAAATTGTTAAAAGAACTACAGGCCAATGACAGATTCCTGAGGCATTCCACTAGAGAACTGCGTCCAAATTAACAGTGAGTCATTACTAACTGCTCTATAGGATCCAATCATTCAAAAAGGCTGAAATATCATATTTCTTTCCCATATGTCTTGATCTTGTCCAAAAGAAGCGAATGCCTGTCACATTCTTTGCTAAAATCTAGGCAAATTATATCATCAGTATTAACATCACCTACCAATCTTATAACCTTGTCAAAAAAAGAAATCTGATCAGCTTGGCATTACTTGCTCATTATGGACCTTGTTCTTTTTGATAAATTGTTTAAGTATAAACTGTCCAATGTAAATGTTGTTATAAATTGTTGGAAATGCATTTAAAGACAAAACAAAAATAAACATTTTAATATTATTTGTACTATGTAATTCCATTGCTAATAAAACTAAGAACTAGATGCAATGTTAAGTCATACATCTCAATAAGATTATACTTCCTTTGTATGAGTTTTTAGTTGTTAGCTTAAAACTAGCAAGTACTAAACAATTCTTTGTGGAGTGATCACAAATAAATTTTAAAATTTTGATAATATGCCCAAAACAAGATGAAATATTTGCTCAGTTTTCCATTTAAAAAAAAATTCATTGCTTCAATGCACCTTAAAAATGACAGCAATTTACTTATAAAATTTTCACTGCTTAGGTAGAATATGAAAATATTCCTCCCACCATTACATGACCTTCATGACCTCCATAATGTTGATTATGAACTAGCAAACATTCATAAAGATATTTGCTGGGATGATTGAGTTCTTTAGGAACCTTAAACTAAATTGCCTCTCATTAAAATGATGGCTTCTGTCAGCATAGTTATTTTTTTTAAATCCTTGTTCAAGTCCTTTATAGCAACAACAATCTTAGAATAATATAATGTAAGTCTTTATGGATCAATAATGCTCAGGACAAAAAATTGCAATATAACCACCAGAATATTTATCCCCACATTAATAATGCTCTCCAATAAACTAAGAGTAAAAACAAAAACCTCTTCATTAAGAGATATCTAATAAACAAGTCCCCTATAACACCTTAAATAGCATATGCCAACTGAGAATGAGTTAAGAATTTTGAAAGATCCTAGTCTGGCAAACCTCTTATTCTAAAGCAGTTTAATGCCTGAGTTGTCATTTGCAAACGATTTAAGGGGAGAAAGATAAGGATTCACGTCCTTAGGCATTTTGAAATGACATATAAAAGGTTATTCATGAACCTACATTGCTTCATACTGTCAGAATCAAAAAAAAGAAAAAAAAAGAAAATTCACTTAAAATCTTAAGTAATTAGATACATACATGAACCTTCTTACATTATTACAGGAAATTAGATGGTAAAATAGCTTTTCATATGAATGGCATTTAAATGTGTGCCTCAGATATATTTCCATGGAAATCTAGTTACTATTAAAATACAATTAATTTTTTCAATTAAACAGAGGTATGCTTAATAAAACATAAAAATTCTTTATCAATGAAAATCTAACAGCAGCACTACTTTGTCACTATTTTTGCATACAGAATCATATTTGAGGGTTGACTGTGACTGTATAACTGTGAAGGTCCCTTCAAGAACTCTGACCTGATGACCCTATACATTATAGGCTTAATGCAGGGAAAGATTACTTCATCATTCCTACACTCAGCAGTCATTCAGTCTTTAACAGCATTAAGCCATAAATAGATATTTTTTTCATGTGATGTGATAACATAAAGGAAGACTTGATTTAGAATGGAAAATTTTTGTAACAGACATTTAAGAAAAAACATTTAGATTTCCTTTAAAAAGGCCACTTAACTTTTTTTTTACATCTTTCTAAAACTTCTAATATGTAGCAAGACACTCCTTTAGCACTGAGTTCACAAGATTTTGATACATACTATTCAATTCACCATGAAAGCATGGGCTTTTATCACACTGGTTATTAAGCATACCTTTGACAAACAGTTCATTTTTGTAAGACTTTAGACTTGACTGTAGCCTATAGGGTTTATTTAGTTTGAACTTACCAAACATCAAATAAAAGAAGTATTTCCATTCATGAAATGGAACAGAAAAAGAGGCTTGCACATGAAACCACAAATTATTATATAAAGCTTGCTTTTCTATTTAAGCATATAGTAAATTCAATACAATTTTCAAAAGTGTTCTACTTATCTGGGTCTTTCTGTTCTTCCTTCTACTCTTCTACACACACATACACACAAACACACACTTCTTATTTGGCCTTTTAGAGTTTGGGAGGGCATCCTGTTTGCTGGTCCCATTTTCTCTTAACTCCCCCAAAATTAAAAAAGAAAACCAAAATCATTGTAATAAATATAATGGTCAAGAAAAATAATTTCCCATGTTACCTATGCCTGAAATTGTTTATTCCATTCTATATCTGGAGTCCATCCTCTCTCCCTGTTAGGAGATGTGTAGCATGTTTCCTGACTTCCTCTAAAGTAATGGCTATCCAACTTCAATGATCAGCATGCTTAATGTTTTCAGAGGTTTTTTTTTCCTTTCTTTGCATTTGAAAAGTCACTTTTTATTTTATTCTTTTTGAAGACAGTGAAGACCACAATGACCAAATACACACACTTTGTTAGAGCAGGGAATGTGCTTTATCTAAATCTTGTTTCATCACTCTGGCATCTGTTGTTGTTCAGTCATTTCAATAGCATTAGACTGTTCATGACCCTATTTAGGGTTTTCTTGGCAAAGATCCTGGAGTGATTTGCCATCTCTCTCTCCAGTTCATCTCACAGATGAGGAAACTGAGGCAAACAGGGCCAAGTGACTTGCCCAGAATCACACAGCCATTATGAGACTTATATTTGAACTCAGAAAGGTGAGTCCTCCTGTCTGTGCACTATGATGCCACCCAGAAGAATAAATAGCAGGCCCCTTCCTCTCTTTCCAGTCTTCTAGCACATTATCCTACTCCACAAATGTTTTTTTTCCTTCACAACTTGTTTTTAAGATTCTGCTAATTTCACTCTACATCACCTTCATACAAGTCTCCTCAAGTTTTCTTCCCAAGTTTCTTCTTCCCTTTTGTAATGTCTTTGGCAATTCCAATAATTACACCTAACATAATTTGTTCTACCACTATGCAATTATTAGATACCCCTATAACCCAACCCCCCCACAGGAGCTACAAATATTACTGTAAATAGGAATCTTTTTCCTTTCTCTTTGATCTCCTTAGGAGTATAAACCTAATAGTGACTTTTGGAGTATAATTTCAAGTACTTTCCAAAAAATTAAATGACTTTACCACTCCAACAACGAATTAGTGCAGCTCTTTTTCTGCAGCTAGCGCAACAACTGTCACTGTACGTTTTGTTATTTTTGCAAATCTAATGGCATGGTATAAAGTAGGCTCCTATGTTTGCATTTCAAAGTGTCTCTTCTGGTCTTTTCAATATGATACTTGAAAGTTATTTTTCCATTAAAGGTCTATTTTTTCTCCTACAGGATTATACTCAATTTTGCAGAATAAGTTGTTGGTTGTAAACCTTTATTATTTGCCTTTTGAAATATGTTCCAAGTTCTCCTCTCTTTAAATTGGTAGCTGCCAATTCTTGTGATCCATCCTCCATTAAGTCACTAAAGTGATTTTCCAAAAATGCAGGTCCTAGAAGTCACCCACCTACTCGATAAACCCCAGTGAATTTCTATTCCTCCAGGAGCAAATACAAAATGCTCTGTTTAGCATCAAAAGCCCTTTATAATCTAGTCCTCTCCTACCTTTACTGTTTTCTTACACCTTACTCCCTATCAAGTACTCTTCTAGTAACACAGGTCACCTGGCTGTTCTATACACAAGACAATCCATTCCTCAGCTCCAGGCATTTTTTCCAGCTGTCCCCCATGCCTGGAACACTCTCCCTTGTATGTACCAACTAATGGTCTCCCTGGCTTCCTTTAAGTTCTAACTAAAATAAATCCTACCTTCTATATGAAGCTGTCTTTAACCCCTCATAATTCCAGTGCTTTCCCTCTTTTAATTATTTTCTATTAATCCAGTATATAACTTGCTTTGTATGTATTTGTTTGCACATTTTCTCCCCTACTAGGCTGTAAACTCCTTGGAGGCAGGGGCTATCTTTTCGTATCCCCCTGGCACTTATCACAATGCCTGGCATATAGTAGTTACTTACTAAATGTTTCTTGATTAACTGATTGATTTCATGCTGGTTTCTTAAAGGAATTCCTTCTTTGACCTGGAGGCTCTGGATTTTGACCTTGACATATCTGGAAGTTTTCACCTGGAAATTTCTTTCAGGAGGTGGCTTGTGGATATTTTTATTTTTCCAGTTCCAAACTGTCAGTAAAGTTTTCATCTATGAATCATTAAAATAATGTATCCGTGCTTTTTTTTTTGGTCATGATTTTCAGGTAGTCTGATTATTCTTGTATAATTTCTCCTTGACTTTTCTTCTAGGTGATTTTTTTAATAGCACATACCTTATATTTTCTTCTATTTTCCCAATCTTGTGGATTTTGTTTTAACATTTTTTGTTGTCTCACTGAGTCACTGCCTTCTGATGGGCCTATTTTCAGGAAGTCCATTTCTTGGGTACAGATTACCTCCTTTTATTCTAAGCCATTAACTGTCCATCTCATTATTTACTCCATAGGACTGATTTAACTTATAATTACGTTTTTTCATCTACAGCTTCATTTCTTCTAGATATCATTGTAGTCCTTGTCACCAAACCATTATTTTCTTTGAGGTTCTACTTGAACTTGTAGAGTTCTTCTCTTTTTCTAGGTTTACCTCCTGGGCTTCTCTCATCCACAGTATTTTTTTTAAACATTTGACAATTTTCTTCCTTAACTCACATCTGGTTCAGAATCTGTTCTCTCCTACACTTGCAAGGGTAGTGAGCAGGATCTGCTTAGTCCTGTATCCAGTAGCTAAGACTAGATCTCACCTTTTCCAGAACTCAGGTTTAGCTCAGTCTCCTAACGGTTCAACTTGGGTTTGGGCCTTCATCCCCTCCCTGTCTTCTTTTTTGCACAGTTCTGAATCGAGAGATGACTCCATCCCTTACTGTGAGTCTGCAGATTTCAGCTCCATGTTGTCAGCTCCGCTGTTAGCAGAGTTTCTGCCAAGCCCCAGAGGCTTTGCTTCTGAGATACTTCCCTGGTTCTATCTCCTGCAATAGCTTCCAGCTGCTTGTGTAGGTTCTTTCTGACTACCCTGGCCAATCTCTGCCCAAAACTTCTCTAAAGTTTACTAGACTTCTGCACTCCTAGACCAAATGGAGAAGCTTGCTTTTCTTTATCAGTGGTTGTTCTGTATGTTTTTATAGCTTCATTGGATTATTTGTGAGGTTTCCAGCCTCTCATGTCAATATCTTAAGCAGAAGCAACAACATTTTAAATGTTATGAAAAAGAAATTAAAGTACTCTGGCATCCTAAATCAAAATGATTACCCTAAAAATGTAGGGCAAGAGGCTATCATGTCACTCACTAGTATGTTTTATCAACTGTGAGCAAACAAATAATGAAATAAATTTTAAAGATATAAAAACCCACTGAATGGGGGCAGTTAGGTGGCACAGTGAATAAAGCACCAGCCCTAGAGTCAGGAGGACCTGAGTTCAAATTCAGCCTCAGACACCTAACACTTACTAGCCATGTGACCCTGTCCTCCCCCCTCAAAAAAAAAATTATATATATATATATATATATATATATATATATATATATATATATATATATTTTAAATAAAAAATAAATAAAAACCCACTGAATTTCAAATGAAAGTTAATACTTTCAATTTTGACTAAATGTTGATAAAATTCCCCAAATACCACCATTATAATATTATTACATAAATTCAAACACAATGAAAGTCAATTCAGACACATTGCAAGTCATATCTACTAGAAAATAGTTACATACAGTAAAAGTTAAATAAACGGGGGCAGCTATATGGCACAATGAGTAAGAGTGCTGGCCCCGGAGCTGGGAGGACCCAGGATCGGTTCCAGCCTCAGATACTTAACAGCCACACAAAAATTACTGGCCATGTAACCTTGGGCAAGTTACTTAACCCCAACTGCTTTAAAAAAATGTTAAAAGTTAAATAAATGTTTCAATGGCTAGACTATTTAATGTGAATATTAGTTCTATTCCCTACTAATAGTATTAGGATCAGAGGTTTATAGATTTAGAGCTGGAAGAACGTTTAGAAGTCATCTAATCCAACCCTCTTGATTTTGGGGGGAAAAAAACACAAACAAAAAACTAAACTGAAGCCCAAAAAGTTTGTGACTAATCCAAGGGTAATTAAAAGTGGTTCTACTATATTTATAAATTATGTGATCATATTTAGAACTCAATGTAAAACAAAATTATTTCAAAACAAATAGAGAAACAACTTTTGAAACTAGATTGGTTAACTTATAATAAATTAAACCCAGGGAGAGAACACCTAAGAAATAGAATACTACAATATTCTTTTATCTCCTCAAAATATTATTAATTTGTAGGACAGCCCTTCAAAATCTGGCACCAACTTTCCTTTGAAAATATTGTAAGAGTGAATTTTCCAAATACATATTTTAACATGAGAAAGAAGTCTGAGACACAGTTATCCTACCATTAGCCAATTAAAGTTTTTCTCACTAACAAAAGTTACTTTAAGGTTATTTGGAGCATTCATAAAGTTTTCTTAGCAGTTGATTTTGTACACTGGAAGTTTCTACAGAGCAAACTATAACAAGCATGATATAGAGCCTATGCTATGAAGGCTTTTTCAGAGCAGGCAAAAACCAGTTGAGGACATGTAATCTTGGTATTTTTGTTATTGGCGGTCACTTTTCAGTTGGGTCTTGGCTTTTTATAACCCCATCTGTGGTTTTCTTGACAAAGAGACTGGAATGGCTCGTCATTTCCTTCTCTAGCTCATTTTATAGATGAGGAAACTGAGGCAAATAGGGTTAGGTAACTTGTCCAGGGTCACACAGCTAGTAAGTGTCTGAGGCTGGATTTGAATTCTGATCTTGCTGATTCCAGGCCCAGTACTCTATGGACTGTGCCATCTAACTGCCCTAATCTTGGTATTAAAAGATGCCAAACCTCTTTCTTTGTCATTTATATACCAATAACATCATTACAATGAATCCAAGGTTAGAAATGATTGAAATTATGTGCTGGTTATTTTCAGAAGGAATAGTATGGCATCAATTAAACCACAAAATCACTTATTTGGAGAAGCATTTGCTGCCAAATGCAAGAGTTAAAACTTGATCAATTCTTTTCATTTTTAAGGAAAATTTTATGACTTCAAAGAAATAAAAATAATTCACATCAGTGTTCATTTAGGGCAGCTATTTCATTGTGAAAGCCAAACTTTCACAATGGAAAGATAAATGTACTGTCCCATATGCCCAAATACATAAAGCAAATGGATCTCAAGCAGTTATTAGAAATTTCAGTTATGAATTGACTGCAATATAACATTTGCCAAAGGCTCACTTAAGACATATGATGTTTGAGAACATCTAAGGAACCTGTTACCTAAACTTTTGTCCAGATTTTTCAACTTCTATCTCTGTATCATTAGGAAACAAAGTACATGAGTGATAACCAATGAATTGCCTTCACCAACTTAAAATTTAAAATTACCATTCATTCAATAAATAGAAAGTGTTTACTTCATAAAAGGACCACTAACTTTTATCCCATAGACCATAAAAAAAGATGATTAAGAAACAACTCCTGCCATTTAGCAACAACCCAGGTACCTTGACAAGGTGGATACAAAAAGTGTCCATTAGTTTGTTTTTGGTTTTTTGTTGGCTTTTTTTTTTTGCTTTTTGGAGGGGAACTAGGGTTAAGTGACTTGCCCAAGGTCACACGGCTAGTTTTTGTGTTAAGTGTCGGAGGCCAGATTTGAACTCAGGTCCTGACTCCAGGGCCAGTGCTCTATTCACTGCACCACCTAGCCACCCCATGTCCATTAGTTTTTGTTTTCTATAAAATTGCATTTGAGATCTTCTAATATGTTATCTAATGTTCCTGTGGTTGAGCTAGGTGGCACAGTGGATAGAGCACTGGGCCTGGAGTCAAGAAGACTCAGTTTCATGAGTTCAAATCCAATCTTAAACACTCACTAGCTGTGTGTCCCTGGGGAAATCACTGAACCCTATGTTTCTCAGCTCCTCATCTGTAAAATGAACTGGAGAAGGAAATGGCAAACCCAGCCTCTTTGGCAAGGAAACCCCAAATGGGGTCACAAAGAGTTGGACACAACTGAAAAACGACCAAGCAAAAATATTCTTATGTGATAAATTTTTCCTTGTGTTATTCTAAGAAAAAAGGTTTACCATCAGGACATTGTCTTTTGTCACAAATGAGAATAATATAACCCAGCATATGACTGAATTAGATTAATGGCTCCATAGTTGTCATCTCAGGTGTGACCCCTCTTCCTTCTTGCTTTAGTTTTTACCTTCTTTTAATCATTAATTGCCATAGTTGATATTCTGTCTAATATCAAAATTTCTTCAAGTTTTTTTGAAACAGGTAGGACAAATATTCTAAATAAATCTAGTTCAAGCAACATACACACAAGAAAAAGTTTAAAAGAGAAAGAACTCTTTCTCTTTAAAAAAGAAATAATTCATTCATGTGTTAAATGAGTTGGTAGAGTCTAGAAATGTTACAGGAAGTTCAGAGGAAGAAAAGATTACTGTGACCTGAGTCGTCATCAGCTGGAGCTCAAGCTGTTCCATAGCATCATAAGCTAGCAGAGTGAGAGAAAAGGAAAGTCATGAAAGGAAAGATGAACATGAAATCCACGCTGGGCAGAATGAAGACCAACCTGGTCGTAGAGGAGTTCACACAGCATGAAACGAGAGATTATGTTGGAAAGGCAGACAAGAGCCAGATGGTCACACTCTGACTGCCAGGATAAGGAGTTTGGACTTTAAGGAGATTATTAAGAACCAACCCTTTGAGTTCAAATGTACTTTTTTAAAATGAGGAGAGAAGAATTGGATAGGGAGAAATGTCACTGATTTGCAGGAGAGCCACAAGTATTATTGACAGGCCCTAAAAGCTTTGTAGGTACCAAATATTCTGGAGGTGCTGAAAAAAAAATTAGATACCAAAGGTACTTATTTTGCATTAAGAAGAAAAAAGAGGAAAAATTTCAAAGACACACATACACACACAAGAGAGGTAGATAAGGAAGAGAAGGGAGATCAAAGTGTGTGCCAAGTGTGCCAGAGGATACAAAAGAAAAAGCAAAACTGTCACTCCTCTCAAGCTATTCATGTTATAGTAGGTGTAGATTGCACATACAGGACGTTTCAGTTGCAAAATCAGATGGAAAGGCCAATGGTGTCTAGAGTGCAACCTTAAAGAAGGAGTTTTTTAATGGTATTTTTAACAATAAAACCAAATCCATTTCTGATGCTGAAACAGTTGACCAGTCTAAAAGGCTGGGGCAACTGACTCTAAAGAGGAGTCTTCTTGACCTTCAACAATTCCAAGAATCTCTCATCCACTTGCAAATTCACTCTCCAGGTAGAGGAGAACCCATAAAACCAACACTGAAAGTCATAGACTAGAAGATAACTGTTTCTGGGTTGTATAAATCCACATCTGGCTGTGCCCCCTTCTCCACTTTCTGACAAAAACAATGGAAGACCAGGTGAAAGACCTTATTTACTGAAGGTTCCACACAAATTGGGAAACCAACACCAATCTAGACACCTTGAACCCTCCTGGTTATCCCTCTGCAGACACTCTAACAAGGCAGCTGTCAATAGTATTTTTTCTCCCTAGGCTTCAGTTAATTTTTCTCCAAGTTACCCAAACTGCAACCAAGGGAACCCAGATGGAATATGCAGCTAGTTACAACACTGGACTCTGTACTTATGTATCTACCCTCATAGGCCAGTGAAAGCTGTGGGGAGTGACAGATGGATTTCCATGAGGACACAGATCAGGAGGACAGGCAATACCCTGGGAATAACAAAAAGAAGAAATGCTCACATTAGTGGGATGGGAAACCATCTGCCTTCAAAACAGCAGAGACAGGTAAGGAATGGTGGAGAAGAGTCGTGAGCCCCATCTGTATCTATTTTTCTGTTCCAATTTTCTTAGAGGTATCACAGACCTGTCAACTTATGGGAACAAAGCAAAATGTCATTATCTGCTTCTGCTCTTGATTTTTATTATTTGTCACTTGTCCCACTGATTCACCACTAGTAACCCATATCCTCACATTACCATGAGGATTGGATCAAGGATTATAAAGCTCCTGGGGGGAACTTAGACCTGTGCCCTTCAAGGAGGTTTGACCATGGGACTAATTTGGTTATCTAAGTCAGGAAAGGTCCAGCCTAGGAACACCTAAGGTCCCTCCCTTCCCTCTTCCCCTCCCCCCGAAAAATTTGGCATAAAAATTATGACAGGATGTCAGTCCAATATACAGCTGAGAAACAGATTAGCAACCTAGGGTGAAAAGAGGAATTTGGGATATGATTAAAATACTTTAATGGCAATAAGTGTACCGTTTAGTCAATCCTGCTATAAGAACTGAATCTCTGAAATATTAAACATTATCATTGACTACTGCAGAAACTTCCTTGCCACCCACCACCCCACTCATGGGTTTTGGAGAAAATTAGGGTCAGAATTTAAAATGCGGCCCTGGTGGCTATGCAACCAAGTTCTCCCAACTCTGTAACTGTTCATCTCCAGACTTCTGAAATTGAAAGGATCTTGACCGAATAGATTTGCCTTGAATGACTTTTAAAGCAAGGTCTCTTATTGTAGCAACCACTCAATGGAATTCTATCTCTCTGATGATATGGCCTCCCTCATACTAGTCCTTAACAAAGAGGGCACCAGCCAGACCATTTACTACACAAGGGCCCTGAAAACTGTATAAACTGAGCTACACAGGGTCCACAGGAATGACCTTCCAGGGACTGCTTCAAGAAAGTAGATTCCACAGATGTCAGAATCTTCTTACCTTGGATCGGCTATATAAGGCAGAATGCATGACCTTGTGATTTTATAAGCCACCAGAACACTTACAGTCAATGAAACTAATAAGGTACCATGTAAAATAACTTCCATTCACCCTCAGTTTCCTCAACTGTAAATTAGGAATAATAATCACACCTCCCTCATAGGGTTGTGTTGTGAAGATCAAATAAGATAGTATTTGTAAAAAGTGCTTAGCATAACACCTGGAATCATGCTATATAAGTGCTTACTTCTTCCCTCTTATTTCTTCACAATTCAGCTTCTAATTTCATCACTCTCTCCAAAGTTACCAACAATCTCTTAACCATCAGTTGTACCAGTCTTTTCTCAATCCCCATCCTTCTTAACCTCTCCATAGCCTTTGACACTGGCAATCACTTTCTTCTCCCCAGGTTTCATGACCATTCTCTCCTGGTTCTCCTCTTGCCTATCTGATGCATCCTTGCTAGATTCTCCTCCAGGTCATGCCCGCTAACCTTGTGTGTCCCACAGGGCTCTGTCCTGGTCCTTCTCTTCTCCCTCTATACTATTTCACTTGGCAATCCCATCAGCTCCTATGGTTTCAATAATCTTCTCCATGCCAATGATTCTCAGGTCTGTTTATCCAGCCCTAAGCTGCTGACCTCAAGTCTCCCACCTTCAAATGTCTATTAGATATCTCAAACTTGAAGTTCCACCAAATTCAAGACATCTTGTGTTCCACATATCCAAAAATGAACTCGTTATCTTTTCCTCAAACCCCAAGTTTCCCCCTTTCCAAACTTCCCTCTTACTGTCAAAGGTACTGCCCCCTCACCTCCTTCCAGTCCCTTAGGCTTGCAATCTAGTTATTCTCAACCCCCTCTCACCTTCCATATCCAATCTGCTAGCAAAACCTGACAATTTCACCTTTGTAACATCTCTTAATATCCCCCCTCCTTTGATATTCTCAAGGATCCTGGTGTAGACCCTCCTCTCTTTACATCTGGATTATTCAATAGCCTGCTGGTTGGTCTGCCTAACATATTTCTCCCCACTCCAGTCCAGCCCCCATTCAGCCACCAAAGTGATTTTCCTCAGTGCAGGTCCAACCATGCCATGACCCTATTCAAATCACTTCCAGAACCAAATATAAAATCCTCTGCTTGGTATTCAAATAATTTCATAATCTAGCTCTACTCTTATAATTTTCAAATCTTCTTATTCCTTACACCCTTCCTCACTTACTTTAAAATCCAGTGACTAGGGGTGGCTCGGTGGCACAGTGAATAGAATACTGGCCCTGGAGTCAGGAGGACCTGAGTTCCAATCTGGCCTCAGATACTTAACACAAAAACTAGCCATGTGACATTGGGCAACCCCAACTGCCTTCCAAAAAACAAAAAAAAAAGAAAAGAAAAGAAACCAGTGACTGGTTTCCTTGTTCTTCCTCAAAAAACACACTATCTCTTAGCTCCAGCCATTTTTACTGTTGTCTGTCCCTTATGCCTGGAATGCTCTCCCTCATCTCCACCTCCTAGCTTCCCTGGCTTCCTTCGAGTCTCAGTTAAAAAAAACTTCTGCAAAAAGTTTTTTCAAATCCCTCTTAATCTTAGTGACTTCCTCTTGTCAATCATTACCTATTTCTCCTGTACTTCGCTTGTTTGTATTTGCATGCTGTCTCCTCCATTAGATTGCCAGTTCTTTGAGGATAGTGATTTTCCTTCCACCTTTCCTTGTAACTACAGCACTTAAGCACAGTTATGCACATACATGCTTACTGACTATGCCAAGCCCAAATCCTGGGGCAACCCCAGTCTACTTGTGCTCCTCCTCTAGGGTAGCTGAAGAGGAAAGCAACCCATTTGACTAAATAGTAGGGTTTAACAGGTGTCAGATTAGGAAGTCTTAAGAACAGACAGAGAGATTTTTGACCAGGCAAAGGAATACAGACATTACTTAGTAAGAAAGAAGTCATTAAATGTTTTTAATTGAAGGGTGATCAGGTCATAGTGTTGCTATAGGAAGTTGAATCTGATCCATTCAGAGAAGGGATTGGAATGAAAAGAAATAGGAAAGGGGGACACTATTCTAATAGGCTCTAGCATCAGTTAAGATGAAAAATAATAAAATACCACTTCTATACTCTTTTTCTATTCTACTTCTAAAATACATAGATTAGTTTGAAGCAGAGATTGTCACATAACCTAGAAGTGTTTGTGTACAAGTCAATTCAGTTTCAAAGTTAAGAAAGACTCCACTAGCTTTAAGCTTCAGAAATATTATTTTTCATTAATTCTAAAAAAAAAAATGTGATTTTTAAAAAAAGATAAGGTGCTTAAAACTAAAATTTCCCCTTTGGAAACATGAAAACTGCCATAATTGCTTTGAATTTTATTGCTTTATAAAATACTTTCCCAGTTCAATATTTTGCAGGATTTTTGCTAAGTTCTATGTACTCATACTATCTGTCATTAAAACATTAAAGGGTTGGGGCGGCTAGGTGGCGCAGTGAATAGAGCGCCAGCCCTGGAATCAGAAGGACCTGAGTTCGGAGCCGGCCTCCGACACCTGATCCGCACAAACAAAAAAAAAACCTAGCCGTGTAACCTTGGGCAAGTTATTTAACCCCAATTGCCCTAAAAGGGCGGCTAGGTGGCCCAGTGAGTAAGAGCGCCGGCCTCGGAGTTTGGATGACCCGAGATCAGATCCGGCCTCAGAAAATGAGCACCCACGCATAAATCAAATGACTAGCCCTGTAACCTTGAGCAAGTTACTTAACCCCAATTGCTTTAAAAAACAAAAACAAAAACATAAAGGGTTTAAAGTGGTCATCCTTAAACCAACATACATCAAACAGAAAATGTGAAAAAAGAAACCCTTACTACTGATATTTGAATCCTGTGCCCTTGTTTCTCCTCCATGTCCTATGTCAGATTTACAACTATATTAACACTACAAGATTTTTTTATAAAAACCATTTTGAACACAGAAAAAATATGTTTCACTTTCTAAAATTCATTTTAGAATATTTTTGCATGTCCTCTAGGATTACCAACATAATTCAAATCCCAATACGTCTAAGAACTTTAGTGAGTAAGGCCTATTTCTATTAAATAAGAAAAATTTAAACGGTGAAATTATTTATTTAAAATAAGTAACAAATTAAATTATCACTCATATATTCATAATACACATTCAGAAATACTTCTTATAGTAAGACCCACTATTAATGGAGAAACCACAAAAAGTCCTGAAAAAATATTCAATTTAAACAAATGTAGTAATAGCAAATAAGTCTACATTCAAAATTCCACAATTGTTCAGTCTCTGAAAGCAAATAGTAGTCACCAAAAAAAAAAACTGTATAATATTTGCATGTTTAATCAAGTTGACTGCAAATGTTTTTTTCTTAAAATAACAGTATGTGCATATGCACATGTATTTCTGTTTACGCTCTATGTCCATATGCATATACACAACACACACATTCTCAATTCCTAAATTCAAAGGTTCTAAAATGTATATGCAGAGTTTCAGAATTTTAATATAGGTTAGAGCCACAAAATTGCTATTTGTACTGAATATTTACTAATTTTCTGGGGTTTATAATCTTTTTTGTCCTGGACCCCTTCTCAGAATAATGCCTTTAATACATAAAATACAAAGGAAATAAATTACACTGAAATAAAAATGTAATTTTCCCCATCTAAGTTCACAGACTGACTAAATCTAGGTTAAGAATTCTCATTCTGGATATATAAATTCCAATACATATGCAGAAATGTAATAATACCAAATGGATGATATAATATTTCATATTAGAGAAACTTAACTCAAACAAGATCCACAGAAAACCTTCCTCAATCTAAATCCTTCTCCTTCCCCATTTCCTCCTCCTCTACCCCACCAACCCCAAGAAAAAGCCATGAAAACTCGAAGACAGCCAATTAGGAGACACTATTGCATGTGACTGGGAAGATCCTTTTAATAACTGATGAGGGAGGGGTGGCTAGGTGGCGCAGTGAGTAGAGCATTGGCCCTGGAGTCAGAAGGACCTGAGTTGAGATCTGGCCTCAGACACTTAACACACAAACAAAAAAATCCTAGCCGTGTGACTTTGGGCAAGTTACTTAACCTCAACTGCCCTCCAAAAAAATAAAATAAAATAAAATAACTGATGAGGGAAACTATCAAGAACCTAGATGGTAAAGGTGTAAAGCACCAGGTCTGGAGTCAGGAAGACCTGAGTTCAAATTTGACCTCAGACACTCACTGTGTAACCCTAGGCAAGTCACTTAATGTCTGCCTCAGTTTCTTCAACTCTAAAACAAGGACAATAGGGGCAGCTAGGTGGCACAAAGGAAAAACAGAAACAAAAACAAAAAGCAAGGACAATAATAGTATCTATTTTTAAAAGGTTGTTATAAGGACCAAATGAGATAATATTTGTAAAAAGTACTTACTCAGCACAGCACGTGGAACATAGGAGGTACTATATAATGTTTATTCCCTTAATCTCCCTATTAATGACTAATAAACCAAACAAAAATAAAAATCATATTTCTAGACATTAAGTTTATAATCTTTGAGAATATTTATTGTCAATGACATGTAAATCATTTGCTTCAGAATATTACCCTTGTGTAGAAATCCATCTTGCCCTATGAGAGGGCAAACTGGAGGAAGGAGTAATCAGTATGCTAGCCATCTTGGAGCGGGGAGTAGGGGAGTGATGAAGAGAAAATGTGGAACTCAAAATCTTGTGGAAATGAATGTTGAAAACTAAAAATAAATAAATAAATTCTGAAATGGGGAGGGGGGGAGAATTTTACCCTTAAGTGCATCTAACTTGTTCTGCTCTGCTTTAAAACAAACACGTGAAAGACTTCATTTTAAAATTCAAAATTCTATTTCTATAAAGACCACAAGATATAAAATAATTTCCTAATGCTTTCTTAAAAAACCTATGAAAAGAAATTTGTACTTGTAGCTATTTAATGCAACAGATTACCTCTATAAAACAAGTAGAAATGTAAATTCATAAACCTATGTTTTCATTTAATAACATCAGCCTTTTGAACAAATATTCTCATCCCCATACATATTTATAAGAATTCCTCAAAAGTGCTTTTAAGAAGGCATACAAATTAATGTCCAATTACTAAACACTTACTTTAGCTTTTTTAGTCCTCTACAGAAAATTAACTTTAAAGTTATTTACTGTGTAAATATTGTATTAAAAATCTTAAACTCTTTTTTATTGAGTTCCACACCTCAGAATGCCTACCTCTATGTCTTTACAGTAACTAACTGGATCTCACCACACAATTGTCAGAAACTAATTGGAAACAAAATGTCTATTACATAACAGGTATACAAATGTATTAAGAGTATATAAAAATAAGTAGGATTCATACCTTGAACTAATCCATAAGTGAGTTTTTTTTCCTTTCCTTAATATTAAGCTTTTCAAAAACCAATTGAATAGAAAAGCTTATTAATTCTTATGTCTAACACAACCATCTCTGAAACTAATAGATAACAATTATACTTTTTATACAAAATACTCATATATTAATTTGGACACCTTAATTTCAAAATTCTTCAGCTAATCCTATTGAAAAATGTTCTTGCTAACACTACATATCCTGATGTTAAGCAGGGTATTATTATGCCTAAAAAGAAATTACTTTAAAAAAAGACCAACCTCCCAAGACTCAAAAGCACTCATTTATTTACTATATATTACTAATGTATAAGGGTTAAGACTTTGATATAGCTCTTAACATTCACTTTGATGTCAAGAAGCAAAAGGGTATTATGGATGCCTTTTTGCTTATTCTTAAAGAACATATATTTTTAATATCTTTGAGAGAACCAAATGTCACTTCAAACTCATGCTTCAAATCAGTTTGCAAATATATTTATATTTATTCTCCATCTACTTAAGTCCCTGTTTCATATTTGAACACCCAAAATGTAAAAGCCAAAGTTAATGTTTTAAGACTAAATTTGATTTAAAAGGCACATTCTGTATAGTAGTGTGCTATTCTTTAGCTTTATGCCTCTATAGATTCACACAAAAATCACCAGGAAGCAACTAAAGAATTTACTCTTCTTTAAGAGAACTATTTAAGAGGATAACAAAAAGCATAAAGGGAAAAATAATCCCTTTTCCTAAAAGAAAAATAAATATTTAACAATGGCATCAGAGAATTCATTCCATTTTATTAGCTAACTGTAGAATGCCACAAAGTAACAGCTAGTAAATTGTTTTCCTTTAATTTGAATGTACATCTTGCATATGAAAATCTTAAGTAAAAAATGAGTCACTCAGTTCAATATTCTAGTCCCCTCACTTATTTAATAAACATATAAGAGAAGTAAAAACAACTCTGCTTCTAATGCTAATTTTTTATAGTATGGCCAAGGAAGAAAAAAACCAAGCTGTTTTGTGATTTTATATCCTATGTATGATATTAACATAAGTCTACAGATAGTATCTCTTACCCTGTCTCTTCCAAAAAATGAATTTGCCATACATATAGCAGAATGTAATGAATGATAAATGTGATTTCACTGATTTATTTTATCAACTTCGTTGTCTCTTAAATAAAAATTCAACTTGACCAAGAGGTGGTGCTGTATCCCCATTTATAAAGAACACAAGTCTTCTATAGTATTCTAATACTGTTGAAATGATTTTCAAATTGTTTGAATGTTCTTCTTCATTCACCCAAACTAGAAAATGTTTTCATAAGACATTTAAAGTTACTTTTAAACTGATGAGCAAAATTATTTAAACTAACTTTTAAATAGCATTGTGGTGATGGCATAGACTTCTAGTAAACATTCATTAATGCCAAGCCTGTCCTTAAAATACTGTTGGAAGATACTAAAATTAGGGGTAAGAAATTAAGTTCTGATTTCACTTTAACAAAAATGTTAGTGATAATGACAGTAATGATTTATAGAGAAGTTTTTGTATCTTTCCTAGAACTTAGTTCTCTCTACACACATAACACTATGTTCTTAGGAATAAAGCCATTTGAAACCTGGGTTCAAAACTCAGAGTACAACTCAGAAACTCATGTTTCTACATGAGGATGTAAAACTGATCACATTTTAACCCTTGGCCTTCTAAAAAAACTAAACACTCATCAAGTTTGCAAAGTTTGAACTGTTATGATCTTAAGAATCTCTAGTTTTTAGAAGGTATTTTTTATAGCTACCTTTTTTATGGAAATTGATTTAAGAACCACCTTTATAACTACAATATAAACAAATTCTCAGAAATGTCAAATATTAACTATATATTTTAATTCTGACATGACGCATTTCTCCTTATGAATTATCATAAATGTTTAACCTCTGCATTTATATACTAACAATATTTTCATTCAATTTATAGGATAGAAAATTCTGAATATTCTTTTGAGTTACTCATGAATAAATCCTATTTTTGAAAATCTGCAAATTAAAGAATCCAATGATATAGACTATCCCACAAGAATAATCTATCTAAAGTTATTAATTTAATGCAAAATTGAGTAAGAAGATAAGGAAAAAGCATAAAGCAGTTTTAGTTCTTTTTCACTATATAAAATGTCACCTCATTTTAGAAAAGAAAAGGAAAAAAGACACTAAGAAAAATTACTGCCCTGTTTTAGGAAAAACTACATAGTACAGAAGGTTATTTATTTCCAGCTCATTATTCAAAAAGGAAAAGAATACAGCAGAGGAGAAATAACTTTAAAATTATAATTAAAATAATGACGTCCCTTTGACAGATTCTTTTTAATGATAAGAAGTGTAAGTTTTCAAGTTCTTTTTGACATAAAAAGGACACCGATCATTGCTAGTAATGAATGAAAAATCAAAGCACTACAGAATTATAGTTCTGTGGGGAAACTTTACCAAGTACACATATAAAATATAAATATTATGCAGATTGAAAACAAAGGTTCCTTAATTAACACTTTGCCAGACTGGTAAAGCCTAAGGACATCTCAGAATAATATTTTTAAATGCATAAAATAACATACCTAGGAGCACAAAGGAAATCAATTACATAAAATAAAAAGTTACCAAAATATTTTAAAAACCAGTTTATGGCCACCATGTTATTCTACTATAGAACAGACTCTTGCAAAATGGTCAGTCTACATTGTTGTTCTATCACTTAAAAAAATCTAAATGTAATAAAAACTAAATTACTGGCCTAATTATATGAGGTAAGTTTTAATTCAAATTTATACTAAGAAAAATGTGAAAAAAAGCACAGATCAACTAAAAGAGCACTGAAGTGCCTAATCCCCAGGAAATAAACTATATCCTTCATGTACTGGTTTCCTCCAAAAGAATATACTGAGTAACAGGAATAATCTGACACCTTTATTCCCCCTTATTTCTCCTACCTATTTACCCCTATCTTTTTAATTTTACTTAACTTGACTCACAGATGTCCTTTAACCTTTGGGGGCTATATTAAAGTTGAAATAATTTTTTTCCTGTTCTACATAGCATGAATATTGCCAACAAGCTACAGAAAAAAAAGTAAAATGTTTCAAAAAGATTGCAGTTCCATTTTTTAAAAGCATTTGAAGAGACGGCAGATTGGGGGAAATGGTAATCAGTATGCTTGCCAACTTGGAGTGGGGGTAGGGGAGAGATGGGGAGAAAAGCTGGAACTCAAAATCTTGTAGAAATGAATGTTGAAAACTAAAAATAAATGAATAAATAAAAAGCACAACTGAATTTGCTTTTATGTATTTGGTGGCCATTAACAAGTAAAATTAAGAAAATAAAAATAATTGTTCAAGTTCTAAAGATTATGTGAATTTCTTTTGTTTTACCACTTATGAAATAATTTCTCCCACAAACTCTGGGCAGCCTGAGTTATATAGTAATACTCTGAAAGACAGGGTGCTTCATTACAAAATGTCAATAATTTCTTAAAACAAGTCTACAAAAAATGTGTACTTGATTATTAATTTCTTTTTATGTCTCCTACTAAATTTTAATATGTGCTTTTGAAAAAAAGTGTAATCTTGTTCCATAAAAGCCACTGAAAGATTGGAGTATCTTCACAAAAGTGATATAATATTAAGTGTCTTTATTATAATTCATTTTAAGTCCTTTCATAATGTAATAATATGAAAAAGATTCTTTCAAACCAGATATAGTAATCTACACACAACGGTTGCTGAAAAAGTGTTTGTTGAATGAATTTACAATGAATGAACTCTCTTAGTAAAAAGAAAAGCTGTCCTTTCTCCAATTCAGGAAAACAAAAAAAAAATAGTTTCTAGTTCACAAAATTATTTATAAATTTTCTAGTATCCTTCCCCTAATCTCATTGGTGCTGAGAACAATATTTATTCAATATATATGAAGAATGTCTTATTATCTAAGGATAAGGGATATTGGAAAAAGGCCACAAAAGGAATCCACTTAAAATAACATTCAAAAGTTAACATTGGAGAGTGAGGGGGTGGCTGGTAGGGGAGGGATGTATAATTGGGCCTTTACGCTAAAAAATGAAATAAAATTAGAAAATAAATATTTTATCTTATATTTAGTAACATGTAGGCTATAACTGTGTTAATACTTAGAATGATGAATCATGTTGATTTTTTTCCTGTTTTTACCAAAATTCAATTTTCCTACCAAACAGTATGCTTCACTTTATGTTTTACTTTCTTGCAAAATCATAAGAGGGGTTCATTGCTTTTTGGGGTTTTTTATTTCTTTTGGGGGGGGGTCATTGTTGCAAAAATATTTGAGGGCTTCATTAATTTTGTCAAAAAGCCTCTCAATCTTTTGAAACTCAAATTATTCACTTCTGCAGTAATTACTAACAATCAGCCAAAAAGTGACCTACAAAACTTAATGGAAAGGGTAGAAATAGTGAGGAGATGTTTTGAGTAGACATTATTTAAGTTCACTAATGAATATTTTCATGTTATGATTACTTTAGCTTCCCTCTGTAGCAGCACAGTGATACAGCATGGTGTAATGGGTAGAAAAGAATAGTTGCCAGTCTTCATTGGGAGAAAAAGATCTATACCAATGAAATCACAGAACCAAACCAAAATAAAATCCCACTTCTAAGGAACTGGTATAAGTGGGATACTTGGATAACAAGGGATCCTATGTAGTTGAATGATTCAATAAAATCAGTTTTCTCCCCATAAATAAAATATAATTTAAAAATTACTTCATCTATACATCTGACATCTTTAAATAGCAGTGGCTCCTAATACTTAAAATTTAAGACCTCTCAACTGTCCTAGGCTCCATCAAGAAATCTAGAAATGAACAATGAAATTCAGTAAAGGAATTTATTATTTAGAAGACTTTGCAGTACTTTCTCCAGTAAACCAACCATTTTTTTCAGTACAAATAACTATACCTAATTATCGTTTGCCAGGTTTGGGTTTTTCTTTATACAATTTAAAAAGGAGATACATTGGTACAGATGTGTGCAAATATTTTTCTTCTATAAAAACTCAATTCTTTCAAGTTTTACAAATACACCTCACATAGAAAGGTTTGGATTTACATCATAACTATGCCTTTGTTATTACTACATAAAAGTAGTTTTAAACACATTACAGGAGACAAAACAGTATAAAGTCCTGCTACTGACATGGTGTGTGGTGCTAATGATTCAAGTTATGTTTTTTTTCATACATTCGCAAACATAGTTTTACATTGTAATAAGATGCAGTGACAAATAAAAACATACAGGTCTTTAAGAATGGGCAGAAGAGTAAAATTCACATAATTTAACCAGAAAAACAAAAATTACATTTCAAAGCTAGTGAAATGTTGAAATCATAATGCAAACTTCATAGAAAAAAATTGAGCATAATATAGATATATTTTCTAAATATTCCATATATTTTACTATAGGAAACTGAAATTATTATGATAAAGATCTACACTTGGGAATGCAAAAAACAGAATTAAAAAAAACAAGGCCAAGTTGCCCTGTTCATGGTGTGTTTGGCTGTCCCTGTTCACCGATTGGTGTTTCTTCGATAAGAGATGGGTCCCTAGGTAAGTTATCCTCTTTGTAGGAGCTGATTGAAGCACTGCATGTGAAATTCAAGAGTCTTCAGGAAGAACTAAATAACGTAGACACAATAACAGGATAAAATGTCTGTCGAGAACCTGAAAAAAAGGGTAGATGTCATAGAAAAAAATCATTAAATATTTCTCTCCAAATCTTCTGATATGAGGGTAAATGGACCTAACTTTCCAAATTAGTGTTCCTATAACTAAAAAGCCTAAGCAAAAAAAAAAAAGTTCAATAAAGAACACAATTCTTAGAGAAAATTCTGGTAATATATTACAGTATATTTAGTCTATAATTTGGGGGGGGGAAGAAATCAGGTGTTTAATTTCAGACCTCAAAATTTTAGGTTAATGTTCTATCACTGTAGATAGTATATAAAGTTTATTTGATTATCATCCTTTACATATCTGACTCAAAGATGCTATGAAGTGACAAACAAAAAAAAATCTGAAAAAGCATTCATCCAGACAATGGGCACAAAAAGCAGCTCTTCTAATAAAGTATAGAAGAAAAAAAATTACTCAGTTATTACTCAACTACAATAAAGAGCAAACAAAGAGACTTGGATTTAAGAATGTTAATATAAATATATGTACATATGCATATAAAAATCCAAAGGTAAATTTTTTAAAATTAGAATTTTGCTTAGATTGAATGGCCTAATGCTTTATTTTATAAGTGATTAAAGTGTATCTAAATGAAATATATTTTTACAAAGAACACATATGGATATGGCCCCTTTTAAAATTAAATCCATGTGTTTGGGCAACAAGTTCTCTATGGAGAGAACATCATCTTTAGTAATAGGAAATGAAGCTCTTCTCAGCTTCAGTGAAGCCACTTAAAGTGACCTAAAGGAGTAGAACTGACTTCTAAGCTCCTTATTACCAACAAAGACAGCTTAGACAAAGGACAAGTACATATATTTCTGACTAGGATTTTTTTATGCTATGATACTATGAAGCTATCAAAGTAAGTCCTATACAGCACTTAGGAGCTACTTTATCACACATCTTTGCTCAGACGTAAAGGAACAAAACAGTACCAAAATTAAAAATTCCTATTTTAAATGTAAGACAAAGTTAAGTATTAACACCGAATATATGTAACATATATGCTTCAAAAGCAAATGGACTCAATAAACTTCCTGACTCTATGCCTCGATTTTCCAATAGTTGTTTTTTACATGTTTTCCACTGAATATTTTCATGACTTCTTAATTACAGAACTCAGCTCTCTTAAGCCCTATTGTCAACCATTTTTCCTATATTCCATTTATTGCTCAGTTTTCTTTGTTTTTAATAAAGGGGCAATGACAAAACATGATATAATAGAGTAATGGATTTGAAGTCAGAAGAAATAACCTAGATTTAAATCCTACTTACTGTGACCCTGGGCAATATCACTCCCACATTCATTTACTTTATTGGGAATGATAATACCAATAGTGCTATTTTGAGGATTAAATGAGGGTGTATGTGCGTGTGCATGTAAAACACTTTGTAAATGTTAAGGCACTATAAAGTTACCAATCATCATCACAGAAGGTGGAAGAGGTATTACCTCATAACACAAAGAACACCATGCTGAATCAAAATACCTAGGTCAGTCTTTGCTTAATAGCTACCTCTGAGCCTCAGTTCCTTCATCTGCTAAATAATGATAATTATTCTTACAGGACCTACTTCACTGGATTGCTATGGAAAAAGCACTTGGTAAATGTCAAGTGCTAGATAAATGTGAGCTGCTATCATAAAACACAGAACTGAATACTATCCAGAAAGTGTTGAAATATTTTGGCATATGGAACCTCATAATAATAGTAAAAAAAAAAAAATCAAAAGATCATTGGTTCTAGAACTAAAAGGGACCCCAGAGGGCATCCTGTCAAACCCTTTCACTTGACATATAAGAAAAGTGACATTCAGGGTGGTTAAGTGAACTGCCCAAGGTCATAGCAAACGTCTTCTGACTTCAGGGCTACTTTCCACTGTATTACACTACCTCCCAAAAGCAGTGCACACCTCAGCAAGCTATTGATATTATATAAATTTTAAAATAATTTAAGATGAGTAATATTTACCTAAACTTCAACAGTCTCCTGTATTTTAAAAATACATGCTGCTATAATTTTCTTGGGTAAGATTCAGAATATTTCAATATGTTAAGCACTGCTTCAAAATTCAGAAGACAAAATAAACTAGGGCAAAGAAAATACTGTGTTATCGTAAGTACTAGAGATATGAATTGAGAATAGAAAAAATGCTTACTGAAAAGCAACAAAGAATAGATGTTACAAGTAAAATATAAATATGATAATATATAAAATGATAAGATCTTCCTCTTTGGAATAAAAAGGAAAAAACATGCTGACATAGAACAACTGTGGATCTATCCATTTCCACAATGCCAATCTGCAAAGGCTACGTCATAAACAAGCCTTACAAATATTTTTTCAAACTGTGTTTATAGAACAATCTGGTTATTCCTCATTCTCTGAGACATATGCATTGATATAATATAACAGCACAACTAATTTGTAAGAATACCTCCTAGTAGAACAGGCAATCCAACCATTTCTCAAGTCGTGATTGGTTAGTGACATTTCTGTGCTTCAACCAGATAAGTCTTTCTGAAAAACATGCCACAAATTTGGACCAATCAATCAATAAAGCATTTGGTCAAAGCTTGTTCATCTGAAAATTGTAGATGTCAATCAAAAGGGTTAGAATGAAGGTTCCAAAAACAGGTTTACCCAAAAGTTTTCAAAAGTAGTAATTATCTTAGGTGAATGTAAAGGCATGCCTAGCCAAAAATTATTTCCTTAAATTATAAATAAAATCATAGAATCTGTGAGCTGGATCATTTGAGATAGATTTCAAAATCTTCATTTTACAGAAAAGCAAACTGAGGGCTAGAAAAAAAAGTTAAGCTATTCTAATTCAAATGGCTATTTTGTAAGAAAGGAAAATGAGCGTTCTCTAACTTATTTATATCTTATTTCAAATATATGACAAAAAAGTTTAATTCTGTTCCTTTAAATAATTTAGTAGTCTGTCCAAATTTAGAAGGGGACAAGTCTTTCAGATTTACCATCAACTAAAATATATTAAGTACTTATATGTCAGCTACTATGGATACAAATATTAAAAATGAAATGTTCTGCCTTCAGAGAGTTCAAATCCCACCAAAAGAAATAACACGTGCGTGTAAGTATAAATAAAAATGTATACAAATAAACTGGTGGGAATAGGTTACACTAGCTGGTGGGGGATGGCGGAGGTTGCTCAGAAAAAACTTCATATAGGTGGAACTTGTGCTGAGCTGTGAAGAAAGCCAGGGATTTCAAGAGGCACTGGTGAGGAGGAAATTAATTTCAGGCAGCTAAGATGTCTGTACAAAGGCAAGATGGATTGTTGTATTTCAGAGCTGCAAGTTGGTTATCTACTAGTCTAGCCTGTACTTGACCAAAAGTCTCCTTTTTAAGTCTCTTAATAAGTGGTGATTATCCAGATTTTGACTGCAGATGACAAGTTAAAGGGAACGTACTATATCCTAAGAAAGCTTAGTCTCCCCTACTGCCATTGCTTAATCAACATCTCTGAAGAAATATCTCCCAAATCTCTCCTTATCAGTCATGAGCTTTCCTGTCCTTCGTTTCCATCTACCTGCTGAACATCTACATGAATATCCTAGATCCTAAATCAAATAAAATGTGTGTGTATATATAAGTGTGTGCATACCACTTTTCAGACCTTAGAGTGCTTTATTAATGCTAGCAATTATTATTATATCCTAAACTTTAACATCATATACATAAATTGTGCGTATATAGTTGACATTCAAGAAACATTGTTGATTATATTTTGTATTTGACCCTTCTCGATGACCTAGCTCTAGATCTACTCCCTTTTGATCCCTCCAAACCCTATAACTCAACTGATAATCATTTCCTCTACCTTGGAACTAATGGCTTAAAAATCACAAAATAAAAGAACTTGAAAGCAAAATAGGGATGAGATGACCTTACAGATGAAGAAATTAAGCCTTACAATTTAAAGTGACTTTCTCTATTATAACAAAGATCATTTGAAGCAGAGTCAGAATTAGAATCATGCCCTCCAGTCATGCTCTCCTAACTCCCAATCCAGTGCTTTTTTCAAAGAGACCAGTTCTTCAGCACCAAAGACTAAAACCACCTCCCAAAAGGAAGGAAAATTTTGTAACATTTACCAATTACACAAATGATTTGTCACATTATATTAAAATATAATAATACCATGGCACAGTGTCAGGCACAATTGACCTCAGAGTGCTGAAGAAGTGATTCAGATCTTTCCTCATACACATGTTGGCTGTGACTTTGGATGAATCACTTAACTTCTCAGTGCACTATAGTGCCTATAATCTTTAAGATTATAAAATGCATAACAAATGAAGAGTTTCTACATTAGTAGAAAGATTTTTCTCATATGAAGTTCTCTACAGCAGAGGCATCAAACTCGCTGCTCAACCTCCAGAGCTCTTTCCTAACCAAATAAAATATAATTGGCAAACATTTAATAAAGAAAAACAGAATACAACATAGATAATGTTAATGTTAATAGATAGTTTGGTTTTCTAAGTCAGTATGCGACCAGCAGAGGTCTATTTTTATCTGAGCTTGATGCCACTGCTCTATACCAACTAAATCACAGATCTGGTTCCCACTCCCCTTTACATCCTCACCCCCAAAAAATACGAGAAAGGATAATACTATTAAGAACAAAATCCTCCTTATCAAGAATATCTCCTATACAGACAAAGTAAGTGGTAAAGACATTTGTGATTTAAGATTTTAATTTAATAAAGGACACGAAGAACTTAGTATATAAAAACAGGTGTTATAATATTTTGTTGCAACTGGAATCTATCCACAGTATAATAGGCACAGGTGATACTGATTCCATGTTAACTATCATGATATTTATTAAATGAAATTAAGAACTAGGGAGACAAAAAAGAAGCAATGTGCTCAGCTAAGCTCAGCATTTGCACTGCAAAGAGAAATACATTTTAAATTAGGAGAAACAAAGCCTCAACTTGAGGCAATTAATTCAGAGAATTACTTAAAATTCAAAGAAGTTTTAACCATAAAACTCTTATAAAAGCATCACTCTATAAATTTAATATCTAATGTTGATGTTAAATGGCAAAAGAATTTTTGTGCCTTTACAGCAACCCTCTGATGTTTTCTCTGAGAATTAGCCCTGAGTAAAAATCCCTAGGATTCAATCCAACAACAAAAGTGCTAAAGATAAAAAGAAAAAAAAATCCCTCAAGGAGCTTATGTTCTTCCAAGAGGAGAATACATCAAGGCAGCTAGATGGTATCCATGTAGACTGCTGGTTCTAAAGTCAAGAAGATCTGAGTTCAAATGTAGCCTCAGAAACTCCCTAGGCTCTCTCAGTCTGGGCAAGCCAGCCACTGCTTTCTTAACTGTAAAACTGAGGCCAATGATATGACCTACTTTACAAGGTTTTTGTGAGGATCAAATGAAAGAGTAATTGTGAAGTGCTTAGTATAAGTACCTGACATATAGTAGGCACTTAATAAATGCTTTCCTCTTCATTCCTTTCTCTATCCTTCCCCACCACGTGCAAAAGTAAGCATAATGTTAATAAAAGGTAACTTCAAGGAACAGATCATCCCTTTGCAATTGTGTAATGTCAAAGGACATGAAGATGTCAGTCTGGACCTCAATTTCTTCACATGTAAAATGAAGGACTGATTATGATGTCTAGGGCTGAATCTATGATGGGCTTCCATTTTCAGCAAATGACAACAAAACATGATAAATATAATATTTTGCATCTTCTCAAAATGTTATAGCCAATCCAAAAAGGAGCCCAGTGAGAATTAATGCATTAGCCTCTACAAATGCCTCCTTCTACCTCAGTTAGATAAGCAGGTCAACAAGATTAGTTCACTAATAGACTCCAACATAATCAGTCAATTCCAAATGTGTTTTGCATTTTGGTAAATCTAATTCTATTTCTTCAAACTGCATCCATCTTTGCAGACTTAAATAGACCCCTGTCCTCTCCAAGACAAGCTTTGGCTATAAGTTACAGATGGTAAATGCACATCATATAGCCTCATACACTTATATGCTATTTAAATATGTTATCTGAGACCAGAGAGTCTAATATTTGAAAACCAATAAAGCTATAATCTTTAATTAGATTATGGTTAATCAATTATAACTTTTCACCTTTTATAAGGGGGGGGATGTCATGCTATTTAGTTGGTGGTTGATAGACTGAAATAGAAAACTCTGTTCTTTCACTTGTTAAAATACTAGAATAACAAAATACAACAATGGTTACTATCTACTAAGTTACTTTAATAGCAACCCAACTAAGGTTAGTGAATGTTAAAATTACTGAAAATGTTATTAATATTCTTGAGATTATCTCTCTTTTAACTTATAAAATCTTCCATCAACTCTTTGCAAAGTTAATATGAAACTTTTTTCCATATTGTCTTATATTAAATAATATGATATATTAAGAATATTTAAGTGATTAAGCATTATCATTTACAACTCCAAAACTACTATATACAATGTTTCTAACATATTATCAGAAAAAGTGAATTGTTGAGTGGGCCCTTATAAAATACTAATATAATAGAATAACAATAATATGAAACAGAAACTATTGCATAAGTTTTTGGCTAATAAGTCTTGAGGATTACAGACATAATTGAAAGTTCAACTCTTTCATTTTACTCCTCAGTTAAGTCTTTCTCTTAAAATAGGAAGGAAAGGAGGAAGGGAGTAAAGAAGGATCAGAAGGAGAGAGATCAGTTTACCTTAGCTTTCTGACTTTGAAATAATTAAGCTCCTTAGGCACAGCTAGGTGGCACAGAGGACCTGAGTTCAAATCCAGCCTCAGACACTTAACACAAAAACTAGCCGTGTGACCTTGGGCAAGTCACTTAAACCCAATTGCCCTCCAAAAAAGCAG
Organism: Gymnobelideus leadbeateri; assembly: GCA_011680675.1. Taxonomy (NCBI): domain Eukaryota; kingdom Metazoa; phylum Chordata; class Mammalia; order Diprotodontia; family Petauridae; genus Gymnobelideus; species Gymnobelideus leadbeateri. Next base: position 494,884 of record WOXC01007269.1, on the reverse strand, counting down.
AAAGAATGGAAAGAGAGAGAAAAGGAAAGGAAAGGGAAGGGAAGGGAAGGGAAGGGAAGGAAGGGAAGGGAAGGAAGGGAAGAGAAGAAGAAGAGAAAGAAAAGAAAAGAAAGAAAGAAAGAAAGAAAGAAAAGAAAGAAAAGGAAAAAAGGAAAGGAAAGGAAAAGCTCCTTGAAGGCAGGAACTGTTTCACTGTTGTTTACAATCAATAGACTGAACTGAGTTGAACTAATTTTTTAAACCAAGTCTTGACTTGAATCAGTTGTCTTATCTTAAAGTAATGTGTTTCAACTGAACAACAGCTAAACAGAAGAAACTATCCTGAATGATAAGGGAAATGCATAATCTAATAATTAATCTCCCCATAAAAGGATCGGGTGTTTGTTTATAATGTCCTAAAGCCATAAAGTTTACAAAATAAAGTTAATACCAAACGGTAGAAATCAACTAATTTTTTTCTTAGTGTATTTCTATAGAAAATAGGACAAAATGTTTTCTGAAAAAAAGAAAAATGTTTTTAAAATTACTCAATTCTTTACTTCTGATATGCCTTATAATGCACATACAGTCTAATTTAAATAACTGTTACCTAGAGTGATACATGTGTTCACACTGCCTTATTTCAAATGAAAAAAGGCTTTGAAAGACATGTTTTCCTTTGTCTAGGACCTGACTTAATCAAAAAAGATTTAAAATTTGTATCCAATTTCATCTTTTTTCAAAGAAATTTAAGGATACATTTGTAAGTTCCTTTAGCAGTAAAAAGGACCAAAAAAAAAAGACACTGCATCTTAACATGCACTACAACCGCTTGTTGAAAATCAACTCAGAATTATAGCGTAATCAATTGATTAAACTACAATGAAAAATACAACTCATTAAATAAAATTTCCCCTCTACTTTCTAATCAAAATATACAATGATAACATATCCACAAATTCAGTTTAAGTATAATGACAAAAAAAGCAAAACAACCCAAAATTCCTCACATAGCAGAATTCAGTTTCTGATTGAAAAGACTGGAGGAGGAGGGCTGAGATGGAAAGCTAAAAAAGGATTTTATTTGCCAATAAAAAATACAAAAATATTTATTTAAATCATAAAGATTATCTAAATTATTATTTTCTACTTTTAAATGTTGAAATACTAGCTTTTCATTAAATGTCATTATAAAATTTTACATTTCTTGGCAACAAATAGTAGTATAAGAAGCAAATATGCTTTAAGAATTTTAATACATAACTTTATAATGTTATTAGATTTGTCATTAAAACACATTATATATCATCTCAACTTGAAACAAAGGCCTAAATTATCTAAATTTTTAATCTTATTTTCATTTCCAAAGAAATGGAAATGCATACTTTTTTCTCCTAATTAGTAATAAAATAACTCAAAATCAAAATTAACTTTTTTCTTCCATCTAAACCTTATTCAGAACTGAACACCTTTCAGCAGAGCTTTACATATTAATTCATTGTTAATTTGTTCCTATAAATTTTACCTAATCTGTTTCAAACCTTAGCAGCAATACATAATGTACTTTAGCCATAAAAGAAATTCCTAATGTACATGTAAGAAAATTCAAAATTAAAGTCTCTAAAATACATTTTCCAACTACATTATTTAATAATTCACACAAAATGTGTCAAATATCTTTCAAATATTTTAAATAAACAATAAAAAACAAAATAAGCATATCTTGAAAAATCCACATAATGTGGTACTTAAAATTATGAAAAGAACACAAAATTAAAGATCTCCAATGCACAGAATGAAAGATCCAAAACAACTTCATATAACAGGTATGCTTAAAGGGACAAAAAAGAAACATACAGCTACTAAATTCATAGACATCTCAGGATTAGCTTTCTCATTGATGTATAATTTTGGTCTTAAGTTCTTTCAGTAACTAAACCTCTTTGGATGAGATCCAATTGGGTCTGACCACCTGATTATGCTAAAAAAAATTTAGCACCATTCTATTAAGATATCAGGATATCATTATACAAAATACAAACTTTTGTAAAAAATTTCCCTTGTGTCATATAATAAATTATGCCACTCTGGCTATCCCCCTGACCCTCTCCAATGTTCTGGTGCCAAATAACTGAGGCCACTGCCAATGTTAAACTATTATGTCAGATAGCCTTCAGAATAAGTTATTAGCAATGAAAAAGCTATTTATGAAATATAAATATATGTATATATCTTAAATTGATGAACTACTTGGAGACTGATATGATCCTTATACTAGATCTCCCTCTAAAAATATACCAAGTGGTCACTAAATACAATTTGAGTATTTTTTTTAAACGCTTCCTTGATATCAATGGTAGAATACGGTCTACAAGGTTAGATGCTCAAATTTACATGAGAGTGATAGCTTTCTGTGAAATACATGTGCTTGTTATATAATAGGAAAGTTTACATATTTTTTAAAGACCATGAATATTGTGGGGGTTTTAGAAAGAATTGAGAGGGAGAAAAAAAATTTACTTTGTTCATTAATGACCTATAGAAAAATAAGATTTTAAACTTTATAGCAGGTCTATTAGACATTTCTAACTAGGCAAATTATTTCAGTAAGTTTTAAAAACTTTTCTCATTCCATACTGATTTGTAAAATGCCAATTATTTTTGAAACAGCAGTGAATGAAAGTTAACAAAATGTTAAAAAGGCTACAAACCATAACATAAATACTACATGTTAATGTATTGTTTTCAGTTTAAAGAGTCCAAATTTTTAACATCATACTTTAGATATATAAATAGTACACTGTTTGAAAATGAAAAATTAATGTATTTAAAAAATAAATTTTGTTCCAATCTTGTTCTTAAGCAATTATATATATTTTTAGTTTATTTAAAACGCTTGGTTCTTTTACCCATTTTTATTATAATGGGCATCAAAGTGGACAAGGGTCACAAAAGAGGTTTCCATTTCTTAAAAATAGCTTAATTGGAGCTCTATTAAGTCCCATCATGTATTAATTATGTAGAAGTAAATATTTCAATGCTACTTTTCTAAATTTTCTTCAAACATGTATCTAAACAGGAATTTTCTCCCTAACAAAATGATTGAAATTTTCTTCTGAAAATCTGAAATTTGTTGTGTATTTATTTGTTTTTAATATTTCATACTCTGAAGGCTGATCACAATTTTTAATAGTTATGTTTTTTCAAGTTTTAAAAAGTGATAGTTATAGTACCATACTAAATTTAAGGCTTAAATATCTTAGGTTTACCCAACAAACAAAGTATGCAAACACTTTCAAAGCTCTCAAAATCACAATAAACATGAAAACATGTATTAATTTTCTGATTAGAAATGCATAATTTATAAATCAGAAGTGAAAGCATGTTCTAAAATCAATATGTAAAACTTGACTTAGTTCACAAAGAGAATGGAATTTGTTACAAAGTAGAAATTCAATCAAGTAGGAAAATTAAAGTAATCAAATACAGAAACTACTATTGTGTACACATTTATGAATTAATATCATATTTTCATTCCTAAATCACCAGTTTGGTATGAAATTGTAGTAACTTTGTTTTTAATAGAATGTTCATTTCAGTGAAGGGAAAAAAAGTTTACACAAAAACTACATGAAATATTTACTTGTTACTAAAATGTACTATAATGGTCATGGAATTTTTTATATTTCTAAAATTGACTACATGGATTGATATTACATTAAAAGTATGTAAGTTATTGTTTTAAGTTTTAATCTGATCTTTAGCTCTCATTTTTCAATTCATTTCTAACAAATTAGACTCTGCTTAATAGATCAAGTTCAATATCAGCACAAATGCAGCTTAAAATGAAATTAGGCTTTCAATTTTCTTGCCAAATCTGTGCAAAAGTCAACTAGTAAGATGCCATCTACATGTCAAGCACTTATGACTAAAAGCGAGCAATTAAGTACTGCCTGGTAAGCGGGAAATAGAGGACACAGGCACATTTTATAATAATTTGATTATTTTAAAATGTGAATAACTGGGACCTATAGTATGAAGTAGAAAAATACATCCAAAAATATTTCACTTGAACATAAAATATTTACATTATTGTAGTCATATAACCTTTGTCCTAAAAGGGTACCCATTAAAGCAATGTTCCACTGTGCCACAAACATTTCTCTATTTATTATTAGACATAGGTATTGGAGTTACTTGCTAATTTGTGTAAGTTTGTGTCCTCTAACTTTCTAAATTCACAGGGAAATCAATTGCTGCCCAATTATTATTATCATTCCAAACCCACAGATCAAATCCAATTACAAGTTGTTGGATATCTGGAAATTTCTGTTCCTTTCCCCTAAGTCAACAGAGTAGCATAGAGGCTTGCCAACTAATGGTGGTTTTCCTATATAACTGCATCCTCACCCTTAAAGTCCTTCTTCAACTATCATCATCACTCAATCTTCCCACAAACAAAAACAGCTTTTGAAAGCTGATTACATGCAACACAGAAGCTTTACTATAAGGTTACAAACATAATGAGAGCATCACAATATAGATTGGGAGAATAGGCACTTCCCTAGCATTAATATGTTAAAATATGAACAAAAGTCAGGTCAAGAAAAATAAAACGTCACTTCCCTTAATTTTTTTTCCTCTTAAAACAGAAGGGTTCTAACCGCATAATTTTGTTCTATGTAAACACTGATAAGTGGATAAAAAAAAATCCAAGGCAGAAAAAAAAGAAAAATATTTCACATTATAAACAATACTTGGAAAAAATTTTCTATGTATATCAACTAAATTGAATTCATATTTATGTATCTGCATGTAGAAGCTGTTGATATGCTATCACATATACACAAATATATGGGTATTTTAATCACTGTCTAGTGATTAAACTGTGATTATCACAGTTAATCAAAAAGATATCTATTCTACTTGTTATTTTAGCATTATTAGTGTATTTAATTCCATTAGCATTTCTGGAACTACATATCATTTTTGAGATTTTCTTTTAAAAATAGTATTTCAAGAATCATAGTAGGTCTTAGTATAATTAGTATAGAGATAAATAGGTCCACTTACGCAGAAGAATGCATGATAAAATTCATTAAGTAACTTTAGCATAACCATGCTCCTAAATTTAAAAAAAAATCATTTCCAGCTCTTACACAGTTTCAATTTTGGCTAAAACATAAGAATATCAGAAGGACTCACTAATTATATGAAACAATAGGCAAGAAGCAACGAAAAAAAAAAAAACTGAGCCCAATTAATTAAACAGTTTGCAAGGTTTGAATATTCAAGACAAAAATGTACAGAATTCACTTTAATGAAATATAATGAAAAAAAATTATAAAAATTAAAACTCCTATAGGATCTGGTCCTAACATTTTATAAAAGGGCAAATGCAAGCTAATTTTTAAGTTAATCATCCTAATATACATTGAGGATGATAAAAATATCTTCTAACAAATATAATAAAAGTAGTATTAATACACTTTTATATGAGAAATATATATTTTGGAGCAATCTTTAAGAATAAATAGTTTACTTAATTCTTAATTTCAAATGTTACCTTTTATTCCAAATTATGCAGCTTTATTTCAATCTTAATTTCTAAAAAGCTGCATGTTTTTATATTTATTCTATAATGGTAACCTCCCTTTTCTTTTCTAACCAGAAGAACTAGCTCAGCTAGCAATAAAAAAAAAAAATCAAACTGATAATTTCTCAGAATTTAAGGCTTTAATCATTATCAAAGTATGTAATAAAAATATTTATCAAAAAAACAACTACAGATAAAACGGATTCCTAGGTGCTAGATATAACCTATTGGCCTTTATAGCTACGTTTCTTCAAGAAATTTTCTTTTTCAAATATGTTTTTTAAAAATCAAATTCCTTAGATGTATTTTCTTAGCATTACAACATTCTTCTAATTTCACAACATGAAACTCAAAATATCCCAATGACATTTAGAAATGAAATAAACTTTAATCCACCTCATTACTACCCTAAACTTGAAACATCTAAAAAAATTTTCTACTTAGTGCTGTGCTCCTACCTTTGATTAGGTTCTTTTCTTACCGTTTCCTATCATTCCTTTCTCTGTTTTTATCATTTCACATCTCATTCTCTCTGTTAGCCGGCAGCTTATGAAGCTGGAGTGGCCAGTGTAGCCAGATCAGAGAAAGTGAAACAATTCTTACTATTTAAAAAAAAGAAAGAAAAAAGAAACCAGTTATCTGGGAAAGCATGAGGGGGGCTTTAACCCACCAGACAAGCCTGCCCAACAAACCCAGACTCAAATCAAGTGATTATAACTTCTGATGCACACACATAGAGAGAGCTCTTGGAAAGCATCCAAAAACTTTTTTTTCTTTTTTCTAGTGTCTTTTCTGCAGTCTACAAAGGAGCTATAAGGAATTCAAGTGTGATATAGTAGTTCAGATTTTTTTGAGTATTCAGTAAGAAAATATCATAAATGAAATCATTTTAAATACAAGTACAAATGAAAACTTTTCATGTTTTTTAAAGACGTATCATTTTTAAAAAATATTAAGCCCAAGGGAAATTTCTATTTTATTCCCCCAATTTTAATTACCATTTATGCTAACATAGTCATGAATACTTCGTTCTATCTTTTCTAACTGTAGCAACAAAAGTAGCTAAAGTAATTCTGAATCTTTTAAGCCTGAGTTGCTCCAATATACTGTCATACTTGTTATCTTCACCAAGTAGGATTACTGTATATGTTGACATTTTCAAGATGGAAAAGTTATAATTTTCATTAAAGGTATATGAATATTATTTCTTAAAAAGCATGTCTGAAGGCACTGTCAGCACTCAGACCATGGTAGGTGCTATATAAAGCAAATTAAAGAAATGTTCCCTAAATTCTAAACTAAGAAATGTCTCTAGAAGTAGTACCATGCTTGAAGTTAACATGAAATATATCTGTTGATGGAAATCACTTTAATATTATGTAATCTCAAGATAGTCTGCTATAATTTTTATGTACAAATGAATATAGTATACCTCCATCTACAATGGTTCAAAATCCAATGGAACATACAATACACATAAATATATTCCAATTGAATACATTACCAGGAAGACATTTAACAGGTACATTTCCAAAACCATGCATATTTTCATCTTAGTGGATCATTAAAGAGGAAGAAGGCTATCTTTTCCTCTAAGTGAAGGAGAGATCTCTTACATAAAGCTGAGATGCTACTCATTTATTAAGTCATTGCTGAAGGGACACTGTCCTTTCTATATCTTGCTCATATAAAAATTTTTTTAGCTTTTATCTATTAATGAAACGTGATACTATTGACAATTTTGTGCCACTGATTCTATATTAACACCAATGCTCTGAAGTGCTCCTATTTCTAAGTGTTACATAGGAACAGGGACAAATCAGCACCTTCTCGGCAACTTAAGAGTCTGAGACAGGTGCCTAGAAGCAGCCAGTGGATAAGTGATTTCCCAGGGTCATAGAGCCAATATGTTAGAAGCAGACCTTCTAGAAGAGGCCTTCTTGGCTTTAAGACTGGAGAACAAGCTTCTAAATACTTAGTCTAAACCAAGCTGCTTCACTGAATGCTACATGCTCAGTCTGCATTGTTACCCAAAGGCTTACGCTTTTGCTATGTCATCTTAAGTTACGTGTTTTTTTGTTCTAGGGTTACCTGGTATCATCCAAATTAATTTGATAACTGCCTGCCATATTCTAATGGAACACAAACTTCTTAAAAGACAAGTGCTGCTTTCATTTCTGTCTTTGTTTCCCCAGTTTCTAAGCCCATGTCCAGATACAGCAGTATCATAGAAATAAAATGCTATGTAGTTAGTTATACTTACTGAATAATTAATAAGCATAGGGTATGGGACACAGTATTCTAAAATCTTTAAGTATTTTTTTCTAGGTGTTGGATCATTTGTACCTAGGTAAAATGTTGAAATATGCTAGGATCACCAGGCATACCTAATCTGTTCAATTAAAACCATGTGTTTACTATGGCCCAGACACTGCGCTAAGCACTGGAGATATAAATACAAGCAACCAAGGCAATCCTTAGGCTCAAGAAGTTTATATTCCAATAGGAGGAAATAATACATATGGGATAGGTACCCGGCAACAGAGGGAAAGGAGAAGTGGTACCTGCATGAAGGGCAATATGGCAGGCAAAGAAAGGGAGGTAAAGACAGGAGAAAGCAGAAGAGTGGGATAAAGCAAAACTGGGGTCCTTCCTAAAACAGTGGTCTCTCCAGGGAGAAAACAACCAATTGGGAAATGAGGGTTCTAAGACAAAGGTTTATCTAGGGTGGTAGGGAGGAGATGGAGTCAGGAACTAGTTCAATCTAGACTGAGGTGGAAGATGATTCCTCCTTATGCCCTGTTCATCAAATTTGGCCAAAGGTCAAAGAAGAAACCAAAATTTACTATTCAGCATCTATTCTATGCTACTCTAGTACTATACATAGCCCTTACCCAATAGAATGAAATAAGCAAAAACACATAATACAATCAGTTTGAAAGATAAATCAAGGAGAGAATGAAAGCAAGAAGACCGGGTAGAAAGTTCCTTTAATGAACCAAACTTAAGATAAACAGATCTAGAGCAAAGTGAAAGAATAAGTATGGATGAAAGGCCCTTTAGGAGGAAGATTCAAAAGACCCTGGTGAGGTATCTAACTCAGGACATGAAAGCAGAGGAAGCATAAAAGTGCCACTGAGGTTACTGACCTAGATAGTAAGAATAATGATCTATCACTGACAGAAATAATATAGAGGAGAAAGGGAGCTAAAGTAGGTAGGGAGAGAGGGGGTTGCAAAAAAGATGCTTGGTTTTCAACATAATGAGTTATAGAGGTATCCTTAAGAAAGGAAACTAATAAGCTGGATAGCATCCAAAAGGCAAATAATGATGAAAGATGCCAGGATCATGACACATAAGGATTGACTGAAGGAAATAGGGAGGTTGAGCCTGAAGAGATGATTTAGCTATCTTAAAATATTTGAAGAGCTGTCAAGTGGAAGAGGGATTATGCTACTTCTAATGGGTATTAAGTTGCAAAAAGGCAGGCTTAGGCTGGATGAAACAATTAGTCAGGGGAAGGAAGAATGAGGAATTTTGAGAGGCAATGGATTCTCTTTCTTTGAAAGTCTTCGAGCATAAGCTGGATGACTTATTAGAGATGTTCTAGAACAAAATGATTTCTTATTCATGTAAAGGTTAAAACAGATAGACTGGGATCCTTTTTTAACTGAGTGATAGCAAGATAATCAGAATTATATTTTCTATAGACCTAGGAATGAGACTTTACCAGCTTTACCAGCTGAAAAGTAGTAGTTAAGGTCAGGAAAATGTTATCAGTTCACTGAAGGAGTAAGTTGTTTTTTTTTTTTTTTAATGAGAGAAAACAAAAATATAGGCTTAAGGAATGTCTAATATTTGGATACTGAAGAAGTGGAGACATCTTAATATAGCAGAAAAAGCACTGGATTTGTAGACAGAATAACTGAAGTTGAATTCAAGGTGTACTAGTTACTTATCTCTGCCCCTACGTGTTGTCATCTCTACAACGAAGTTAACCTAGCTCAGGGTTACTTAACCCAGGATCCATGAAGTTGTTCTAATATGTTGTTTACTATTTAATATAATAACATTATATTTTAATTTTTTATTTTGATATATAATTGTTGTTTGATTTTGGTAGTAATATGGTTGTTTTAACTGTATTTCAATAAAATTGGTTCTCTCTGTAATCCTATATAATTTATTTCATGCATTTAAAATATTATTCTGATAAGGGGTCGAGAGACTTCAGTAGACAGAAATTAAGAAGAAAAAAGTTTCAAAAAGGAAAAAGTTTACCAATAGTGTCAGATATGACAGATACAAATAAGAAGAAAGGCAAAGGAAATGGCACTTGAATTTGGCAGCAAGGAACACAATATCTAATATGCTTTGCTCATCTCTGGCCCAAAGCTGGACTTTCAGATGCCCTCAGGACACAGTCATGGTGATGGAATCCTAATAAAGCTGGCCCAAGCCCCAATATTCTAACTTCCTTATAGGCCCCACTGAACAGCAGGTCCACTGCCCCTACCTAGCCACTTTCCCCCACCCCTACACATTTCTGGACATTGGACTGTACTGAATATCTCAAACTAGATGTCTCCAAAACAACGCAAATTCAACATGTCTAAACAGAGAATTTATTATCTTTGTAACCAAACTCTTCCTTCTTCCAAACTTCCTTAATACTGTCAAGGATACCACCATCCTCCAAATCACTCTAAATATCATCCTCAATTCCTCAGTTACACTTATTCACATGTATAATCTGCTGCCAAGTTTTGACATTTCTACTTCTAGATGTCTCATATATGACCCCTTCTCTCATCTGACAGCTGGCATGCTGGTTAAGGACCTCATGACTTCACACCGTCACATTTTCTAAAGTCTCTCTCACTGCTTCAAGTCATCCTCTCCTTGGCTACCAACGTAATCTCTGAGTGAAAATCTGAGTCAGTCTCTTTCACACACACACAGACACACACACACACACACACACACACACACCTCCCCTGATCAAATACAGATCAAATATTTGATTTTTAAAGCACTTTGTAACCTAGCCCTTTCCTAACCTTTCCAGTCTTAACTTTATTCTTCTTTCTACATAGTCTACAATCCAGTGACACTGGCCATATTGCTGCTCCTCCTCAAGAGTAATCCATCTTCTGACTCCCAACTGTGGACCTGTTCACTAGCTGTCACTTATGCCTGGAATGCTTCCCCCTCCTCATCATCACCTCTGGGGTTCTTAAAGAACTCACCTCAAATCCAAACCCCTGCAAGAGGCCTTCTCTATCTCCCTCAATGTTAGAACCTTCACTCTAAGGAACCCCTCCAATTTGCACTAAATATATATATATATATATATATATATATGTAGTTGTTTGCATACTGTCTGTCTAATTAGAATGTGAATTCCTTGAAGGTAACAACTGTTTCTGCTCTTTGTTTGTATTTCCAAGGCTTAGCTAGGTCCCTGGCACATGGTAAGTGCTTAGTAAGTACTTACTGAGTTGATTTGTTGAGATGACCAATGTAGAAATTTGCTTTGTTTGACTATGCATATTTCTTATAAGGATTTTGTTTTTTCCCACCAACTGGAAGGGATGGTGGAATAATTCATTGAAAACATATAAAACAACAGTTGCATTAAAAAAACATTTTCAACATTTGCCCCATCAGAGGATTATCCACTAATACTAAATTCCCAATGGATACCATGTGCCTCCTCCTCTTCATATAATCTAGTAATACTTTCTCTTCAACTGTAAAAGAACCTCAATTTCCTCAACTCCAGATGTGTTTCTTAATTTCCACATACCTCAAATGTACCCTTCAATATCTCACTCCAAATGTGCCTACTCTTTCCACTGTACACTCAGGAACTCAAGGTCAATGAGCAATATATTTCCTTTCATTTTTTTTTGAGGCAATAGGGTTTAAGTGACTTGCCCAGGGTCACAGAGCTAGTAAGTATCTGAGGTCAGTTTTTAACTCAAATCCTCCTAATTCCTGGGCCAGTACTCTATCCATTGTGCCACCCAGCTGCCCCATTTCCTTTCATTTTAAGTATTTTCCTCTTTTGCTCCTTCCATCTTCTGGCACTGAAACCTGGCTCTACCTAGAAAACACTGTATTCCTAGTAATCCTTTCCAATACTGGAAAGACCTGCACTTTAGGAAAGTCATTTTGACAGCTAGAGGAGGGCAGACTAGAGGGGGAAGGACTTGCTGGCAAGGACATAAATCAAAAAGACCACTGTAATAGTCTAGGCATAAAGTGGTGAGGACATGCACCTAGGCGGAGGCAATGTCACAGGAGAGAAAGAGGAATATGGGAGAGATGTTAGAGATAAAAACTGATCGTCCTTAACACCAGAATGGCTACAGAGAGAGTAAGATGTTGAGGATGACACTTAGGGTGTGAGCCTAGAGGCCTAGAAAGGCAATAATAGGGAAGTTAGAAAGAGAGGAAGGTTTGAGGAGAAAGATAATTCAGTTCAGGTGTTGGACATACTGGGTTCAAGATGCCTACAGGACATCTAGTTTGAGATGTCCAATAGGCAGTTGGAGATGAGAAAATGGAGGTCAGCAGAGAGGTTAGGGCTAGAAAAGTAAACCTGAGAATCATAGGGATAGATATATTGAATCAATGGGAACCAACCGCTAAAACATTCTGTAATAACTGTTAGGCAATTTCTTCTCTCATCTATCCTTATTTTTTTCCTAATGAATTTGGCAAATGGCTCACAGACTCCCTCTCCACCTTAATTTCTATATTTGTAATAGGGGACTTCAATATAGACCAAAGTTCATTTAAGTTCATTGCAGTTCCTAAATGTACTCAATTCACACTATCCACACTTGGACACTCCACCTCAAGTATACACAGGGATGCCGCATTCTGATTAGTACCATCGTGCATAATGTGCTCTAATTTCATTACAAAGAACTTTCAATCATAACCTCCTATTATCCCATCTCACCCTATACCAAAACTTAATCCTTGTCCTCACTGTGACTTACAGTTCTCTCCATAACTCTGTTATTTTCCCAGGTCATAAACCTCACTCTGGTGATATTCTCCTCTCTTTCTAATCTTGAACTCTTGGCTGAGAGTTCAACTCCACACTCTCTTCTCAAAATCCTGGTATACATTTGTCCTATCTATTGTCATGTCTTACCAAACTAAAACCCTGGATAACTCCCAACACCAGCCTCTTACACTCCTACTCACAGGCTGCTGAATAAAGCTGGAGGAAGTTCAAAACCATAGGGACCGAATCCACTACAAATGTATGTTATCTAATCTCTTGCTCCAGGAGAGCTCTTCTTCTTCTCTCTTCTCTTCTTCCTCTAACTTATTCTCTTAACTACTCACAATAGCATCTGTTCTAGAACTTCTCTCCTAAAGCCTCCTAAGACTATAAATTTCACAGAAGGTACCAACTCCTACTAGTAGAGAAAATTTCCTTACCTGGAAGTTTCCTAAATCAACAAAATCACTGGTCTATTCCCTATCTCCAAATAACTGGCTAGGTACATGTTATCACCCCCATTAGAATATAAATTCCTTGAGACCCCTAACACTTAACACAATGAATTCAAGGTGTTTCTGGCAAAACTTGTTCATGCAGCATTAGGCAACTTCACTGCAGCCTCAATACTGAACCTACAAAGCACGGGCACTTTACCCAGCACATGCCCTCAGGCCATGCAACTCCAACAAAGCTACTAAAATGCAAAAAGAGGTCAGGAGCAGAAAAGGAAGCCCTGGTCTAGAATTAATGTTGTGGCGAATAAACTGGAAAGAAAATGAGTGTAGAAGTGGAAGTCAAGGCCAGCACAAATTTATTAATGGGACAAGTCTATAAAGTTATAAATAGCTAATACATATAAAGTACTTTAAATTTTAAAAAGTCTTTCACATATGCAAGATGTTCCAAACATCCAGAAGCCATCCTGATTTCTAATACCCAGTCTTCTAAATTAAATCAATTGATTTTATCCTCTCAACAAACATGTAAGTTAAATGCTATTATTATCCTCACTGTATAGATGAGAAAGTAAGGCTGAAAGGAGTTAAATGACTGTCTCAGGGTCACACAACTAGTATCTGAGTCAGGATTCAAATTAGTTCTCTTCCTGACTCCAAGTTAAATACCCCATTGATTTGACCACTACCTCCCTGTTATTGTCTCTTCCTCAAGCAGCCTTAGGAGCAGAACACACAAAATGGGTAAACAGGACCAAACTGAGGTTCAACATTAATATGGCTGGCTCAGTGATGCATTGGAAAAATGAAAGATTTTAAAATATTAGGAGAAACTTCCTTTGTGTTTTTTTTAACTTGGTAACATTTGATCACAACAAACATCTGCTAAGCACCTACTTAGGAGAGGAAGAGGAACTATGTTCACTTAACATTAAATATTATTAAGGTCAGGCTAAGAAAATATCTGCTTATATAAATCCCTGATTCCTCTATAACTCAATGGTTCCAAGGTCAGAACTATGGTCTGTTCTTTCCATTGGCTCAAGGTGTAATGGAAATGCAGATTTAAAGATCTTTCCTGCCCCTAGGCCCTTTGATTGGCTTTAAGAGACTCTGAAAACTTTCCTAGATTTGAAAATATGCTCTGCCTCCTAATAGGCTGAATGTGGTCACATGGAGCCTGTGGTGGGAGGCTTGGTTTTCAGGAATGACCACACCTTGATGCTGTGTGATTGGGCAGTAGGTCAAGAGGGTGGTTACATTCTCTGAGCCAGGAGAAGACTATATAATCCCTGATTTGAGGCTTTGCTTTGGGGGCTCACTTTGAGAAATGTTGTGTGATTTGACCAGATGAGACTCTGGGCAGCCGTTGAGAGCCCCCTGGCTTTGAAAACCCAGATGTTGATGCTTCCCTCTCTGGTAACTGTGATTTGGTATTGATATAATGGTTGGACAGTTTGGAAGCCTGTCTGCTTGATCTGTCTGTATACTCTGAAGTTTGGGGTGCTGACCTTTTCCCCTGAACTAAGTAATATATGTTTGTTTGATTAAAGTAAGCTTGTTAACCCATTTTGAGTTGCTTTCCTTTTGAAAAGCAGATCTAAGAACCTGTGTTGGTAGTCACCCTGGGGATATTGGGGTGCTTGCTGCTACACAAGGAAACCAAGAATTGGAATTCCACTAGAAAATAGCTACTAATCTCATATTCTAGAACTGACAAAATGATTGTCACAATATTTACTTACATGATTTTCTTTATTTTTTTCCAAACCTAACATTTTTACTCCAAAACAGTAACAAAAGATTAGAGCATGAATTCTGCCAGGATCCTGATCCACTACCACTTTGGGCTGTCTGCTAGGAAAATACTTTAAGTGGAAAATTATAATCTAAAAATCCATTAAGGAAAGGTGTCAATTTGAATAACCAGGCAAATTTACAAAATGGAAATCACAGAATAATTTGCAATACAACTAAAAAGAGTATTTGCATTTAGGATTTCTTTTCCTTTCAAGTTTGGTACTTAAAATAGCTTTTCACTAAAAGGAGCAGAAACAAGCAGCAGCTATAAGGCCAACTCAATGCTGAACTCCAATGTCATTAGGAACCATTACTTACTTTTTCCCCTTAACCAAGAAATTAACAGTCTACCATCAGTCAAACACTAACTCTGATAATCAAAGAGAGAGAATAAAGGAAAGATGAAAAAGAAAATAAGAAAGAAAAATAAGTGGGAATATCAAAGGTGTTTATCAAGTGCTTACTATGTGCCAAGTACTGTGCTAGGCACTGAGGATAAAAATGGGGGGGGGACGGACAAAGGGAGACAGTCCCATACCTCAAGGGATAAAACATGTAACAACAACAGATAATGAAACACAGAATATATACAAAATAAATGCTGATTTGTGGAGGGAGGCAATACTAACAACTGAGAGAATCAGGAATGTTATCACAAAGGCTGAGGCACTTGACTTGAGCCTTTTGAAGGGAACTCAGAGGTCCAAAATACAGAAGTATGCTCATTCTAAGGATGGGAAACAGATTGTGCAAAAGCATAGAGGCAGAAAATAGAATGTCATGTATAGGAGAGAGCCAAGTAAGCCAGTTTGGTAACACAGATTTAATCTAGAGGGGTAGGCTAGAATCTTATGTTGGTCTTCAAATGTCAAAAGAATTTTTATCTTATCACAGAGACAATGAAGAACACTAAAGCTTCTTGATCTGGGGAATGACACAGACAGAGATCTATACTTTAAGACTGTCCATTTGGAAGAAGAAGAAAAAAATGACTATTTGGCAAATGTGTGGAAAATGGATTAGAGAAGTGAAAGAATGAATTTGGTGAAACAAAGTAGGAAACTAAGGTCTGGGTAAGAGGATAAAAGTACCTGAACTAGCCAGTCAGTCAAGAAACATTTCATTAATTAAGAATTTACTATGTGCCAGACCAGTGTGCTAAGCACTGGAATTACAAAAAAAAAAAGGGCAAAAACAGTTTCTGTTCTCAACAACCTTAATCTAATAGAGAAGACAACATGCAAACAACTTTGTACCTATAAATTACATATGGTACAAATTGAAAAGTAATCTCAGAGGGAAGACACTCCCCTAAGGGAAGCAGGGAAGAACATTGCAAAAAGTGAAATTAGAGCTGCGTCCTGGAGGTAGCCAGTGAAGGCAGAAGTGAAGAACAGCATTCCAGGCATAGAAGACAGCCAGTGAAGTCTGAACTCAAATCAATAAGCACATATTAAGCAATTACTGTGTGCCAACTGTGCACAAGCTATGTTGTTCTTTGTTCTGTGCTGTGTATACTAGGTACCAGTTGGTTGGTTGTCATCCATCCTTTGTTCTTGAAGAGGACCAAAAGGACCTCACTATGTGAGAGGCAAGTCATTGTGTCTGACCAGGGCTGATGAGACCGATGTTAACTCTAAATGTTCTACCACAGGTTGGGCACAAACAGTCCATGTGAACATTTGGGGTGGATTCTCTAAATTTGTGCATCTCATGTTTCTTTTGAGCTGTTTCAATCTGTTTTGCTCTCAAAGCACAGCACCCTCTCTAATGAGGGCACACTATGTTGGGTGGTTGAGTGCCAGTGTCTCACATGTCACACAATCAATTCCAAAGTTCTGAAGAGAGACCTTGAGAGCCTTCTTTTGCCACTTTTTCTGACCACCATGTGAGTGCTTACCTTGTGTGAGTACTCCATAAAACAGTCTTTTTGGCAAGCATCTATTTGGCATTTGAACATTAACCAGTAATTGCTTAATAAATTTATACCAATTTTACTCCAGACTTCAATGGCTGTACCCAACTATTGTGAAGAATTAAATAGTCTTATCATTCATGGAGGAATAAAAAAAGAATTGGCTTCTTGCTATGAGGGCCCAGTTGAGATTATATAACAGAAATTTATAGGTTACTCAGTCACCACATTTCATGATCTCCAGTGCTATTCCATAGAAGAGGAGAAGCAAAGGTAGTGGATGGTAGAAGTAATCCATGTTTTCGGACATGTTTGGCAATAGGATAAAGGGTTTAGAGACTCAAGTATTGAGCTGAACTGATTCACTTTGATTTTGGTTTGAGATAAAAAATAAAGAACAATATAGTCAATACAGAGATGTTAGCTGGGAAAGAACTAAAGGCTAAAGAGATTGGAAATCAAGGTGAAGTTGAAGATCAGGATTAAAGGTCATGAGGGAGACAGAAAAAACAGAATAACAGATTATGACCAGATAATGGAAATTCATGTTCATGAACATGGAAGTAGAACACTTGGGAATAATGCCAAGATCAAGCGTATGTGTAGCTTGGTAATGAGTCTTGGGAACTGAGAAGATTAAGGGAAGTTAGTAGCCTATTTTAAGAAGTATTATTAGTATGTAGGCTGAAGTCCCCTAGTATGAGGGTAGGAGTTGAGTGGAAAGACTAGGAGTCAAACATTCAACTCACTGAGGAAAGAAGGATAAATTTGCATGGGACTGAAACTCAAATAAAGAGAGGTTATTGAGTGACAGTGGTAGAGGGAGCATCTGGAGGTGGCAAAGGGTGACAAGGAGTATTTTGACTCCCTTACCACAACCAGAGAGAAGGGTCAAAAAGCTCAAGAAACTTCCATTCTACTAAAGGGATACAACATATACACAAAGAAAAATAGCTAAGGGGCAGCTAGGTGGCACAGTGAATAGAACATCGGCCCTGGAGTCAGGAGGACCTGAGTTCAAATTCAGCCTCACACACTTACACCAAAAAAAAAAAAAAAACAAAAACCCACAACCTAGCCATGTGACCTTGGGCAAGTCACTTAACCCCAATTGCCCTCCAAAAGGCAAAACAAACAAAAAAAAAAGATAGCTAAAATAATTTGGGGAGAAAACACTACCACCTGAGGACATTAGGAAAAGCCTCACAATATAAGGTATGAAGAAGGAGGTAGAAATAAAAGGGTACATTCCAGCTATAGGAGTGGCCTGTATGAAGGCACAGATAGGAAGTGGGATGTGTAAGTAGTTCAGTTGGGCTGCAATGTTTAAGTTCAAGAAGGAAAGTATTTGAAAAGTATTGGAAAGATGAAGTGAAACCAGACTTGATGAAGTCCTTAAATGCCAGGCTAAAGAGTCTGTATTTTACCCTAGAGGAAATAGAGAGTTTCCAAAAGATCTTTGATGGGTAAAACATGGATGGAGAAGCAAATTGCTATTGGTAACAGCAAAAAGAAGATGGGAAAAAAACCCAGACACAATATTTAGAAATAATTGTAGAGTTTTATACACACACACACACACACACACACACACACACACACACACCCCACTGGATTATAGAATTATTCTATTACTTTATAGTATCACTCTTTTCTGTGTTTCTCAATTTAAATATTAATTATTCTTCAGCTAGAAAGCTCAGGGCACAGTATATAACAGTTTTAACAAAAGTTTATTGATTAATGACTATGACTATTAATACTAAGTTACTCTCTTCAGTTGGATGGCAGGGCACATGATCAAGGGCAAAACATGGGAATTCTGAAAAATATAGTACAAAAAAAAAGTATATCTCTTTCCATGTCCCTCCATTATACATACTACTTACTGCCAATTGCCTAACTATTTCTAAGTCCTCCCATATACTTTTCTAAAAGGGACAGGCTACAGAATATAACTCAAACTTTCTTTCTCTTCTTAACTGCAATTTCTATGCACTATTTCACCACATTCCATTAAAGTGTAGTGAACTTAATGTCCCCTGAAACCTATGTTAAAACAGGCTTCCCTAAATTTACATTTCCCAAAAAACTCGTTAGCATTAGCCAAAGAGCACTGCAGAAAAATCCTGTCACGGTCTAACAAGGTCATTAGTGCTCTGCTTCTTTATCAGCTGAGCAGAATTCAATACCGTGTTCTGCAGAAACATGAGCAAAGTCTTACTGGGAGGAATCATGTCTATGAGAGAGCGTCTAAAAGTTCTATTATATACCCTTGATGGTACTTCACAGCAGAAAAATTTTTAAGGTTAAAAGAGTAAACAGGCACCTTTTGTGAACAGTCTTCTGAGAGCATCTTTGAAGTATCAATAACCCATGTCCTGAGAAAGAATGAATAAACAAGGAATTGTGTCCTCCTATGACTTCTTATAGCACTTAATCTATACTTACTCCATACTTATAAGGGCTTCATACTATTACTGTCCCTCTGTGTATCTTATCTCCATAAAGAGTCTGTAAATTTCTTGAGATCATGTTATATACTTCTTTATGTCCTAAAAGTCAGTCAGTTAATAAATATTTACTGATCATCTACTAGAGGCCAGGCACTGTACTAGGAATTGAGAATACAATGGATAAAAGACAGTCCCTCCCCTTAAGTCTAATGGTGGAGACAACATACAAACAACTATATACAAAACAAGTTATATACAGGATAAATTGGAAATAATCAACAGGTGGAAGGTGCTAGAATTAAGAGGGATTAATAACACTGCCTGTAAAAAGTGGCATCTTAGTTGGGACTTGAAGGAAGCCAGGGAAGCCAAGACACAGAATGAGGAGGGACAGCATTCCATGCATGAAGCAGAGCCCAGAGTCAGGAAATAAAGTGTCTCACTCATGAAACAGCAAGGACACCAGTGTCACTGAATCAAAGAGTACCTGAAGGGGTGTGAGGTGTAAGAAGAGTGGAAAAGGGAGAAGACAAAGGGGACCCACACAGTATATGAAGTGCTCTGAACAGCAAACAGAATTTTGTATTTGGTCCTTGGGGTAATGGGGGAGCTATAGGAGGTTTTTGAAGAGGAACCATGACATGGTAAGACCTGAACTTTAGGAAGAAATCTTTGACAGCCTAGTGGAGGAGGAGCAGGAAGGGACTTGTGGCAAGGAAACCAATCTATTAGCTATTGCAATAGTCTGGGCATTAGTTGATAAGGGCCTGCACCAGGGTAGAGGCAACGTAACAGGAGAGAAGGGGGCACAAGGGAGAGTTATTACAGAGGTAAAATCGACAGTTCTTAACAACAGATTGGACAGGGAGGTTAAGAGTGAAGAGTCAAGGATGACACCCAGTTTGAGCTTGGGTGACTGGGACAATGGTGGTACCCTCAAAAGTAAAAGGCAAGTTTGGAAAAGAAAAGAGTTTGGGGAAAAGATGAGTTCATTAGTTTATTCGCTAGATAGTAAGTTTTATGGCAACCAATTTAAACGAGCTTAGTTTTGGACACGTCATCTACAGCACATTCAGTCTGAAATGTCTAATAGGCAGTTGGAGATGGGAGACTGGATGGCAACAAAGTAGTTAGAGCTTTAGGGATGGAAAAGTAGATGTGGAATCATCAGCACAGAGCTAAATTAATCAATGGGATTCACCAAGTGAAATACTAGAGAGGGAGAAAAGAAGACAAACCAAGATAGAGCCCTGTGAAACATCCACATGACCTGGATGAAGAGCCGGCAAACAAGACTAAAAATAAAAAGTCAAACAAGGAGAGCCAGGAGTAGTGTGCTAAAACCCAGAGAGTATCAAGAGGGAGATTGGACAGTATCAAAGGTGGCAAAGAAGTGAAGAAGGATGAGGACTGAGAAAAGATGTGGTAATCAAGAAACTGTTCGTAACTTTGGAAATAATAGTTTGCACACACAAGTTATTTAAAGACATGTTTGCTAAATGAGTCCAATCTACTTTTCAGTGTTTAAAAGAATGCAAAATTTCCCAACTGTGAGCTTTAAAGGACAAAAAAAATCAATTGATAAAAGATGAAAGGTTCTTTTGAGTTTCATTTTCCAAAAGCAATAATAAGCTATTTGACTAACTTCTTACAGGTAGAAAGTAATAAAAATAAATTATTTGGCAGAATCCATTTTGGAAACTGAGCAATGGCAGGACATAAATATAGCAAAATAAACTGATATACCTAACGAGGAAAAATAATTTAAGGTTTGAAATTCATTTCCGTACCAAACTGGCAAAAGGGGACATTTCCTAGAACAAGTCTGGTAGACAAAAACTTAAAAGAGTTTAAAATGTAATTTTCTATTCACTACTTTTAAGACTATTTTAAATATGATAATGTGAGGCTGGAAAGTGTATGTCTAGAGAAATAATTTTAAATTAAAGTTTCATAACAAACTAAATTATTTGCTTAAGTATTACTGTGCTTAACACTTAACTATGACCTAGAAACAAGCTGGCTTAAAACTGGCAAAATGATCTCTCCCCACAACATTAATATTGTAATATACATCATGATGATTATAAATAAACAACTGGTCAGTTTTTATAGCAAGCAAGTGAAGAGAAATCAAATTTTCATTTTTCCTCTAGAAAACAAAAATTTCCCAAAGTACGTTAACAGTTTTTCTTCTATTTCATTCTTGCTTTTTAAAAAACAGAACCCAATCTTTTACCCCTCTACCACAATGAAAGATTAGAAAGTCAGCTGTCCCTCAGAAGACTGACAGTCATGGGAATACATTATTCTCTACACTGAATTGGAACAGTGCCAACTCTGCATCTTGATTCCCACTTTGTAATGTCATAGACAGAATCATCACCTATTAAAAATAAGGGTTCTTAATCTAGGATCCATAGATCCCAAAGGGTCAGAGAATGGAATTCAAGGAGATTTGAACTTGGATGGGAAAAATTATATCTTTATTTCACTAACCACTAACTAAAATTTAACATTTCTTTAAATTATGAGGTTTTAAAAATATATGTCACACACACACAATTTTAAAAACCCTGAAAAGGAGTTCAGAACTAGTCATCACTATACTATCATTTCCCCATGAAACAAAAAAAGGTTATGAATGCTGTATCTGAATATGAAATCAAGCTTAGAGAAAATTATACTGAGAGTAAACAGTTATTTTAAGTAGTTTTTTCCACCTTTCCAAAAAATTTCAAAACAAACTACCTGGAACAATCCTATTCACATATAAAATATTTTGTTTTCAAACAGGACTGGTACCTACCTGTGATTTTTGTTTAAAATATATGACTAACATGACCTTGTAGACTAATGTTACCACAGGACGTCAAAATATATCAAAAAGCATTTTTTAAGTGCCTACTTTGGACTAGGCCCTAGAAATACAAAGTGAAAACAAAAATTAAACAAATCTATACAGTACTCTATAGTTTTTTAAGTGTAAATTTATTTGAAAACAAAAAAATGAAATTAAAATATTTCTAAAAGATTTTAATTTTAGAATTTCACTAATATAAGATTATTTGTAAAAATAAATTTAGCTTGTAAGAAGCTAAATAATTCATTTTACCTGAAAGTATTTTTCCATACATTAACCCATTTATTTAGTGCCTAGGTGTGTATATATATACACACACACACATATACAGAAGTGTTACATATTTTTATGTGAAGAAACAAAATCTGAAATGTCATCCCAAGAATAACAATGGAATAAATGATTTCTTCAATTCCCAATGCTATGGTGATCA
The DNA here is from genome assembly GCA_011680675.1 of Gymnobelideus leadbeateri. Taxonomy (NCBI): domain Eukaryota; kingdom Metazoa; phylum Chordata; class Mammalia; order Diprotodontia; family Petauridae; genus Gymnobelideus; species Gymnobelideus leadbeateri. The sequence continues at coordinate 472,360 of WOXC01007269.1, read as the reverse complement.
CTAAAATTCTGGCAGCTCATGCAAAGATTAGTGGATGGACAGAGAAAAAAAATCTTAAGGAAACACAAAAGCATTATTAAAAAGCTAAGGTTCAGAACTCTTTTTATGAGACTTAAACATATATGTTAGGCTAAATTTTCAAAATGATTAATTGCCTAAGAATTTGCATTGATATTCAATCATTTGAACCACTCAATGCATATCCACATTGATAATATTAAGCATTTTTATATCAGAATCCTTCCTTCTCATATAAATACAGAAACTACATCAGAAAGCTAATTTTTTAATGGCCCAAATGCCAATTTATTACTAAGTTAAACAAAGACATAATTTCTATACTTTTCCGGGACAATTTCAATTATGTAGTATTAAGAACAACAAAAAGAAATCATATAAAATATGTATAGACATATTGTTACCAGGATTGTTTTAACTTTTTAATTTTTAGTGGAAAGACGAATAATATAGACAGTTTAATAAAAATTACCCTATTTAGTCAAGTCATAGTTAATACTCAGTGTACAGTAAGAAATTAATCTGTTCTCAGATAATTTCAACAAATCATTCAGTTTTTTTCTAAAGTCAGTCATACTTCATAGCAATTTGTTTATTAACTATTACCTTACTGCCTTTGATTATTGGTAACAGCAAATGTTAATACAGGTATATATGCCTCACAAATGGAATCATTTTTTGGAACCTCTGATTAAAGACAAAATAATGAGTTGATTACTCAAAAAAACTAGGAAATCAACATTTTATGTATTCCAGTTAAGCTTCCATTTCTACTTCTTATTCACTGTACATCAAAGAAAATCAACTCGTCCTGACACACAAGGACTATTCCCCTCAGTGATCAGACAGGTGTCGAGGCCAGAAAGAGAGCTTATTTTCCACAGCCCTTTACCTTGTTTGATCACTGGTTACTTTTGATCTGACACTGCCCTCTCTCTAGTAATGACTTTCCCCTCACAGACCCTACCTCACATCTGTCAGAAAGAATAAAGGGCATCAAACTGAGACCTGACAATGCCTATGGGCCTTGAGATGTGCTGCCAAGAGAAGAGTCCCTAGCTCCCACAATTTCTAATTCAGTTCCTTTTGTTCTGGTGGGTATCGGGTTAGGGTACCAATGACAACAGAAAGGATTATACATCAACTGTGAAACCAAGCCTTCTTGAATGTATATCTTTTATCTCTGATTCTTCATCCCCTTAAATGCTGTGCACTTCATGGTGGTTACTATGAAATACATATTCAACAAGTCCAAGAGAAAGTTTGTTTATATCTTCTGTCCTGAGGGGAGAAAAAGTCATAATGTGTTGTATTTCTGCTATAAAGCTTTACTAACCTTACAACAGATAAAGTCAGATGCTAAGCTACATTTCAGCAATAAATAAAATCCTGAAGGTTTTTGTTGTTACGCTAGACTCAAACACATTTGCAGTTTATTCAATTCAGAGAATGATGGTTCTTCAAACTGTATAGCTATACATGAGATAAAATTTTAACTGTTTAGTAGACAATTCCGTGAGCTAATTAAATGACAATCTTTGCTAAATGAGAATCAGAACCATGCTATTATATTTTTATATTCAAATAAAGTAACAAATATTTTAAAACCTTTTTTAAAGGGGGCTAAATTTTTTTAGCACTGAACCATCTGAAATACTACTGGAAATAACAATCTCTGGTCAATGAAATATCTCTAGAACACTGAAGACAAAACAGACTTCCCACTTCCTAAGAGGTAACGGATTAGGTGTACAAAGAGGCATTTGTTTCCAAACATTTTTCTAGACCAACATGTGAATTTGTTTTGTTAAATTATACTTATTTGATAAATGGGAAGGATTTTATTTTGAGGAAGGAATATGATGGAAGGAGGACTGGAGAGAAAGTGACAGTTATACAAAACAAAAAAGAAAGGAGCTTTAATGAAATATTCCTTAAATATACAGGAGAGCAAAAGAAAGTTCAGAAATAAACAAACAAGCAGGATAGTGTTAATACTAGGTGTTAAATTCAATATAGTCTTTTAAAAAAGTTATATATGATACAGATTCATAGTTCTACATGCAATTCTTTCTGTTCTTCATATATAGAAATTTTCGTGTTTGTTGACTCCATTAAATTTATAATAAAATAATGAAGAAAAATAACTATTTTTAAATACTATACCAACATCCTACAAATGAAGAATTCTTAAAAGTACATTTCCATGAGACTTTGACTATGCATTCATAAACAATCCAGAAAAATACACAAAAGAATGATCCTAGAAAACCTAAGCAATATCATTCCTGTAATTCACCTTGTACTAATTTCTCGTGTATTTAGTTAATACACTGTTAGACAAAGCAAAGTGTTATAAAAGAAATTACTGTAGGGAAAGCTTTTTTCAAAATGGGATGGAGAAAATTTACTTTTAAATATACTATAAGCATACTTTATAAATGGCTAGAAGTGACAGAAGCATAAGGCTACACATAAACTTAGGCTCGGAGGCAGGAAATTACAGAATTCAAAGAGTAGAGGGAGTAAGCCTCCATAACATATTATATTCTTTGGCCAAAAATTCTAAGGAGAAGAGGAACACAGCTTAGTGGAAAGAGCAAAAGAAAAGAGCATGATTAGGTAAGTGAATGCCAGTAATCAATCAACAAGCATTTTATTAAGTACCTAACATACTCCTGGCACAGTGCTAGGTACGAGGGATACAAAAACAAAATGTGACAGTCCTTGCTCCTCAAAGAGCTTAAAAGTTTTAAAACAGGGGCGGCTAGGTGGCGCAGTGAATAGAGCGCCAGCCCTGGAGTCAGAAGGACCTGAGTTCAGAGCCGGCCTCAGACACTTAATCCACACAAACAAAAACCTAGCCGTGTAACCTTGGACAAGTTACTTAACCCCAATTGCCCTAAAGGGGCGGCTAGGTGGCAGAGTGAGTAAGAGCGCAGGCCTCGGAGTTGGGATGACCCGAGATCAGATCCGGCCTCAGAAAATGAGCACCCACGCATAAATCATGACTAGCCATGTAACCTTGAGCAAGTTACTTAACCCCAATTGCTTTAAAAAAAAAAAATTTGGGGGGGCGGAGCCAAGATGGCGGAGTAGAAACAGCTCATCCAAGCCTCTCTGCCCCCAGATTCTCCACAAACTATGTAAAAAAGGACTCTGAAAATCTTCTGGAGCCCCAGCACCCACAGAACGACAAAGAGAAGCTAACCTCCCGCTGAGGACAGCCCAGCACCCTGCAGGAAGGACCATCGCAGTAGTCTGGGAGCCGGCAGAGCGCAGGAGCCGAGCCGAGCCCAGGTCCACGTGAGCCGAGGTTTTAGCCCCAGGGCGGCAGGGCCAGCAGCCAGCTGGAGGAACCCCAGAACACCAGGAACTGTGGAGACGCCAGAATTATCAACATAGACTTGCCTAGGACAAAGTAAGAGGTAAGTGTCCTATGGACTTTGGGACCTGTATTTGGGGAATGCGTCAGCTCCCTCCCCTGGGGGCTAGAAGCTGCTGAGGAGACAGGCCACTGTGTAGTTTTCAGAGGCATTTCCGGCTCCCAGCCTACAAATCGTGGGGAGATCCAGCAATCAGTCTTGGGGGGTAATCGCTCTTGCTTTAACCTCCCTGGATCTGGATTGTGATCTAGGGTGGAAGTTGTGGGTAGGTTTATAGCTTGCCAGAAACGGAAGTTGCCCCCCACACGTTCGGGACGAAAATTCCTCTAGCTGGCCTTAAAGCCATAGTGTGGCAACAAGCCCAAAAGTTAAGCAATTAAGTGGCAACATGCCAAGGCAAAGGAAACAGAAAAATGCAACCTAGACTCCTATTTTGGGGGCATAGAGCGGGAAAAGGACTGTGAGGTCAGAAGTCCTGCTCCAAAAGCCCCAGGGAAAACATGAGCGGGTTGCAGGCCATAGAGGACCTTAAGAAGGACTTTAAAAATCAAATAAGAGAAGTGGAGGAAAAATTAGAAAGAGAAATGAGGATGCAGGAAAAGTATGAAATGAGGGTCAACAGCCTGACTGAGGAAAACAACACCTTAAAAAATAGACTAACTCAAATGGCAAAGGAGGCCCAAAAGGGCAATGAGGAGAAGAATGCCTTAAAAAGTCGAATTTGCCAGATGGAAAAAGAATCTCAAAAAGTTCACTGAGGAGATTCATTCCTTCAGAGTTAGACTGGAGCAAATGGAAGCTAATGACTTTATGAGAAATCAAGGTGCTGTTAAGCAGATCCAAACAAATGAAAGATTAGAAGGCAATGTGAAATATCTCATAGGAAAAACCACTGACCTGGAAAATAGATCCAGGAGAGACAATTTAAAAAGTATTGGACTACCTGAAAGCCATGATCAAGGAAAGAACCTAGAAATCACCCTTCAAGAAATTCTCAAGGAAAACAGCCCTGATGTTTTAGATCCAGAGGGCAAAATAGAGGTTGAAAGAATCCACCGATCACCTCCTGAAAAAGATCCCAAAAAGAAAACTCCCAGAAATATCATAGCCAGGTTCCAGAATCCTCTGATCAAGGAGAAAATACTACAAGCGGCCAGGAAGAAACAATTTCAATATTGTAGAAACACAATCAGAATAGCCCAGGACCTGGCAGCTTCTACACTGAGGATCGAAGGGCATGGAATATGATATTCCAGAGGGCAAAAGAACTGGGAATGAACCCAAGGGTCACCTACCCAGCAAAACTGAGTATTTTGTTTCAGGGAAAATATGGTCATTCAGTGGAATAGAGGACTTTCAAGCATTCTTGAGGAAAAAACCAGAATTGAATAGAAAATTTGACATCCAGACACAAGAAGGAAGAGATGCCTGAGAAGGTAATCAGGAAAAGAAATCAAAAGGAACTTATCAAAGTTGAACTATTTACATTCCTATATGGAAAAGCAATATCTGTGACTGATGATATCTTGCCCACTATGAAAATAATGGAAGAAGGGGGTATGGTCATACGAATACATATGTGAATGTGTGTGTATATGGTTACAGTTATATATGGATAGAAGGCATAGGTTGATTTTGTTGGGAAGGGAGAGTACTCAAGGGATGAAACTATGAGGTGAGAGAGGAAAGTGGCAAGAGGAGATGGGGAGAGACATGGTAGGGTAAACTATCTCATGTAGGGGAAGTGGTTGCAAAGGAGGGGGAGAATAGGGAAGGCTAAAAAGGCAAAACCACATTCACATTGAATTTGGTTCAGGGAGAAAATGACATACATACTAAATGGGATATCTCAACCTGCAGCAGGATAGGGGGAAGGGGGATGAGAGGAGAGATGATGGATAGGAGGGCATCCTTGGGGTGAGGGGAGGTTGGAAGTACCCACTATAGAAGAGGGACAGGATCATGTAGGGAATGGACCAGGTGGGGAGTGGGATGAGTGGGAGGGAATTATAAGCAGCCTTGTACAATATATCTACTATGATAATGTTTTGCATAGCTAGACATGTACAACATATACTGAATTACTTATATCCCAAGAAGGAATGGGTGACAAGGGAGGGAGGAAATGGATCTGAAATTCAAGGTCGTAACATTAAATGTTTCAAATATATATATATAAATACTATTAATACTCTTTTGCCTATAATTGGGAGATAAGATGTGTAGGCATTGGGACACAAAGATTCATCTTCCTCTAATGGAAAAGTCGATGGGGGTATGGGAGAAGGTATGGGAGAGAGCAGATTGGAGGAAGCGATATCTTGTGGGACTGCTATTCTGGGAGGTTAGGTAGGGGAATAATGGGGGGAAAATGATTGTAACTCAAAATCTGGCGGAAATGAATGATGTAAAACAGAAGTTAATAAAGTATTTGTTTAAATAAAAAAAAAAAGTACCAATCTTACCCCCATTAACTCACTCAAATTCACTAGGAATCTCACCTTCTTCTATCTGAGTCACAGATAATACAGAGTTGCTAAATCTTGCCTCCCAATTGGTGTCATAATAAAATCTCACTACTCTGACTGAAAAAAAAAAAAAGTTTTAAAACAAATTTAAAAACCGACTTAATTAAAGCAAAATTTCACACCATTACTATGTTATACTGCATGTGGGAAAGGAAAGAAGAAGAGAGGGAAAGAGTATGATTATGAAATGAAAATTTTATTAAAATACTATGATTCTTAAAATGGAAATGGAAATTCCTCTAGCACAGAGCTAGAATCAAAGTAAATGTTTTATAAATGCCTGCTAATCAAATAATTGGTTTTCAAAGACAGTCTCTTTTTTAAAAATTCTTACAATACTGGAAGTAACTATTCTTCTTTCCCCTACTATAAATCATGTGCAAAAAATTCTTTTTTTCTCATTATTTTTAAATTAAATTTGTTTATTTTTAGTTTACATCATTCATTTCCACAAGATTTTGAGTTACAAATTTTCTCCCCATTTTCCCCTATCCACCACCCCAAAACAGCTATCCCACTGTATACTCCCTCCCCCAAGTGGCTCTCTCCTATATCCTCCCCCATTTCCCCTCCATCTTTCTGGTAGGGCAAGATAGATCTCCATACCCCAATGCCTGTATATCTTATTTCCCAGTTGCATGTAAAAAAATAATAATAATATTTTTTAAACATTTGATTTTAAAACTTTGAATTCCAGATTTTTTCCCTTCCTTCCTTATCACCCAGCCTTACTGGGAAGATAAGCAATTCAATATACGTGTACATGTGTAGCTATACAAAACATTTCCATAGTGGATACACTGTGAAAGATGGACTATATTTCCCCCCCAACTTGTTCTATTCTATTCTTTGACCCTGTCCCTTTTCAAAAGTATGTGCTTCTAACTACCCCCCCACCTGCCCTCCTCTCCATCAACCGCCCTCTCATTCCCTTCCCCCCTACTCCCCTACCCAATTTAGTGTGTAAAGCTCCCTAAGCCAAATTCAATGAAAGTAAGGTTGACCCATTCCCTTTTGCCTTCCTGTTCTTCCCCTCCATTGTAACAGTTATCCCTTGCCTCTTCTATATGAGATAATTTACCCCAGTCTGTCTCTCCATATCCTCACTTTATATTCCTCTCTCACCTCTTAATTTCACTTTTTAAGTATCATCTCTTCCTATTCAGTTGATCTTGTGCCCTGTCTATATATACGTGCACACATATATATACACACATATACGCTCACATATATATTCATATATACATGAACCCTCATATATATATATACATGTACATACATATATATACATATATATATATATGTATTCCCTTCAACTATCCTCATACTGAAAAGTTTCATAAGCAATTATCATTTTTCCATGTAGGCATGTAAATAGTTCAACTTTGATAAGTTCCTTATGATTTCTTTTCCCTTCTCATGCTTCTTATATTTGAATGTCAAATTTTCTATTCAACTCTGGTTTTTTCATCAAGAATGCTTGAAAGTCCTCTATTTCATTAAATGACCGTATTTTCCCCTGAAACATTATACTCAATTTTGCTAGGTAGGTGATTCTTGGTTTTAATCCTAGCTCCTTTGATCTCCATAATAGCATATTCCAAGCCCTTTGATTCCTTAATGTAGAAGCTGTTAGATCCTGTGTTATCCTGATTGTGTTTCCACAACATTCAAATTGTTTCTTCTTGGATGCTTGTAATATATTCTCCTTTATCTGGGAACTCCTGGCTATAATATTCCTAGCGGTTTTCTTTTTGGGACCTTTGGGAGGTGAACAGTGAATTCTTTCAATTTCTATTTTGCCCTCTGATTCTAAAATATCAGGGCAATTTTCCTTGAGAATTTCTTGAAGGATGATTTCTAGGTTCTTTTTTTTTTTATCATGGCTTTCAGGTCCAATAATTTTTAAATTCTCTCTCCTGGATCTATTTTCCAGGTCAGTGGTTTTTCCAGTGAGATATTTCACATTGCCTTCTATTCTTTCATTTGTTTGGATCTGTTTAATAGTATCTTGATTTCTCATAAAGTCATTAGCTTCCATTTGATCCAGTCTAATTCGGAAGTAATTATTCTCTTCAGTGAGCTTTTGAGATTCCTTTTCCGTCTGGCAAATTCAACTTTTTAAGGCATTCTTCTCCTCATTGGGTTTTTGGGCCTCTTTTGCCCTTCAAGTTAGTCTATATTTTTTTTTGCCTTTTTTTTTTTTTGGAGGGCAATTGGGGTTAAGTAACTTGCCCAAGGTCACACAACTAGGTTTCTGTTTGTGTGTGCGTTAAGTGTCTGAGGCCAGATCCGAACTCAGGTCCTTCTGATTCCAGGGCCGACGCTCTACTCACTGCACCACCTAGCCGCCCCAGTCTATTTTTTAAGGTGTTATTTTCTTCAGTGTATTTTTGGGTCTCCTTCAGCAGGCTGTTGACTTACTTTTCATGATTTTCTTGCATCATTCTCATTTCTCTTCCAAATTTTTCCTCCACTTCTCTTATTTGGTTTTCAAAATCCTTCTTAAGCTCCTCCATGGCCTGGAGTTCTGACTTCATTGTCTTCCTGCCCTTCCATGCTTTGATCCTTTTTGTCCCCAAAAAGGAATCTAAGGTTTGACTGTTGTGCTTGCTTTGCTTCCTTTTCTTGTTCATGTTGCCACTCTATTACTTGACTTTTAAGCTCTTTGCCACAGTAGAACTCTGCTTCCAGAGGGGAGAGCTTTGTCCCAAACTGCTGGGGTTTTCGCAGCTGCTGGAGCTATTAGGAGGGCGCTGTCTCTACAGCCCCCACATGCTCTGGCTCACTGGTCACACACCTCAGGACCACCACCCAAGACCAGATCCAGGCAGGTTAAAGAAAGAGCTTTTATTTTTACCCTCTGAATGGTCACTTGCCCCACCCCCCACTACAATCCACAGGCCAGGTGGAAGAAGCTGCACTGCTGCCGTACCTCTGCCACTTCTCGCTCCAGGGTCAGAGGCCGGACCACACCTCAGCCCCCCCCCCCCAGTTCCAACAGAGTTCTACATTGACCTCTCACTTTTTCCTTGGCATTTATGGGTTCTGGAAACTGCCACAGCTGCTCGTGATCCACTCTCCCAAAGTTTGCTGCAGCCACTGGTCAGGGCCTCCCTTGGGCTAAAACCTCTGCTCATTCGGGGCTGGGCTTGGCTCCCAGCATGCTGCAATGGACCTTTTCTGTCTGCCTGCCAGGCTGCCTTCCACAGGAGATTTGTTTCTCTCCGTCACTTTGTTGGTTCTGCAGCTCTAAAATTTGTTTAGAGTCATATTTTATAGGTATTTAAGGTGGTTATGGGGGGAGCTCAGGGAGTTTTCCTGCTTCTACACAGACATCTTGGCTCTACCCCCTAAATGACCCAAAAACATTTTCTAGAAATATTTTGAAGTGGATATCAAAGATGTACATCTTGTTGATGTTAGTTATTGACATTTTCCAAGGAGACACTCTATCTCTGCATGAAGGTATAAAAGAAATACCCTAGTCCTTAAAGTCAAAGAATGTTAGTTCAAGAAAGCAAATAAATGTGAAAGTTACGAAAACTTACTAAACTTAAATCAACATACAAAATATGCAAACAGAGCATGTAAATGATCAAGTAGGGTAACATGCCTGAAGCTCTTTGCCACTTTAAGGGCAATGTTAGCAATTAAATAATATTATTAGGAGTAACTTCATAGGTTACTAAGAAAATAAAGTCCATTCACCATTAAGTTTTATTCTTTCCCTTTCTCTACATCTCTAAACTCACATATGTGATCAACTCCAGAGTCTGAAGAAGTAACCCTTCTCCTCCCCAAGAGCAACCTCTCTCCCAGTCTCCTTGATTCACTCCCATCTTCTCTAACAGGCTGCTCCCACCATTATCCACTCTGTCACTAATCTTCAGTGTCTCTGTGACTTCCAGTTTCTCCCCTGCTACTTACAAACATGTTCCCTTCCCCAAACAGATACTCTTAGCAGACTCTACCATTCCCCCTCAAACTGTCATTTTATATCTATCCTCCTTTTAGTAAAGAAAAAAAAGTAGATGACCACTGCCTCCAATTGCTCTCCTCTTAGTCACTCACTCTTTAACCCTTTACAATCCGGCTTCCCGTCTCATCACTCAGTTGAAACTGCTCTCTCTAAAGTTGCCCGTGTTTTCTTAATCGGCAGATCTGACGTTTTCTTAGTCTTCATCCTTCTTGGGCTCTCTGCAGTGTTTGACACTGTACAGCTACTTTGACTTCCTGGATATGATCCTCTCTTTGGGTCAGTGGGATATATTCTCTGCTGGTTCCCCTCTTGTCTGACTACTCCTTCCCAATCTCATTCATCACTCATGCCCCACCTTCTAATCGCAAGTGTACCCCAACATTCTGTCCTGTACTGTCTTCTTCCCTCACTCTATACTTTCACTTGGTGACATCAACTTCCACCTTCCATGAATTTAACTAGCATGTATATGAAGGTTCTAGAAATAGCCTATTCTATTAAATGCAGACTTTGTTTCACCCGAGATAAACTTCCATATTTCCAATTATATTGGACATTATAAATTAGATGTACCACAGTAATCTCAAATTCATGTGGCCTAAAAGAAAATTCATTCTCTTTCCTCCCCCATCCACACACAAAACCCCACAAACTTAAAATCTATTACTGACAGGAGTACCACAGAGGCATATTGATTTCTGTTTGGTCTATTCTAGTTGGGGAAGTCTATGCTTCAGTATGTTTTGCTACTTTTTTTTGGAGGGGGGAAGGCAGGGCAATTGGGGTTAAATGATTTCCCCAAGGACACACTGCTAATAAGTGTGTCTGAGGTCAGTTTTGAAATTCAGAAACAAATTCTCCAAGCAATCAGAGAAGTACAGCAAACAGAATGGAAAGAACATTCAGATAATACAAAACTATTCTATTCCCATTAGGTAACAAAGGGGGGAAATGGAATAACGCATTCCAAAGAACAAAGGAACTCACAATACAGTCTGGACTGACCTACCCTACAATCTGAGTCTAACCACACTGGAAAGTAGATGGACATTTAATAACAAAGAGTCATCAGAAACACTTTTTACAAAGAAATCCAGAAATGAAAAAACTATTTGCTTCTGGAACACCACAAACTACAGACATGAAGGAGGAGTGAATGTCTTTACAACCAGTGAGATATTTCTTTCTAAAAATACACATAGAGACAGAGGTGAAGTCAGAAAATTGACAAATGCAAGAGCGAAGAAACAGGCATGGGAGTGGTAAAGACTGAACCTGGAGACACCCTGTCTACGGGTGAATTAATTTTTTTTTGTGGGACTACATTACAATATGAGAGTACATGAAGGGGAAAGAGAAGTGGGCAACAAAGAGGACAGCATGATGTGCTGGGGTCAAATCAAGGGCCCAGCAATATGGGGAAGGTGACATCTGAGGTCTCAGAAAGAAGTACCAACAGGAGAGCAGGGAAAGAAAGACAGCCTTAACTTAATGGTGGGAAGGTATTCCACTAATGTATGCTCTTCTGAGTGGAGAGAGATGGTCTGTGAAGGGAAATGGGGACCTTAAACTGAGTTTGGCCCAGAAGATTTGGTGCTTGAAAAGTTCACCCATCTTCTAATGGGGAGTGGGGGGAAGCATTAGAACCCCTAAGGGCAACTCACATGTGGGAAGTGGGAAGAATGGATCCATCCAGTAGCCAGTGAGACAAATGTATGAAAAAAAATTTAACTGGGGAGGGTATAGATCAGTAGTGGACCATGTAATCAGGGATATGGTGTATTTACTTTTGTCTTTACTACCATGGGGCACTGCCTGATACCTGTAAAACTTGCATTATTCTGTAGGTGAGGCACAATGGGAAAGAGAGCGCAATCTATGGGGCAAGCTCTACAAAGCAATAGCAGAAAAGATCTAGAAGCCAGCCTAGAATAGATACCTTAAAACTTTGATTACATGAGGATAGAGAAAGGAGAGAGACCAGAGAGTTATAGGGGCCATGAATCAGAGAATGAGGGTGAGGAATACATAGAAAAAAGAAAATGGATAATAAAGAGAGAAAAATACTTTTTGGAAAGGGACACAAAAATGAAATTAAAATAACTAAAGAACAGGACTGGGTGAAGGGAAGGAGAGGAAAAGGGGAATCTACTTGACTAAACTCAGAGTAAAAAATGGCGGGGGGGGGGGGGAAATCATATAACCAGATAAAAGAGAGAAAAAGGAACTAAAAAGCAATCTCCCCCAAAAAAGAAATGGGGTAAAAATGAGAGGATGGGATCAAGAATAAAGGGAAGAGAACCAGTAGGAACAGAGCTACCTTAAAAAAAAGATTAAAGTAAAGTAACTAATAGAATATCTGAATAACTGAAAAATAATATCTACAATATTTAATAAACTAGAAAAAGTAAAGACTAATGAACTGCTTATACTGGAAGGAAAAAAATCATAACTTAAAAAAAAATAAACGCAACTAATAGTAGAGAAAGATGAAGGAAAATACTTCCACCTATCCACCCACACATATACACACATCCACGCCCACACCCACAAACACAGTCTCATAATTTTAAAGGTGAATGGATTAAATAATACCATAAAACAAAAAAGAGTGGCAGATTAGATAAAAAACAAAATCCTATCTGTTACAAAAAAGAAACATTAAAAAAACAAAGATATACACAAAATAAAAAGGAAGGAATTTTTTAAAAAGTGCTATGCATCAAGTAAATCCAAAAAAGCAGGGGTTAAAATCATGCAGTCTGACATAAAAAAAAAAATCTAAAAATAAAAAAGGAAACTGTATTATGCTGAAAAGACCCAAAGAAAACAAAACAGTATCAGTAGCAACTGTATATACTTTGATTGCTTGAGTATTGAAATTTATAAAGGAAACATTATTGAGCTTCAAGGAGACCCAGACAGTAAATAGTGACATGAGACTTTAATATACCTCTCTCACTTTTGGATAAGTCTAAAAGAAAGATAAACAAAGGAGAAAATGTGGAACTGAACAAATTGCTAGAGAAACTAGAATTAAAAGGCTTATAGGATTTTCTACATGTTACAGAAAAATAATATACATATTTCTCAGCACCACAAAAATTGATCATACGCTATGGAACAGAGACATTTCCAAAAAATATAAAAAGACAGAAATAGTCAATACATCTTTTAGAGGTCATAATGAAATAGAAACAGAAGTTGATATGGACTCATATGGAGTCTATAACAATGAAATCTTAAGTAACAAGTCAGTCAAAGAATAAATCAGAGAAACAATGCTATGCAAATAAAAATTATGATTAAAACAACATACCAAAATTTCTGGGATGTGGCTAAAGCAGGCCTCAGAAGAAAAAAAAAATCATACTCTTTAAAATATACAATAATGAAATAGGAAAAGAGAGGTTTAATGAACTGAAAATGTTTTTCAGAAAGTTTCAAAAAGTTAAAATAAGCACAGGAAAAGAGATATTAAAACTAGTGGGAAAATATAGAAATTAACAAAAAATAGAAATGATAAAACTAAAAACTAGTTCTTTGAAAAACTAAGAAACTGATAAACCCTTAACTAATTTGATTAAAAAGAAGAAAGTTAAAGAAAAAAAAAGCTGAAAATTCTATCAATAAAATAGCAAGTGAGCAAGGTGAAATTATAGCAAAAAATAAAGAAATAAAAAGAGTAATCAAAACATAGCATACACAGTTATATGCTAACAAAACCCAGAACACAAAATAGAGAAATCCCTTAAAAATATTAAATATCCAAATTATCAGAAGACCAAAAAGACCAATCTCAGGGGGAAAAAAAGATAAAGCTAAAATATATTTAATTAAAAGAGATAAGCGGGGAAGCTACATCATGTTAAAAAGTACCATAGATAATGAATATCAATACTAAACATATATATATATATATATATATGTGCAACAAATGCTGTAGCATTCAAATTTTTAAAGGAAAAAAATCAATTAATTATAGATATAAATAGCAAAACTATAATAGTAGAGGATTTCGACCTTCACCTCTCAGAACTAGATAAATAAAAAAATAAATAATAAAGCATTCAAGAGAATGAATAGAATCCTAGATAAAAGGAATATGACTTTTTTCTAAACAATATATGAAACCTTTACTGACCATATACTTGGCCACAAAATATTTGTACCTAAATGCAGAGAAGCAGCAATTATTAAATGCATCCCTTTCAGAACATAATGCAATAGAAATTATATTTAACAGGGGAACATAGAAACACAGATTAAAAATTAACTGGAGACTAAATAACCTAATCTTAAAGAATGAGCTAGTTAAAGAACAAATCAAAGAAACAATAATTTTATTAAAGAGAATGATGAGACGACAACATATCAAAATTTATGGGATGCAGCAAAAGCAGTAATCAGAGAAAAATTTCTATTGCTAAATGTTTACATGAATAAAATACAGGAAAGAGTATACCAATGAATTGGGTAAGATATTTTAAAAGCTAGAAAAATAACTTTTAAAATCCCCAACTAGGGGCAGCTAGGTAGTGCAGTGAATAGAGAACCAGCCCTAGAGTCAGGAGGACCTGAGTTCAAATCTGGCCTCAGACACTTAACACAAAAACTAGCTGTGTGACCTTGGGCAAGTCACTTAACCCCAATTGCCCTCCGAAAAGCAAAAATAAAATAAAATCCCCAATTAAACACCAAATTGGAAATCCGAAAAATTAAAGATGAGATTAAAAAAATTAAATTTAAGAAAACCACTGAAATAATAAATAAAAACAAAAGTTGGTTTTTTGAAAAAACTAATAAGATAAATAAATCATTAGTTAATATGACTTGTAAAAAGAGAGAAACCCAAATCACTAATATCAAAAATGAAAAAGGTGAGTACACCAGTAATAAAGAGGAAATTAAAGCAATTACTAGGAGGTTTTCTTCCAATTTCCCCATGCTAAATGGAAGAATACTTACAAAAGCATAAACTGCCCATGTTAACAGAAAATAAAATAAAATATCTAAAGAAATCTATTTTAGAAAGAGAAACTGAACAGGCAATAAATGAGCTTCCTAGGAAAAAAAGCATCAGGACCAGAAGGACTTGCAAGTGAACTCTACCAAACATTTAAAGATCAACTAATCCCAATATTAAATACATTATTTAGAATAACAGAAAAAGAAGTCCTATCAAAATCCTATTATGAAACAAATATGATGCCAATACCTAAACCAAGAAGAGCAAAAAGAAAGAGGAAAATTACAGACCAATTTCATTAATGAATATTGATGCAAAAAAATAAAAATTAAACACTAGCTAGGAGACTACAACAATATACCACAAAGAGTATACATTGTGACCAAGTGAGATTTATACCAGGAATTCAAGGATAGTTCAATATAAGGAAAACTATCAACATAATTATTTCAAAAACAAAAGTAATAAAAACCACATGATTATTTCAGTAGATATAGAAAAAGCTTTTAGCAAAATATAATACTCATTCCTATTAAAAACACTTGAAAGCGTAAGTATAAATGAATTTTTCCTTAAAATGGTAAGAAGCATCTACCTAAAACCATCAACAAGCATTATCTGTAAAGGGGATAAGCTAGATGCCTTCCCAGTAAGAACAAGAGTGAAACAAGGTTGTCTATTACCACTAATATTATTCAACATTGTACTAGAAATGCTAGCAATTTCAATAAGAAAGAGAAATTGAAGGAATCAGAATGGGCAATGAGGCAATAAAGCTATCTCTTTTTGCAGATGATAAGATAGTATATGTGGAAAATCCTACAGATTCAACTAAAAACCTCATTAAACAAATGATTTGAGTAAAATAGCAGGATATAATTATTAAATACTTTTTATACAAATGAAGTCAGATTTAAATAATTGGAGAAATATTATTTGTTCATTAGTGAGCTGAACCAACATAATATGAAAATTCTGGCTAAATTAATCTATTTACTCAGTGTCTTCTCAATTAATACCAAAAAGTTATTTTATTGAGCTAGAAAAAATAATGATAAATTCAATGGGAAGAGCACACTAATATATTGTTGGTAGAGCTGCAAAATAGTACAACCATTTTGGAAAACAATTTGAAATTATACATATAGAGTGATAAAAATCTCCATACCAGAGACTCAGTTACTGGGCTTATACCCCAAGGAAATCACTGATAAGTATAAAGTCTCTATATACTCCAAAATATTTATAGCAGCACTTTTGGTGGCAACTAAAAATTGAAAATAAAGGTGAAATCCATCAACTAAGGAATGACTAAATAACCAGTGGTACATGAATGTAATAGAACATTATGCTGTCATAAGAAATGATTGGTAGAAAGGTCTACATGAACTGATACAGAGTGAAGTAAGCAGCGTTAAGACAACAACAGAGTAGCTGCAACAATGCAAATGGAAAGAACAGTAACACAACAAAAACATTTTTTAAAAATGCAACAAAATCATAAAGATCAAATAGAATTCAAATAAAGAGATATGAGAAGACACCACCAACCCATTCTTTCCTGGTGGTGATAGTTCCATACGTGTTCTGTATTACACATTTTCAGGCTTCTTCAAATTATCCATCAATTGTCCTCATTTTCTTTTCCTGTCTGAAAAAATACTATTTGTCATATGGGATAGATCCCTGGGAAGGACAGGGGGGGAAATAACTATGATGATATAAGAAACAGAAAATGTAAATACTTTTTTTTTAAAAAAAGGCTTTATAAGACAGTATTATATAGTGGCACAGTGGATAGAGCGCTGGGCCTGGAGTCAGGAAGACTCGTCTTCCTGAGTTCAAATCTGGCCTCAGACACTTACTAGCTAACCCCTGGGCAATTCAATTAACTCTGTTTGCCTCAGTTTCTTCATTTATAAAATGAATTTTTAAAAATGGTGAACCACTTCAGTATCTTTGTCAAGAAAAACCCAAATAGTGTCACAAAGAGTAGGACACAATTGAAAAACTGGACAATAACAAAATTCTAAATTGGTACTGCCTTTGGTTGTAGTCTCTAGCTATTTGTCAAGTCAGTCACTTGCTGACTAAAGTATAGTCAGGTTCTCTTGGTATCCCTGATATAGCAATTAATTTATATTCATTAAACTTCTGCATTCAATTATTAGGATATGTCAATATCCTTTCTTCTGTCCATATTCTATTTTCCATCATCAATAATCTGTTTGCATAGGTGAGAACTTATTTCAATTGAAGGCCAAATCTCTAATTTTCTTCAAGCTACATATTAATTTTGATGTTTTCTTATAACCTGTCAATGGTCTTCACTATACAGCTAGCTTATTTAGAAATAACTCTTACATCAGTAAAGTCATTTCCCATTTTAAAAGAGTTGATTTCACTTTTGACAATGCTATTCGGCAATTGCCATGTCTACTGCACTTCAACTCTTTTCTTAAAGAAAGCAGTCATGATACTTTGGCATGATGGGTATGATACAGACATGATGTATCTGTATAGTCTATAGTATGTGATCTCTCATTTTGTATCCTTTTTCCATATTTTTAAAATATATTTGCCACTATACTCAAATAGTCCTATCTTTGCACTACAGAGTATCAAATTATATACTGATTTAATTTAAAAGGTCTTATTGAGTTCTTGGTAGAATTTCGCCACTTAATCCTCTACAACAGAGGTACTACAACTTAATGTTTTTGTTAGTTGAGTTCATTTTTACATCACATACATTTCCAAATACATGCCTCTCTCCTCCATTCTATGAAACATATCTTCTAGCAAGCAATAAAGGGGAAAAGCAGTTAGCAAAACTAAGCAACACAGAGATTTTACCTAATAACATGAAATATTCTGCATTTCCTTTGGTCTGAATCAAACTAAAATGGATTGCATGATGTTTAACAAAATAAATAAAAATGCAATACTACAATGTTAATTTGTAGGGGTTTTGGAGGTTTGTTTGTTTTTTGGAGTACAGATGACAAAGCAATTGGGTTTAAGTAACTTGCCCAAGGTCACATAGTTAAGTGCCAAGTGTCTGTTCAAATTTGAACTCAGGTCCTCCTGACTCCAGGGCCAGTGCTCTATTCACTGCGCCACCTAGCTGCCCCAATTTGTAGTTTTCTAAGCCAATATGCAGCCCACAGAAATCTTCCTTTGAGTCTGACACCACCGTTCTACAACCATAGCCTCCTACCTCTACAATAAAAGGAAAGACATACATTTTCTCAAGTCTTTTCCCAGGCTAAGTTTGGCCATTACAATTAATTAATACAATTATGTAATACAAGTTTAATTTTCTTTGTTTACATTATTAAAGTCACTCTGTATATTGTTTTCCTGCCTGAGTTCATTTTACCTGCTATCAGTTCATGCAAATCTTTCCATTTTTCTTAAGGCTCAATAATATTCTATTACATTTATGTACCATAATTTATTTAAACATTCCATAATCGATAGATATATATTTTGTTTCCAGTTTTTTTGTTGTCATATCTGACTTTTTGTGATCCCCATTTGGGGTTTTCTTGGTGTGGTTTGCCATCCTTCTCCAGCTTATTTTACAGATGAAGAAACTGAGACAAACAGAAATAAGTGACTTGCCCAGAGTTACACAGCTAGGGTCTGAGGCTGGATTTGAACTCAGGTCTTCCTGACTCCTGGCTGGGCACTATACCCACTGAGCCACCTAGCTGCTCCACGTCCAGTTCTGTGCTACCACAAAAAGGCTTTTGCACAGTCATCATGATAAGTGCTGCAATACTAGATAACTGACTGTCACCGTCAGACAACAAGCATTTATAAGGGCCTACCTATGCCAGGTGCTGGGGATAAAAACAAACGAAAGACCAAAAAAAAAAACATTTCCTGCCCTCAGGTATATACAAAACATATAGTGAGAAGATTTGACCAATGGACTCTGGATTAATTCATTTTACCCCAAAAGCAGCAGATGAAATAAAGAACAAATAACAGAGCCAATGAGGTGTTAAAGTCTTAAAGGACAAAAAAAGATCTATACCTTTACACCTGATAAAACACATTAAGACTTGGCAAGGGGTCAGTCATCTCCTGATGGCCCTTTAAAATGCAATACACACTGTCTCTAGAGAAGAAGTATAGGATACAACTCTGAGGAATATATGCCATAACAACAGAGAAGATGGGAAGAAACAAATCTTAAAAGAAAATCACTTCTTTCAAGAGGTCCCCTCTACCTCCCACTGCCATCTACCATGGTGTTTGGCAGCAGACCTAATGGTCTACACTTAGTAGGGAGCACAACCAGTGAGCAAGATGAAGACCAGAAGAGCTTCATGAGCTTAGAGAGACTTAGGTGTGGCTACTGTGAAAGAGAAAAAGAACCAAGAAGCCCAATCATGTGACCTACCTAATAAACATTAGGCAGATCATCATGAAGATACTATGAAGGAAGAAAACAAGCCATGCCAGAGCTACGAGCTTCTAGACTATGCATGCTCCCTATGTACATACCTCTCTATCAATGAACACTGTGTGTTCCCTAGCTCTCCACTGATACTATATGTAGTATTTGTGGAAAAGTATATACTAGTTTAATAGGGGAATGTTTTATAGCTACTTTCATTATGGTACCATTTCAATGAATGTCTTTGCTTTAAATTAACTGTGTCTACAGAAAAGGTTCATGAACTATAATTTTAGAAGGACAGACCCACAGGGTAAGCTGATCTCTAGATACATATCCCAGTTAGAAAGCTACTGCAATAGTCTAAGTCAGGGATGGGGAACTTGCAACCTTGACGTCACATGTAGCCCTCTAGGTCCTAAAGTGTGGCCCTTTGATTGAATCCAAACTTCACAGAACAAATCCCTTTAATAAAAGGATTTGTTCTCTAAAACTTGGACTTTGATTTGAGGCCACAGATTCCCCACCTCTAGTATAAGTGCTAGAGGATTCAAGGGCCTGAATAAAATTGTCCTAATATATATATGTGTGTGTGTGTGTGTGTGTGTGTGTGTGTGTGTGTGTGTGTGTGTGTGTGTGTGTGTATGTGTGTGTGTGTGTATATATATATATATATATATATATATTATTGGCCTTTGGATACATAATAAAACCAAATCCTCTATTTGTCTCTCCAAGACAGACTTCTGAGCCATCTTTCTGCTTAGTTTAAATCTTTCTGGTTTCATTTCTATCAAAAATTGTCACAGTTCATAAGAATTTGGTTTTTCTACTATGAAACCTGATCACTGGTCACCAGACAAGAATGTCATATGTATAGTACCAACACCTAGAGTTTAGAGAAATCCAAAAGCCATGTGACTCAGTATTTTCCTCATTTTTCTACCTTTTATTTCCCTCCAGCTACACTATTTGGTTTTGAATTCACCATCATCATATTCCTACTGCCCTTCCAGAAGTTCAGCCAAGTGTTCATTTCCATGAAACTACACACCCCAGGACTTCCTCACATGCCTCCAGACTTTATCCAGCTACCTTTTTTATATGTTGTCTTCATCCATTTGATCGTAAGGTCCTTGAGGGCAGAAACTCTTTTTCTTACTTGTATTCCCAGGGCTTAGCACAGTGCCTGAAATATAGTAGGTACTTAATAACTATTTATCATACTGCCCTTTAGCACACTATCACCATAGAAGTTACAATTGTACTATGATCCATTTTGTATTTTTCTGTTTAATGAGGTGCTTATCCTATGATTTTGGTAGTTAGATGGAGCAGTGGATAGAGAGAACACCAGGCCGGGAGTCAGGAAAAGCTGAATTCAAACCTGATCTCAGACACTTAGCTTTGTGACCCTGGGCAAATCACTTAACCCTGTTTCGCTATTTTCCTCATCTATAAAATGACCCAAGGGAAAGAAACTGCAAACCATTCCAGTACTTTTGCTAAGAAAACATGCGGTCACTAAGAGTCAGACATGACTGAAACAAGAGAACAACAGCATCTATTTGTGACACATATCATTGCACATGCACATGTCCACATAAATTCTTTGTTTGATTATGCTCTTGAGGAGAGTGATGTTCTCATCTGTAGTTACCTGCTGCTGGGGAGGCCAATTCTGGAACTTTGCTGGAGCCTGGGAATACTAAATTGCAGAACAAATAACCCCAACTATGTGTCCACACTAAGTCTAGAACCAATATAGAAGACAGCCCAAGACAGAAAAACAAAATAGGTTTAAACTCCTGTGCAAAACAGTACTGGGATCAGTCCTGCATGTCCAGCCTAGGCCAGATAAAAAAATGAATGCTTTTATTAGTCAGGGAACATATTCCATTATTTTTATATACAAAACTAAAATATCATCACACAATTAAATGTTATGACACAAAGAGAAAAAAATCACCAGCAAAAACAAAAACAAAAATTAAAAAACACAATAGTAATTAACTACAAACCAGAAGTTCTCATTTAGAGTGAGCTGGTTTCACCATGACGATCCAAAGGTTCACACTAAAAATTCTTAAATGGTGTCTTAAGAAATAGATAATTGTCTGATTATGTAACAAATATAGTTTTCCTTTGTGAAAACAAGTGTGTGCAGGTTTAAAGTATTACAAGCTTGTTTCTGTAGTTATCTGAAATCGCCATGATCAGTCATATAACCATTCTGGTATTCATATATTGATTATATCAAACTCTAAACAATCTTCATTAAATGCAGTGCATTCTTGTTTCTCAACCTGTCATCACATTATTTCTTTTTTTTTTCTTTTTGGAAGGCAGTTGGGGTTAAGTAACTTGCCCAAGGTCACACAGCTAGGTTTTTTTGTTTGTGTGTGCGTTAAGTGTCTGAAAGCCGGATCCAAACTCAGGTTCTTCTGACTCCAGGGCCAACGCTCTGCTCACTGCACCACCTAGCCGCCTCCATCACATTATTTCTAAATTGCTACAAGAATGTCATTCAAAAGCAAACCAATTCACACACGATGATCAAACGTACATGCATATCCTCATTTGCATTCCACTCACTGCACCAGAGTAGCTCCTTAGTTCTCCTGTTCCCCTATAATCTATCTCATCACTGATGTCATCACGTGATCAAGAGGTTACAGACTTGTTCTTAGCAACCCAAACATCAGGCAGTTTGAAAGCCCTAATTGCTGGGCATGCTCTTTACAAGCCACCTTGAAACCATCAGGAACCATTACAAACATTCTACAGAAACAAACTTTATTTCTATTTATATGCATCTTAAAATTACATAATGGGGGTGGTGAAGTGGCACAGTGAATAGAGAGCACCAGCCCTGGAGTCAGGAGGATCTGAGTTCAAATCCGGCCTCAGATACTTAACACTTACTGGCCGTGTGACCTTGGGCAAGTCACTTAACCCCAACTGCCCTGCCTTGCCCCCTCCAAAAAGCTAATATGATATGATATAATATAATGTAATGTATTATAATATATTATTATATAATATATAATATAATACAATATAACATAATAATGTTAGTAAACATGGGAAGCAGAATTTGAACTTGGGCCTTCCTGACTTTGCAATTCAGTGTTTAATCCACTTTGTTACCTAGTTGCCCCACAGCAAAATAATGCAAACTGCTTTACCTAAAAACTGATGAAGTACAACACTCATTTATGCTAAAAGCCCTACAAAGTATAGACAGAGAGGTTGTTGTTTTTTTTAATATGATCAAAAAGTAGCTAAACCAATTATGGAATAGGGATACAAGAGAACCTTTCCCAATAAATATGAGAGTAAAGCAAGGTGCCCACCCCTTTATTATTTGATATTGCTCTAGAAATGCTAGCAATAAGAGAGAGTCAAAGGCATAGAGATAGGCAAACAGGACACAAAGCTATCCTTCTTTGTTGATAACATGATGTGTTATCACAAAATTTAGTAAAAAATACTAGGAAATCAGCAAAGAAACTAGCTGATATGCTTCAGCCAAGTTGCAGACTATAAAATAAATCAACAAAAAATAGCATTTTTTATACAACCAAACACTACCAGAGTTAAGTTACATACTCAAAGCAATACTAATCAAACTACCAAAGGGATATTTTACACAGATAGGCAAAACAATGACAAAATTCATTTGAAGCAACAAAAGATCTAGAATTTCAAGGGAAATAATGAAAAATGTAGGAATAAAGAAGGAATAACATTACATACCTCAAAATGTATTATAAAATAGTAATCATCAAATCCATTTGGTGCAGCTAAAAATACCTTTTCTGTTTTCATAAATGGAAAGAAATAAAAAAGGAAAGGAGAAAAGGAAGAAAGGAGGAAAGAAAGAGGTTCAATGGAACAGAATAGACAAAAGCCAAAAATAAATGAATATAATAACCCAGTATTCAATAAACTCCAAAATATAAATAAGTCAGAACCTCCTTATTTGATAAGAATTGCTGGCAAAAGTGAATAGCAGTGTGGCAGAAATGAGTCTTACACCAATATCCTACACTATATTCCACAATAAATTCAAGTTACATTACTAACCTCAATATCGATAGCTGTATTATTAAAGATTAAAAGAGAAGCAAATCACATCCTTCAAAGCTAAGGGTAATGGATAAATTCTTAACATAACAAGGGTCAGTGGCAATTACAAAATACAAAACAGAGTATTTTGACTATGTGAAACTGAAAGGCTTTTGCACAAACAAAACTAATGCATCTAGGATAAGCAAAGTGGTTACGGGAGAGAAGAGTAAATCTTTGTATCAAATTTCTCAGGTAATAAATAGGCATATTATATATATAAACAAAAATATAGACAGCTACATAAGACCAAAAGCTATTCCCCAATAGATAAATGGTTAAAGGAAATAAACAGTTCTCAAAAGAATTGCAAATTATTAATATCCACGTTAAAAGAATTTTCCAGATCATTAATAATAAAATATATGAAAATCAAAACAACCCACTGTTTTTCTCACATCCAGATAACTGGCAAAGATGACCCAAAAAAGAGATAATATTAGATGGGCTATGGAAAAACGGGCCCATTTTTGGTCAAGCTATAAATCATTAAAAACTTTCTGGAAAGCATTTCCAATTATTGAAATAAAGTGACAAAATTGTCAAAACTCTTTAGATTACTAACAAAAAGAAAAGTTTTATATAAACCAAAAGATTTATAGCAACATCTTTTGTGGAAGCAAAGAACTGGAAACAAACTCAACCATCAACTGAGGAAGGTCTAAAAAAAAAAAACTGTGCTATATAAATGTAATGGGATATTACTATACTGTAAAATATGGCAAGCCTGAAGAATACAAAAAAGTATTAGATGAGATGTGGCAAAGTGAAGTACAAGCATACTTTAAAGATATTGTGGGTTCAGTTCCAGACCACCATAAAGAAGTGAATATCATAATAAATCGAGTCACATGAATTTTTTATTTCCCAATGCAGTTATGTTTATATTATAGTCTATTAAGTGTGTAACAGGATTATGTCTAATAAAATAACATACACAGTTCAATTTTAAAATACCTTATTGTTAAAAAATGCTAACTATCATCTGTGTCTTCAGTATGTTATAATCTTTTTGCTAATGGAGGATCTTGTCTCAATGTTGATTGCTGTCTGATCAGCGTGGTGGCTGCGCAAGATTGGGGCAGCTATAGCAATTTCTTAAAATAAGTCAACAAGTAAGTTTGCCACATGGATTGACTCTTCCTTTCAACTGAATACCTAAGAAGCCAGTTATTAACTGGACTAATTTCAAAATTGTTGTGTCTCAGGGAATAGGGAGGCCCAAAGAGAGGGAGAGAGATGGGAGGTGGAGATGAAAGAGTTGGTGGAGTAGTCAGAACACAAAACATTTATTGATCAAGTTAGCTATCTTATATAGGTGAAATTCATGATGCCCCAAAACAATTAAGATAGTAACATCAAAGATCACTGATCACAGATCACTACGATATATACAATAATGAAAAAGTTTAAAATATTGTGAGATTTGCCCAAATGTGATACAGAAACACAATGTGAGTACATACTGTTGGAAAAATGGTACTGACAGACTTTTTTCAATGCAGAGTTGCCACAAACCTTCAATTTGTAAAAAATGCAGTATCTGTGAAGGCACAATAAAGCACAGCACAATAAAACGAGATATTCCTGTAAACAGAGCCAGGAAAACAGCATTATACAATGACAATAACAATGTAAATGGAAAGAGAACCACCACTGAAAAAAATCAAAACTGAATCCTGTGAAATGATTAAAAAAAAACTTCTCACTCAGCATCAGTTTATATATTATTTTTATTTATAAATCATATAAATATGAAGTCCATCTGCTCCTCGTTTCTTATAACACAACAGTATTCCATTACATGCATATATCACAACTTGTTCAGCCATTCCCCAATTGATGGGCACCCCTTTAATTTCCAATTCTTTGCAACCACAAAAAGAGCTGCTATAAATATTTTTGTACATATGGGTCTTCCTCCCACTTCTATGATCTCTTTGGGATACAACCCTAGAAGTGGTATTGCTGGGTCAAAGGGTATGAAATTATTTATAGCCCTTTGGGTATAATTCCAGATTGCTCTCCAGAATGGTTGGATCAGTTCACAACTCCACCTGCAATGCATTAGTGTTCCAATTTGTCCACATCCTCTCCAGCATTTGTCATTTTCCTGTTTTGTCATCTTAGACCATCTGACTGGTGAGATGTGCCACCTCAGAGTTGTTTTGATTTACATTTCTCTAGTCAATTGTGATTTACAGCATTTCTTCATACGCTTATAGATATCTTTAGTTTCTTTCTCTGAAAACTGCCTGTTCATATCCTTTGACCATTTATCAATTGGGGAATGACTTATATTCTTATAGATTTGGCTCAATTCTCTGTATATTTTAGAAATGAGTCCTTTATCAGAGACATAGTTTGTAAAAGCCAGGAGAAATTTGTATACAATCACAGACACAACATATGTGTGATGACCAACTATGATACACTGGACTCTTCTCAGCAATACAGTGATATAAGTCAATCCAAAAAGACTCATGAAGGAGAGAGATGTCTACATCCAGAGAAAGAACTAGAGAGAACTGAGTTTTAATCCTGATTGAAGCAAACTACTTCATCTTTTTCTTTTTATTGTTTGGTTTTATTTCCTCTTTACCATTTTTCATTCCATCTAGTACAATCCGCCTTTGTAACCTAATGTCTAATGTGAAAGTATTTGCAGATCCTATACTGGACTGTATGCCTTCATGGGTGGGGGGAAGGAGGGAAAGAAAATTTGAAATTCAAGGAATTATGGAATTGAATCTTATAAACAAATTAATAAAGATGAAAAGAAAAAAGAAAACAAAACTTGCCCCTAAAGACATCTACTCCCATTCCTATGCAGAAGTATGAAACACTGTATACAACATCAGTTTTTTCTGATGTGCATAATGGTTTTGTTGATTTTTTACCCCCTTCTTTATTTTTAAAAAAATCTTATAAAAGAAGGGATAGAGGGGCAGCTAGGTGGCGCAGTGAATAGAGCCGGCCCTGGAGTCAGAAGGACCTGAGTTCAGAGCCGGCCTCAGACACTTAATCCACACATACAAAAAACCTAGCCGTGTAACCTTGGGCAAGTTACTTAACCCCAATTGCCCTAAAGGGGCGGCTAGGTGGCCCAGTGAATAAGAGCGCCGGCCTCGGAGTTGGGATGACCTGAGATCAGATCCGGCCTCAGAAAATGAGCACCCACGCATAAATAATGACTAGCCGTGTAACCTTGAGCAAGTTACTTAACCCCAACTGCTTTAAAAAAAAAAAAGGGATAGCTTTTGGAGGGGTGGGGGTACAGGTGGGGGTGTAGCTGATAGGATACAAGGAGAAATATAAGTGATATAAAAACAAAAAGTAACAACAAAAATGTATTTTTAAAGATACTATTTAAACCAAGCAAACCAAGAGAGTTAAAATCTGCCAAGAAATGTATTCCAAAGATGGCTCTAAATAACTTTTACATTATCCATTATTTTAGGTTATCTGCACCAGTGCTCTCCACTGGCACTCGAGTATTGTCTTCCCATCTAACTCTCCATATATGTGTATGTGTACGTGTATACATACACACACAGACACACACACACACACACACACACACACACACACACACACAGCACAAAAGTCAGTGCATGAGGAAACTATGCAACTCCATAGCTACCTACCATTTTTTTTTACACTTGATCTATCTGAATCTTCTTTAAGCACTTCAAAAGTCTGACTTTAATTTACATACAAAGATTAAATCTATACCTTCTGGTACACACTCCAGAAATAGTATAGACATTGGTCAATTTCACCCAAAATTTCACCCTTATTTTAAATGTTATCTCAAATGTTCTGAGTTTTCCTCCATAGTAGTATAATCATTTCCCTATACCCATGAAATAAAAAAATTGTATTTGCTTCAAAACTTATATTTTCCTAGAATATTTATGTTTGAACTGCTCAAATCATCTACAGAAATCAGTCTGTAACAGATATATAGACTTTGGTTAAAAAAACACATTGGTGGATAGAGGGAAGATACACAAAATCATTCTCTAACATACTCTTTCTTCATAAAATTTCTATTCAAATTCCACATTTGTTAAGCACCTACTCCATGAAAACTGTGCTAGGTGCTTGGAAAGGCAAAGACACAAGACAGATTATCCCTGCATTCAATCTACTAATTTATTCAAATGAGGTTTCTAAGATAGCCTTCCTGCCCTACCTTCCCAATGAAGAAGAGAAGCAGATAAAACACTAGTTAGGAATAAATGAGCAAAAAAAGCAAAACTACAATTAATCAAGTAACAAGAGTTTTAAATATGGTGCTTGTTTTAAAATAAATTCAATAGAATTCAAATAATTTTATTTCAAAGTTTCAGATCTGAGATGTAAAGAATATAATATACAAACTTCATACAAGAAATAATTATTTGGATACAAAAATTTGTAGCTATTAAGACTAAACTGTCTGGTGTTGAGACTTTTATTTATATGACCACATTTCTTTTTTTGGAACAATATTTCCTCAAAATACATGAAAATGTTTATTTAACTGAGCAGGAACCCATAAGAATTTCTATTTGAATTATCAAACAAAAATGAAATGTTAGGTTCAATGCATAAATTTTATTAAAAATGATCAAATATAGCATAAATTATAATAGAGATATGGTATTGTCTACAGGGAGGATAGCTAGGTAACATAGTTCTGAGCCTGGAGTCAAGAGGACCTGAGATCAATTGTGGCCTCAGATACTACCAGTATGATCCTGGGCAAGTCACTTAACCCTAATTTGTCTCAATTTCTCAACTGCGAAATAAGCTGGAGAAGGAAATGGCAAACTACTCCAGTATCTTTGCCAAGAAAATTCCAAAAAGAGTAATGAAGTCTGAAAAACGACTAGATAATAACATCAAATGGAATAGAGGTTAAGAAATACCAGGTTTATAGTCAGGAATTAGGTTCAAGCCCCAGCTCTACTACTTAATGCCCACATGATCACAGCCAAATCATTTTACCTTTCTGACTTCAATTTCTTCATCTGTAAGACAAAGGGGTTGTACTAGATCAGGGGTGGGGAACCTTCGGCCTTGAGGTCAACATGTGGCCTTCTAAGTTCTTGGGTGATCTTTTGACTGAGTCCGAGTTTTACAAAACAAATTCTTTTATTAAGAGGATTTGATCTGTGAAGTTTGGATTCAGTCAAAGGGCTGAACTTGAGGACCTAGAGAGTCACATGTGACTTTGAGGTCACAGGTTCCCCACCCCTAGACTAGATAATCTAATGTTCTTTCCTGTTCTAAATCACACCATGATTTTGCAAAACAATGAAGTTATAATGTTTTATTATTCAAAACCAAGCTTTTAAAAGTTAATTATGTTCTCCATAAGTAGGAATACCACTATAGAATTTTTGTTTCTTTACTTGTTCATTTTAAGGAATCTGGGTATTAGATGATTGAGACAAAAAGGACCATATGAAGCATCATTCACCATAAGGTTAAATGATGGAGACTTAGAAAAGAGTTTAGTGACAGAGTAGCATAAACATTTTCAGTCAAAGGGCTACAGTTAAATCCTAGCTCAGCTGTCTACATTTATTTCTTACATTTCATTCTCTAGCACTCTAAAGTATCAGAGTTGTAAAATGTAAGTAAAGTAAATGATTTCTAAGGTCCCTTCTAGTTGTAATGAGCACATGTGACATATTCACTGTGAGCATCAAGACATTCCAGGTGCTGTTTCAGAAATATCTATTCTATCTAGTATTTTCTACTAGTTATATAACTTTAGCTAAGTCATTTGATTTCCATCAGCTACAACTTAAAAATTTTTAAATAAATGATTTCCAAGTTCCAACTCTAAACCTCTGACTCTATGGCCAGCTTCTTTTAAGTTACAACACTGACTCTCAAACTTACCATGACACAGGCCAAAAAAAATATGGTCACAATTAAATTAAATAGTGCCCTAGTAAAAGCTGGCTTACATAGGGTGGGAAGGGGGAAGAGGGGATCTCAGACTTATGATTTCATCAATCTGGGGAACTCTTGATGTATTTTAAACTTCTTAAACTTATTTCTTGATGTATTTTAAACTACTTAAATTCATTTCCCTCCACCAATGCAGATCAGCAGTTACCCTTTTACAAAGTTTACTTGGGACACTAACTTGGCCATGATCATACCACTAACACGTCAGAGGCAGAACCTGAACCCAGATGCCACTGACACCAAGGCCAGTCTATCCCTGTGTTATGATGCTTGCAGCAGTAAATAAGATTTTGGGAATGACATCTGTCTTCAAATATTTCCATTAATATTTTAAAATATTTAGCCCTCTAGTCAATTACAGCTCCTCAATAACATTATTTTTATAACATTCTTATCACTATACAGCCCTAAGCATTTCTGATAAATGAGGTTACAGATCATACATTCTATGATCCTTTCTCTAAGGCTGCTCGCCAGAGCCAAAAAATGAAGAGAACTTATGAATACATAATCCAGGTTATAAGCAAAGTAAGACTGTTCTATGAGCCATTTCTTGTTTGCTTTGTATTTTACCATTTATACTAAATACAAAGTAGCTTAGTAAATGAATTAAGATGATTAGCCAAATATTTTGACTGTATCACTAAATATACTACATGTGAATTACTGATTTTCAAATAATTGAACTACAACAATTAACCTAAGTTATGTTGAACAGAAATTCATTCAGACTTTAGAGAATTGTGTAATATATTTAAGGATGGCACTATGGAATGTCACAACTACCAAAGAATATTCAATGCAAATAAGTAGGTCCTATTTCTGTGACAGTGAGGTGATACAGTGGACAAAGTACAGGGCTTGGAGTAAGAAAGACCCAAATTCAAAATCTAGCCTCAAGACAGCTCTGTGATCCTGGGGCAAGTCACTTAAACTCTCTGTGCCTGTTTCCTGATCTCTAAAATGGGAATCATAACCATACCTACTTTGCATTGTGGTGAAAATAAGATATTTTTAAAGCACTTAGCACAATGCTTAGCACATAGTAGGCACCATAAAAATGCTTACTTCCTTCTACCAGGTGAATATTTCACTTTAAAAAACAGTTTCATTGACTTACTGTTAAATTTTTAAAAGGACTTTTTGACTTGGATCATCCTATCAGAAGGAAAAGGAAAAAAAATCTTCTGTATCAGAAACCTTTTAAAGTGATATCCCAACACCTTTGTCCTTAAAGAATACAGAGAGGACAGGCAGCAAGGTGGCACAGTTAATAGAGCACCGGCCCTGGAGTCAGGAGGACCTGAGTTCAAATCTAACCTCAGATACATAACACACTCACTGTGTGACCTTGGGCAAGTCACTTAGCCCCAATTGCCCTGCCTTCCCCCTTCCAAAAAAAAATTTAAAAAAGAATACAGAGAATAAGGTCAAAAATACTCTCACCAGTTTTCAAAATTTACAAGTTGAAGAAGAAAAGCTTAAACAGATGTTGACTCTACCAAGCAGAGAAAAACTAATGTGCTAGTAGTCACTGACTCCCAAAAGGTGACTCTAGAAGGCACTGAAGAGCTGACAAAATTTACCCAGTTACCAGTCATGATTGTACTGACTACCACCTTTGGAATATGATGTTGGTGGGCAGCCTTTCCTTTAAAACCTGCCATAATATGCTTCTGTAACACAAGTCCTTTAAAATGCTACCTTGGCATTAACACATACCAGAAGTCTGAAACCCTGTCTTTCCATTCCATGGGAGCAGTGACTGTTGTCTTATCAAAACATTTTATATCCCCCAAGATCCTGGCTGGAGTTCTGCATACAGAAGGAGATTAATATTTGTAAAAGTGAAAACGGAAATTAGTTTTCAAATGACCAGGAAGCTGAATTTTTACAAAGAAAAGGCAGAGGCATGGCACTGTAGCTGGCTTTATTTTTAAGAAGAAACATCACCATCTTGTGGAACTTTAAGATACTGTCTCCTGAGACTTTTTGCCATGTTGCATTTTCTCAATTACTGGAATAAAGAAGCTTAATTAGCTACGATTAACAGAGTTGCAAGTGGCAGAATGCCATATAACAGAATTTACCGTTATTAACACAAAATGACCCCAAGAATATTTCAGAACAGAATATAAGAAGGTACTAAAGACAACTTAGTTTTCTAATAACTCTGTACACACAAGCTGCACTGGCATAGTGCAAAAAGTCTAAGCCAGAAGACTTAAACTCAAGTCATATTTTCAACTCTTCCCAGTTATGCAACCATGGGCAAGTCAGTTTCTCTGAGCTTGTTTCCTTATCCATGAAATGGTGACAATCCTAAAACAATTACAGACAACAATGGGAAGAAGCATGTAATATAATAAATGGCTATACTCTGGGTCAAAGGATGTGGATTCAAGCCCAACTTCTACTTCTTACCTGTGTGACCCTGGGCAAATCATATACTTAACCTTTCTGGGCCTCAGTGTCCTCATCTATAAAGTAAGGGAGAGTTGGACCAAATGACCTCTCATTCTATGATACTGATATACTCTGTAAACCTTAAAGTGCTATAACAATAAAAGCTATTATGAAGAATAGCATTTAACACTGTTACTTAATCAAAAACATTTTAATCACCAAAGGTCATCCTTATTTCTCTTATCTCACTTTCTTTAAAGTGATTCCTTCTACTAAGTTTTCAGACATTTTATATTTGCCTTACTAAAAACAACATAGATGTGAAATTCAAAATCTGAAAGAATAAAAAAATACTTAAAATAAGAATTCTCTGAAACTGCTTACTAATAAAATTCAATGAATATAAAATTCAATGCATCTAATCAAACATGATGTTATTATAGCAATAGTATACATGTCCATATACATAACATACCTAATTTCCAAGAAAAGCCTGCACCATTATTCAAAAAAAAGTTTTATTATATATAAATAACTAATTAAACACCAATTAACCAGAGTGCTCAGTGTTCCAATTAACTGAATGATTTGACTAAGCAGAAAATCTTTCTTGCTCCGATTTTTGTTTTTATAATTTCATCTTAAGGCTATTTTGAACTTCATTTCACTTTTTTTTTGGAACAATTTAGAATTTTACAAGATACTATTTTTATTTTTTTAATTTTTTTTTTTTTTGCTTTTTAGAGGGCAATTGGGGTTAAGCAACTTGCCCAAGATCACACAGCTAGTTTTTGTGTTAAGTGTCTGAGGCTGCATCCGAACTCAGGTCCTCCTGACTCCAGGGCTGCTGCTCTACTCACTGTGCCACCTAGCTACTCCATTTTATAGGATATTAAAGTTATATATAAAGCTAAGAGATTGTGCTGACCACAAAATGCACCCCAAGTTGGTTTTCTTGGTTTGTTTTTTTAGATTTTTCTTTTTGCTTTTTGGAGGGGGGAAGGTAAGGCAACTGGGGTTAAGTGACTTGCCCAAGGTCATACAGCTAGTTTTGTGTTAAATGTCTGAGGCTGGATTTGAACTCAGGTCCTTCTGACTCCAAGGCCAGTACTCTATTCACTGTGCCACCTAGCTGCCCCCCAAGTTGTTTTTAAACATAATAATAAAATCACTCAAGTAGGATTAGAAGGAATCTTAGAGATCATTGAGTCCAATGGCCTTATTGTTCCAGATGAGGTAAAGAAATTAAATTTGGCTTCTTCAAAGTTATGGTTAACTGAGATTTTAGCACAATATTAAACAGTTTTAAAACAAAATATTAAAATAACAAATACAAACCAAAGTGATTAAATATATCTTTATGAAAAGTATAAAATAAGTGACCAAAAATCTTATTGAGGTAAGGGAAGTATGCAATGTACTAATACTTAAGAATAGTTTAATCCTTCAAATATCTTTCTACAGCATGAAGTTCAATACAGTAGTTTTGTAGCAAATGCTATGATCTACTCTTTCAAAAATTACCATGATGCAGTAAGTTCTCTCTTTCTGTAAGTAGTATCTCTCCTACATAGAGATACAAATTCTACCTCATCATTGTTAGGGTTTACTCCTGAAAATTTTATATCATTTTTCTCATTCCACCTGAATGAGACCATTTCAGTTCACATAAAAACAGGCTTCCCTCTCCTCTACTAAAACCTTCTTTTATTTTAATCAGTAATTCTAATCAGTATGATTCCTTAGACGCATATATAATATACACTGTAAAAAAAAAGTACAGACTTGTTATATTGCAGCTGATAATGTTTGGAGTTATAAAAATACAGATAAAATCTTGTGAAGGATATAGACACCTTACTTTAGCATACACATAAATACTTTAAAAACTGTTCTTCATTGACATAACAAGGAAACAAAAGCTATTTTGCTGAAATATTCAAAGACAATACTGCCATCTAAAGGCAAAACTGTGGAAAATGCAGATTCTGCTTTTATTCTATATATCACTTATAAAAATTATTACTAGATAAGTTTTAAATAACAATTTCAGCTAATTTTTACTTAAAAATATACAATATAAGTATTTCTGAACAATATAGTGAAATTCCCTCATGTTACATACTGATTTAGGCAAAACAGAAAAGAGCAGTTAATTTAAACTATTACAAATTACAATTGGTAGCTTTTCAAAATAAGTACTTTTATTTGGCACCAATTTAAAACATCTAAATTTCAAGCATCAAATCAATTTGATATTAAAAAAGTGCTAGTAAAATGTTACTATTTGTTTCATAAAGTAAATGATTCAAAACAAAAAATTTATTTTAAAAAATTAACAGAAATGTCAGTGGTAGAATAAAAAAAAATCAAATATTCAAATATGCATTCTACTAGCATAATAAGATAAAGAACACTTCAAAAGAGAACTTCAAACCTTAGAAGTTAAATTTAATGTCTTCAAAATGATCAAAAGACAATAGCCAAATTATCAAATTAAGTTAAAACTTTTACTTCTCAAAAAGAATTCTTATATAATTGTATCACTACATTTTGAAAGAAAACTAGCGTATGCCATATTCCATACTGTGAAAGTAAGGAAAAGATATGGAAGAATTACTTTAATCTCCATCTTCAGTAAGAGAAAGCTCAAAATTTCACCTATAGCCCAAGGGTAAAATATTTATGATTCTTTAAAATAGATCTTAGTGTTCTTTCCAGGTTTTTCAAAAATTTACATTTAGCTGTCAAATTTTGCCTAATAAGACTTAATATCTGATTAAAAGTTAGAATTTTTTATTCAGAACTATGAAAAATGGCCTCACTTTAACTCAGGAATTTAGTTTAAAACTATACAATTATATTTCTTCACAAATATATTACTCTTTCAGAATCCATTCATTAATAATGTATTATGCCCTTTTTTTGTTCAAACCTAAGAATACCTAAAAGATAGCATTGACAATATTTTACGTTGTTAATCTCCTTTCTGTCAACACTCCTTCCTCCTCCCCAAAAATATTAAATAGCCTAGAACCTAGCCTAAACATCAAACTTAAGTGAGTTACACTAAGTAGCATAATTTGCTTCCTCTAAGCTTTAAAATCAACACAAATTATGAAGGCTTTTTATCCTAAATAATAATTTTCTTATTATAACAGGAATTCTGATATTTTTCTTAAAGTTTTAATAATTAAGCATTGTCAAGATAATTTTTAGTGTTGAACCAAGTATCTACAATATATATTCAGTAGATATGCAAAATATTGACAGGCTTGCATTTTCAGTTGTTGGTTTTTTTTTTTAATTTACCACATCTACCCAGTCTAAGTTTATAGTAAGGTGCCTTTCAAAATGGTTTTTTAGTAGATGCCCATGGTTAAAATACCATATATCAGTACCTGTTAAATTATGTGCTTACTTTTTATAAATCAATATTTGAAAAGATTCTTAGTTTTGATTAAACAGTATTTCCCTCATTTACAAAAATAAGCAACATTATGAATAGAGATCAGATCATTAAAAATTTATAAAAAACTATAATGTAAAAAATAGTTTTCAATCATACACACAGTACGTATACTTACAAATTTGTTTTCCTGCATGTATATTTTTTGCAACTTCAGACAGCCCTTAGCTATAACAATCATTCCTTCATCTGAGATCTTGTAACACTGGCCGAAATGAATATCTTTCAGATGTTTGCACTTTGAACCCAGCTGTAAAGAAAAAGATTCAGTTGAATGTGTATGTTGGTTTGTTTGGGGGTTTGGGGGGGAGCTTGGCACTTTCTGATACTTCTGAGGAGATGGACTGGTAGTAATAAAGATGTAACTACCAGAATTGCTACAGAATTTTTTGCATACAACCAGCAACCTATCCTAAGTTTTAAAATGTGCCAGAGAAACAATTATACCTAATTTTTTAAAGAAAATCTGTATTCTACCATTACAGAAACCAACATTTTTAATATGCTCATCCCATAACTCCATCTTAACCCCCTGCAACACATATGCGCCAATAATTTTTGAAAGTTCAGTCTTTACATTGTTTTACTTAAGTCTTCAATATGAGTTACAATCAACATAACCTTGAAGCTGAACACACAGAAAAATTTTAAGTGATCAATATTATTGAAGTTTGAGGAGAAAAAAATTTATTCAATTGAATTATAAAAAGCAGAACTAATGATCAAAATTGGTTCTTCAAAGACATATGAGCAAGAGAATACTAAAATTATCAAGAGACCATAGCCTTTTTTGACATAATATTGAATCATTTCTAAGTAGATCTTTGTTTCCCAGCAAAACAGAAATACTACTACAACAAACTTGCTAGAACATTATATCGGTTAGTTAACCATCTGCAAATTTATATATTGTCATCCAAGGACTCAAAGCTGGCAATCAACACAGAAATAATGAAGACAACACAAACATTAAGGATCAGAGGAGCTAATAAATGTTTTTTTTTTCCAAATATAAAGTAAAGAATTTCTCAAATTTATTTTGTATATACTTGCTAGAAAGGAATTATCTATTTGTAGAAAAAAAAAAAGAGAGAGAAATGTCGCCATGGTTGGTATTGCCTAAATAAAAAAAAAAAATCAGTTCATTCTTCACATCTGAAAATGTTATCACTCCACCATCAGAAAGACATCCATCTGTGCTTTTCACGAAAGGTGAGATGTCTCAAGTCATCTCTGGACCCAGCTACCAGTGATATATGTTCAAAAAGATTAACCCAGATTGAGGCGAGTAGAGTCTATGACTCTGGAAGAGTTCTTTGTACGAAATGGACCCACAAAGGAAAAATTAACAACGTAAAGTCTAGTGCCATATAATCAAACTTCCAAATGGTCACTTTATAGAACTAGACAAAAAACTAACAAATTCATATGAAGGAATAATCAGTCGAGAATCACAAGGGAAACAAAGGACTTAAGATGATTTGACTACTGGTAAATATGCCAAAAGACAATAATCGTTCATGTTAGAGGGTCTACAAGAGGACGTCACTCCTGATGGTGCTGTGAATTGGTTTAATTTTTCTAAAAAAAAAATGATCTGAAATTATACCAAGAATCCATAAACTACATATACACTTTGAACCAAAGCTCTTACTCCTGGGTATATTCCAAGGAGTTCACAAAAAAGAGTAGCAGAATTCATATACACAAAAACACATGTGCATTTTTTATAGCAGTAAAGAAATGGAAATAAAGTCACTACCCATTAAGTAGAAGATGGCTGAACAAATAAATGATGGTGTATGAATGTAATGGACTATTATTACACTCTAAAAAAAGATAAATATGAAGAGCTGTTCCTCACAGCTGTTCCTCACACATAGCACTCTGTCACTTATCCCTGTGCTTCTGCCTTGGCTATCTTCCTTGCCTAGAATGCTGTCCCTTCACCTCCACATCTCAGATTCAATAGCATCCTTTAAAATGTGGCTCAAACCCCACCTTATACAGAAGCACTTTCTCAGGACTCCCACCTGCCAGTGCCATCCTGTCAAAGGTTACCTTCCATCTACTCTATGAATCTTGTTTTTTCATGTTATCACCAGCAGAATTTAAGCTTCCTGAAGGTATAAATTATTATTATTTTTTCCTTTATGTCCCCAGCAGTTAGCGCAGATCCTGGTATAAAGCAAATGCTTTACAAATGCTTGTTAATATCTCTATTTCATTCCATTGTCAATCTTAGAAAGATGCATAGGAACTGACAGAGGGAAGAAAGCAGAGACAGAAGAACAATTTACATGATAACAATAAAAAACAACACCAAAACTACCTGACCAACTATGACTTAAGAAGGCTGATGGTAGAGCACATGTCTGGTCTTTCAGGAGAGGTCCAAAATGAAATACAAATAGGCATGAGCCAAAGTGTTGAACTGCTTTTCTTGACTATACCTGTCACAAGAGAAGGTTCTATGAGATGGGAGGAGTCAATGGGAAGTGACAGTGATGAAAAAGGAAAATAAATCAATAAAACTTTAAGAGCATAGTGACAATGTAATCAGGTAATTCAATTACCCCATAGGCCTTCAACGTAAATCGTTTCCAATAATAGAGAGAAGAAAACATGGAGCTAAAATACACTCCCCCTTCCTGCCAAACAATAAGTAAATAAAGAAAACAGGAGCTAGTCAGAACAGGATTATGAGGTTATAAAAGGGATCTGCCTTCATTTTTTGGTTGCTTACACGAAATCATTTTCAGTTTTATATTACTTAAAAAATATAAATGCTCATTTGGTTGTTATGGTGACCACAAGCTGACAGGCACTGAGGAAATTTCAACTGTCTGCTGTTAATGAACAAGTATTTACTGAACATCTATTATGTTGCAAGACATATCACCATGTGTTATAGGGATAGAAAGAAATAACACTGACCAATATGTATGCTTATTGTATCTGTATTTATTGCTTCAGAAGATAAGATGATAATAGAGTTGAGAAATGGAAGAATGCTAGGACATAGAGGATCCAAGACTCTTCACAAACACTCCATCAGGGCTTAGAAATGTACTATTCCATTAAGAGCTAGAAATAAATCACTTCTAGATTCTCTCAATCTAAGAATCCACAGAGGGTGCCCCAATATCCTACAGAGATCTCAGGACAGAAAGTCACAGACTGAGTAAAAAGAGCAGGCCCCTAGAGGCTTCAAGGCAGATTCAGCACCACTGCCTACTGAGATGCACAACCTAGCTCAAGCCTTCCCCAAGATGTGCGGCTTCAAGAGTCAAACTAGGGAGAGCAATTTTCATAATTCAGAACAGGAGTCCAGCCTGGCACTCCCTGACTGAGCTAAACAGAACTGAAGCTAAAGGTCAAACACTCTCCAAGAGATCATGGATGCAAGAGTCTAGCTTGAAAAAGCCTCAGATCCCAAAAAAGCTGTGGGACAAGTCCATAGCAGCACTCCAGGCCTAAGTCAAAGAAAGCCTGAGCCCGGCCCACAAGAGCCATAGGCTAAGCATAGATGGCAGCCTCCAAGAATTCCAGATAGGGTTCAGTGGAACCAGTAGCCCAAACATAACTGCCAAGAGAAAGGCCCAAGAGTCCCTGAAGCCTGTAGTAGGAACTCAGCATGGAATAGCCCTTGAGCACTACGAGGGGGTGGGGGAAGTTATGGGAGGATGCTAGGCTGAACCTACAGCAGAGAGAGAAGGTCCCTTGAAGGAGTTCCCTAGTCCATCCCACTATACCCAGGACTACACAGGCCCTGACTGTATGACAACTGCAAGGGTTTGACCCAACTGTATACCCTTCAACCTATATATGGAGGCAGATGAGATGAGAAAACCAAGGAAAACACCAATATCATAAGGAAATACTTTGGTTTGAGAGAGACTCAGGGGATAAAACCCAAAGAAGACAGTGACCCCCCCACAATAACTCCAGGTAAAACATCAGATAAAAACAATGTTCTGGTCCCTGGACCACAGAAGTACCTGGAAGAAAAGAAACAAGAGATACTGAAGGGAAAATCTAAGAATGAAAGAATGGCAAGGGAGATTGACACCTTATAAGAAAAAACAAAAAAACTCACCAAATGCCCCCAAAATCAGAATGGTCCACACAGGAAATAATTTGATGAGACAGTAAGAAACATTAAAAAATAAAACCAAAAGACAGAAAAAAGCCAAATAAATTCGAAGGAATTAATAGGTCAAAAACAAATGACCTGAAAAGCAAGTCAAGGAGAAATAACCTAAGAATTATCCCAACATCTGAAAATTATAATCAAAAAAGAACTCTGGATACCCTATTTCCAAAATTATAACTAAAAATTGCCCAGAGCTCTTAGAACCAGAGAGCAAAGTAGAAACGAAAGAATCAAATGGTCACCTCTAGAAAGAAATCCCAAAATGGAAACTCCCAGGAATATAGACAAAATCTATCAAATCCAAGTCGAAGAAAATATACTCCAAGCAGCAAAAAGGGGTTCAAGTACAAAGTAGTCACAATAAAAATCACATGAGACATAGCAACTGCTACTCTAAGGAGATGAGTTCTTGAAGTGATCAATGCAATAAATCACGGGTTCAAAAGAATGAAAATTAAATAAGCAACTCACTTCCTGACAATTCATCACTTTAATTTTCACCAATTTTAACTGCCTATTTCTGATAAGAATAACATAATTGAAAAGGAAGTTATCTAGTTCAGTCATACTACAAGTTACCAAACCATAACAGGAACCAGAATTAACATTTATGTTTCAAACTGAGAAAAACATCTACTTTGATACATACAACAACATATTATATCCCCTTCCAATACTCTTCTGGCTCAGTATTAGCTCAAAACAGGGTGGGACAGTGTAATATTTCAAGATACAGCTAATCATCAAGAAATTACAATACGTCACATTTCCATTATTTTCAAAGAAAAACAGCAAGGGTCTGATTAAAGTCAAAGAGCATACCTAAGTGAAATTTAATCTATCTCACCTCTCTCATCCAGGCTTATCTGGCATGCAGCAAAATTCAGGGCTACGATCATGAGTTACAGAAGAGCTACCTATTTGAATAGGTCGAAGAAGTTTCTATACTAGAAGTTCCCTGTGCCAATGATGTCATAGACCAGCAACTCAACCCAACCCAACCAAAAAAAAAAAAATAATTTTACCAACGTATATAGTTACCCAAACTATTAGTTGCAAGTACTCATGTGTGTGTGCGCGCACATGCATGTAGTTTTTTTGTTGTTTATTTGCTTAAGTGGTTTCTGGGAGTATACTTTAAATTTTGTGTGTATATGTGTCTCTACTTTGGCAGTACTAAATTTATCAACAACAAAAGGAAATAAAATTCCTCACTAACCATCAGAGAAAAGTAAGTCTTATGAGAGGATTAATATTTTAAGACAAAATTGTATTCCTAGTAATACTTGATACATTATTTGCATGGATGAAAATATATAAATATGTATTTATGTAAATACACTTATTTAACAATGCGTAAGTAAATGTTATAAATGAAAACAAAAATACAACGGAAAAACATTCTAAGTAAAGTACCTTGGATGCATCTGTGTTTTCTAATTATTTTGGGGGGAAATATACACAGATTAAAGTTTTAGCTTCTGATTCTTGTATACATAACATTAAAATTGGTCCATACTTTTTTCTTACATACGTTAATTAAATTTGTTCATACACTAAACAGAAAGATATGTTCTCATGAAATGCCATGAGGCAATTTTGCCAATTCTTAACTTTTAATTAGAATCTTACCCATGATAATTCATATAGTATAAGATGTTTTAATAAATCTGTTTTTGTAATGTTATTTTTCAAGTTAAATGGTCCAAAACATATACTTCAGAAAATGGACATCTGAAACCACAATTTGGGAACCACTGGAATAAAAATAAAATTAACTCTTCCATCTTATCATATACCAGGAAGGATGCTCAAACTAAACATGAGGAATTATTTTAAGGTTTTGAGAATGGTATCTTCAGTAGAAAAGAACAGTAGTCCTATTTTCCAAAATGTTACTGGTGTTACCCACTACCTACATATGAAAGAAAGCCTGAAATTAATCATTCTATTTTCAAACTACACCAAGTAAAATTTTGATGTTAAATTGTACAACTACAAAATCATTTTACTATTTGATCCAAAAAACAAACTATACTCATGAGTTCAATAGTTCCTCTATTTACCTTAAAACAAAGAGAATATGAAAGGGAAAATGCAAAACCAAGTGCTTAAAAATATATAACAGCTCTCCCTCTCTCATTTTCTTTGTATGAATATGTATTTCCATACACATACATAGAATTTGTATACATGAATGTATCATTTGATAACATCATGAATCCTATTCCTAACATTATACTGCCCTACAATCTAACTTCAACCTAATATAGTATATAACTCTCTGACTGGGTACACTACAAACTCATCTCAGCTAATCTCAACAGGGCCCTCACAAGGCAAGGCAATCCTTTTATTCCTCTCTTGATTATTCATCCCACTCTCTCAATCTTTTTTCCTCTCAAGGTCCCAAACCACACTCTTCTGTCATCTTAGTAGATGACCTCACTTCACTTACTATGGAAATAGAGGCCATTTGCGGTTAACTTCCATTTAGAGCCAAACTCCATGAAAAATCTATCTACTTTGAGTGTCTTTTCCTTTCATTCATTTCTCAATCCTCTGCAATCTGGCTTCTGACCATCATCAAACTGAAAGTGCTTCCTACAAAGTTATTAATGATTCTCTTGTCAAATCTCATCTTTTTTTTACCTTTCTGTAGCAGACTACATTTTATTTGATAACCTCCACTCTGGAAGAACTGAACTACCAAGTAAGTATTCAAACTCTAGTGCAGAGAGAGCAACTCCGATGGGCTGGCCACATCTGCCTAAAAGACTATTTTACAGAGAACTCACACAAGGCAAGTGCTCACACAGAGGTCAAAAGAAGCATTACAAGGACACTCTCGTGAGACATGGGAGACATTGGCACAG
Organism: Gymnobelideus leadbeateri; assembly: GCA_011680675.1. Lineage (NCBI taxonomy): Eukaryota > Metazoa > Chordata > Mammalia > Diprotodontia > Petauridae > Gymnobelideus > Gymnobelideus leadbeateri. Next base: position 430,058 of record WOXC01007269.1, on the reverse strand, counting down.
GACCACCCAGTCCAGCATGCCTACATAAGGCACTGCGCCTTATGAGAAAAGCAGAAGTGCAATAGCTCAAAAGAAATGTGAGATGTGCAAATTTAGAGGCATCTCCATGCCAAATGTTCATGTGTACCATTTGTGCCTAACCTGTGGTAGAGCCTTCCAAGCTCATATTGGTCTGATCAGCCACAGTCAGACATGCCATACCTTGACCTCAACATAGTAACATCATTTTGGTCCTCTTCAAGAATGATGGACAACAACCAACCAACCAACCCACCAACCAACCAACCAACCAACCAACCCACCAACCAACCAACCAACCAACCAATCTTCTGGATATTCTCCACTCTGGGATTTTATAACGTAGATTTCATCTTACTTGGCTTACTGCTCATCACCATTTTCCTTCGAAAGATTACCCTCTATATATCCCCCATAACTATGGCTGTTCCCCAAAGTTCTCTCTTGAATACCCTCCTCTCTCTGTACTCTCTTGGTGACCTCAAAATATATTATTTCCAACCCTAGCTTCTGTACTGGGCTCCAGTTTCACCATAAACTGCCCAATGGACACTGTGAACTGATACCCACAGGAATCTTAAACATAACATATTCAAAACTGAACACAATCAAAACCCATGCCTTCTCCAAACATTCCTATTTCTCTTCAGAGCACTAAGTCACCCAGGTTCACAACCTCTGAACTATCATCAACACTTCATATTCCCTATCATCCTACATATACAATCAATTGTCAGATCTCATTTCTACCTCCATACCATCTCTCATATCTTTCCCTTCTTTGTACGCGCAGAGAAAACATAATTCACCAGTCCCTTATCACCTCTAAACTGGACTATTTTTCAACAGACTAATAGGTCTCACTTTCATAAGTCTCTTCTCTCCCCAATTCATTATCCACACAGCTATCAATGGGATATCCATAAAGCACAGGTCTGACAACACCATGCCCCTCCTCAAACTCCAGTAGTTTGCTCTTGACTCTAGGATCAAATACAAACTCTACTGGTTGGCATTTAAAGCTCATCACAGTCCAATCTACCCTTCCAGGCTCCCCTTTCAAGCAATACTGGCCTTCTTGCTACTTTTCATAAGCAATATTTCATCTCTTAATCTCATATTTCTTTTTTTTAAAGCAATTGGGGTTAAGTAACTTGCTCAAGGTTACACAGCTAAATATTTTTATGTGTGGGTGCTAATTTTCTGAGGCCGGGACCAATCCCAAATCCTCCCAAATCTGGGGCCAGCGCTCTTACTCACTGTGCCACCTAGCTGCCCCTCTCATATTTCTTAAGCCCTTCCAAGTACCAGACCAGGCACTATGCCTGGTGTTGGGACAAGTACAAAGAATTAAACAATATCTATCTACAAGTAGCTCACATTCTAATAGGAGACAGCAAAGATACATAAAAATATATACAGCATAAGCATAAAGTAAATACACACAAATATAGACCAAATAGTTAAATACAAACCATGGGTAGTTGGAGAATCAGAAAAGGCTTCATGCATAAGATAATGCCTAAATTGTATTTTAAAAAGATGAGATGGACTCTAGGAGGCAAAAGAAGTACATTCCAAGCATTGGGGACAAAAAGGTAAAGCACAGTGATGGGAAATGAAGTACTATGAGTGAGGAATAAGAGAGAAAGCCATGTTGGTTAGATTGCAAAGTGCCAGAGGAAGACATCCAAAGAGGTTGGGAAATAGTTTGTGGCCAAACTTTGAGGCTTTAAAAGCTAAAGGCAATACTGAAGTTGGCTGAATAGGGAAGTCACATGGTCAGATGTGTTTAAGGAAAACTGTTTTGGCACCAAAGTATAGGATGGACTGGAGTAGGATACTTGAGGCAGAAATCAATAAGAACCCACTGCAATAATCTAGGCAAAAGTTATTAAGAGCCCGAGCTAAAGTGACAGACTTATGAGAAAGGGTCAGACTTGAAAGATGTTATGAAGGTTGAAATAGCAGGATTTGACAACTGACATGATGTGAAGGAGATCCAGGATAATGCTGAGTTTATAAACCTGAGACACTGGCAAGATTCTTTTGACATAAACAGAGACATTTAGAATGCTAGGGGAAGGCTTCAGTTTTGTACATACTGAATTTAGGATGTATCCAGGATACATATTTTGAAATGTCCAACTGGGGATCTTAGTAATCCAGGGAATCTTAGGGGAGAGAGTGGGACTGAATCTACAAATTAGAGATACAGAGATAAAAATTCAACCAATGGGAGCTAAAGAGGCTACCACCTTTTATGACCACTGTTGTTCTTCAGTCATTCAGCAGTACCCCAACTCTTCATGACCCCATGCACCATGATACACGATACTGTCCACGAGGTTTCTTAGCAAAGACAATGGAATGGTTTGCCATTTCCTTCTCCAGTGGATTAAGTGACTTGCTCAGGGTCACACAGTTATTAAGTATCTGAGGTTGGATTTGAACTCGGGTCTTCCTGACTCCAGGCCTAGTGCTGTATCAACTGAGCCACCTAGCTGCCATGATCATTTTATGATTTTATGTTCCGTAGCTTCCTTCAAAATTAGTTCAAGCGCCATCTCCAAATGAGGCCATTACTGATTTCCCCAAAAATGCTAGTTCCTCCTTGCCAAAATTATCTCATATATACTTTTTATTAGCATATAAATAAATATATATCATATCGATTACTATATATATGTGCATGTGTGTATTAGATGTAAATGTGCTTTTCTTCCATAGAACTTAAACTACTTAAGAACAGGGACCATTTAAGTTTTGTCTTTGTATTTCCAGAGCCTAGGCCAGTGCACTTGATACATAGTAAATGTTTAATAAATGCTTACTGATTGAATACAGAGAGTATCTCATATCACTGTGGAATATTTTAAGCCCCTAAAATAAGAAAACATCAACTAGAAAAAAAGGTTTAAAATGTGTGTTTTTGTGGTACATTTATCATCTAGGTTCAATTAACAAGCTTTAAAACAAGTTTACTATTTCATCTCAATTCCATTTAGAGAAAGAAAGAATGATTTCCATTTGTCCCTGAAATATATATATTGTCTTACCCAAATTTCCTAAATGTATCAAATATCCTCTTCAACAGTTAGCGTGGGATCATGAGAAGACAAGACTTGGAGTCAGATGATTCGGGTACAATGGATTTGGGGCACTAGAAAGGACCTCAGTTCAAATCATCATTCTGATATTTACAACTTGTGTGACCTTTAATGAACAGTAGTATTATTAGCAACAATATCATCATCAATAGCCTCTGACATTTATACAGCATTTTAAAGCTTTTATAGTATCTTATATAAATTATCCCACAGAAGAAGCCTTACAACAATCTTATGAGGTAATTAATTACTAAAGGTATTATTATCCCCATTTAACAGCTCAGAGAAATTAAATCAGTGGCTCATGATCAACTAAACTAATAAACAATGGAAATAGAATTTAAACCTAGGCCTTTCTTGATTCCAAATCAAGTATTCTTTTTACTGTATTTTAAATGCCTTAAATGATGATTATAATAAGTCACGATCCCTCTGGAATTTTCTTTCCCTGGTTGTAAAATGAAAATAATTTCTAAAGCCCCTGTCAGCTCAAAATTTTATGAACTCCCTCCTCCCAACATCAGTTTCCTCAAATTTATGATAATAACAATATCTGCAATGGCTTACAGGGTGGTTGAAATAGAAGTACTTTGTAAAACTGTAACACATCATACAAAAGACTTATCATTATTGCATTTCAATTCTTAACCTTGGCAATTAGTAAATTTTAAAAAATAATCAGTATGGCTAAGTACATAAAACAGTTATTTGTCAGGACTACAAAATTAACTTAATTAAAATAAATGTGAAACGTGATATGGCAACAAATACTTTGGTTTTTAGTCTATTTACATCTTGGATTTATTTTCCAAAGTACCTCTTTTTTATTTTAATTTTTTTAATTAAATTCTGTTTATTTTTAGTTTACATTATTCATTTCCGTAAGATTTTGAGTTACAAATTTTCTCCCCATCTTTCCCCTACCCACTACCCCCAACAAACTACTTATTAGATAACAGGAAGGTGGTCCTTGCCCTTAAGCTCTTCCTAGTTATTTTCTCAACTACCCAAGTAATTTGACTTCCTGCTCCATGCTACCTGCAAAGGAATGAATAATGAGCCAGTGCCTGCTAAATTAAACGTATCCAGTTAAATACGTGACACTCTGTAGAAAATGCCACCCCTAAACTTTAAAAGGAACCATATCATAAGTGCTAGGAAGAAGTCTAGCAATTAAATCCTTTAGGAAAAAAAACAGATTAACATTTATACTAAATGTTAACATGTGATGGATTATGCTGTCATGTGCCTACATTGTATGTTACTAAACTTTATAAATGAGCATGGTCAAGGAATGGGACTGTCTTCTTATTAAATATTGTGATTATAGAAAATAACCATATAGAAATAATATCTGGGGATTAGAATATAATAAAATATACTTAAAAGAGGCAGTGCAGCATAGTGGAGAGCTAGACTTGGAAATCAGGAAGACCTGGAGTCAAGTCCTAACTGATGCATACCTTAGACAAGCTTCAGAGAAGGTGCCAATCTGTATTGAGTGAAGACTTTCCTCACTGAGAGCTTCCTATACAAACATTTCACACAAACTATACTGTATGGAATATAATTTAATCTGTATCAAATCATAAAGCACTTGTGGATCCTAAAGTGTCATGCCAATGTCAGAAGCAATTATATTGTGGAAACATGGAAAATGCTTTTAAGTAACAGTTATCAGGTAAAACTGGCTACAGTTAAAGCTAATTTAAAAAGTAAAAATCAGGGGCAGCTAGGTGGCGCAGTGACTAGAACACTGGCCCTGGAGTCCGGAGGACCTGAGTTCAAATTTGACCTCAGACACCTGACACACTTACTAGACGTGTGACTTTGGGCAAGTCACTTAACCCCAATTGCCCTCCAAAGAAAAAAAAAGTAAAAATTAGTGTTCTACATACTATAACTCAGCATGTTACTATTGTTCCCATTTTTAATTTCTGAAGAAATCTGAAACAATTCTCACATATACCACTTCATTGCACTTCCAAAACCATCTAACACTCTAAATTTCTGCTATTACATCCATTAGAGCCCCAAATCTGAAAGTCTTTTGGTAACTGCTTTGGGTCATAAATAAATGTACAATTCATATGGAAAAATATACAAAAAACTGCACTTGCTACAACTAGCTAAGAAAATCAGTGTTCTGATCAGACCATGTGTATTGCCAAGACAATATTCACAGCACCAATGGTAACTGTGAATATGATGGTATAGTTCTGAATGATAAAATATAAGACTCTCCATAAAGAAGGCAAAATCAAAACATTTTGTCAGGCACCAGAAAGCCAAATCCCAACACCAAAAAACCAAACCCATCATAGCAACAAATTAATCTATACACAATAACACTGTAGAGGGCAATACCCTCTGCTTGCCTGTATCCTCTCCTCCCTCCATTCTAACTGCTCTGACTCATTTCCTGTTCCACCCCTTCCTGCTCCTGATTCAGCAAACTCCTCCTACCACAGGCTAAATATGATTACATTCAGCCTATTAAGGAGCAGGGAAGATCTTCAAATCCCCTTAGGCTTATTAAGGGACAAGGAAGATCTTCAAATTACCATTACCATTATACCATGTAACATGACTTCTACTCTGTACCTGAAAGCAACATTACATATTATTTTAAAATATTCCTTTTGGTAGCCTAAATTTTATAATCTCTCCTTGTTTCCTCTAAATTAGAAATTAAGGGCTACAAACATTGCACTGACAACCCCAATTACCCTGCCTTCTCCCCCCCCCCCCGCAAAAAGCAAAACAAACAAACAAACAAAAAAAAAACACTGCACTGTACAATCTTCAATGAAATGAAATCCAAGGATAAAGAGAACAAAGTTCCTATGTATCTATATGGGGAGTGTTGGGGGCGGGGTCCATTTCAGGGTAGCATTTCTACTACAGTAACATTTCTACTAGAATATCAATGTGAATTGGTCACATGTATAGTCTATCTAAATCACACTAAGTCACAAAGGTGAAACTCCAAAGCAATTAGGCCAATTTGAACAGCATAAATCCATGGACATGTAGGGAAATTAAAGTTTTCAGGACCATCACTAACAGTTTAAAGAACTGATAGTTTATAGTAAATTTCTAACACCTAACTTGTCAGGTGTGATTGGCAGAGATCAGGTTCCAAGAGGTTTCACTTCACAACCATCAAACTGGCAAAGATGATAAAAAAAAAAGGGAAATGATAATTCTTGGAGGACCTGTGGAAGGACGGGCATATTAGTGCATCAGTACAGGTCAAGTATAGAACAAAAAGCAAAATACTAGATTTTTTAAAAGAGAAAGAACTAGCCTTAGAAAGTCAAGCTAAGTGGGATTCAAATTCTTCTTCTGACACACCCTGCCTATGTGACCCCGGGAAAGGCTCTTCACCTCTCAGTTTCCCTGTCACTTCTATAATACTTCCCAGTCTACACTGGAAGCTCTTCCTGGAATTACTCTCCACTAATGAAATCACAGATCCAGTTAAAAAACAAACCTTTGTGCTAGACCAGGCCTCCCTAACAAGGCTTCCCAAAGCTCTATTCTCATCATGTTATGCTAATCATACTATTTTATAAAATGCTTCTCTATGGGATATAAGACCACAATCCAGAGGCAAGAAAAAATTTAGTCCTAAGGTCGGAAGAATGATTCTAAATGTCCCTACTTGCTACAGACTCATTTACTGAAGAGAGAAAAATGAGTACAAGAAGAATTCATTCCCTTAAAAGTGGTAAAAAAAAAGACATGAAAAAAAATTTTAATAAGATTTGCAAATTATAACCAATTACATGAAAACATGTTCTGAATCACTACTAGTAAAAGAAATACAAATTAAAACAACTGAGTTTTCACCTCACTTTCCTGTAAACTGTTAAGAGATTTTGGGAATAGTCTCTATTGGAAGGGTTGTGGGGAAAAACAGACACAGGCCCTGTAAAGTACTTCAACCACTGTGGATTTCCATTGTGAATTAGGCAAGAAAAGTGATTAAAATGTCTACTTCCTTTGACCCCGCGATGCAGATACTAGGCATAAACCTAAAGTTAAAGAGAGAAAATTTCCAAATACACAAAAATATTCAGAGCAGCACTTTTTATAGTGGAAAGGAACCAGAAACAAAGTGAGTACCCAATAACTGAGGAATGGCTGAAAAGATTATGTTATACTAATATAAAGAAATATTATTGTAAAGATAATACAAGGCATTCAGAAATTTTAAGAAACCTGAACTGATACACAGAGAAAAAAGCAGAACCTAAAACACAATGACCACGATGATACATGAAAAGATTACCAAAAGGAAGTTGAGATCTAAGTAATGGAAAAAATTGAGATTTAAGTAATGGAAAAAATCAATCAAGGTCCCAGCGAAGAGAAAATAACACATATCTCTTCCCTTACATTAAGGAAATGTTACTCAAAGTGAACATATTATATATTTTTCACTTGCTTTTCTTTACCACAAAAGAAGGTTCAGTCAGCAAGAGAGAGTAACAGAAATGATAGATGTACATACAAAAGATAAGCCTTTTCCCCCCAATAATATTTCAAACTTCCTTATATTAAGTTTGAAGAGACCTGAAATACTCAAAATTATTCCTTATAAACCCTCCCCAATTCTAAGGCATCAAACAAATTGTTAAATCTTAAATATCTGTCACAGCTAGTACTTTATGTCAAATTTATAACAATGTGTAATGTTCTATTTTTATGTTCTATATGAATATTTTATACTATAATGGCATAATTAATGTATATAGTACAAGCAAGATACTACACATAGATTTACAAATCTTTTGATTTACAAAGCTGTTTGATAATAGTAGAATCTAATTAAATTGTTATAGAAATATATGCTGTTTGTGCTTTTTCTCTTTTATGACATGAGACCTTGAACAAAAAGAAAAAGCAATCTTCAAATAAAAGTGTTGCTTATGGTCAAATATGATTTGCATCACAATCACATCATAACACCTTCCAGAAATACACTGAAAAGTTTGGTCTCCCTATACAAATAAAAAAGTTAACAGTCATATACTTATCCAATTTCCCTTTCAACCAACATTCAATTGCAAGATGACTAATGAGCATTAGAAATAAGAGCTATAGGGGAGGCTAGGTGGCGAAGTGAGTAGAGCATCGGCCCTGGAGTCAGAAGGACCTGAGTTCAGATCCGGCCTCAGACACTTAAGGCACAAACAAAAAAAAAAAAAAACCTAGCCATGTGACCTTGGGCAAGTTACTTAACTTTGTCCTCCAAAAAGCAAAAAAAAAAAAAACAGAAAGAAAGAAAGAAAGAAATAAGAGCTGTGACTACAGAACAAAGCAAAACTTGCATAGAGATTAGATCAACTGATCTAACCAGTAAAAGACAAATATCTATGGATAAATATGAAAGATTTTACATGTTAGTATTTGGTCACTATTAAAAATTTCATTCTTCTACCTTCCAATGCATTACTTTCAAATTATTGCTGTAAGAAAATATTTTTAAATTAATATCACTAAATCAATTTTATCAAAGAGAATGATTACCTGCTTGAGTCCTTCATCAGTTAACTTGTCCTGGTTGCCTACATGTACTTTCTGAAGTAAAGGACAATGAGAGGCAACTGCAATGATAGAGGTGTCAGAGAGCTGTTTGCACCTATAGGCTGTGTACCTAAGGAGTCCAGGACACTGAAATGCTAGAACACATACTCCAGTATCAGACATACTTCGACAATCAGAAATGTTGATTTCAGTTATATTTTGACTCCTTGATGCAATTTTTTCCAATAGTTCATCAGTGACCTGCAAAAGAAAAAAAAATCAAAATTTTAATTTTAACTTTTGCCAATGTGGATTTATTATTGTTAATTTTTTTCTTAACTTCCTCCCTTTTCTCCATTTCAATAGATGATCTAGCAATGAAGGAGAAAAAAAAATAAGTAAAAAATACTAGATTAGGAGTCAGAGGACATAGGTTCAAACCTTGACTCTTCCCTTTGGTATTTGACTTTTGGCCAGTTACTTAAGCTCTCTAAGACTAAATTTCTTAAACAATAAAACAAGAAAGTTGAACTAAATGGCCTAGAATGTCCCTTTGAGCTCTAACACTATGATCCTATGGGGGGGACAGATGACTGCAGATGATCAGTTAAAAGAATCTACTCTATTGAGAAGATTAAAATAGATTCTTTATCATTTTTAATTGATCCTATTTACAATTAATTGATTTTTGTCTGTAAATGCTTAAGGCAAGAACTTAGTTTAGAATTCAGCTAGCCTATAATGTGTTAAGTTTATAAGTCCAGTTCTCTTGCTAATCACTGTTCTTTTCTTGCCTCAATGAATTCTGCTATCCTTGGGGAATCAGGTCTTGTATCTTTATACCACCAACCTATCCTTCAAGGATGTCTGGTTTGCTGTCCAAGGAAGTCTGGACCATTATTTTTGGCCTTGCAATTAACTTTTCTTAGTCACAGGAGGGAAGGAGGGGGTTGTTGCTAGCCCCTCATTTCCAACTTTCAACCACTCATATTGTTTCCTACACCTCAAATATGTAACCAGTCATGCTGTCCTCAGCCCCATAACGTCACTTATCCTTTTCTACTCTTTGCTCTTTTCTCCCAAAACCTATAAAAAGGAAGTTATCTTTTGCTCAGAGCATTTGGCTAAAAACTGAGGCAGTCACTGACCCATCTTATTCTCAGGTTTCACACACTATAAATAAAATGTTATCTTGCTTGGAAAAACATGCCTCAATATATCTTTTTGTTCAATTTCACTTGTGACACCATCAAATGAGTATGTAACAAGTGTATTCTGTCTTGACAAATGGTCAAAGGATATGCACAATTTCAAAAGAATATAAGATATCAATAACCTCCCCCCAAAAAATTCAAAATGTTAATAGAAAGAAAAGCAAAACAATCCTTAAGTATCACCTTCCAACCATCAAAGTTTTGCAAAGCAAATTTAAAGGAAAAATAAAATGTTATTGTTGGAGGGGTATAATGGGAATGGGAACTTGAAGATCTTCCCTGCCCCTTAATAGACCTGGGGGGAGTTTGAAGACCTCCCCTGCTTTGAAAGTAAACTCTACCCTCTAATAGGCTGAATGTAATCACATGGAACCTGTGATGGGAGGAAATTTGCTGAAGGATGCAGCAGGGCCCACAAGAAGCTTCCTTGCTGTGAAGATAAACTCTGCTCCCAATAGGCTGAATGTAGTCACATGGAAAGAGTGGTGCAAAGAGTTTTGCTGAAGGGAAGCAGAGCCCATAGGAAACTGGTAGTGAGAGCTGGCCAGATAATGGGGGACAGAAGGGCTCAGGCAAGGAGATAGAGAGTTTTGTGAGTAAATATTGATCTTGTATTGGTTTGTGGGAAGACTGAAGGATGCTGTGGCTCTCAGAGTTATTATGGCTTCTGAATATCTTTGGTACTATGATGGAATCGTTTTACTGGTTTTGGGATTCGGTTTACTGGTGTCTAAATAAATCCTTCAGTTCTATCCTCTATCTGGAGAATCTGGTATATTTTGTGACCAATGTCATGCAATACTTATAGTCACAGTCTTTATTGTGATCGTGGGCACTGTAATTACTGCATTGGTGCTACAAGGGGCTAAGTAGGAAAACAGGAAACCTAATTCACTACTGTAAGGGCTATGAAATTGGCTTTGAAAACCATTTGGACCATGCAATAAAAATTACTGAATTATTCCTAATTTGATCCAAAAATTCCCCTCCTGGAACTATCCCCCAAGGAAGGTGACAATAAGAAAAAGGCGACATGTGCAAAAATATTCATAGCAGTCTTATGAAAACAAAAAGCAGGAAACAAAATATATGTTACTCCAATGAGAAATGACTAGCTGAACAACAAACTGTGCTATATACAAAGGTAATGAATGCACAGTAAAGATGACAAAAGATAAAAATGTACTTATATTAGAGCTGTAGATTGGTTCGACCACTCTTGTCTAACATACAAGGTCATTTCGTGTGGAAACTGCATTATAATTTATCAATGAATAAATTTCCCAAAGTACCAAAGGTAATTAATATAACTCCCCAAATTTCCTAACTTCCACTCAAGACCACCTTGTATATGGCACAGTGGATTGAGTGTTGGACATGGAGTCAGGAAGACCTAACTTTGAATCTTGCTTCAGATAACTTACTATCTGTACGACCCTAAATAAGAACACTTATCTCTAGATATCTCAAGTTCTTCATCTGGGGTTAAAAACAGTATTTACCTCCCAGGGTTGTTGTGAGAATTAAGTGAGAAAATACTTGTAAAGAACTTCACAAATCTTAAATCATTATATAAATCCTAGCTATTATTATTATTATTACCTTTAAATATATTTACAGGCAAAAAAAATTGGTAGTATTTATATATTAAATGCAGGTTGTGTTTAACCCAAAAAGTATGTGAAACATAGCAAACAATTTCTGAATGTTGAAAGTACTTAATTCTCAGAATTATACTTCATACCTGTTGACGATTACTAAGGTCCAACTGCTTCCAAAACTGAAAGTCTAAACAGAGGTCACGCCAATATTTGCAAACTAATGATGCAGAAAGGCAACGTTCATCCAGGGACAAATTAGAAAATATCTGTGAAGAAAAAAAGGCATACAGTAAACAGAAATAAATAGGGAAATACTTTTTTTAGCTGTAAATGCAACAGTGGTTTTTTTTGGGGGGGGGTTATTGTTGTTTCTTTGGGTGAAGGGATATTGTTGTTGAGGAATATGACTAGCTCATGGAATTACAATTTCCCCATTTCTCTTTCTGCTGCCTCCAGTTACATGATGTTGAGAAACTGGTTTCCTCCATTCCTAAGTTACTAATTTATTAAGTAACTACATAAAGCTACAAAGTGTATGAAATGAGCCTGATTGTTATAAATACAACAAACTAATCATTAAACACAATTTTTAGATGTTGCGCAATATACTTCTTAAAAAGCAGTTTGTCCACTTCTCAGTTATTTAACAACTACCCCCAGTTCTTCATTTCACCCCCTTTGAGAGAAAGGCAATATAGGGGATATTGGGAACCACAGGAGATTCAAGACTGATAGGATTTTGTGAGTCACTAATACACAGTGATTACATAGATGAGCAGAAGTTATGCAAATGAAATGAAAGGCAATACCTGGAATATTACACTAAGTCTGCTGCAAGACTTCCAAAGTCATGGCAAGACATCCTAAAGGAAGAAATCAAAATCATGTGGAAACATGATGAAGCATATACATCATCACCGTCATCCTCCTGTCTGATACTGAAATTGCTTTCACTGTGCCTGCAGAAGGTGAGTTTATATCCTTATACTTGTGTAACATCCATTAATACAAAGTCCTTTCATCTACCTTTACAATAATCCAGAAAAACCTAAACAAGCTAACAAAAAAAAACCCACAACCAAACAACATTAAATACAAAAGACAACCTCTTTCAATCTGAAAGGCTCTAACAAAAAAAATCAGACTGAAGAAAACAAGAGCAGTAATTATCACAGGTGGCATTTACATAGAGCTTTAAAGTTTCCTAAGCTCTTTACATACATCTCACTTGATCCTCACTTTGTGAAGTGGGAATCATACCATTAGCAAATGTCACAAGCAGAATTTTAATACAAATTTTCCCGGATACTAGGTCTATCTGCTAAAACAAGCAAGTAGAGAAATATGTGAATAATCAATGACAACAACAACAAAAAAAGAAGTTGATAGGTCCCTCAAGAGGAAGAAGGGCTAACAGAGAAGAATTTTAAGGCCAAATAGCCCAAGCCAAGAGAAAGGGGAGATGTACTACAACTACTAGAAAATCTAGAAAGAAATAAAATGAGAGGTTGAGACAAAAAGGCCAACTCAAGATAAAAAATAAAACAAAATCTGAGGTAATTGTAACCACTAAAGTCCTATTCCAATGTTTTACATGGAATAGAAGCTAACCTGAATCCTCAAAGACTATGCCAATGCTATCCTGAAAAGGTTTCAAGTAGAGACCTAGTGGACTATATGGTGTCAAAGGACCATGTAGACTATCTGTAATCAGGCTCATCAAAGGAAGGTTGGTCCCCAAGTAATATGTTGCCACAGCAATCCTTGAAGGCAGCAAAGGAAGGGTGGTCCTCTGCAGGAGTCACCACATTGACGACATATCAGTTCCTTCAAGTGTTAATTATAAAACAATAAATATTAATTAAGCTATATTCACTCAAGTGGGTGGAGAGCAAATTTATCCAGATTATAAAATCATTTCATACTTATGTAGAACCTTCTTTCTATAGAAGCCTCCTCACATGTCTGTAATGAATTATTTCTACTTTACATATGTAAAATAGGCAGCCCCATATATAAGCAATTTATCCAAGAGTAGAGGAAAAAACTGAAACATAATTATTGACCTTTTACTTGCTGTCCATTATAGTTCTGTATTATTAAGCATACAAATTTAAAATAAAAAATGTAAATATTCATCATGTTAAGCTTTCCCCTTTTTCTTAACATAACTACCACAAACTGTCCCAAGTTCAATTACAAGGAAAATGCAAAAATTTAAAATCCTAAAGTAGTATTATATATTATTATTATTAGTTATAGTATGTGTGGATTTAAGCTTCTAAAAAGGCTAAATCAAAACATCATAGCAAGAAATATGACATATATATACATATACCTATCTGCAACAAAAACTTCCCAATTCTCATAATTATGTCATCTATTGCTTGAAATAATGAAAATTCTATACTGCTGAAAAATTTGAACTTAACAGTTCAGTTTAACAGAATTTGATCTATATAAACAGTTCCTAATTTACAAGTTCATTTCCAGGTCAAGGAATTGAATTCAAACTTTTTTATAAATAAATGGTTTTTAGGTTCCCAAAGTCAGCCCACAAAACCAAAAAGGATTTTAAAATTTGTCAATCCTCTCAAGAAGAGGCAGGGTTTTCCTAGAGAATAACCAAGCCAAATTATTTTTAGGCTAAAAAGAACACTATATCAAAATGCCCTCTTATCTTCCCACCTCCCTATCACAGTATCTTCTTCAAGGAAGGCCAACTTTAGCTAAGAGTGTAACCCAAACAGAAACAGAGAACCTTGGGAGTAGGGGAGGTGCAAGGAATAAAACCTTCTAAGTGACTGAAAAAAAGAAAAGGAAATCAATCCCACTCCCAAAGAGAGTCATCAACCTCTGGGCCATACATAGCTTTGGCCTCCTGGAAAAAAGACTGGTAAACAGCATGACAAATATAGGTGACTAGAAAAGGCATGTGGACTCCAGTGTGGAAAAAACAGGTTCTGGGGATGAGGGTATATAGAAATAATGAAATTAAGAGGATAATGAAAGCATTGCTGAGTAAAGTGGTGAAAAGAACAACCAAGGGACAGTAAATGGGCTTAAATAAACTCTATACTGTGTCTAAAAAGTTATCTGGGCTAATGCAGCCCCAAAACGCCAAAGAGGCCACCCCTAAAAGCCTACAGAAGTTTAATTCCTAGCTTAATTTTTTTAATGCCACTATTTAAATCACCAACATTAAAGAGACTAGTGGGCTTTAAGGGCATAATCAAAACAATACCTTGGTAACAAAATAAAAACAACCAATCCAAACAAATTGTAGTACACTGAATTAGGGGGTGGTGGTTGGTAGGAAATGGGTTTAAAATCCATTTACTACCCATAACTCCCTTCTCTCCAAATCTTGCAAAATGCAGGTTGCCCTGAGACTGAGATCATGTTTGTGGTAACTGACTTTCTGATGATTTAGAGATGTTAAGCACTTTCTTTACTTCTGGTGCCAAATGTTCAGTCATGGTTTTGTGCCCGAAACATCCAATTCAGATACAACCAAAAAATTAACATTTGTTACATTCCATGCCAAATTTTTTCTTTTGCTCTGAATCTGAGATTTCATTCCTGCTACAAATGTGGAAACTCCCCCACCAAAACAGACTAATATAGCTTTACTATTCATCTGCCACATACTACTATGTCTATCTCCCACATTCTATTTCTCTCCCTGTCCATGTATTATTAATCAATCACTGGCTATGTTGTGGCAATCTATCACTAATTCACCTCCTGCCCTCTCATCTCCACTCTCTTTAACCCCACCCCACTCATGTTACACTCCAACCCTAGCCACTTTCTTTTACTAAGCCCTCTGGAATTCCCATTTGATAATGACCAAAATTCCCTTTATCATGAACCTTTCTCTCTCACTGGTTGACAGCGATTAAATTGAAACCCTCACCATTCTCTCCACCCCTGGAAGCAAGCAATCATACAAATATGTCCTGGAGGGAAAGTCAGAATACTCAGCTCCCCAATGACATTTCCAACATCACTGCAACCTCTCCTTCTTTGACATCCCCTCAATCAAGACTACACAAAATCCCAATCATGGTGGAGGTTGTTTTCCTAACACTGAGGTCTGCAGAGTTTTTTTTTTCCTTTTCTTTTTCAGAGTTCATAAACCTGGCTTACCATTGTCCTCTCCTCTTCAGCTCTTTCACTTATACTAGAAACCTTCAACATTTCCACTGGTGCTCCCTTAAACTTCTTAATCTCCCAGTTCCTCAACTTCCTTAAATCCTTCAACCTATTCCTTCACTCCACATCAGTCACTCATATGGATAATACTTGGATTTCACCATGAACCACAAGCCTTTCACTTCCTCTAGCTCACCACATAATGCTCCCTCTCTCCCTTTGCCCCTTGCCTCCCTACCTACTCTTCATCTTTACCACTACCTCCAATTCCTCCAATCCTGGGCACTGTTCCAGGATGTTAACCCTGATCTGACTTCACTTTCTACCCTTTCCAGTCAAGACCCGAGAGTCATTAAATTAGCTGTTTTAATTCTTCACTGGGCTCTGCTCTAGAATTTCTCAGCCCCTTTTCCTGCTCATCTTCTGACAAACCTCAGCCCTGGATTGTTCTCAGTGTCATCTCTTCTGCTGGTGAGCTGCTGAACTAAGCAGGTGTAGTCTCTCACCTTTGCAGACAGGCTACATTAGAAACTGAATGGGCTCTAGTTGCCTCAAGATAGCCCTTTTATTCTTCCTAATTCCCTATTTCACTCCTCACCAAACCTCTACCCCCTTCAATCTTTCCACAACTACTCCCTTCCCAGCTCTCAGCTAGCCTTTTACTTTACTAAGAACACGGAGGGCAGTTACATGAACCCATTCTACCATTCTTTTTGTCTTGAAACCCCTTGACATCACCCCCAAGGTGACCCTTTTTCTTGCCTACCAAGGCCAACCACTATAAAGTGCAGAGCTTGGCACTGCTGACCAACCCTAATTTCTTGGGTTTGCCTCTTTGATGCTTTGCAACTGTACTCTCTCCTGGTCCACATTTTACTTATCTGGCTACTCCTAAAACTCCTTTGCTAATTCTTCAACTATATCATAACCCCAATTGTGGGCACTCCCTACAGTTTTATCTTTTTTATCCTTGGTAACCTCCTCAGCTCCCTGTGTTTAACTATCATCTCAACTCAAATGACTCCAGATCTATATATCCAGGTCTGGTTCCTCCCTGAACTACATGCAAACTGCTTATTGGGCATTTCAGGCTGGATATCACAGAGACTTACATACATGTACTAATTTTTTTTTTTGTCAAAAGTACCACCATTCTGGAGCAGCTAGGTGGCTCAGTGAATAGAGCACTGTCCCTGAGGTCAGGAGGACCGGAGTTCAAATCTGGCCTCAGACACTTGACACACTTACTAGCCCTGTGACTTTGGGCAAGTCACTTAACCCCAACTGCCCTCCAAAAAGCAAAACAAAACAACAAAAAAGTACCACCATCTTTGCAATTTCAGTTTCCCTCACAGCTTGTATCCCGTCAGTTGCCAAATCTTGCTGTTTCTATCTTCTAAGCCCTTCTCTACTCACATAGCTACCACCTAAATTCAGGCCTTCATCATCTCTTACCTACATCACTGCAATACTCTTAGTCTCAGCCTCAAATTTCATCCCATAAGAGTACATCCTATATACACTGCTACCAAAGTAACTTCCCATAGCACAGATCTGAACATGTGACTCCCATACTACACCAAATTCAGGACATCCTGTGGCATTTTTACTGGCTGCCAGCACCCCCTCACACCCCACCTCCCTTGCCTGGAATTTTCTCCCTCCTTATCTCCTTCTCCTTTCTTTAAATCTCAGCTAAAATCCTTCAGCAAGAAGCCTCTTCTGGGTTATCAACATTTAGTGCCTTCCCTCTAAGATCATCTCCAATTTATCTTGTATATAATTTGTTTGCACATAGTTGTCAGGAAGTTTCTCCCCTCAAGAGACTTCGAGATCCTTGAGAGCAGAGGCTATTTTGTCCTTCTTTTTTGTATTCAAGCTTTTAGCAGAATGCTTGGCATTTAAAAGGCACTTAATACAACCTACACCTGTTAACAAAATTTCTGCAAGAAACCAACTGCTAGTGCCATCCTCCCAAAATACACTGTATTTAATAATTTGCAATTATATATATATACACATATATACACATATCTATAACATATTTGCAATGACTACAAAATAAGCATTTGTATTTCACGTTCATAATTTCAGTCATAAATTATAGTCAGCTGAAATTAGCTGGGGGGAGAGGAATATGAACAGACAAGTTAATACAATCTGGCCACTATTATGAAAGTGTGTCACCAAACAATGACAAAAACGTAACTAATAGACTGTTACTCAAAACTTCCAAGATAAAATTCTAAGTCTCCCTTTATCTCCAAATCGCCACAGACTTTAAAGAGGTAGCTGTTTCTGTCACCTAGCAACAGTAAGCTGAAGGATTCAGTTGGAAAACTTCCAATACTCATCCCCACCTTCAGACTCTTCATCTTCCTCCAGGGCTCAAGCACAGGTGTTTCCTCCTTTGTTAAACATTCCCCTTTTATCTCATTCCCACAATAGATTTTCCAAAAGTGGTTTGTCCCTTTTTCCCGAGACTAGTTCGGGTACCTGTTGCAAAGCCCCAGTGGGATGTTAGCTCCTGGAGGGGAAGAGTTTCATTGAACTTTTTTTTTGTTTTGTTGTTGTTTGGGGGCCGTGTCTTTGTAAACCCAAAAGCTTACAGAGTAAGGGTTTAGTAAATATTTGCGGCAAGGAATACCATTCAATTTCACTTG
This sequence comes from Gymnobelideus leadbeateri, assembly GCA_011680675.1. Lineage (NCBI taxonomy): Eukaryota > Metazoa > Chordata > Mammalia > Diprotodontia > Petauridae > Gymnobelideus > Gymnobelideus leadbeateri. The sequence goes on along the minus strand of WOXC01007269.1, from coordinate 411,759 downwards.
TAATGATTTTGGAAAAACAAACCCTCTTCCTCTACTACCCCAGAACGTGACAACACTTCACCAGGACCACACAACCATTCAGCTGGCAGGGGGTCCGCACTCGAATCCTGCGGGTACGAGGGTGGCATCGATTTCCCGCCTCTCTCCTCCCCGCCCCCCAGCTCTCAGGGCCCCCGGGCAGGGGTAGCCCCCCGCCCGAGTAGGGGCCAGCCCCCCGGAGGCGGGGACGCGGGTGGGGGCTCGGGCCGCCCACGCTCCCTCTCGCCCAGACCCACCTTGAGCAGGATGGAGGGCGGTAGCTGATTGATGCCCGCGGTCTCGGGGGGCGGCTCTCGGCAGCCGTCGCTGGGGTTGTCGGGGGCGTCCAGAGAGTCGGGGTCGCCGCCGTCTGGGCGCGGCGGGGCGGACACCGGGGCAGCCCCCGGACCGCCGAGGCCGTGGCCCGCGGGGTCCCTCCGCAGAGCGGCGCCCGCGCAGTCCGAGGAGCCAGAGGCTGCGGGCGGGGGGCAGAGGTGCGGCGCCGGGGGCTGCTCGGGACCCTGGCAGCCGCTGGCCTCGGGGGGCCGCGGAGGCGACGCGCCGCCTCCTCCTCCTTTTCCTCCTCCTCCCCCGCACCCCCCGCCGCCACAGCGGGGCTGTTTGCAGGGGGTGCACGCGGGGACCCCGGCCCCCTTCCGCTTACACACCATGTCGGGTAGGGCGGGGGGCTCGGCCGCCGGCTGCCCCCGGAAGAGTTGGAAGGGAGGCGGCGGCGGCCCCAGGAAGCGGATGGGCCCCACGCCGGGGAAGAAGAGGCTTCTGCCCTGCTGCTGCTCCCGCTGCTCCCAGGCGGCGGCGGCCGCGGCAGCGGCCAGGCCCAACTCCTTGCAGCAGGACACCGAGGACGAGGAGCCGGAGGCCGACGACAGCAGAAAGTGGCGGGCGACGGCGGCGCAGTCCTCGGCCACCCTGCGGTGCGCCAGGTGCTGCGAGGCGACGGCGTAGGCCCGGTCCCGGTCCCGCGGCTCCTCCTCTAGACCGGCGGCCGCGGCAGGCGCGGGCGTGCTGGAGCTGTGCACGATGAAGCAGAGCATGCAGGGCCCGCGGAGCAGACAGTCCCAGCTCCGGGGAGGCGGTGACGGGGAAGGAGAGGGCAGAGGGGGAGCCTTGGCCGGGGGCAAGCGGGGCAGCCGGAGGAGGTGGCGGTGGCGCCGGCGGCGGCACCAGCAGCAGCAGCACCGGGGTCCCCTCTGGTTGTGACGGTTACGCGGCACCTTCGAGAGGAGGTGGCCCATATAGAAGGCCCCGAGGAAGGAGCCGGGCGGAGATGGGGGAAGGAGAAGGGAGAGGCGAGAGCCCTCCCCCCGCCGGCCGCGACAGCGAGACACGCGCGCTCACACGCACACTCACTCGCTGCTCGTTCACGGCCCGGCCGGGAGCAGATGTCAGCTGCGGGCGTCCCCGGCGCGCGGCGGGGGCTTCATGCCGTGGCCAGGGAACCGGGTGAGCGGGGGAGGGTGGGGAAGGCCCGGGGCCGGCGCCGGGGCCTAACTGTTGGAAGACTGGCTCAGTCCGCCTGCGGGGCGGCCCGGCCTCGGGGGGAGGAGCAGCGAGCTCCCTCTCCGGCCATTTTAACCGAAGAGCATCCGGCGCGCGTGCCCGTGACCGCGGCTCCGACGCTACGGGAGCAGCTGGCACCGGGAGGGGGGAGGGGAGAGGGGAGGGAGGCGGGGCGGGCTCCGTAGCCCGCCCGGCAGGCCCGGCTCCTGGCGGAATCCGCTCTCTTGCTCTCCTCTTTAAACGTGTGATTTGGCAGAGATTGAAGTCCTACTCCCTTATCTGCCAGCCTGGGAAGAGACTTTACAGAGCAAATGGCGGGACATGGACTTGCCTTCGCCTTCCTGTTGCCCCTATCGAAGCACCTTGACCTCAGGTTGCTGGCACAAGAACTTGTGGGTTACAGATTGGCTCTGGTCCCAGTTTTGCAAGGAAAGAAGGTCAAGGGCCTGTGTAAGCCACGGGCTGCCAAAAGCCCAAAGTCTGTATGAGCAGGACATAAGACTGCGCTCTGTAATGGATACTTGGTATGTATGTGCACATACAAGGGCACGTACTGGTCTGTGACTTGGTGGGTGCAGGGCCTGCCCTCCACCTTGGTCAGGCCCTATTCTGCAACTTAGAATCTTGAGAGCTGTCACACAGCCAGAAGCGGGGGTTGGGCTCGGGCCTTACTGGTTCCTGAGGCTTACTTTCTATCCAGTTGCCTACCAAATTTTTCGGTTTTGCTTAATAGAGATTTCGTTTGTTAACTTAGAAAATAGCTTAATGCTTTTTAAAATATTTCCTGTTTGAATGAAGGTGCCTCAGAAAATCAGCTATCTCCTATATATAACTAAACATTAATATAATTTATTTTACTAAATAAAAATCAGTACATCTGACCTTAATTTTTCTCTTATTTATTAATAGGTTTTTTAATTATTTTTATAATTATTATTGTTTATTAATAGGTTTAGCATACCTTTATCAATTTTAAACCCTTCTCTATTGCAAAAACAATTCAGGTCTTTAAAACTTGAATAAAAAAAAACATTTTTCTTAACTCACTGGGTTGTAGCAATTTTTTTTTCTCTGCTGGGTTTCATGAACACTTTTCCTTCTGAAAAGAAATTTACAAAGTCCTCTTCCAACACAGGACAGAAACAATGTGCAAAAACATGATTTTCATGACAAACCACTTCACTCGTGTTGAAAAGGATACTGTGTTGCAATATTACTTAATGAGAGTTATGCATATGGTATGCTATGATGGAGTAGACTTAACCAATGAATAGTCTGTGTACTCCACTGGTATTCTCGGGGTCAAGGCAACATCAAAAATGGCCCCTTGAATTGAATTTATGGAAGGACATGGATTGGTAGGCATGGTTGTATTAACAGTTTGTGTCATTGAAGGTAATACCCACATTAAAAGAGAAAACATCCATTTTAGTATTTCCTTCCTTCACTGTAGGCTTCTTGTAAATATTGAAGGCCTCAAACCCTACCTTTGTCACTTGGAAATTCTGTAACCCCATTGGGGAAGTCACTTAACTTCCCTAGGATTCAGTTTACTCCTCTATAAAATTAGAAGGTTATATAACCCTGTATGGTACAAGATCTGTGATTCTATAATATAATTTGTACATTTCAGAAATTGTGTTTTATAAAGAGAAGTCTACCACTATACAATTCAAAGATGTTTTCCAAATGACCTATTTGTGAATTAATATCTTGGATAACAACCTGGCCAGGTGGCACAGTATATAGAGCAACGGTCCTGGAGTCAGGAGGACCTGAGTTCAAATCCAGCCTCAGACATTTAACACACAAAACCTAGCCTTGTGACCTTGGGCAAGTCACTTAACCCCAACTGCCCTCCAAAAAAAAAAAAAAAACTTGGATAACAGGATTATAGGTTTAGCTCATTGAGTCCAACCCCTTCGTCTTACAGATGAAGAAGCATGAAGGTGTTGAGTGATTTATCCAGGGCAACATGCTATTAAATATCTGGGGTAAGATTCAAAGTCAAGGCTTTCTTTTTTTTTTTTTTTTTTAAAGCAATTGGGGTTAAGTAACTTGCTCGAGGTTACAGGGCTAGTCATTGTTTATGCGTGGGTGCTCATTTTCTGAGGCCGGATCTGATCTTGGGTCATCCCAACTCCGAGGCCGGCGCTCGTACTCACTGCGCCACCTAGCCACCCCGCCACCCCTTTAGGGCAATTGGGGTTAAGTAACTTGCCCAAGGTTACACGGCTAGGTTTTTGTTTGTGTGGATTAAGTGTCGGAGGCCGGCTCCAAACTCAGGTCCTAATGACTCCAGGGCCGGCACTCTATTCACTGAGCCACCTAGCCGCCCCGTCAAGTCTTTCTTAACATTAGGATGCCATAATTTTAAAGACTTACCAAAAATGCATACTTTCTTCTCTAAGAAGTTTTATTGGTAAAGATTTTGTCAGCATTATCTCTATTAAAAATTTTGTATTTAATTGTTGGATAGGATACTTTAATACTTTGAAATTTAAATCATATTCTTGGGATTGGTTGATGACAAAACCATAGAAAACTGTTTATTCTCATACCAAGTTTAGTTCAATAAGATGGCAGCTCCCAGAACTGTGCAGTGGGACCTAAGTTTGCCTAGTATTTTATGAAACACTTAAAATTAGCTTCTGTCTTCATAAGCATTGTGAAGAGATACAAAGTACAATAGAGGGTCTTAGAATAACATTTATAGGTACATTTGGGAGACCATAAAATAAGGGAAATAATTGCAAGTGTCAAATGACAACATACGATTGAAGTGCTTTATTTCTAGTCCTCCATTCTTTGTTTTACTGTTTAGTATCAGGAAGTTTGTTTGCCTTTAACTTTCCTTATCTTCAACATCGTTTATTCCATAGTATTGTACAAAATGACTGGTACTAAATTGTAGAAAGCATTTGAATGGATCTTACTGTGCCAGTAGTTCATTAGTCAGATTTCCAAAGCAAAATGTGAAACGTTTTAATTTGCATATTATCTGAAGGAGTACTACACATTCTTGACCTCTTTGTGGTTGTTTACAGCCAACAAATCAAGGAACACATTCTAGGATGACAAGAGATAAATCAACTCATTCTGTAGAAACTCATCACTGCCTCTGACCCTTATGAGGTGTATGATTTTGGCCAAGTGAAACCTCTGATAGCCTCAGCTTCCTCATTTCTTAAATGGAAATAATACCACTAGTACCTGCCTTACAGGCTTGGCACAAGACTTAAATAAGAAAGTGTATGAAAAGCTTTTTGCCAAATTTAACATGATAATATAATCATTTTATAACAAGATTGCCTTGTCTTTAAATGCTATGTATTTTCGAATTTTTCTCTATACTGTTGTGCCTATCTGGATGTATGGATCCTCCTAGTCCAGTTTCTAGAGACATAGTGTGAAGAAGGAAGAGAAAGCAATTCTTCCCCTTACTCACTTAAGGCACCTGGGTGTTGCAGTGGATAGAACACCTGTGCTGGTGTCAGATAGGATCTGAGTTCAGATACAAAGCTGGGCAAGTCTTTGCCAAGAAAAACCCCCAAATGGTCTCATGGAGAATCAGGCATGACACAAGGGATTACCTTTCAGGGACTTGGCTCAAATTGGAATAATCTAAACTGGGTTTGAAATGCCTACAGGCTGGGGTGGCTAGGGGGTGCAGTGAGTAGAGCGCTGGCCCTGGAGTCAGAAGGACCTGAGTTTGGATCCAGCGTCAGACACTTAACACACACAAACAAAAACCTAGGTGTGTGATCTTGGGCAAGTTATTTAACCCCAATTGCCCTCCAAAAAAAATGTACTTCGAAATGCCTACAGGCAAATATATGAAGCCTAATCTCTTTCTAAATTCTAGTGTTGAATTACCAGTTGCCTCCCAGATCTTTCCGCAAGGATGACCTATAGGCATTTCAAATCCAGTTCCTGTCCAACTCTTCATTTCAAACAGCGTTAAGTAACTTGCCCAAGGTTGGATTTGAACCACTACTCTGCACAGATACTTTTGAGAAGAAATAGAGCCTGTCAGCAGCAGATAGAAACCATTCTGTAGAGAAGAAACAAAGCTGCTCAATGTAGAAGTACCCTAGCAGCAGCCTCAGGACTGAAAGGGAATTCTAACTAGGACACATCTAAGTAACATCAGACAGCAGACACCACAAAGTGGTGGTTCTTAGTCAGGTCTAGAAATGAAACCCTTTCAGGAAGACCATGAAATCAAAATTCTTTTCATTTATTTCAGATATTTGCATTTCTTATACAGTAATTATTAATAAATGTAACCCACATAAAATAAAAACTTTCTGGGAATCCTCAATAATTTTTTAAAGTGTAGAAGAATACTAAAACCAAGAAATTTGAAAACTGTTAGTGTAGAGAAGCCCCATTGAGGAAACTTCTTTAGTGAAGTTTAGCTACTGTCCTACAGTTTATAGTCTTATGAAGATCTTAAGAGATACCATGTTTCTAAGCTAAGGCCCAGCAAGCCAGCTGTGCCCCTGAGTTTGGCATAATAACAATCCTTTGCACTCACCTGCTGGATAATTTCAACCACAGCAAAATCCCAGAACTGTTTTGTATAATTATTGTATTGCTTTGGCCAGCAGCACATGTTCTCTGAACTTGGACAAGCACCTGTATCCATGTTCTGATCATGAAGCCCTGACATGAATCAAACTTGTCAGATTGTCGCTGTTACTCCTCATCATCAGGGCTACAGCTCACTGCATAGCCATGTAGGTATGAATATTGAGATCTGCCAATACTATCATCCCCTGCTTACCCTCCCTAGGGGCAGGGCTCCGCCATGTGTTTGCCTCCTTGCAAGTTGTTTTCCTCACTTTGAAATTAAGCTTGTGTTTGATTCCTAACTTTCCTGGCTCTGGCCTGCTTTGTTCTGCTCCAGCCATCCATAGGTTAGAGGTCTTTTCCATCTGGCTGACAAGTTGTCTCTTACATGGAGAGGTTAAGTGATTTGCCCAAGGCCAAGCACTATATGTGTCAGAGGCGGTCTTAAATTTATGTCTTCCTTTTTCTAAGACTAGATCGATCTCTAATCTAGACAGCTAAGTAGTAGTGAACAGTACTGAACCTAGAGTCAGAAAGACCTGAATTCAAATGTGACCTCAGATACTTCTTAGCTGTGTGACCAAGGGCAAATCAATTAACTCTCTGTCTTACCATTTGTAAAATAGGTATAATGCCTTTTAATATTTATATTACAAATAATTCCCAGGGTGGTTGTAAGGATCAAATGAGGAAATATTTGTAAAGTAATTTGTAAATACTAAAACCTTATATAAATGTTAGCTATTTATCTCTACCCATTACACAATATTTTTCACCCCATATTTGGGTAGGGATGAGTAAATTCCTTCTAACTCCAATCATGCCCCAGTTAATTAGCACCAGGGTAATACACATTACCCTCTAGTTTCATTTTGACACACCAAAGGGGCTCTAGCATCCTAGATCTGTAATTCCTCATGTCTGGAATGCTTTCCCTCCTCAACTCTACCTACTGGCCTCCCTGGCTTCCTTTTTTGTTGTTCAGTCTTTTTCTTCAGTCATATCCAACTCTTTATGACATCATTTGGGGTTTCCTTGGCAAGGATACTTAAGTGATTTGCCATTTCCTTCTTCAGCCCATTGTACAGATGAGGAAACTGAGGCAAACAGTTAAGTGACTTGCCCAGAGTCACATAGCTACTGAGTGTCTTGAGGCCAGATTTGAAGTCAGGAAAATGAATCTTCCTGATTCCAGATCTGGTACTCTATCCACTGGGCCACCTAGTTGCCCCCAACTTCCTTTAAGTCCCAACTAAATCGACCTTCCCCAAGGAGTCTTGCCCAACCCCTCTTAATTCTAGTCCCTTCTATTAATGATTTTCCCTTTATCCTGTATATAGCTCAATTTGTATGTATTTATTTGTATGTTGTCTCCCCTATTAGATTGTAACTTCTAGAGGGCAAAGTCTCTGTTTTGCCTCTTTTTGTGTCCCTTGTGCTTTGCACATTGCCTGACATATAGTAGACACTTAATAACTGTTGATTAAGATCAATGACTGAAAGAAACTTCAGGAACCGTATCTGCCTGACTTCTCATTTTATGAATGAACAAATTGGGGCCCAGGAGGGCCAAGTAATTTGCTCATGGTCATATAAGGATTAAGTGTCAAAGATGGGACTTGCAATTCAGGTCTTCCAATTCCAAAATTAGTGATCTTTCCACTTGGCACTATTACTATACCTGCAGTCAGGCCACTGTCCTCTTTACTCACACATAGCCATGGGGGTAACTTCAATCTCATCTAAAAACTTACAGGAAAATTATTACCCTTCTTTTCCTACCCATGGAAACATCTCTCCTGAGTAGTTCTTGTTTAGTGTTGCACAAGTATGCTCTTGACTCATAGTGCTTAAGGATCCACAGATGAATGAATGAATAAATAAATGAATGAAAAATCATTTAAGTGATTTTTAGTTCTAAAGTGCTATACTAATAACTGGGGATACAAATAGAATGGCAAGATAGTTTCTGATCTTAAGGTGCTCACTTTCTAAAATGGGAAGACCACATACCCAGGAAGTTTCCACTGTAAGTCAGATGAAAAGGCTCAGTGATGCCCTTAGGGTGAATGAGATTGGTTCTTTCCTCTTTGACTGTACACTTATCCTATTGACATAATCATATGTGTTCATTGACTACACCTATGTAACAATTGTGCCATACTATGCACTAGAACTTCAAAAATAGTAAAGCAAAAGCCTTACATTTAATTGTGCTCCAGTGGTTATGAATTTTTACATTTCGTTCATTCTTCCATCAAGCATTTATTGTCAGACACTAGAGGGGAGCAAAATTGAAACAATCCCTGACCTCAACAAGTTTATATTTTGTTTATTATTGTTTCCTATTATTAATAAATGTCAACTTTTAACTTCTCTGTGTGTTTATTACAATTTCTGTTGATTATAATAATTTAAATATTGTTTGCAAGAGTTCTCCTTTGACCTTTACTCATCCTTCTATTCCACCAATTCTCATAATACCAAAAGATCCTGACCTTGAAGGAATGCACAAATTGATCTGAATTTTTTAATTGCTTATTGAATTGAATTGTCCTTTCATTCTTCCTGAACCTATTGCTCATCAAGGAGCCATCTCTTGACTTACTTAAAGAGGCCTATTCACAGAATGGGTATTGCCTCATCCAAAGTGAGAATCTGAAAAGACCTTAGCTTGAAAGGGCCAAGGCCTCCCATTGCATCCAGTGCCAACTCCAGTTGTCCTGATGGGTATCTGGCCACTGGACCCAGGTGGCTTTGGAAGAGAAAATGAAGCTGGCAAGTTTGCACAGCCCTCCCTCACTCAAATCAAAGTCAATTGCAAGTCATGTCATAATCTCCCTGACGTCATGCTTCTCTTTGAGAGTGAAGGACAAACCTCAACCATAACTTATTGTTCATTCTCCTTTGGACTTAGATTCCCAATGAAGAGGTTTAGGGGAAAAGGGGGCCCCTTCATTTGAGAAGCTTATAATATCTCCCAACAAAAGGTTGACAAACCTTCCCTGCTGTTCACATGTGCTTAACAGTTCTGTTATCAATAAATAGAGATGAAGAGACAGTCCTTATAGTGACAGGAGTGGGCAAAGTATGTAAACAGCAGGGAAGGTTTGTCACACTTTTATTGGGAGATCCATTGCATGACCAACAAGATAAAGGACTAGGTATATTTTCTGATCTTCATGACCTCTCCAAAATAGAAATAAAATAATTTCAGCTATTTCCATGGTCCTGGACACCAGGAACCCCAAGAAAGTAAAAACTCCAAGAACTAATGGATAACTCAAGCTCATTGGGCACCCTCTCCCTCATTACCCAAGGCTACACAAGCAACCCAGACCCACAGCTTGCAGCACAGCAAAATGCAACCTTCCCATCAACAGCAGCTCTGTGTAGCTGATGTGGCAGTATTCCTGCTTTGTTGAATAGAAGGGCAGGACACATGTCTGGGCTTGTATTAGAGTTCAACTCAGACTCCTTCCTCCTCTTAGTGCTATGGAGAGCCAAACTCCAAACTGCAGAAATTTGCTGAGGCTGAGATAATAATTCGGTAACATTCACTACTGCTGGACCAGAGAGATGTGAGAAATGGAAGGAATGAGGCAGGACATTGGGAAGGAGGAGAAGAGAGAACGGACCCTTGTGAAATGCCACTAAACTTTAAGGAAAGGGCCCAGCATCCAGCTGAGGGTAGTTCTGTCCCTCCAAAAATCACTTGTGGTAGAGACCTGAAGTGGTAAACCATGAATACTCAGCATGAAAGGAGGCTGAGACTTTGACTTATTTTTAGCCTCCAGGAAACCAAGAGAATCAGAGAGGAAAGAATCAGAAAGTAAGCAATAGAGAGAAATAAGGGAAAGAAAGACCAAAATTACCTAAGGTTGCAGGAAGAAGAAAACTTGAAGACTTTGAACAGATAAAATAATAGGGAAGAAAACACCAAAAGGAAATATGGCCTCCAGATCCAGGAAACCAATTCAGGCATCTATGAAAACTGTAAAACACAAGAGAAATTATTCAACTGCTGTTGAGGCAGAAGACCCTGTGGCTTTTTTTTTTTTTTTTGCTTTTTTGGAGGAGGAAGGCAGGGCAATTGGGGTTAAGTGACTTGCCCAAGGTCACATGGCTAGTGCTAAAGTGTCTGAGGCTGGATCTGAAGTCAGGTCTTCCTGACTCCAGGGCCAGTGCTCTATTCACTGCACCACCTAGCCACCCCAACCCTGTGGCTTTTGAGGAGATTGTGAGACCACAACATGCTATTCCTGAGTAGTTTAAAAGAGAAATGAAAATTATGAGAGCTGAACTTTATGACTGGCCCACCAGAAATAATTGGCAGGATAGAAAAATTGAATTCATAGAGGCAAGTCTCACCAATAAAGCAAAATAGAGAAAAACTGAGTGAGAATACAAATACATGAGAGTAAAGGATAATCAGGAAGAAAGGAAACAAAAGCAATAACATTAAAAGAAAATGTTCTCCATAAAAGAAATATTGATATCAGAAGACAAGGAGACATAGAAGCAATTTAAGGATGGTATATTGTTTTCTCAGAAAGCAAATTAAAAAAAACTTGAACTTGCATTTTGTCAGAGCTAAAGCAAGAAAATTGCCCAGAGCTTCTTAAAACAGAAAACAAAATGCCAATCAAAAGAATTACAAGGTCACCTCTAGAAAGAAAAAAGAATACCAAAGTTGCAAACTCCATGGCACATAGGGTTAAATTTAACAATTCCATTGGGAAAACCAAACTGAGCAAGCCACCAGGAAAAAGATTTGCAAATACAAAGGAAAGGACATTCAAATAATACAAGACTATTCTGTACTCACCAGAAAATGTAGAAGGACCTAGAATAATGTGTTCTGAAGAATAAAGGTGCTCAACATGTGGCCCAAGGTGAACTATCCTGCAAATCTGAGCTTAACCATAAATTTAAAAAGATGGGTGTTCAATATTAAAGAAAAATTGAAATATTCCTAGAAAGAAAATCAGACCTGAAGAGATTATATGCTTCTTGAACACTCCAGAAAATAGAAATGCAAAAGGGGTGAACAAATGTAGCAACCAAGGACAGCAACAAGAATAGTGATAGCATAGAGACTGTTAAGAGACTTCTTTCTAAATATATACAAGAAGATAAGGGTGAGTGCAGAAATCAGGTGGAGATGGTGGATGGTTATGGAGCATTATGTATTGAAACTAGTATTAGAGACAGAGGAAAATAAAAACTTAATTCATAACTTTAAATGTGAATGGATTAAGCAATCCAATAAAATGAAAAGTCACATTATATAAGATAAAATCCCATGATCTGTTGCTTATAAGAAATACTTTTTTAAAAAGACATAAAGGCAATAAAACAGGGTGTTTGGGGGAGGGGGAACAGGTGAATCATTAATTTATGGAATTATTAATTTATTTATTGTGACCCAGATAAGGGCAAAATTCTCCTGGTTAGGGAACATGTGATTCATCTGTGCACCCTTCCTTTCTACCAGTGAAGTCTTTGTGCTTTGCTTATTCATAGTATAGGTGGCTGTAAATACAGTAGAGTCTCAGTCCTGGTGCTACCAGTTTACAAACTAAAAAGGAACCACAATGGGGTCCCTTTGGGTAAAAGGGGGCAGATACACATGGTTCTTTGGATACTCACAGGGAAAGACCACAATGGCAATGAGAAGGGAATAATGCTTCAAATACACTTTCATAATAAGGCAAAGAGAATACAAAGGTAACCAGCACAGGGAATACAGAGGCAGGGACCATGGGGACAGGGAATTGGGTGGTGGATAAAGAGAGGTAGCAGTATGGAAGAGAATAGGGATGGAGAGGAGCATAGAGAGTCATGGAGCTGTGGATCAGAGTTGGGAGCAGTCAGGTAGCATTGACCCACAGCAGTTGAAAAAGTGTTTGGGGGATAAGAGTTTGGGGTCCCATTTTATAGAATTTGGGTGGGGCATAACTCTTATACATACCACCTTAGGCTTAGTTCATTAACTTATCTACATCATCTCAAAATTATCAGTAATACCTTAGGGTTGGTTCATTAACATAATACTTTGCTGGTGTTCTACTGGTCTTATTGCCCATGTCTAGAGCTTATCTGAAGGCAGTTGTCAAGACCTATAAGCCATTATATTAAAACCTGCTTAGCTTCCCTAAATTTAGCTCATAGTCTCAGGATGTGGCCTTAGTTAATTTATTAAACAATTTCCAGTGGACCTATGCTCCCCTAATTTATGAGACAGTTTACAAGTAATGTATGCTCTCTTAATTTGTGGGATAGTTTGTAAGTGACTTCTAGGTTCCCTTTTGCAATATTGCTTCCTACTGTGAAATTGAAAATTGATACTCCGCTTTATCCTATATTAATTATTGCAAATTGTATCTAGTCACTGAAATAAGTATTTGAGAATTAGTTCGATTTAAAAAGACAGTTGGACTTTTCAACATTAGAGTCTATAAAATAATTTGACTTCTTTATAACAGTTTAACTTCCCCATTTCTCTGGGCTATAACCTGGACTCAAATCATCTTACCCCAGAAAGGAGAGAAGAGGAGTCAACTTGGTCATAAAATATTCTCCCTGGTCATAAGCCTAGCACTATGCCGCTCTGGTGTTGGGAGTCACAGAACAGGACTTTCCAGAAGATACTAACTAACTGTGTTTTACCCTTACCATGGACTTTGCAAGTCGGCATGATTATGATAAATGTAAGCCCACTCTTATCTCTGCTATAAACCAAGCATAGTCTTAGTTTAGTTTGTATCCCTGGATCTTATGTAACCAAATGTATAAAAAGCTTCTCTGACTGTCAGGGATACCCCTGGCCACTGAGGGGCTTTTCTATTTTATTCTATTTTATTTTATTTTGTTGACAGCTGATAGCCTTGCTAATAAAATGATCTTGCCCAGAACTTTGTGCCTCAGTTTCTCTTTATCTTAGATTTTCATTTTAACACTACTATTCTTACCTTATACTAGCTACTTATAAGCTTACTGTATTAGCTGAAGTAAGAGGTAGTTAAGGGGACCAATGCAAGATAAAATTTCAATATTAAGTGGTAAACAAGGAACTCCATTATGCTGAAAGAAATTGTTGATAGAAATTGTAGATAACAACCCAATATTAGTAGTCCTTTATTAAGCTCCTACTACATGCCAAGCAATGTGCTAAGCACTGGGGAAAATGAAAAGAGGTAAAAAGACTGTCCTTGTCCACAAGGAACTCACAATCCAATGGAAGTGAAATGAGGCATGGACATATTTTTTTGCTTTTTGTTGTTGTTGTTGTTGCTTTTTGGAGGGGGGAAGGCAGGGCAATTAGGGTTAAGTTACTTGCCCAAAGTCACACAGCTAGTGTTAAGTGTCTAAGGCCAGATCTGAACTCAGGTACTCCTGACTCCAGGGCCACGTAGCCACCCCAAAGCCTTTTCTTTTGGAGAAGATAGTGGGAGAAGACAAATGAGTGATATTGTTGTGATTTAAACCCAAGGACACCAAAAACTGTTGAGATGGAGGGCTTTGCCCACCCAAAACGTGTTGCGATTTCATGATGTGTTGTGGTGGAACTGTCTCAAAGAATTCAGAGTCAGACCATCTCTAATCCAAGTGTAGGCATTTATTGAGATTGATGCCTCTCATGAAGTGGGCTAAGTTCCAAGAGGAACCACCAACTTGAGAGAAAGCAAGATGGATTTTTATAGGGTAAAGATGCAATTACATATATAGAATAGAGGAATATCATTACTATTAAAAAGGCAGGAGGAGTTTGTTAAGGGATTAGGTAATGGAGGAGGGGTTTGTTGAGGGATTAGGTAATGGGGAGGGTTCCCATCTATGGTTCGGTAGTTAAACATTCTGGTCATTCTGCCCTCCAACTGGCTAGCTATTGTGGCCCTGTCTTGGGCTAGATGGATGATGTGATTGTGATTGAATACAAGAACACACCTGTAGGGGCAGCCAGGTGGCACAGTTAGTAGAGTGCCAGCCCTGGAGTCAGGAGGACCTGAGTTCGGATCCAGCCTCAGCCACTTACACACACACACACACACACACACACACACACACACACACAAAATACCTAGCCGTGTGACCTTGAGCAAGTTACTTAACCCCAATTGCCCTCCAAAAAGCAAAAAAAAAAAAAGAGAAATCATTCATGCTATTTTAAAAAACACACAAGGTCACAATTTGATTCATAATCCTCTTTTTTTTGTTCTTTATTGAAATGCTCATGTTTGTTGATAATTGTTAAATTCATAAAAAAATAATTTTTAAAAGAAAGAAAAAATATTCAATGCTTCCTAACTCAGAAAGTCTAGTCCCAGATGAAATCCCAGACTGCAGGGGTGGGGAACCTGCAGCCTTGAAGTTACATGTGGCCCTCTAGGTCCTCAAGTACAGCCTATTGACTGAATCCAAACTTCAAAGCAATAGGGATTGGGTACTTGGGGTTAAGCAAAAATCCACTTCCCCCCCCCCCAAGTGAGACCCCAAACAGTACTGTGTGAAAATTCCTCCAATTGTGCCTCCAGAACATGGGACAAACTATACATTTCTCTAATGTGTCTCTATAGTCTATATTGCAGCTCAAATATCCTGTGGATCCCTACAAAGAAACAGAATATTCCAAGTAAGTTCCAAACTCACCTGATGGGAGAATAAGCAGTCTAGCTCAAAGTAATCAATCAAACTCAACAGCCTTAAACAAATGTGGGGATAGCAAAAAGGGATTAAGCACTTGGGATTGATTAGAATCGACCCCTCTAATCTTGGATAAACCCCAAGACGTCACCATGGGGAAGTTTCCTCCTACAAATGGTTCATCCTCTGAGCTTTTATAAAAACTTAACTGATCCTGAGTGTGACCTGATGCCAAAGAGAAGGAGTAAGGCATTTCCCATACTTTATGGCCCATATAAGATGATTGAGAATCTCTAGAACAACCCTTAGGAATAGCTTCTCTCTAGGGTCTCCCATAAATGGGATTAACAGTTTCCTTTTGATGGAAATAAAGCACTAACTACACAATATAAATATACACCATAAGTGGAAATCTGATATTCTCAACACATAAGAAGAGAACAATAGTATGTGATTCCTTTAAAAACCTGGGTTGGCAGCTCTTTTAGCTGAGGAGCTCAAAAAAATAATAAAAGGAAAAAAGGAAGAGTAGACCCCTTCCCTCAAAACTCTCCCAGCATCCAAGGTGTATTCAAAGGAAAGAAGTTACATAAAAAAGTTAGAGAAGTGCCCAGGCTTGGAAAAGACCTTAATTTTAGTCTGTTATATGGAACTGATGGACAGCAATCTGATTGGAGACAATGAACACTGTCCGAAGACACTGAGCAGAAATTTTTTGGATAACACAGCTCTGAAATAAAATGTAGAATGCCTATTCAGTGAACCCATAAATTTCTTTATGTTTTGATGAAGTTCATAATCAGCCTTCCAAGAGATTAAGTCAAATTACAGAATCCCATTTTAACTTTATTTAGTCTATGCTGGGCATCTATTGGCATTGAGTGTGACTGTGTGTGTGATCGTGCATGTGTGTGTGTGTGTGTGTGTGTGTGTAAACAAAAATATCTTTTCCATACTTGATTTGTGTTATACTTTGGTTATATTCCTACTCCCTGCTTTGGGTAGACCCTAGGCACAAGCCATGCAACATTTCCAGAGTGAAGGACTTAGTGAGTCAGAATGGTAGGAAAGGAAACCTCACCTCTCTGATCATAGGCCAGGATCCCCAAAGCTGAACCTGACCTATGTGGATAGGGTCAGAGAAGAGAGGTCCTGTTTCTGTCTCTTTGTACCTCTGTCACTCTCTATCTCTCACTGCCTTTCTCTCTTTCTCACTCTATCTCCCCTTGAAAGTTTCCACATACATCAATGTCATCACAGACTTTGAATTGAAAGGGTCTTTTTCTGGTCCTGCAGAAAATCTTTTGTTCTCCACAGTCTTTAATATATCACTGACAGTGACTCAGCAGTCACACCTGCCAGTCTACTGTTACCTAAGGAGGTTGTTCATCTTTGCAAGGCTGCTCTAATCCATCAAGGGCAATTAGGTGTTCTCTGACTGCCCTTTATTTATGTAGGTCACCAGCTCCTTATTGGTCACTTTTGATCAGTCCTTCCTCATTCAGAAGTCATTCTTCTTTTCAGGAAACAGAAGCACAAGGAGAAATGAGCATCTCTTTCTTCTCTGATTCCTGTTCACTGTTCACAGAAAGGAAAGCAAAATACTCCTTGTTCCCATCCACTTCCACCATTATTCAGCCACCTGTTCTCCTTTGAGGTTCATTCAATCTGCATTTATCACCTCATCAAGAGGTGATAAACGGTAGCTGTTCTATACTGACCCATGGGACATTCTCTTTCCTTAATAAGTTCTGTGCCTGACTCACAGTCTCTCCCTCCACCTCAACACCTGTACTCCTTTAAGGGGACTTCCATTGATTTTCCCTTCAATATAATAACTTCCCAGTTCTTTAATCTACTTCATTCTCATGACCTATTCTTCTACTTTACTTCAACCCCACTCAGAAGTGGTCATGCCCTTGATCTTGCCAACATCCAAAAGTGCTGCATTTCCATTTCTGTGGACCCTAAAATGCACTTATCTAATCATAATCTTTTATCATTCTATCCTTCCTTCTGCCTTAAGACCACCTAATGCTTTTTAATCCTTACCTCCATTCCCTCTACTTCTCTTTTATTTTCCAGGCCACCATCACTGTCTTGATAACACTCCTCCCTTCCCTAGCTTAACTTCTTGGTGAATCAGTTTAATTCTACAATATCTTCTACCCTCAAGTTTTTATGCCCTTGTCCTGTCATATCAGTCATACCTTAACAAGACCTACTTTATATTAACCCTCACCATCTGCCTCCTTCATTCCTTTTCTGATGCTCCAAAATAACTGGAGAAAATTACAAAACCATGGTGAGCTAGTGCATTACAAATTTATGTAATCTCAGTGGGGCTCTCACATCAGCAGGGTTATTCTTCTAAACCTCCCCTCCTTAATCTATCTTCTATCTATCTAACTCACCAGAGAGGCTATTCCAAGCCTAAAGAGGTATGGAACCTTCTCAAGCCTCCCACAGTACTCCCTGTCTTCATCTTCTAAATCTAGAGCCTCAGCTCATACTTCACAGAAAAAATAATTGTGGCCATTTGTAATGGAAATGCAAATGTAAAGATCTTCCCTGCCCCTAGCTTAAGTGCACCTGGAGCCTGTGGTGGGAGGCTTGTTTTTCAGGAAAGCCCACACCTTGATACTTTGTGATTGGGCAGTGGGTCAAGGAGGTTGTTAAATTCTCTGAGCCAAGAGAAGGCTATATAAGCCCTGAGGAGAGGCTTTGCTTTGGGGCTCACTTTGAGAAGTGTTGTGTGATTTGACCAGATGAGACTCTGGGAAGCCGTTGTTGAGAGCCCCCCGGCTTTGAAAACCCAGATGTTGATGCTTCCCTCTCTGGTAACTGTGATTTGGTATTGATATAATGGTTGGACAGTTTGGAAGCCTGTCTGTTTGATCTGTAAGTTCTGTAACTCTGAAGTTTGGGGTGCTGACCTTTTCCCCTGAACTAGGTAATGTATGTTTGTTTGATTAAAGTAAGCTTGTTAACCCATTTTGAGTTGCTTTCCTTTACAAAAGCAGATCTAAGAACCTGTGTTGGCAGCTACCCTGGGGATATTGGGGTGCTTGCTGCTACACCATTTAACATGAGCTTCCTTTTCTCTCTCCTGCACCATCCCACATCAGTCAGATGTCTCCTTCACCATCAATCACTTTCTTCACCCTTAAGTCATATGAAAAAGTGGCACTTTTGGACAAAGCAAACTCTTGTTTGCACATGTTGGATTCTTAATCCCATCTTATCCTGTCTTCTCCAAATTATTGCCCCCTTGATCATCCCTACTCTCTTTTTAACATTTAATTTTCCCCTGTCTCATATTCCTTAGTTGATACCTACAAACATATTCAGGTCTCCCCCAAACTTAAATGATTCCTTTCTTTCCTGGCTAAATTCCTTGAGAAAGCAGATTTTTTTAATGTCAAACTGGATCATTTAATTACCTTAGATTTAATTTAGAGATTTAATTATCTCTAGTCTCCCAACTCCCTTACTGTATAGCCTTATTAGTAACAACATTGTCTACTTCAAATATTAATTATCTTATGAATGTTAATTCTGCAGCAAATTCTTATTGTTTGATCTTGTATAATTTCTTGTATTTAGGTGGTGCCAATGGTCTCTAGGATCACCATCTGGCAAGCCTAGCCCTGGACCAAGGTCCACTCCACACCCACCTACTCCTAAACTGAAAAATTCTGCTTGGGACTTCCTAGGCAGCATTTGGAAAGGTATGGAGGAGTTTTGGAAATTGTTTGATTCTCCCCAGGAGCCCAGAGACCTTTCTGAAAATGGGAATCTAAACAAATGTGCCAATTCCATTTGAGTTGATTTGCTGTGGACAGGGGATCCTGCCTCCCTTTAAAAAGTGAGACAGAGTCCACTCCAACTTCTGAATTGTGCACAATCAATCAGTCTGTCTCTTTCCTCTCTCCTCCTCCTCCTCCTCCTCCTCTTCCTCCTCCTCCTTCTCCTTCTTCTTCTTCTTCTTCTTCTCCTTCTTCTTCTTCTTCTTCTTCTTCTCCTTCTCCTTCTCCTTCTCCTTCTCCTTCTCCTTCTCCTCCTCATCTCTCCTCTTTCTCTCCCTCTATTTCTTCTCTCCTCTTCCCTTGCCTTTTCCAGTGAGGTGATCCTACATCACTTAAGACCTGAGATACAATCCCCTAGACTGGCAGAAATGGCTATTGCTTGCCCATGGCATAAACAGTCAATCCTGACGTGAACCATTTTTCCTATTAGGGGCAGACCAATGAATTTGGGATGTTAGTAGTAACAAAACCCCTCAGTAGGCACTGAATGCCAGCAGAACTAATTTTCTGCATTGGATAGGATGACCACCTACAGGAAGAAAACATCAGCCAGAATTTCTTGGAATAGTCCCATGTGATGGTTCCTTACCTCATCAGCTGTGGTAGACCAGACAAAGGCAGCAACAAGAGATGGGGAGGGAATCAAGCCTAAACCCAGTTAGGCCCAAGCATAGGGAGACAATATTTGACTTAGCAAAGTGGATAGAATCAGGGCTCCCAGTAAACACAGTGCTTTTGCCTCAGCTCTAGGGGGCTATGGCAACACATACCTCAACATAAGGGGTCAAAATCAGGCCCAGATGTCTGATCCCAACAAAAGACCATGGAGTTAGGCCCCCACAGTGGCAGTAGCCAAAATAATGCCCATGTCTGGGATAGCAGAATAACATTTGATCTTGGCAGAGTGAGCCCTTGATTAGGATTTGAGGCAAATGTCAACCAAGTGGCATTGATCCCTGGTGGCAGTTGCAGTGGGCAGTGGACTGGCCCTAGAAGCAATGATAATAGCAATGGCAACAGACAGCAAAGCTGGCCCCAGGGACAATAGAATGGACAGAAATACTGGCCTCAGTAGAGTGGGCAGTGGCAAAACCAGGACCATTATAATCCTTGTTTAATCTAGGATTGATGAGCCCCTTCACATTGTTAACAGTGGCCATTGGACAATTCCAAAATACCCGGTGGTCATTGAACTCCTTCCCTTCAAGGATTTGGATGACCAAGGGATGACACTGTTGGGAGATAACTGGCTTTTTCTGGTTGCTTTTTTGGAGAGGGGAAGGCAGGGCATTTGGGGTTAAGTGACTTGCCCAAGGTCACACGGCTAGTAAGTATTAAGTGTCTGAGGCCAAATTTGAACTCAGGTCCTCCTGATTTCAGGGCCAGTGCTCTATTCACTGCGACATCTAGCTGCCCCCAATAACTGGCTTTCTTGCGACAAAGAGGTGGTGAAAGTATTTACTAAGCCGCCAAATAAGAAGGGGAACAGTCCCTCAGTGTCCTCTTCTGGGGCAATGATTTGTTATTCCACCCTTCCCCCAGGTTTGTGGGGCTCTCAGGGAGAGAGAGATCCTGGCTGGTGAGCCAGGGAGCATAAGGAGGGCGGTGGTGACGCAGGGCAGTGCCTCTTAACCTGTGATAAGGATCAGATCAATGCTCTCATATTTTCCCAGTCACCAATGGAGTGAAGTGCTGGCTCCCGTGCTTTTGAGCATGCTGTTTTCAGCAATGTTATGGAATATCTTCAAGAGGACAAAAACAATGTCAAAATCAGCTGCTACACTGACAGTAAATTATTTAACTTGAAAAGGCTACAAGCCAAGATTAAAGAGGGCTGACTTTTTGTTTGCAGATGATTGTGCACTCGATGCAACCTTTGTGACTAAGATACAACAAAGTATGGATCAATTAATTCTCTGATTTTTGCTGGTTTTGGCCTAACAATTAACAACAAAAAAACACGGGTTTTCCACCAGCCAGCACCACACTATCCATATGTGGAGCCATTGGTTACAAGTGGAGAAATTTTGAATGCTGTGGATAAGTTCACTTATCTTGGCAATATACTTTCCAGAAATGTAGTCATAGATGATGAGGATGACATGCATTTCCAGAGCTAGCTCAGTGTTTGGGAGGCTCTGAAGGAAAGTGTGGGAGAGAAGAGGTATTAGGCTACCTACCAAACTAAGGGTCAACAGAACAGTTGTGCTGACCCTGTCATTGGTGTATGCCTGTGCAACCTGCACAGTCAATCAGTGCCATAACAGGAAACTGAATTGATTCTATGTGAATTGTCTTAATAAGTTTCTGAAGATCACCAGGTAGGATAAAGTACCAGACACTGAGGTCCTTTGTCAAGTTGAACTGCCAAGCATTCAAATTCTATTACAGAATGTGCAGCTCTGATGGACTGGTCATGTTGTTTGCATGCCAAGTATACAATGCCAAGGCTATTTTATGGAGAACTCACACAAGGTATATACTCACAAGGAGGTCAGAAGAGGCAATACAGGGACACCCTCAAGGTCTCTTTGAAAAATTTTGGATTTGAATGCATGACATGGGAGACAATGGCACAGGACTACCCAGCAAAATGCTGTGTTCTATGAGCAAAGTAAAATTGTAGTAGCTCATATGAGATGTGCAATTTTAGAGACATCTCCATTCCAAATGTTCATGTGCACTATTTGTTCCTCATCTGTGGTAGAGCCTTGGAAGCTTATATCGGTCTGATCAGCCAGTCACACACTGTACCTTGACCCCAACATACTGATGTAATTTTGGTACTTTGGTCCTCTTGGAGAATGAAGGACAAGTGATGAGGTTCAGTGACTGTATATACAGAAAGTATCATCATGTTCTTGGTAGCCCTGATGTTCCTGCTCTTTTTATTGTCACCTCTTTACATTTAAAGACCCACTATGAACTTCAAAGATTTAGCCTCATCTACCACAGGGTCTTGATCCTTCCAAAGTGGTCGGGGAGGGCAGAGACGTTAGGAGATGAAGCCTGGAATTTCTGATCTTCATTATTTCATATTCAGTTACTCCCTTGGGGAAGATACATTGTTTTGGTTTTGCTATCTTTCTGTCATCTGTCATTTTCTTTTCATCCTTCATTGATTACATTTTTAGTAATTTTTCCCTTAAGGAAAAATATTTTTAACATCTCCTCTTGTGTGCTTATTTTAGATTTGTTTATATGTTGGATTTCTAATTTTTAAAATATGCATTGTCAGTTCATTTATCCCCTCCTTTTTTATTTTATTTGTTTATAGGGATATACTTTTTTCCCTAAGGACTACTTTAGCTAAATCATAGACATTTTGGGTATATTGTTTTATCAGTATCATTTTTTCACATAATAATTAATTGTTCCTATGATTTCTTCTTTACCCACTTATTATTTAGGATTTCATCATTAAGTCTTCATTTGGGTTTGTGTTTTTTGTTTGTATTTCCTGGACTAATTATTATTTTCTTTTCATTATATTCTATAAAGGATGTGTTTATTATTTTGGCCTTCTTACATTTATTTGCATTATGTCTGTGCCCTAACACATAGTTAATATTTGTAAAAGTTCCACATGGTGCTGAGTAAGACGTATATTATGTAGCAGTATGGCTTAGAAGACGTCATAAGTTTTTTAGCTCTAGTTTTTCCACCAATTTGTTCAACTGTATATTTTTCCTTTTGTTTATTTTCTGTTAGATTTGTTTATAACAGAGAGAGGGGCATTGAAATTTTATGCCATTATTGTATTACTATGTATTCTTGTTATTCAGTTGATTTTTCCTTTATTAATTTAGCTGCTAAGGCAATTTGAAGCATATATTTCATATTAATGGGTTTTTGTCTATGGTTCCTTTCAGCATAATAAACTTTCTATGTTTATAACTGTGAAGGGAATTATGGTTTTTATACTAATCAATATGACATGTGAAATTAATATGTTTATAGATTAGATTTTTCATAATTGCCTCTCTTGTAAATCAGCTCACAATGTAGCTTGAAATGATCAATAACACTTTAACAATGCTCACAGTCACTTGTGTCTATGTACCTGAAGTGAAGCAAATCAAAGATTATAGAACCTGTTCCTTTCACAGAACTCTGGTCATATGTGACCCACCAAGTAATGACCCCCAAAGATTTCTCTCTGGC
Organism: Gymnobelideus leadbeateri; assembly: GCA_011680675.1. Lineage (NCBI taxonomy): Eukaryota > Metazoa > Chordata > Mammalia > Diprotodontia > Petauridae > Gymnobelideus > Gymnobelideus leadbeateri. Next base: position 389,026 of record WOXC01007269.1, on the reverse strand, counting down.
ATTGTTGTATTGTGGGATTTGTGGGGTTTTCATGGAAAACCACTAAATGAGTGTTTATAATCCCCATTCCCCATTCCCTTCCCATTTGTGATTTATGTATATAATCTCTGTCTTTACTTCAGCAAGGTGGAATTTTGATCAGAATTCCTGATTTGCAAATCTTTTCCTCATAATGAAACTAATTAATTAAATGGCTACTTGTCTCTGGCCTGCTGTTTCATCACACTCAAGTTAGACACTGGCTTAGTAAAATCCTGTTAACATCTCTTTTTATGTTATGAATTTTTGTTTTTGTTTTGTCTGACAACATGATTGAAACTCCTGATTTTTTGGATTCACTTGATAATTAGAAAATTGGGTCTGCTTTTGATTCAGTATATGTCTTTCCTTTTAAAGTGTGTTTCTTTTTTTTTTGTTTTTTTTGCTTTTTTGGAGGGCAATTGGGGTTAAGTGACTTGCCCAAGGTCACACGTGTAGTAAGTGTTAAGTGTCTGAGGCCAGATTTGAACTCAGGTTCTCCTGACTCCGAGGGCCGGTGCTCTATTCACTGCACCACCTAGCCGCCCCCTAAGTGTGTTTCTTGTAGGCAATAAACTATATAAAATATAAATTACCCAGGGTAAAAGAAGAAGAAATAAAATACTTAATCCAACCTTAGAAAAAGAAATTGAACAAGCCATCACTGAACTTCCTAAGAAAAAACCCCAGGACCAGATAGATTCATGAGTGAATTCTACCAAACATTTAAAGAACAATTAATCCCAATACTATATAAACTATTTGGAAAACTAGGTAAAGAAGGAGTCCTACCAAATTCTTTTTACATCATAAATATGGTGCTTATATACAAAACAGGAAGAGTTAAAATAGAGAAAGAAAATTATAGATCAATTTCCCTAATGAATATTGATGCAAAAACTTAAGTAAAATACTAACAGAGATTATAGCAATATATCACAAGGATCATACACTATATCAGGAATGTAGGACTGGTTCAATATTGGGAAAACTATCAGCATAAAACCATATCAATAACAAAATTAACAGAAAGCATATGATTATCTCAATAGATGCAGAAAAAGCTTTTGACATGATACAGCACCCATTCCTATTAAAATAAATGGATATTAAAATGATAAATAATATTTATCTAAAACCATTAGCAAGCATTATCTATAAGGAGGATAAGCTAGAAGCTTTCTTAATACAATCAGGGGTGAAGCAAGGATGTCCATTATCATCTCTCTTATTTAAATAGTGTACTAGAAATGTTAATTACAGCAATAAGAGAAGAAAAAGAAATTAAAGGAATTAGAATAGGCAATGAGAAAAAAATTATCACTCTTTGCAGATGATAAAATTGCAGGATACAAAATAAACCCACATAAATTTCTACATATTACCAACAAAATCCAGTAGCAAGAAATAGAAAGAGAAATTCCTTTTGAAATAATTGTAGACAATATAAGATGCTTGGGAATCAACCTTCCAAGACAAACCCAGGAACTATATGAATACAACTATAAAACACTTTTCCCATTGATAAAGTTAGATCTAAACAATTGGAAAAATTTTAATTGCTCATGGGTAGGCTGGGCTAATATAATAAAAATGATAATTCTACATAAATTAATCTACTTTAATAAATATTCAGTACCATACGAATCAAACTATAAAAAATTACTTGATAGATCAAAAAAAATAACAAAATTCATCTGGAAGAATAAAAGCTCAAAGATATCGAGGGAATCGATGAAACCAAATGTGAAAGAAGGTGGTCTAGCCATACCAGATCTCAAATTGTATTATAAAGCGGTAATTATCAAAGCAATCTATCAAAAAATAGATTTAGGTACAAATTACATTATAGTAAATGACCACAGTAATCTAGTATATGATAAACCTAAAGACCAAGCTTTTGGAACAAAAACACATTTGACAAAAGCTATTGGGAAAACTGGAAAGCAGTATGGCAGAAGTTAGGTATAGACCAACAGCTCACACCATATACCAACATAAGGTCAAAATGAGTACATGATTTACACATAAAGAGTAATGCTATAAACAAATTAAGAAAGATTAAAATAGCTTATCTCTCAGATTTATGGCTAAGGGAAGAATTTAGGCTCAATGAATATATAAAGAGCATTACAAAATGCAAAATAGATAATTCTGATTGTATACAATTAAAAAGCTTCTGCACAAACAAATGCAACCAAAATTATAAGAAAGGCTGAAAATAGCGTGGGGGGAGAGATTTTGCAATAAGTATCTCTGATAAAGGTCTTATTTCTCAAACATATGTAGAACTGAGCAAAAAAAAAATACAAGTCATTCCCCAATTGATAAATGATCAAAGGCAGTTTTCAGACAAAGAAATCAAAGCTATCTATAGTCATATAAAAAAAAACTCTAAATGGGGGTGTCTAGGTGGCACAGTGAATAGAGCACCGGCCCTGGAGTCAAGAGGACCTGAATTCAAATCTGGCTTCAGACACTTAACACAAAAACTAGCCATGTGACCTTGGGCAAGTCACCTAACCCCAATTGTCCTCCAAAAAGGAAAAAAAAAAAAAAACATAAAAAATCTCTAAATCACTATTGGTCAGGAAAAGGAAACTTAAAACAACTCTGAGGTACCACCTCATACTTATCAGAGTGGCTAAAATGACAACAAAGGAAAATGTTGGATGTTGGAGGAGATGTGGGAAAATTGGGACACTAATGTACTGTTAGTCAAGTTGTGAACTAATCCAACCATTCTTGAGAGCAATTTGGAACTATGCACAAAGTGCTATAAAATTTTGCATACCCTTTGATCCAGCAATACCACTGCTAGGTAGGTCTATATCCTAAAGAAATCCAAAAAAGGGGAAAGAACCAATATGTACAAAAAGTATTTATAGCAGCCCTTTTTGTGCTTGCTAAGAATTGGAAATTAAAGGGATGCCCATCAATTAGGGAATGACTAAATAAGTTTTAGTATGTGATGGTAATGGAATATTATAGTGCTATAAGAAATGACAAGTGGCATGATTTCAGAAAAACCTGAAAAGACTTACATGAACTGATGCATAGTGAAGAGAACAGAACCAGGACAACTTGGTACACAGTAAAAACAATATTGTTTGATGAGAAATTGTGAATTACAGCTATTCTCAGTAATACAATGATCCAAGACAATCCCAAAGGATTAATGATGAAGGATGCTATCTGCTTCCAGAGAAAGAACTGATATTGTTTGAATATAGACCAAAGCATGCTATTTTTCACTTTTTTTCATTCTTTTCTTTTGTTTGAGTCTTCTTGTACAAAATGACTAATGCAGAAATGTTTTACATAATTGCACATGTATAACCTATATCTGATGGTTTACCATCTCAGGAAGAGGAGAGGAGAAGAGAGGGAGGAAGAGGAGTAGAATTTGGAATTAAAACTTTAAATAACAGTGTAAAAAATTTTTTAAATGTGTTTTTAAATGTTCAAATGAGAAAAAAAGGTGAAACTCCTTTAAGTAACAAATTACATAAATAAGCTTGTGGCAAGTTGTTCTATCAGACACCACAGAGATAGTAAAAGAACTAAAAATAAACTATATTTTGTACAGTTTGTTTTTTTTAATTGGTTGATGGCAATAATGTAGTTGAAAAAAATTAAAGATTTTCCCTAAAGTAGGAAGAAAAGTCCACCTTTTTTATAGATTCATGGAATTTTAGAGATTTAAGGGGACTTAGAAATCAATCCCATCTAACTCTTATTTTATACATGAGGAAACTGAATCTAGAATGAGTGACCTTGGATGATCAATCCATTTATTAAGCACCTACTGTATACCAGGCCTTGTGCTTGGGACAGAGGATAAAAACACAAAAATAAAAAAGTTCTTGCTCTACATTCTATAGGGTAAACAGCAGGTACAACATATACAAATATATACATATAAGAGACGGAAAGCAATTTTTTGTGAGAAATGCAATCAACTTGGGGGGCACAGTCGAGACAGGATTCATGTACCAACTAATTTCTTTTTTATTATTGTCATTAATGATCTCTTGGATGATAGTAAGAATCTTCCTGATATTTCTCCATTTCAGTGTTATATGGGAATAACCTTCAGTCCCAACAGGAATTACATCAACCTTTTGGTATCCACTGGTGAATGGAAATTCCCTAGTGTTAATCTACTGAGCCCCTGGAAGTCTTAGTCCCTCCCATTTTTTAAGGAAAACAGAGGAAAAGGACAAGAAGCTGCCTGGAAGGATGAAGTCTAGGTTAATTATGTCAGAAGGTTAGAGAAAGGGGAAGATGACTGTGATTATGTTGGGGGAAACCAGAATGCTTTGGCTTCTGGGCTGGTGACCAGAATATGGAAGGCACTGTGGCCTAGGCAGAAGATACACTGGCACCAATGCCATACATGAACTGATAGATATGAATGCTAAGATACCAAGACAAGTACTATCATTAAGCTTCATGGAAACCACATGGAACACAGTGTCTGGAACTGTTCATGGTGCTGAGATAAAAACTTAAAATCTACACTTTGTAATCCTTTGCTCCACTCCCTGGTTCTTTTTCCCTGGAGAAAGATACAATATTTTCCCACTCCATGTTTCTTTAAAAAAAAATTATTGTTACAATTATTATCATTCTTTCCACTGATTCTCATTGAACAATTAAAAAGAAAAACCCACATAAAAATTAAAACCTTCATCACAAATATATATAGTCCACTAAAACAAAATCCCATGTTGGGCATGTCCAAAAATGCATTTCTCATTCTTTAAGTTAATCACCTCTAGCAGGAGGGGGACTGGGTCCTTCATCTTCAGTCCTTTTGGACTCATGACTGTATTGATCAGAGATCCAAGTCTTTCAAAAGTGTTTTTTCTCTATAGTATCTGTTTAAATTGTTCTCTTAGTTCTGCTCACTTTACTCTATATTAGTTCACAAAGATCTTTCCACTTTCCTCTGAAACTGTCCAATTCATCATTTCTTGTGGCACAACAATATTCCATTACATTCATTTTTCATAGTTTAATCCATCATTCCACAATAGATAGATACATCCATATTTTTCACTTTTTGGCTGCTATGAAGACAGCTGCTAAAAATATTTTATACATACATATTCTTTTCCTTTCTTTGATATCTCTGGGTTATAAACCCAGTAGTGGTATAGTTGAATCAAAGAATATAGTTTAGTGACCTTTGAGGTATAGTTCCAAATTGCTTTCCAGAAAGGTTGGAGCCATATGTATATCAAATGTATATCAATGTGAGAGAAATGATTAATAAATAGCCAATTATTGGGAAGATCCATGCTTTTCCCTTCCTAAATTCTCATTATCTTCTAGGCCAAGCCAGCATCTGAAGAATATTGTTGATGGAGGAGATGGCCTAAATTCCCAGGGTACATGCCTTTCAATCCTGGATGGGAGTTGTTGTGCCTCCCAACAAGAAAACCTTACAAAGAATATAATGTGAATCCAACCTATTGTGGTCCACTCTGGCAGGTTTAGACCTCCTTCACTGGGGGTAACAAAGCATAAGTCATGTCGGTAGACGTCTTTCTCTCTCAAACATGAGCAAATATGAGGTAAACTGTATAGCATCATTCCTGCAGGCTTTGTATGCATGTACTAGAAATGACACATTGATTCCCCTGAGCTATCTGGTCAAATCTCAACATTCCCAGCATGTTTAACAGATCCGTTAAAATCTTCTTAAAGATGGGAAAGAGTTGTCCTAAAATTTTTTGATACTTGCCAAGACCAGTATTTTCTTAAGTAGCTTGATCTCAAAGTCTCTATCTGGGTCAGAGTGAATCCTGTCAGGGAATCGATACACTGAAACATATTTTTCCCATAATCCTTTAGCTCCAGTAGTTGCTTTCTGATTTCTGGTTGTGTCTGCTTGGGCATACCAAGGAAAATAGTCCATCACTATCAAGATATGACTCATTTGTTCACTTTCTCCTTTGAGAGATAGAAAGTTAATATAGACAACTTCCAAAGCCTTATATTCTTTAAACAAGCAGTGTGAGTTGGTAGCATCTAGCACGTTTCACACTTCTGGTGACATCTACATCCATCTTAGATCAGTAAAATTAGCTTCTTACCAGCTCTAGGGTTCTTTCTTGACCAATATATTCAAAATCATCCCTTAAAGCATTTACTGCTATTGAGCTATATGCTTTGAGTAGCACCAGTTGCTTTCTGGTTCCATGATTGGATCAGTCACAAACTGATACAACTCTCCATTGCACAACTTCAACTTCTGTCATTGATTGAGCAGTAAGGTGACTTTTTCTTTCTGAAATTCAAGATATGTAGGATTGTTAATAAGCTTTTGAGCCCATATACCTTCTCTTAGTCCTTCATTAGCCATCTATTCTCACAGCCAATCACCTGAAGACCACTATAGTAAGGAAGATTGATTCAGTAATACCAACTTTGTATATGCATTTGGCTTTCTATCTGGTGAAAATCCAAAAGAGTAATGTATCTCTTCTCCCAAGCTTGTACAAACTCTGCCCTTCATTCTCTACCAGTGAGGAGAGTCTGAGACCTAGATTATATTCCTAAAAAGGAGATTAGGTTCACAGTTTAGTTCAATTCCCACAAAGCATTAGTTACATTAAACTCAAGTCCAAAGCCCCAGTGGGCTAGCATGTAGGCTTCTTGTTCCTTAGGGCTTTGCGCCCAGGTTGGCTGTAGCACCTGACCTGAATTCCTGGACATCCTGATACCTGTAGCTTAGTCTCCCTAGTCAGGGATACAACTTCCTGCCCCTAGAACTAAAAAGGACAAATGAAATAAGACCAAAACCCCAAGCCAATTTCTCTGGGTCAAATGGCTGAGGAGTGGGAAATAGTCCTCAGGTCTTCCTCCCAATAGCATTTGCTGTGAAGGAGTCCTTTACCAAAGAATAGAATTTAGGGAAAATGGTAGTCTTCAGTCTGTCAAGTAGTTTGGGAGATGCAGATAGTTTTGACTATTCAGCAAAAGGGAAAAAGGCTATTCCCAATCCATGGTAGGACATTATAGAAGTTACCAGTTCCGCTCTCTCTCAGAAGCAGGTCCCCAGTATCTCCAATATAGGTGACTTTCTCTTAGATTATCTAAATATGTGCTGAATTTCCATCATACCAGTTGTTTCCTTTGTAATTTTTACTATATTTGTGCAAAAAGTTTTAAAATTTATATGGAAACAACTGTTCATTTTATCTTTTGTTAACCTCTCTATCCCTTGTTTAGTCTTAAACTCTTCCCCTAGCTATATATCTGAATGGTAAATTCCTTGCTTCTCTAATTTGCTAATAATATTACCTTTGATATTTAGATTACTTATCCATTTGTATAGCCATGTATCTTTGTATATAAATTATGCAATATTGGCCTGGACCTATTTTCTGAAAAAACAAACAAACAAACAAACAAAAAAACTACTTTCCAATTTTCTCAGCAGTTTTTGTCAAACAGTGAATCTTTCCCCCAGTAAATGGAGCCTTTCTATTCCTTGTTTCTTAAGAATCTTTGCTTTCTATTCTGTAATTGTTTGAAAACTGGATTATCTTTGTGTTTCATTACTCAGATGCAGCTGAGAGAGAAGACTGGTGGCTGAAAGCACTCAGGACACAGAAGTAGATTTTAAACTATAATACACATGACAGGGAGAAAAGGGTGGGAGTGAGACAGAGACAGAGACAGATGAGAAAGGAAGGAGAAGGAGGAGAGAGAGAAAGTGGAGCAAGGGATAGAGAAAGAGAGAGGAAAGAAAATAAGAAAGGAGGAGAGGGAGAGAGGAAGAGGGGGAGGAAGGGATATAGAGAAAGGAAAATAAAGAGGTAGGGAAGAAGAGAGTATGAGAAAAATAGTGAGGGGGAGAGAAAGAGAGTGAGGGGGGGGAAGAGAGAGAAGGAGAGACTCGGGCACAAAAAGAGAGAGAAAAAAGTGAAGGGGAGAGTTAGGAGAGAAAGACGAGAGAGTGAGAAAGGAGAGAAAGAGAAAGGGAGAAAGGAGAATAAGTGTGAAGAAGAGGGAAAGAGGAAGGAAGGGAGGGAGGAGAGAGGAAAATAGGGAGGAAGTAGGTTGGGGGTAGAGAAGGTGGAAAAAGAGGAAGAGGAAACAAAACAGAAGAGATTATTTTCTGGGATCTTCTCAGTTTTGGGTAAAACTGGGCAAAAAAAATTATTGATCCATGTTTTTATAGTTTCCCCAAAGCAGAGAAAGAATGTGTGAATCTAGACTAATACCTAGGCACAAAATGAGTGAAACATCTTGATTATGGGAAGGTTTGAAATGAACTGCAGTGAGCCTTTATGAGGCATTCACCTCAAGCACTTCCTCTTCTATTATCTTTCTGAGGCAAGTTTGAAAAGAAGTGCCACCCTTATAAGGGAGGGAAATAACTAAGAGGAATTAACTAGTGCCCTGCTCACCTTGCCAAGCACTTTCCACTGGACACCACTCACCTCTACAGAGGGGTGCACATCATGGATTTTCTAGATGACAGACTATTGTCTGTCTGTACTACTCCTTTTCCTCAGTGGAAATCTCAGAAAATGGTCAGGAAAAGGGTGGGTCCAGGAAAAGTCTTTCCCTTATCACTTCTCATGTTTCATAGTTCAGTTCATGGTCTCCCTATTGTGGGTGAATTGGGATCCTCACCCTTTGAACAAGCACAGGAAAGAGCATGAGCCAGCAAGCACAGAAGACTGAATTCTCAGTTCACTGCATTCTACATCTACGGCTCTGCCTGGTTTCAGTTCCATGAAACAAGATACCTCTTAATTCCCCTACCTTACCTACATTCTTTTGTGTATAGTCTCTCCCCTCTCATTTCTCCCCCCCAAAAAATTATATCATAAACTCATTGAGGGCAGGGATTAAATGGAATTAGGGTGTAGAAAGTCACCCCCTACAATCAAGAGAATAACATCAATGGGGGCTGGTACTATTTTCAGAGAGGATAGGCATCCTCTCTGAATCTTTTTAAGCATCCTGGAGAACCCTGGAAGAGGAATAAAATATAATCTGTCTAGACTCCCAGGCAATGAGGGCCAGGATAATCAGTGTTACACATGCCACAGAAGCTCCTAAGGTAATGGGATACAAGGCTTCAGTCAGAAGTTCCAAGCAACACTGTCTAAAGCCCTGCAGGGCAAGGAAGAAGCAAAGCAAGTCAGCTAGCTTGGTAACAAGCATGACATACAACAGAGGCAAACCGACAGAGGCAGCAGACGTGACTGGAAGCCACAAGAGCATGACAGCAAGAGGAGTAAAAATGCATCAGTGAGATCTCACACAGTCAATATGAAAACACAATCCAAGCTTGAGTTTACAGAAATCAGTATCTTACAAGGTCTAAGTCTGAGCAAAGAGAATTTATATTTACATCATTCATTACACTCAGTGAGGAAAACATGATGGGAAAATTTAGAGGGTAATTGATTTACCCATGGTTATCTAGATGTTGGGTCAGACCTGGAACTGCAACCAAGATCCCCGGACTTTGAATCCAGTTCTCTTTTCACTATACGATTCTGCCTTCTCTAACGAAATTTAACTGTCAACAATTTCTGGCTGTTGCTAGTTTTGCCTGCATAGAAAATATCTATGTTGGAATGGCAATGGCCAAACTTCCTCTTTCCACTTCTCATATCAGCAGGAGGTCATTGGTTGGGGAAGAGAGATCTAGATGATTCTACACTGGGCGACCCCAAGGCAGATGGAGTGAAGAGGACAATGTAAGCCTCTAAGAGGAGGGATCTGCAATCAGAAGAACTGAACAAAAATGGAGGAGCAATAGAAGTTTATTTCTCACTTTGTAGTCATAGTAAAGTCAAAAGTATGATTAGGTAAGAAGAATGCAATCTGATTCCCTAGGATTAACATTTGTATTTGTTCCTATATCTTTCTCTCTTCTACTCATTTATATGGAAGAGAAAAGAAAAATTGAGAGGTTAAGAAATTCATTGTTTTGGTCACATCTGACTCTTCATGACTTCATTTGGGTTTTTCTTGGTAAAGAATGGTTTGCTATTTCCTTCTCCAGATCATTTTACAGATGAGGAAGCTGAAGCAAACATGATTAAGTGACTTTCTCAGTAAGTGTCTGAGGCCAGATTTGAACTCAGGAAGATGAATCATCCTGATTCCAGAACCAGCGTTCTATCCACTGTGCCACCTAAGCTGTCTCAGTTAAGAAATAGGAGACCTTCAAACCCAAAGAAACTTCAGAGATTTTTTGAAAGGGGAACATTTATGTAGATACTGACTGATAGTAGGTTAACAATTAGAAAATAAGCAGAGTTATATGTACTTTCTGATGCTGTCAGACAGACTTTTATATACTGCCCTTGGTGATCAGGAAATAGAGTTTTAAAAATAGACTTAAGTTTGAAGTTAATCACTAGCTGAAAAAGTTCTAATTCTAAGCAGCTTGATCTGGGAACAAGAAAAGGTAATACTCATTCCAGTCAAGACTCTGAAAAAGTTAGAGTCTCAAGCCCAGCAAAGGCTGTAAATCCCATGAGAAAGACCAGGTCAGTGGCAGCACCAGGATGAAAACACTATGAAGAGTAGAGCCAAGATGGCATAGAAAAGGCAGGAAGTTGCCTGAGCTCTCCCCAATTTCCCTTGAGACAACTTTAAATCACACCTCAAAAGGAATTCTGGAGTGACAGAATCCACAAAATGAGGAGGTGAAACAACTGTCCAGTCCAAGTTGCTTAGAAGGACTGCATGAAAGGTCTGTTTCACTTGGGTAAAAGGGGAGCATAGCCCAATGCACGTGGTGTCCAGGCAAGCCAGAAAAAGGCCCCTAACCCCAGCATAGTTCAGCAACTGAGGCCACATGGCCCCATTTCAGTAGGTCAGCAGCACAGCCAGCCAGCTGTGAGGCCTTCAGCCTGGGACAGCAGACTGCTGGTCAGGCCCAGAGGCCCCAACACAGCAGGGCCTACTGACTAGGCCAGGTCACCCTCATGCAGCAGGCAAGCTGTCAGTCCCAGAGGCCCTAGCACAGCAAGCCACTGACCAGATTCCTGGCTCCCAGCACAAAAATCTTGAGACAGTGTCCTTTGTATCCCAGGAGCACAGCCCAACTTTAAATGTCACAAAATAGGCTGGAAAATGAGCAAAAAACCAAACCAAAACAAACCTTAACCATAGGAAGCTATGGCGACAGGGAAGATCAAAACACAAACTCAGAAATGGAAAACAATGTTAAAACACCTACATGCAAAGCCTTGAAGAAAAGTGTGAATTGGTTTCTTACCCAAAAAGTCCTCTGGAAGGCCTCAAAAAAAGGATTTTTAAAATCAAATAAGAGAGATAGAAGAAAAATTGCAAAAAGAAATGAGAATGATGCAAAAGAAACATTGATAAAAGAGTCAACAGCATGGTAAAGGAGGCACAAAATAATGGAGAAAGATGTGCAAAAATTCACTAAAGAAAACAATCCCTTAAAAAGCAGAATTGGGGGGTGGCTAGGTGGAGCAGTAAGTAGAGCATCGGCCCTGGAGTCAGAAGGACCTGAGTTCAGATCCGGCCTCAGACACTTAACCCACACAAACAAAAAAACCTAGCTGTGTGACCTTGGGCAAGTTACTTAACCCCAATTGCCCTCAAAAAAAAAAAAGCAAAAAAAAATGCAGAATTGGCCATATGGAAAAGTTGGTACAATACTAATATTGAAAAGCTGAGACTTTGTTTTGTAAAAAGCTTGGGGTCAGTAACAGGCTTTCCAGTTTCCCAGAAGCCATACAGACTATTCCCTTCTTGCTACTTAACTTGGGAGTCTGCTTGTTGTCTACTTATAGAGGCATCTGGATGGCACAGTAGATAGAGAACCAACCCTGGATTCAGGAAGGCCTGAGTTCAAATTCAGCCTCAGACAGTTATTAGTTGTGTGCCCCTAGACAAGTCACAACCTCTGTTTGTCTCAGTTTCCCATCTGCAAAATGGGGATAATAATACCACCTACTTCCCAATGTTATTGTGAAAATGAAATGAAATGTTTGTGAAACACTTAGCACAGTGTCTGGCACATAGCAGGTGCCATGTAAGTACTTATTTCCTTCCCTTCCCCTTAGATTACCTCCATCACAGTGGTGAATGCCTTCTACTTAGTGTATTACCTGTTGATTATCAGAGGTTCACTGAACAGTGTTACTTCTATCATACTTTCCAAGAAATTAAAAATCTGGATATATGGTCAGGGGATCTCTTGATATAATAGAATTTGTAAGGCAATGTCATTGTTGTTTTCCAAATGAGACAAAAGAAAAGTCTGAGAGACATAGTTTCTAGGTAATCAGTAATCAATTTATTAGTTGGGATAGCAGATAATAAATTGAAGTCAATGGTTCTCTCAGAAATCAAGGGCCCTTTTTGGAGGCTGCTTGAATAGGGTGGAAATCAACTCTGATTGGTTAAAAATTAATGAAAGAATGAATATTATAATGAGAAGTGGGCTTTGTCTAATGAAGGACTGGGGGGACTTGACTTTGGATCATTTCAGCACTCTTGAACAAAGAGACTCATCTCAAGCCAGACCACTTCTGTATCAGGAAATCTAGACAAAAAGCATCTATTTTCCACCCAGTCCTACTTAAGTAGAACAATGGGCCAGAATTCACTTAGGTTAAACTTACTTTGCCCTTTAATCAGGTAATAAGAAATAATAACCAAAAAATCAGAAATAAGCTTTCCCAGTTGGGTGGGGTCCTGCCTAAGATTAAGGAGAACGTCTCCATTATCAACCCTGTCAATAAAAAGAGGAAAAAACTCAACGAATAGCTGACCTACTAATAATTGGTTATTGATAATTAAAAAGGGATCTTTGGGCCCTGTAAATAAAATTAGTTATTAATATAACAAGAAAACAATCATTTTTCTCACTATTAAATCTGACCCTTCTCTTTAACCAACAAGTACACCTAGAGGATCATATATTCTCCACAGCATCTTGGACCATCTCCATTTGTTCTGATTCATATCTGGCCATTGACCCAAATGGCTCTGGAGGACAAAGTGAAGCTGGTGACTTTGCACAGCCCCCCTCACTTAAATCCGACTCACCTGCATGTCATGGCATCATCTCCCTGAAGTCATGGTCCTCTTCAAGAATGAAGGGGAAACAGCAGCAACAGCAGCAGCAATATTTTTCAATTAGTTATGAAAGAGTAAAGAAGTGGTTCACTGTGAAATATCACTTGTTGAACACATTGATTTATTCTCTACCAAATGCCATCATCAAAGATACCTTTGATTCATGTATAGATAACACATTTTTTTGTTCAAATGAAAGAGCAGGCATATAGTGATGCTAGAGATCATGGAAGCTAGTGATGTTCTCTCCCTCATCTTTTTTTTCATTATTAATAAAGAACAAAATTTTTGTGCACCTTTGGTATCTTCCTTTCCAAATACCTTGTATATCAGTCTCTCAATAACCTCACATTGATTTCTCCTCACAGATCTCCTCTATATATGCAGATTCATTCTTGCTGTATTTCCCATCTTTGTTCTCATTGGTGACATTTCCACCTCCTCATTAGCACATTTGGACCCTAGCAAATGTTTGCCGATTTCTAATGTAGGTAATAGAACACATAAATATAAAGGGGCTCCCTGACTTGGGGATGAGATGAAATCTCTGCCCTATCACGGAGAGAATAATCTCTTCCAAGAGGTCTACTTTAGTAGTCTCTGAGTACTATGAATTAAGGGACCCGTTAACTACCAGACTTTTCTTACATTCCTGAAGCTATGGAGAGGTCTTGCCATTCAAATCCTACTCGGAGTCTCTCATCTCCTCTCTGCTTCTTTCTCTCTGAAGCCTCTATCTAAATCAATTGGAAGTCACATCCCCTTCCACTGAGCAGGGCTGGTAAGACACAGCACTATGTTAAATTTTTGTGTGTGTGTGTGTGTGTGTGTGTGTGTGTGTGTGGTTTTTTTTGGAGGGCAATTGGGGTTAAGTAACTTGCCCAAGGTCACACGGCTAGGTTTTTGTTTGTGTGTGCATTAAGTGTCTGAGGTCAGATCCGAACTCAGGTCATTCTGACTAGCCGCCCCGAGCACTGTGTTAAATTAAAAAGCAAACAAACCCTGTGAATTGTTAAAAGAAACCGCAGGTCCAAAAAGGGGTACTTGGAATAGAATCCAATCACAGTTTACACAGATTATAAATGCATTTATTGCCTGAGATGGAGCTTGCAAGCTGGAACAGTGAGTCAGTGTTCTCATCTGTTCAAAGAGTAGTTGGAAAGAGTGAGGCATTTATACTTTATAAAAAAAGGAAGACAGAGAAATAGAGGAGAAAAGGTGGGAATTTGGGTGGATCCTAGGAGCAATGAGGCAAGAAACCCCATTCCCAAAGGGAGGGGGAAATACAGGAAACAGGGGGAATGAGGAATTCCAGGTGTCAGAGCTGTGGCCCCTTGATACACAAATCAAAAGGAATTCTTGGTGATAAGCAATCCACAGTCCAGGGCTTGAGCACAATAAGATAAGGGGATATCTCCAGAAAAACATAAAACAGGATGTGTCTGAAAACCCCATAATCAACAGTTAGGGGAATCTCTGAAGATAAGGATGTCTCTTGAAGGTCTATAAACCACCAAATGGTTCAGGCTCTGCTTCAAAGCTGATATGAGTTTAATTGGCTTCAGAGTTGCTGAATTTTTGCATATCCAGATGGGTTTACTCTAGGTCACCGCAAAGGATTATTGGCATGTCAAGTAACCCTGGGCATCAGAAGTCCTCCTGATTGACTAGTTGTTGTGCTACCCCATTGTCTGGTTTTGCGCTAAAAAATGGAAGCTCCAGCATATTTAATTAGTTAGTACAAGCATTACAGATCCCATATTCACAAGCACAAGATTACCCTTCAGGGATAAACCTTAGGACTATAAATTATTCCCATTTATCAAGGAGTGGGGCTACATAATATACATAATAATAATTTTATTCCCATTTGTGTGAAGCTTTGCAAATCAATTTCCTTATAATCTTGTGATCAGTTATTTGAGTTTTATTATCCTCATATTACAGCTTCAGAAATTGAGTCTCTGACTGGTTGTACCTTCTTCAGGTAAGTCTTAAGGGGTAATTAAAATTCCAGGTTCAATGCTCTACCTCACTTGTACTTCACTGCTTATTATGATCCCATGCAAATTGTAGGTAAACTATAAACTGCATATAATTATGCTCTGAAAATCAGGGAAACTAACAGTACGGGTTAAGACTAATAGGAAAAACCTCTTGGAGGATATATTCGTATCTTTTAAGATATTGCTCTATTTAAAATTCAAAAGCTCTTCATGATATTTTTTGGGTTATCTATTTTGCTTATAGAAACCTCATGTAGGGAAGAAAGAAATTTTCTTTTAGGCTAGCATCCTCTAGATGACAGTATTTTACTTTGGAAAGAGATTTTATTCATGCAGACTGTCCTATTTTATATTCATAATATAATACAAGTGACAGACTGTCTGCTGAATGGAAGAGAGATCTCAGAGAAAGGGTATGGTACATGTTTCAAAATATTCTGACCTGTCATAATTTTCCCTAATTCATAATCTACAAAGAACCTCTGTAACTGGCAGTGCTGTTAAGCAAAATGTCTGCTGATGTTACAGAAACAGGTATGCTGTACCAGACCAAGCTGGGACACAGTAGCTGAATAGTTGGTGTTTTTGTTTCTAGTATACAGAAACACACCATACAACACATATGCATATACCACACACACATACACACACACACACACACACACACCATATATAAAACTTAGGCAAAAAAAAAACCTCACACACAGAAACATATGTACATGCAGTTTTAATTTCTCACTTTGGAAAAATGACAGTAAACCCTCAAAGACACAGCTGCAGCCAAAGCAGAATCAGCTAGGAGCACAGGGTTCCTTCTTTGGATTTGCTGCTGTGCTCCATTCATTCTTCAGCACGGTGTGAGTAGCACCTCTAAGAGAGGAGTCTTGAGTGGGAAAGCTCACTGATTTCATTTTTTTAGAAAAGTCTGACTGCTATTACAGGTGGAGTAGTGGAGAGTGCTGGATTCAGGATGATGACTGGAATCAAATCCAGCCTCTGACACTTACTAGCTGGGCAACCCTGGGCAAGTTACTTAGACCCTCTCAGCCTCAGTTTCTTCATTTGTAAAATAAGAGAATTGGTCCCTTCCAGCTCTGAATCTAAAATCCTTTGATTCCATGAAAATAACTATAGAATTAGATTTAAATTAGTCTGTAATTGAATTGTGAAGTTTGAAACTGAAATTAAGTTCACAACAGCTGTACAAGAGCTGTACAAATAAACTTGTTGCATTTGACGAAAAAAAATTGCCTGCTTTACTAATCCTAGACAACATGTCATCTGAATAACAATTCAATTTCAAGAACCTTCAGCATGTGCATGCATTGTCTTCACTAACAGAGTGAGATAATTGAGATGCATATTCCTTTGTATTTGCTATAAGAATATAATAGTATCCAAAAAGGTGCTTTTATTTCAGAAATAAGGCTGCATCAAAATATAAATAGAGGATGGTAAATTTCTGTGGAGTTCTTGGCTAATAGGAAACATCAAAATGAGGAGGATATGATTTTGAATATGTTACATCTGGATATCCTTAATATAATTGTATATTGTGGTCAGCTAGGTGGCACAGTGGATAAAGTGCTAGGCTTAGGATCAGAAAGATGTGCATTCAAACCTGTTCTCAGACACTTACTAACTGTGTGACTCCACGAAAGTCGCTTAATCTGTTTGCCTCTGTTTCTTCATCTGTAAATTGAGCTGGAGAAGGAAATATAAACCATTCCAGTATCTTTGCCAACAAAATCTCCAAAAGATTACACAAAATCAGACCCGACTGAAGGGACACAGTGACATTGTGTACTAAAGTTATTTGTTCTTGTGTAAAATTTCCCTGAGATTGTAAATTCCATAAGAGTAGGGACAACAACAAAAGGGAAAATAGTATGCTTTGATCTGCATTCAGACTCCATAGTTCTTTATCTGGATGTATATAGCATTTTCCATCATGAGTCTTTTGGAATTATCATTGCATTGCTCAGAATCTGCCTAGCACTTGCATGGTATTCTGCACATGAAAAGCACATCAAAAATGCTTGTTGAACATGGGATAATAAATTTAGTGCTTCGGGGGAACTCAGTAACCATCTGGGGCAACCCCCTCATTTCACAGATGAGGGACCAGAAGCAAAGGGTGCAAGCATCAGACACAGGATTTAAACCCAGATCCTAAACACCAGAACCAGCCTTCTTTTCTCTTTTCATGGAATTTTAATTAAAAAAAAAAACCTTCAACCCTGAATAAGTCCTGAGTAAGCACCGGCTTGACTATGCCCCAGGTTTTCCCTTGGACTGGCAGCAGCAGATGTTAATTGTTCTGCCTTACACTTGGAGTATGAAAATACACGTAAAACAATGTGAATGGACCAAAATGAAATGTTCCCTGCCCTGAAGATTACATTCTATGAGGAATGGGGATGGGGAAATAGAACAAATAAATAGGATAAGCAATAGCCACAAGGGGGAAGGAGGGAGTCAGGAAGATAGCTCCTGAGCTGAATCTTGAATGAGAATAAGGCCTCAGAAAGGCAGAAGCAGAGGACAGAGAAGGGAGGTGTGAGTGCCACCGAACTATCGGAGTAGAGGTTCAGAATTCGTTGTAGTCCCTATATATATATATATATGTATGTACACCACATAAGCCAACATAGCTACCAAAGCATTCCACAGTAGTCTATGATTTAGAAATAATCAGCAGATGTTGGGTGATAAATTTTAATTTTCATAAATAAAAATTTTAAAATTAATTTATTTTTAGTTTTCAATATTCACTTTTATAAGATTTTGAGTTTTAAATTTTTCCCCATCCCTCCCCTCCCCCATCCCCAAGACAGCATACAATCTGATATAGGATATACATATATGATCATATTAAACATATTTCCACATTAATCATGTTGTGAAAGAAGAATCAGAACAAAAGAAAAAAAACATGAGAAAGAAAAAACAAAAGCAATAAAAACAGGAAAATAGTATGCTTTGATCTGCATTCATACTCCATAGTTCTTTATCTGGATGTATATAGCATTTTCCATCATGAATCTTTTGGAATTATCATTACATTGCTCAGAAGAACTAAGTCTAACAAAGTCAGTCATTGCACAACGTTGCTGTCACTTTCTACAATGTTCTGGTTCTGCTCACTTCACTCAGAATCAGTTCACGTAAGTTTTTCCAGGTTTTTCTGAAGTCCACCTGCTCACTATTTCTTTTTTTTAAATTTATTTCTTTATTTTTACTTTACAACGTTCAGTTCCACAGGTTTTGAGTGTTAGATTTTCTCCCTCTCCTCATCCCACCTCCTCAAGACGGCATGCAATCTGATATACGATCTACATACACATTTGTATTAAACATTTTCACATTAGTCATGTTGTAAAGAAGAATTATAACCTATGAAATAAATCACTAAAAAGATAAAACAAAACAAAACAAAAAAGAGATAGAGCAAATCGTATGCTTTGATCTTCGATTCAGACTCTGTAATTCTTTCTTTGGATATGTATATCACTTTCCATCATGAGTGTTTTGGAGTTGTCTTAAAACCTTGCCTTGCTGAGAAGAACCAAGTCTATCAAAGTTAATCATAGTACAATGTGACTGTAACTGTGTACAATGTCCTCCTGGTTCTGCTCCCGCCACTCAGCATCAGTTCATATAAGTCTTTCCAGGTTTTTCCTTCAGAAAAATGATTTTTTAATTATTTCTTTCTTATTTCTTATACCACAACAGTATTCCATTACATCCATATACCACAATTTGTTTAGCCATTCCCCAATTGATGGGTATCCCCTCAAGTTTCAATTCTTTGCCACCCCAAAAGGAGTAGCTATAAATATTTTTGTACATTTGGGGCCCTTACCCTTTTTTGTGTTCTCTTTGGGTTACAGACATAGTAGTGGTATTGATGGATCAAAGGGTATGCAGAGTTTTATAGCGCTTTGGGCATAGTTCCAAATTGTTCTCCAGAATGATTGGATCGATTCACAACTCCAACAATGCATTAGTGTTCCATTTTCCCCACATCTTCTCCAATATTTATCATTTTCCTGTTTTGTCATGTTAGCAAATCTGATAAGAGTGGTGTGGTACTCAGAGTTATATAAATAAAAAGTTTTTAAAATGTGGAAGCCAAGGGTATGAATTATGATATGACATGGTATATTTTTTAAAATAATTCTACTGTAAAGTATAATATGCATCAAGAAGACTGGGACTCTCCAAAAAAGAAAAAAAAAGAAGACTGGGACTATGGTTGAAATGCCACTAATTTCTAAAAACAAATTTGTATATAATATCTAAATAGGACTATAGAGTATAGATCTGGGAGAGATCCAAGATATTACCTAGTATAATCTTCTCATCCTATACATGAAAAAAGAGAGTCAAAGAGATGAAGTGACGTACAATATCAAAGAGCCAGAATTCAAACCCAAATACTCAGACTCCAAATGTAGCATTCTTTACACTCCATCAGAATGGTACAATGAAAAGTCTGCTGGGCGTGCAGTCAGAAGAACTAATTTAAGTCACTTAATTCCTTTGGTCCTCAGTTCCTCATCTGCTAAATAAGGGTATTGAACTCTATCTAAATTAAAACATGATTTGTCCCTCTGATTCTATAATTTAGGAATTTCTGTATGTAGTGGGGAATGGGAGGGTAATAGTAGACCCCCTCCCTTTCCCTTGCCAATGGAATACTGAACCTATCCCCTTGTCACTTCTGGGGAAAGGTGCTTATCTTTAGGATAACTTAACAAAATCAGGGTGGTCCTATGATACCCAGACCTCTGATAGTCAAAGCAGAGGTCGGGGTGAGAGAATGTTGAGTAACAGTAGACTTAGGATTTTACTTAAAAGCCTGCATGAATGACCAATTCATTGAATCTTAAATGAAGTGACCAGATTTCTCTTCTGATCTGCTGATCAGAGCAAAACTTGGAGTCTTTCTCTGGAGAGATGACTGAGGGACATTTTGCCTTCCTCTCCCCATCTTGATAGAAATGTCTAATGTAGCACATGCTCTGGCCTAGGGGAGCTTAAGACTGGATCCCAGAGCCCTAGCTTCCTCTTCTGTTTTGTGTTTCTTTCCTGGATACATGCAATCCTGAAATGAATGTATCTAGCCTTAGAGCCTGCCTTAAAAGCTGGAGAGATTGGAAGCTCCTTAGCTGGTGCTGCTTGCAATTTGGGAGAAGCTCCCAGAAAATACACCAGCAATTCTTTGAGAAGATGACAGCAAGAGGATAAGCCCAAACTCTGTCCTGACTTACCAGAAAAAATTGACCAGGAGGGACTTTTTTGGATAGTGAAGTGTTGAGGCAAAGATGAAATGCCTATTCAGTAGTCTTATGAAATATTTCATGTTGTGATGTTCTAAGCATTAATGGCCAAGAGAATATAGGAACAGTTACATTGTTATTGCTGGTTGGTTGTCTTTGTTAATGCACACTTGTGAGGTTTTTTTTGTATTAAGAATGTTTTGTGTAGAATAAATGTCTTATGCTTCATTTTATATTATCCAATCAATATTTTTTTAAACCACCACCACCTTTTTGTGTATGAGCAAAATCTAAGCTTCAGTGATTCTCCCTGAGGCACTTGTCAAGAGTCAGAGAGCTTGATTTCTCTCTCCAGAGGCCAAGATCCTCCATGTTCATGGGGGATAACCATTCATAGATAAGGGGATAAGGGGAAAACCATTCATAGACATGGATAATGCAAGTGCCTCATTCCTTGTGGACCCAGCAATACTTCTTATCATTATATCTAAAATGGATTTGGGGGTAAATGGGTGTGAAAAGATGCTATTCTTCACCTATTTAAATTTTGGATAAATATAGCTAAATATGTCTTTACTGTCTAAAAGAAAAGCTATCTTCAATCAAGGAGGAGGCAAAACAGATATATATACACAAACACATGCAGCTGATATATAAATTCAATAAACATGTATTTCAGGGGGAAAAGAAAGAAATATTTCTCTTTTTTATTTTATATCTTTTTTCCACTTAATATTATTTTATTTTTTCAATTACATGTAATGACAGTTTTCAACATTCACTTTTTAAGATTTTCAGGTCCAAATTTTTTTCTCTCACTCCTCCTTCCCAAGATGGCAAGCAATCTGATATAGGCTATGCATGTACAATTATATTACACACATTTCCATATTAGTCATGTTATGAAAGAAGAATCAGAACAGAAGGGAAAACCATGAGAAAGAAAAAAAAGAGAAAACAGTGTGCTTTGATCTGTATTCAGACTTCATAGTTCTTTCTCCGGATGTGGATAGCATTTTCCATTGTGGGTCTTTTGAACTTGTCTTAGATTATTGTATTGCTGAGAAGAGTTAAGTCTATCAAAGTTGGTCATCTCACAATGTTACTGTTACTGTGTACAATGTTCTGGTTCTGCTCACTTCACTCAGAATCAGTTCATGTAAGTCTTTCCAGGTTTTTCTGAAATCCTTCTGCTCATCAGAAGATCAACAAAGCCATTGTCCTGACCTTATTGTTGTATCCCTGTGAAACCAGAAGAGTCTATCAGAACCATACCAGAAAAAAGAATTGATTCCATTTGAATTGTCTTAGGTATATCCTGAGGATCAACTAGCAGGATAAGGTACCAGACCCTGAGGTGCTTTCTCAAGCTGAACTGTCAAATATCCACACTCAATTGCAGAGATAACAACTCTGATGGACTGGCCTTGTTAGTACCAAAAGTATATTTGCATAAAAAACTATTTTATGGAGAACTCACAGAAGGCAAGCACACACATAGAGGACAGAAGAAACAATATAAGGACACTCTGAAGGTCTCTCTGAAGAACTTTGAATTGATTGTGAGATAATGGGAGACATTGAGCATGGCATGTCCACATCAAAGAAAGCGCTGTGCTCTATAGGCAAAGCAGAATTGCAGTAGCTCTAAAGAAATGTGAGATGCATAAATTTAAAGTCATCTCTCCTCTAAGTGTTCACATGGACTGTTTGTGCCCCCCTGTGGTAGTGCCTTCTGAACTCATATTGATCTGATCAACCACAGTTCGACGCACTGTACCTCAACCCCAAAGTAGTGATGTCATTTTGGTCTTCCTGAAGAATGAAGGACAACAACCAAGCAGATGTATGAGCTTAAGCAAGTCACTTAATTTCTTTGGGCCTTAGTTTCCTGAAAGGATTAGGATGGGCGGTCTCTAAGGTTCCTTTCAGCTCTAACAATTCTATGATTCTGTTTCTTCCCCTCTGAGATATAGGGTCTCACTTCAGACAAGCAACCAAGATCTCCTGGATTAAAAGCATCATGGCCCGATGGCCTGCAGGGGGCATTGTCTGACCCAAATAATTTCTCTCTTTCTGGCAAGGGGATAAGGCAAAGTCCCTCTATTTTCTACTTTTACCACTAAGATCAATTAATTTCACCTCAAACAAGTTCTCTTACAAGTTCATTTATCCCTTTTTGACCTTTTTCCTTCTCTCTCATTCAATTGTCCGGTTACCCCAGGAACTTTACCTTCTTTTTCCTCTCTTTTCTCTCTGTCATGCTTTTTCTTTCTTCCTTTCTAAACTCCATTTATGAGTCACCTCTCTTTTCAGATACCACCCAGAAGAATACAATCATAGCTGAAAAGCAGAATAGTATCAGTGACAAATTTGTATCAAATGTAACACTCCTTCTTGATTCATTTTCCCAATTCACTCTAGACTAAGCTGATAAGATACCAGGAGGGTGGCTGACCACTTCTCTCTTTGGGGATAAACCCTTAGGAATGGGGTAGGGGGATTTCTAGTATGACTCATGAGCCATCACTGGTGTGATCCCCATTGATTTCTAGTTGATATCAATTAGTTCAAACAGAGTTATTTAAATTTTGTTTAGAGATTTTTACTAAGGTTTTTACTAAGAACAGTTAGTACAAACATTTCCCATCTGTCCCATCCCATGCTTCCCCCCCCCCCCAAATCTAGGACACACTTTCTCAAAGGTACACATAGAGTCCAGGGAAAAATGGGCTCAAGTTTGTCAAGCACAAGTGACAAAGGGGTAATTCACAGCTCCTAGCTGGATGGAAGTCCTTTTCTTTCTTCTTAAAGACCTCATGAAGTTCCCTTGAGCTGTATGTATGTGTAGCTTTCTATTGGGCATCCCCAGAGGTTGGGGCCCTGGGAGAATCTTGAAGTTGCACTTGTGTCTGAAAGGAATAGGTCAAAATCCTTTCCTCATTGTATCTAGTTTGTCTCTCACCCAAGTACATTATTTATTATTAGTCCAGTCTCTATGACACACGAGGTGAGGATATGTGACACTCCCTCTAGGTTGATTCCTTCTTCCTTTCCTCCCCTACTCCCTCCACTCCCTCCACTTTATAGGTATAAGGTTTCAACTCCTCAGGCTTAACTGTCAAAGCGGTTGGTAGATTTTCCTTCTTCTAGTACATTTTCTTATCTTATTTCATTCAAGAGCCGAAGCACTTCACTCTTCTCCAAGTTGATTAACTACATTGTTTGCCTCTAGTTTGTGCCTTTGATTGACTAATTGATCCATTCAATAAAGGTATCGATCAATTGTTCACACATAGCTGATTCTACAATTCAAAGAGGCATTCTTATCTGATAAAAGATATTTCAGGGCACATAGCAGCCTTGTTACTTTACATTAATTGAGGCTCGGGATATGGGACACCTCTTAAGAAGGAAAAGGAAAACCTTAAGTTTTAAAGTGAAATTGGCTCAATACAAAATTTTTAGAGCACCCAAGTTTCTGAAATCCTTAAGAATTCCCCAAAATATCCTTTGGAACCTTAATAGAAGTCCCCACCTACCTCTTCATTATCTTCTGACTAAAAGCTTTTTTCTTAAGCACGAGCATTCAAGATTATAAAAAGGAAAAAAAGTCATATTTTAAATTATACTCTTTCCTGTTCTAATTACTAATGTTACCATAATATTGCTTTCTATTTTGCTTTGAAAATGTACACTATTTCAGCTACATTCTGAATTCAATATGGTTTCTTAGGTGGGCAGAGGGCCTTGATAACCATTTATAGCATTGTTTCCCTATGAAAATATGTGCTTAGTTCTAAGCATTTATAGCATTGTTTCTCTATGAAAATATGTGCTTAGTTCTAAGCAACATATTTTCAAAATAAACTTATGGACCATAATCTAATTGTAAATCGGGCACTACTTGTACTTGCTAACCTTCTAATGAATTTTTATGTTACATCACACCTAAAAGGAGAATAAATAGGGTTTGTGGGCAAGAGGATTCAAAACCCTTTCATATGCTGTCATGTGCTCTGCATGTAAGAATGCTTTTCTGCTTGTGTGTATTAGCAAGGTGACCAAGATCCCTCCCCCACCAAACCCAGTCCATATAAAGTCTATCTGAAACCTGTAGAAAGGAACATTCTTTATTTGGGCTTTCACCCTGATTAATGAGGCAAAACTCAGGACAAAGAGAATTAAAAGTATTTTATTATAAATACGTCAAGGGAGCAACACATTGAAGGGCTGATTGAAGGTCAGCAATGGCTTCAAGGGAGAGACAACTTTTATACATAACTTTAAGGCAATCCAGATAGGTCAACGTCAGTCAAAGAAGTTGAGCCCTTGAATCTCAGTTCGTCCCTAATGTAGCAAGGATGTAACAATTTGTAGGTAGGGGTAGGTGAAGAACAGGTAATATAGAAAGCTTCAGACTTCCCCACTAGAGCCTCCCTCAACACTGGTTGGTAAGCAAGCCTGGGAACAATGGGTCACAGAGTCAACATAGCTTTCAACAGTGCTTTACAGGGCCAATTGCCCTTTGTAGTGATGTGCATAAGGATTGAAGTTATAAAATGCCTTTCTTCAAACTGTCACTTCCTCTCTGATTACTGCAGGCCAGGCAGTACTCGAGGGATATAGTTTTCCAACACTCAGTTAACATTTTGCCTCTACTGATACCCTCCAGGGTGCCTTATAACCTAATCCTTGCCTACTCTTCTTTTTTAACTTGTCCCACTTCAGTTCCCCTCACAGGAGCTATATGGCAGGGCTTGGTTGGCAAGTTTTCAAAAATAACTTGCTAAATGATGACCTCCAATTCTCATAAGAGTGTATAATTAACATGCTAAGGGAAGGAAGGCTACATCTGTTACTTCTGAGGCAGTTTCTTCATCTGCAAGGGGGAACTGTTTGACATCATCTCTTTTCTACCACCTTCTTTCTTTGGGGGCAATAGAGGCATGGGCTGGAGAACATCCACATCTCTTTTTTTCCTTTTCACCACTCAATTAATTTTACCTCAGGCCCTCTTTCTCAGAAAATGAGAATAAAATGAGTAAATAAGGTGGATAGACTATATGTTCCTTGCAGCTCTAAATCTATAGGATTACATGATCTGAGCCAGAAGGGACCCCAGAAGCTATCTAGTGCAATACCTTCATTTTATAGATGAGTAAACCAGAACCCTGAGAAGTTAGAACCCATGTCCTCTGACTTCAAATCTAGATTCATTTGTGAGCCTAGTGAGGAGTAGGATTGAGGATAGAATAATAGCAATAAGCCTGCCTGCTCATGAAAATCAGCAAATATAATGTAGTTTAAGTAATATTCTCCTTTTCTGTCCATTGTCTATAGAGTGCTTAAGTTGGAGCCAGTAAGATCAGTTTGAATCCTGTATTAGACACTTACTAGCTGTGTAACCCTTGGTCAAGTTACTTAATCTCAAGTCTGTTTCCCTATCTGTAAAATGGGCAATAATAGCACCTACCTCACAGAGTTGTTGAGATCTCTAAACACCAGAAGGGTTTAGCAGAAGGAGCTACTGGAGTTCCCGAAGCAGGTGGTGGGTGAGGAGGGTGACCTAGTCAGAAATATACATTAGAAAAATAACTTTGGTAGCTGTGTAGAAAATGAATTAATTGGGAAAAGACTTTAGACCAGGATACTAGTTAGAAGGCTATTGAAATAGTTCAGATGAGACTATTGGAGTGAAGATAAAGAGTTGTTGGGAAGATTAGTTAATGGATTGGATATGTGAACGAACTAAGTGAGGAATCAGGATAACACTGAGTTGACCACAATGGATAATTGGGAGGATAGTGGTACCCTTGACAGAGAAGACAGTTTTGGAGAGAAGATAAGTTCTTCAATAAGAAATTTGAGATGCCTTTGGGTCATCCAATTTTAACAAGGAATCGCTAACTTTTAGATTCTGTAATGGAATATGCTATGCATTCCAAGTTCTCATAAAGTAATATTAACATGCCAATATAAAGAAATTTTCATTTTTGGTTAATGTTTTGGGTTCACTTAGATGGGTAATGGGTAATGTGCATGTGTGTATGTTAGTAAAACACTGAGAAGAAAATTAGGCAGAAAAGCTCCCCATTAAAAAGATGTTTCTTTTCCGATTAAATATTATTATTTTAAAGTTTTTATTTTCATATAACAGTGTGATGACAGCACTTCTAAGAAAACTTTGTATTTATACATTGTCTTTCCTTCATCAATCTATAAGTGTATTTCAGACATCATATTTTACAGAAGGGAAACCAGAGATGAAGGTTGTCATATAATTGTGTTTGCATTTTAGTAGTATTTCTTCAGTCATTCTCTTTTTGGCATTTATTGAATACTAATGTTGCATAGTAGGCAGTGGAAATTATACACTAAATTTCAGTGAGAATTACTGCTAGAGCAATTTCAGTTCTAGTAAGTTTCAGTTTCTAGTAAATAATTACCCACATCTCACAATTCCCATCACTACTGACCGTGACTGAATGCCCTAGTTGGGAATTTAAGGAATTAGCTATTATGGGCAGGATGCAATGAGATTCTAGGTCAACTGCATTTGAAGTTATCAAAGGATCATAGAGCATAGAGCAGAAAGGAACCTTAGGAGTCCTCTCACTTACATATGAGGAAACTGAATCCCAGAGAGAAAAAGAGACTTGTCCAAAGTTAGACAGATCTGGGATTCAAATCTCTGGCATTTATATTCTTCTTTCTACAGCAATTACCCTTGCTCCAGTCATTATGTCTTCTTGCTTAGATTATTATGATAGCTTCCTGACTGCTTTTCATTCTTCCAGCCTACCTTCTCTCCAATCTATCTTTTGCATTATTATTGAATGCAAAATCTTCCTAATACCCTTCTCTATCAAATGACTTCTATGGCTCTTATTGCCTATCAAAGTATGAACTCAATATTGTGGAGTTTAATAGACTCGAAATCCCAGCTTTAACTTAAACTTCTAGACATAACTCATATTACTTCAAGAATTCTATAACTCTGGGAGGCTAGGTGGCACAGTGAGTAGGAGCACCGGCCTCGGAGTTGGGATGAGCCGGGATCGCAACCTGCCTCAGAAAATAAGCACCTACACATAAATAATGACTAGTCATGTAACCTTGAGCAAGTTACTTAACCCCAATTGCTTTAACAAAAAAAAGAATTCTATAACTCCATCAGTCTCTAGACTACCCTCTATCCCCTGTTTTTGTTCTGACTTCTTTCATGCCTGGGCTTTTTTGATTATACAATTCCCCTTAAGAGGGGGACACCTCCCTACCTCAATTTCTTTCTGTGGAAGTCCCTTCTTTCTTTCAAGGCGTCATTTAGGTATCATGTCCTCCATGAATCCTTCCTTTTGTAATCACACACACACATACACACACACACACACACACACACACACACACACACACAGGTAAACTAAGCATCCCAAAAGCATCATGTCCAAAGCCTCATTATCTCCACCTCCCCTACCCCAAAGGCTCTCCTCTTCCAGATTTTCCTATTACTATTAAGGGTACTCCCCAGTGTTATAACTGTACTAACATCTTCAAATCTTCTCTAGAACACTTTCTACATAACCAATCTATTGCCAAGTCTTGTCATTTCTACCTTAACAACATCTCTGGTTAAACTGAATAATTCAATTCAGAAACAATAAATTCTGCAAGCTATCAGGAAAACAACTTTCAAATACAAAGGAAAGAATATTTGAGCATTAAGAGTCTCCATACCCACTGGAAAAAGTAGGAGGGAATGATATAACTCATTCTGAAGCTCAGGATTGGAGCTCAGGATGCAGCCCAGGGTGACTTATCCTACAAATCTGAGCTTAACTATATAGGACAAAAGACGGATGTTCAATTAAAGAGGAGTTTGAAATAGTTTTAGGAAGAAAGCCAGAACTAAAGGGACTATTTGGTTCTTGAACACCCCAAACAGCAGAATTGCAGGATGAGTAAATAAATACAGACAGCAACAGCAGTAGAGTGACAACAGAAAGATCAGTAAGAGACTTCTTCTTAAATGTACTTAAAGAGACTGGGGTGAAGGTGAAAATCTGGCAGAGGTAATGATGAAGGGATGGACAGGAAGCATTATGGACAAAACCTAGGGTCCCCCTGACTACAAGTGAATAGTTCTTTTGTGGAACAACGTTAAAATATGGGGAGGTACATGAAAGGGAGGGAAGCAGGAGGATGGAGAGGAGTGAGTGACACTCCAGAGTCAAATTAATGTATAGCAATGAGGGGAAGGTGATTTCTGTGGTCTCAGAAAGAGAAGAACCTATTGGGGTGTGAATAAGGAGAGTGGAATAAAGACTGAAAAGGGGGAAAGGAATTGAGCCTTACTTTAGACGGGGAGAGGATTCTACTGATGAATGAGCCTATGGGTGAAGGGAGATAAGGATCTTATCCTGGATGAGGCCTGGGATATATAGTGCCTGAAAAGTCTATTTTTCCTGCACAGTACGGGTGAGGAGTAATTGGCACCTGGAGAAGTGGGAGAGTGGGATACAAGAGGAGATTTCCAAGCAAATGTAGAAAAAAACCAAAAAGGTCAAAAGGAGAGGTTAATACAATAATTTGTATTGTTCTGAGAGAGAGGCATAAAAGAAAAGGTGAATCCATGGGGTTCATGGAATCCACGCCCACAAGGCAGTGGCAGGAAGAGCCTTTAGGAGACAGGCTAGTACAGAAGCTTTAAATGCCTAAAGAATACAAAGAAAAGAGAAAGACCAGATGATTATAGAAGGCATGAATTAGAGAATGACAGTGTAGAGTAAACAGACATCAAAGATAGATAATGAAGAAAGCAAGAGAAATACTTTTTGGAAAGAAGGGGAGGGAAAAAAGAAATATAAAATTTAATGAATAGGATTGACTGAAGGAGAAAAGAAGGGGAAAACTAATCAATTAAGAGGGGGAGAAAAGAAAATATATAACCAGATAAAAGCAGGAGAGAGGAACTAATAAATAAAACCCTAACAGGAAAGAGCTAACAAACAAACAAAAAAAAAAGGGATCAGGGGAGTGGAAAAGAGATCCAGTGGGATTAGAGTCACCTTAAAAAAAAGATTAAAGTAAACTAATGGAAGGAACATAATACTGTGTTTATAGCAAGAGAGAAGAAAATCATAACTAAAAAAAAGCAATTTTAGTGACAGATAGAGGAAAATATAAACCTAACTCTTATAACTTTAATGTGAATAGATTAAACAATCCAATAAAGAAAAAAAGGGTGACAGATTAGATAAGAAAATAGCACCTTACAATCTGATGATGTTTATAAGGATCATGTTTAAAAAACAAAGGCATACATAAAATAAAAATAAAGGGATGGGAAAAAATTTACTATGCATCAAGTGAATTAAAAAAAAAGATTAGAGTTACCATCATGCTATCAGACAAAGCAAAAACAAGCATTCAAAAAAAAAAGAGAGAAAACAAACTATATTATATTGAAAAGAACCATAGACAACAAACCAATATCAGTAATAAACTTGTATACTCTAAGTGTATTAGTATCCAAATTCAAAAAGGAAATGTTATCTGAACTTCAAAAAGACATAGATAGTAACACAATCATGATAGGAGACTTCAATACCCCTCTATCAGTGTTGGAGAAGTCTAATAGATAAAGAGAAAATATGCAACTAAACACATTTCTGGAGAAACTAGAGTTAAAAGACTTATGGCATCTTCTAAATGGTATAGCAAAACAATATACATATATCTCAACAACACATGGAATGTTTACAAAGACTAACAATGTACTATGGGACAGAAATATTGCAAACAAATGTAAAAATGCAGAAATAGTACATACTTTACACACCATCATGCAATCAGAAGAAAAATTGGTTCAGGGACCACAAACAAAAGATATGTACCTAAAAGGAGACTTAACAATGAAATATTAAATAATGAGTGGATGAAAGAATAAAATATAGAAGTAATTAACAATTATATGAAAGAAAATAAGGATGAAACAAAATAATAAAATTTCTGGGGTGCAATTAAAGCATATCCTTAAAAATGGGGGAAAGCATATCCTTAAAAATCATATATTAACAAAATAGAAAAAGATCAATGAACTGAAGGTACTTTTTGAAAATTAAAAATGATGAATCTAAAATAAGCACAAAAGAAGAGATATTAAAAATTAGAGGTAAAATAAATTGGAAACAAAAACCCTATGAAGTTGGTTCTTTGAAAAGACTAATAAAATTGACAAACTCTTAGCTCGTCTGATTAAAAGAAGAGAACAGAAAAATCAATAAAATGGCAAATGAGCAAGGTGAAATCAGAAAAAAAAACACTAAAAGAAATAAAGAGTAAGCAGAACCTATTAGGAATACTCACATGCTAACAGAATTGAGAACACAAAAAAACTAGATGAATACCTTACAAAATATAAAAGACCCAGGGCATCATAGCCATAACCTAAATATGATGATAACCCAATAAATGACCCAATATGAGAAAAGGAAATAGATGTAGCTTCAAAGGAACTACCAAAGGAAAAAAAACCTCCAGGACACAATGGATTTGTGGGATAATTCTATCAAACTTTTAAAGAGCAGCTAGTACCCATGCCTCACAAAATATTCTCAAAAACTGATAAAAAAAAAACACCCCTACCAGAATCCTTTTATGAGCCAAATATAGTCCTAATACTTAAACCAATGAAAGATAAACCACAAAAATTAGACTATAGGCCAATATAATTAATATATTTTGAATCAAAATTTTTAAACAAAATACTATCAAATACACTACAATGATTTATTAAAGAAATCATTCATTATGATCAAGTGGGATTCATACCGGGGATATAAGGATGGTTCAACATTAGGAAAATAATCAACATAATTATTCATATTAAGAATTAAAACATTCAAAATCACATTACCATCTCAATAGATGCATAAAAAACCTTAAAATATAGGCATAGGAGTATCTTTTTAATTCATGAAAAGTATCTATCAAAACCAGAGCAAGCATCATATGTAATGGGGATCCCCTAGAACTTTTTCTAATCTCCATTATTATTTGATAAAGTTCTAAAAATGCCAGCAATATCAATAAGATGAGAAAGCAATAAAGATAAAGAGAAGATAAAACTATCCCTGTTTCCTGATGTTATGATGGTTTAGTCAGGAAAACCCCAGGGAATCAGCAAAGATACTAATTAAAACAATAGCTTTAGCAAAGTTGCGGGCTATAAAATAAAAAATCAACAGCATTTTTATATAATAAAAACAAGACACAAGAAACAACAATAGAAAAGATAATCCCATTCCAAATAACTACAAAATGCATAAAATATCTGGAGATAAACCTCCTAACACATGTGAAAGACTTGTTTAGATTCAATTAAAAATTACAGCGTGCTCTTTAAAGAAATAAATAATATCTTAAATAGCAAGAGGACTATTCAGTGCTCATATGATAAAAATGACAATGCTACCAAAATTAGTTTACACTTTTAATGCTATACCAGTCAAGTTACAAAAGGGATACTTTACAAAACTTGATAAAATAATAACAAAATTCACTAGGAAAAACAAAGATCTGGAATATCAAGAGAAATTATACAAAGTAAAGATGAAGGGGGAATAGCAAATCTAGACCTCAAATTATAACATAAAGCAGCAGTCATCAAAGCCATTTAGTATTGGCTTAAGAATAAAAAGATCAATAGAAAAGATGAAACAGGGGAGATTAAAAAACAATAGAAACTCAATAACACTGTGTTTGGTAAAATAGAAAATATAAATTACCTAGGGAAAAAATTCCCTATTTGATTACAAAAAATTACTGGGAAAATTTGAAAGTTATCTGGCAGAAATTAGGCCTAGGTCAAATGTTACATCATATTCCACAATACATTCTAAATAGATGCATTACTTTATTATTGAACATCATACTATTAAAAAATTAGAAGAGAAACAGATCATATGCCTCTAACAGATATGGCTAAGAAATACATTCTTAATCAAACAATAGTTAGAGACAATTACAAAAGATAAAATTGATAACTGATTACTTGAAATTTAAAAGCTTTTGCGGGGACATTGATGTATTTAGTATAAAAAGGGAAAAGAAGTGATCAAATGACAAAACATCTTTGTATCAAATTTCTCTGATAAGAGTTTGGTATCAAGATATTTAAGTAATTAATAAGTATATGAGACTAATAGCCATTGCTCAATAGATTGGTGGTCAAAGGATATGAATAAACAGTTCTCAAAAAAACAACCATAGTATTCACAACTATGTGGAAAAAAAAGCTTTAAATCACTAATAATAAGAGAAATGTAAGTCAAAATAACTGAGGTTTTGCCTTACACCCTGAAAATTGGCAAAAATAACAAAAAAAAGGCAATAGAGTTGGAGAGGTTGTAGAGAGGTAGGTACACTAATACATTGTTAGTGATTCTCATTTTTGGAAAGTGATTTGGAACTATTGGAAGCAGTTAAAATTTGGAAAGCCAATAAAGGAACTAAAATAGTCATACCTTTTGAACCAGAGACTTTATTATGGGGCTTATACCCCAAGGAAGCTATCAATAAGAAAAAAGTCCCCATGTACACTAAAATATTTATGGCAGCACTTTTGGTGATACCTAAGAATTGGAAACAAAGTAGATGTCCATCAGTTGAGGAACAACCAAATACATTGTTGTATATGAATGTAATGGAATACTAATTTGCCATGAGAGATGATGTATGTGATAAATATAGAGAAGCATGGAAAGATCTTATGAACTGATACAGAGTAAAGTAATCAGGGACAGGAAGGCAAAATGCACAACAACCACAGCTTAAATGAAAAGAACAATGACACACCAAAAAATTAAAAGTAAATGTAACAAAATCATAAAAATCATCTTGAATGAAGGGCTCAAATCAAATCAAGAGAAATGAGAAGATTCTTCCTAACTACTCTTGTGTGAAAGTGGGAGGCCCACAGGTGTTACATGTTGCACATGTTTTTGGACATCTTCAATGTTTCCATCAGTTATGCTGACTTTTTTTCCTCTTTAAAAAGATACTATTTGTCATGAGGGATGGATCATGGGGAAAGTTGGGGTAGGAATACATGGGATACTATGGCTATGTAAAAAAATAGAAAATAATCAAAATCTAGGTGAAATATCAATAATTAAATCAAACATTAAAAAGACCAAACTCATTAGAAGTATACTTTATACAAGAGTATGTAGGAGACACATGTAGAGCATAGAAGAGGACAATGAACCTCCAAGCACAAGAAACCCCACTGAGATTGTCCATAACCTAAGGACACTGTTAAAAACTGCCAGGTGAGAAGGCTTGTTTCCTAAGACCCAGGTGGGTTGGGCTCCTAATCAAAATCAGGTGAAGGATAATGCTGCCATACAAAGCCAGTGTAAACAAAACAGTTATGTGTGGTGATGGGGTAGAGCACTGAAGTCTGCATCTGTGATTTAGAGTGAAACTGAAAGAGTTCAGCTCAGACCTTATCCTGAAATGTCAAAATAAAATTCCATCAAAATAAAATTGAATGGCTAGAAGCACAAAAGCTATTTCTAATCTTTACATTGCTAAGTAACGCATCTCTATATTTCTGGATAAAGGGAGCAATGTGTTCTAGTAGAAAGATTCCTAGATTTTGAGTCAAGAAAAACCTTATTCATTTACTTATGTAACTATGGGCATTATTGAATCTTTTAAAGCCTCAGTTTCCTCACATACAAAATGGGAATAATTCCTTCAGCCCTTTCCTCATAATATTGTTGCACATAAATATGAGAGTGACTATGAAAAATGACTTGTGAACATTAAAAGCTACAAAAATATTGGTTATTTTGTAATCTTTCCCATAAGGACTTGAATTATATTCAGTTAACAAACATTTTGTAAACACTAGTTAGTCAATAAACATTTGTTAAGTATCTTCCATGTGACAGGTACTACTAAGCACTTTACAAATATTGTTTTATTCAAGCGTCACAACAACCCCAGGAATCCCCATTGTAGCTATGGGAGACAGACAGTGAAAATATCTAGATTTGAGAAATGAAGTATGTTGTTGGAGGAACAGCAAGGACATCAGTGTCACTATGAAAGAGAAAGGTGTAAGGAGACTGGAAAGGTAAGTGGGGGCTAGGTTACAAAGGGCTTGGGATGCCTTGATCGTGGGGAAGATAGAGAGCTAGTTACTAGAGTTTGTTGGATAGGGGAAGGTGACTTGGTAAAGCCTGTACTTTAGAAAGATAACTGACAGCTAAGTGGAGGATGAGTGGAGAGATTCTTGTGGAAAGGAATCTATCAGCAGGCTATTGAAACAGAACAGGTATGAGGCGATGAGGGTCTACACCAGAATGGTGGCAGTGTCATAGCACAAGAGAGAAAGGGGTATATGTGAGAGATGTTACAATGGCAAAGTTGACAGGCTGTGGCAACAGATTGAATATGGGGAGGGGGGATAAATTAGAATAGAGAGCTGAGGATGACTCCTGGGCTGTGAGCCTGAGGGACTGGAAGGTACTGACAATGGTACTCAACAGTAATAGGGAAGCTGGAAAGTGAGGAGGATTTCTCAGGTTGGAAGGAAGATAATGAGTTCAGTTTTGGGGGGTGTTAAGCTTAAGATGTTTACAGGATATCCAGTAGGCAGCTGGAGATTTTAAATTGGCATCAGAGAGGTCAGAATAGATAAGTAGATACGAGAATTATCAGCAGAGAGAAGATAATTGATTCCATGATAGCTGATGATATCACCAGGTAATACAGCATACAGGGAGGAGAGAGGGGGAGAACAAGCATTCATTGTCTATTATGCTCCAAACACTGTGTAAAGCACTTGACAATTATCTCATTTGATTCTCACACCAGCCCTATGAAGTAAGTGCTATTATCCCCATTTTGCAATTGAGGAAACTGAGGCAGGGTTAAGAGACTTATCAAAGGTCACACACTAGAAAGCCTTGAGGCTGGATTTGAACTCAGGTCTTCTGACTTCAGGTCTCATACCTTATGCACTGTGCCATCTTGTTAGTGGGTAGATGAAGAGTCAGCAGAGGAGACTGAGAAGGACTGATACAGATAATTAGAAGGTGAACCAGGACAGAGTAGCATTTCACAAAAACTTATAAGAGAATGTCAAGGAGAAGATACTGTTTTGGTTGAATGATGAGGTCAGAAACTAGTCCCTAAGAGTCAGAACAAAGGAAGTGGAGGCTCCTATGGTAGACAGCCTTTTCAAGGAGTTTAAACACAAAAGAGAGGAGAAATATGGGATGATGGCTAGAGAGACTGGGTGGATCAAGTGAGAGATTTTTAAGGATGAGGGACATATAGGCATGTTTGTAGCAGTAGGTAAACATCCAACAGAAAGGGAGAATTTAAAGATAAATGAAAGAGAGGATAACAAAGGGGGCAATATGTTAAAGAAAGCAAGATGTAATGGGATCTCTTGCAAATGAACAGGAGTTTGCCTTGGGAAGGAGAAGAGAAGGGCCACCCAATTATTTGAGATAGGGGTGATGGAGGAGATAATGAAAGACAGATATTACTGGGGTGAAGGAGATGAGGAGGAGGAACAGGATGAGAGAAGAAGGAGCTTTCAGTGGATGGTCTCAAGTTTTTCAGTCAAATATGAGGCAAGGTTTTTAGCAGAGAGGATGAAGAGAGGGACAGCCATATGAGGTTTGAAAAACAATGAGGGCTTAGAGGAGCTGCTGTGGTGAGTAAAATAGTGAGTTAGAGAGATTTGAAAGGATTGCCTGGCAAACAGTGAGGGTTCAGAAGAGGCAGGGTTATATATAACATAAATGTGTAGTGAACTCAATCAGCATGGTTTTATTATTGTCTTCAGTTCTATCCAGCAGTAGATGTGTAGGGGCAGAGGCAGTGGATGATGGGAGTAATCCAAGGCTGAGGCTTGGCCAGACAAGATCATCAGTAAGGTGGTAAAGTACTCAAGAGAAGAAAAGAGTATAGAATTGAACTCATTCCCCATGTGGTTAAGATGTGGAAGGAAGAAGAGTGTAGTTGGTACAGGGGTGAGGGGCTTGGAAGGAACTAAGGGATTAGGGGTTATGGTGAGGATGAAGAACAGAGTTAGGGTTTACACAGCAGGAGGAGATAGAGGATGACAATAGATTTTATTAGACAAGGGAATTCCAGAGTTAATTAAAGTGGAAGTGGTGCACTTGTGGGTATTGGAAAGATCAAGACTATGACCATCTTTGTATATGGCTGAGGTGTGGTGGAGGAGTAGGTCATGGAAATTAAGTACACTGAAGTACTGGGAGGTTAGAATGTTTAAAGGAGCATCAATATGCATGCTAGATTAATTGGGAAAAGGAGGGGAGTATCCTGGAGGCTGGGTAAGCAACCTGTACCAGAATTTTAATTGGGAGATACATATGGATCAAGTGACCCTCAAAAGAGGAAATGGTGGTGGTAGCAGGAAAGCCAGGAGGTAGCAATGGAGAGCAACGAGTATTCTGACCCTCCCACTCCAACCAGCGAGTCGGGGGAATAATTGAAAATTCAGCCAGGTCTGGAGAGGATGATCAGGGAGACTGTCATCAGGAGGGAGTCAGGTCTCAGGGAAGGTGGACTCTGTGCAAGACACTGGGCATACAGAATAAAAATAAATTAAAGTGTCCTTTGTCATCAAAGAATTGCAAGTGGAGCCCTGTTTCAGATAACTGATATGAAAACATAATTTCTTTCTATCTGGGGCTGACTTCTTTTTAGGGGCAGGAGTGACACAGGGAGATGGGGCGTACCTATGATGTCACTGATCTAGAGAACTGAAAGCAAATGCAGATCTACACCTGATCTTGTAGTCATAATGAGTTACCTGGAGCACAGAGAGGTACATGAATGCCCAGGGTCACACACAGCCAGTATATGTCAGAGGCAAGTCTGAAAAGAGTTATCTATCCACTCTATCACACTGTCTTTTTATCAAGAAAGGGTAAATCATAAATAAGGAGTGTTATATGTCTTGCCAGCTGCAATGGATAAATCATATAGTCTTACTTAACTTTATTAAAATGAAATATATTTTTAAAGGAGTAATTACTGAGAAAGGTGATTATTGGGTCAAAACAAAAGACAGCAATGAAACTTTGTTAAAAGATAAATAGACTCTGAGGGGCTCTCATAAGCATTAGCGTATAAATTTTGTGATATCAATTTTGTTTCTAGTTTCTGCATTGTCTTCCAGATAGTGGAATAGTGAATAGTCTTCCAGATGTCCCTGCACACATGGGAACCAAATCATAGTGAAATCCCTCTTTGTGTATCAGAGAGAACTTAATATAGGCTCACAATTATGTCTAGGGAAATTGATCTACTTCTGAACTTTCTTTTTGTCCTCTTCTCCCCCTTTCCTCCTCATTGCCTTTACAACAAACAGTCACAGTTCTGAGAGTGCAATAAAAATCATTGTATATTTATCTGGAGACAAAACTCATTAAAATACATAGAACCAAATGAACTTTAAAGAAAACAGATAATTCCAGATGGTATGCGATGTCAGTTTGCGAGGTATCTCTAAGGCGTAGGAAGGGGAAGAAGTGGAGAATGGATAAATTAACTAGGTCCTAGTAGCAGTAAAGACAGGCACAGTCAGAGAAATAGAAAAATTTCATCTAGGCAGAGAACAACTTCAGTAGATCAGGGAGCCAGACAAGGGTCCATCTATGGAAATTTATATTTATTTTGAGATAGCAGTGTCTTTCACTTGTAATCAGCTTACTGCTGGTAGGTGCTGTACTCCTGGTCCATTTCTATAGAGCTAAAAATTTCCTGTTGAATTCCCACCTACCATGATCCTTGTTTAGTCCCTGCTTCCATCTGGGAAAATTTCTACTTTCCATCAACCCCCTTATGTTATACCTAAGCACTTTATATAAAAGAGAATAGCTGTCAGGTTCAGGGGGAAAAGATTTTGGGCATCTGGATTTGAGAAGTTGGAGCTTGAAGCATGGGGCAAAAGGAAAACTGAACCATAGAAGAGAGAAAGGGAGGGCGTGAGTCTTTAGTTCAGTGAACATGATGGAGAGGAGGATGCAGGTTGATGAAAGTCCCAAGAAAAGGATGTTGTTTCCCCAACTTACCTTCCTATTTTTCCAGGTCTATGCTTTCACTATGGTAATTAGTTGGGGAAGAAAAGTCAGTGGAGGAAGAAATCAAGAGTGTAAGAGAATTTCAATTACCCTATGAGTGACTTTGTAACTTTATAGCTAATAAGAGCATGATCTCATAGCGTTGGCTGATTGCCAAGGGTTTGCTTATCCAAAGATGGTCATTAGCTTAAGTGTTTCACAGCAAAACATCGTGGCCTGAAATTCTG
The DNA here is from genome assembly GCA_011680675.1 of Gymnobelideus leadbeateri. Lineage (NCBI taxonomy): Eukaryota > Metazoa > Chordata > Mammalia > Diprotodontia > Petauridae > Gymnobelideus > Gymnobelideus leadbeateri. Next base: position 350,249 of record WOXC01007269.1, on the reverse strand, counting down.
ACTTAATTCTTAACACCTTTGAGCCAGATTCTGAAGCATGCTATAGGTACAATAAATAGGTTAACATCTACTCAGGACTTGCCAGCAGGGATAACGGGGGACTATAATAGGCTTAACAACAAAAGTCTTTATACAATAATGGTCCCCAAAACTTCTATGGAGGTAAATTTTAAGTATATACCTACTGATCCCATAAGTCCCATCTTGAAAATAGGGAAAGTTGAAAATAACATCATTTCTCATGTGGAAAAATGAAACTCCTTGTTATCTTGCATTTTGGGGAGGTGATATAGTATGCAAGAATACTAACTTCCTGGGGCAGGTAGGTGGCGCACTGAGTAGAGCCTTGGCCCTGGAGTCAGAAGGACCTGAGTTCGGATCTGGCCTCAGAGACTTAATGCACACACAAACAAAAACCTAGCCATGTGACCTTGGACAAGTTACTTAACCCCAGTTGCCCTCCAAAAAAGCAAAAAAAAAAAAAAAAGAATACTAACTTCCTTCTTTGGTGAGTGGTCTGCTGTTAGAATGGCCACACTGTCAGGGTGGCCCTTTTTGTATATTCATTGAGTTCTGACTTAGCAGTCAGTTAGGGGACTCATTATCTTCTTTCCTTGTAGGCCTCAAAGTCATCAGCAGTTCTAGTTCAGTAGACTGTCAGGTAAATCCTCATCCTCACATAACACAAGTTCTTCAACATTGAATTGTGCATGTACGGAAGAAAGACCCTTTCATCCCCAGCTTCTAGGCACTAGACTGGAACCAGACAGAGAATATATGTGCATGACTTAAGAACAAAATCCAAGCATTCTGCATAACCTTGTTGCACCCTTAAGAAAAGACCAAAACCCTTGAGACATCAATTAATTTTTTTTTTTTTGTACACCTAGCCATTGGCACTGTACCTGGAAGGTAGGTGCTTAGCAAATGTTTCTGGATTGGACTGTGTAACTAAAGATGTGGTCTGCCATAGAGAAATATTCTGTTCCCATATCACACTTCCATTCAGGATAACTTGATGTGTGAGTAGATTCTTCTCATAGGATCCTATAGATACTTCGTGATATGTTTATTGGGGCCAGCTGCTCTTCCAGACTTCATCTTAAATGCTAATTCTTCATCATGCAGTGATCTGGTATGGAGATGTGTTGACAGTCTAAAATCTATGTGATTTTCACCCCTTCTCTACCATACCAAAGAAATGGTGGGACCTTAGGTAACTTTGTATCTAGTAATGACTTACATTTCTAGAGAGCACTTCAAATTTAGAAAATGCTTTTGTTGTACATTATCTCATTTGGTCCTCGTAGAAACCCCATGAGCTAGATGCTACAGAAATAAACCATAAATTGAGTTGAGTAAGTCAAGTATTGTCACTAAGAACCTAGAATTGTTAGCCAAAACCACCACAACAACAAAACAAAACACTTAAATACTTTGCAAAACATCCACCTAGAAAGTTCTAAGTTGTCTTATACTACTTTAAAAAGTTGGAATGTTCAATATCCAGCTAAAAGAGACAAGTATTAAAACAAAGAACCTAGAAATCAAAGTAGAAAGCACTTATATAATGAGTCTATCTAAAAAGCTTCATTTTATGCTGGATAGCTAAAAACAGCTAAAAAGCAGTAATCCTTCTACCTAAGGAAACCTACTTTTGCTTTTAGAAAACTGGATATTTTAATTATAAAACATGTAGGGGAAATCAAAGGAGAAATTATACTGGGTTATCTTTACAGCCCTAGGTCACAAATTCAGCATATGGGTAAGTGATGAAGGCAGATACTGTGGAAGAGATGTAAACTAGGATCATAGACTCAGTGCCCAGAATTCTTAGGTTGGCCCAGCAGTCTAGGGATGCCTGGAGTGATCACAGACCCAGCTTCAGGCCCAGGAAAGCAGTACAGGGTTTCCCAGGGGTCTGGAAGCAATGACTTAATTTCTAGAGCTCTTAGGTAGGCCAACAGGATTGCATAGGCAGATTGCTGGAAGAATGGATAAACAAACAAAAAGATAATGATCTATTATGATGCTGGGTTCCCAAGACATAACCTAGAGAGAAGAATAACTGCAATACACCAACAAACAAAGTCTCAAAGAAAAATACAACTTGACCACAAAATCAATTAGAATTCATAGAAGAAATTATGCAAGAGTTTTAAAAAGAGGTAAAACAATATTCCAGGGCGGAGCCAAGATGGCGGAGTAGAAACAGCTCGTCCAAGCCTCTCTGCCCCCAGATTCTCCACAAACTATGTAAAAAAGGACTCTGAACAACTTCTGGAGCCCCAGCACCCAAAGAACGACACAGAGAAGCTAACCTCCCGCTGAGGACAGCCCAGCAGCCCTGCAGGAAGGACCAGCGCAGTGGTCTGGGAGCCGGCAGCGCGCAGAGCGCAGGAGCCGAGCCGAGCCTAGGTCCACGTGAGCCGAGGTTCTAGCCCCAGGGCGGCAGGGCCAGCAGCCAGCTGGAGGAACCCCAGAACACCAGGAGCTGTGGAGACTCCAGAATTATCAACATAGACTTGCCTAGGACAAAGTAAGAGGTTAGTGTCCTATGGACTTTGGGACCTGTATTTGGGGAATGCGTCAGCTCCCTCCCCTGGGGGCTAGAAGCTGCTGAGGAGACACGCCATTTTGTAGTTTTCAGAGGCATTTCCGGCTCCCAGCCTACAAATCGTGGGGAGATCCAGCGATCAGTCTTGGGGGGTAATCGCTCTTGCTTTAACCTCCCTGGATCTGGATTGTGATCTAGGGTGGAAGTTGTGGGTGGGTTTACAGCTTGCCAGAAACGGAAGTTGCCCCCCACACGTTCGGGACGAAAATTCCTCTATCTGGCCTTAAAGCCATAGTGTGGCAACAAGCCCAAAAGTCAAGCAATTAAGTGGCAATATGCCAAGGCAAAGGAAACAGAAAAATGCAACCCTAGACTCCTATTTTGGGGGCATAGAGCGGGAAAAGGACTGTGAGGTCAGAAGTCCTGCTCCAAAAGCCCCAGGGAAAACATGAGCAGGTTGCAGGCCATAGAGGACCTTAAGAAGGACTTTAAAAGTCAAATAAGAGAAGTGGAGGAAAAACTGGAAAGAGAAATGAGAAGGATGCAGGAAAAGTATGAAATGAGGGTCAACAGCCTGACTGAGGAAAACAACACCTTAAAAAATAGACTAACTCAAATGGCAAAGGAGGCCCAAAAGGGCAATGAGGAGAAGAATGCCTTAAAAAGTCGAATTTGCCAGATGGAAAAAGAATCTCAAAAGTTCACTGAGGAGATTCATTCCTTCAGAGTTAGACTGGAGCAAATGGAAGCTAGTGACTTTATGAGAAATCAAGATGCTGTTAAGCAGATCCAAACAAACGAAAGATTAGAAGGCAATGTGAAATATCTCATGGGAAAAACCACTGACCTGGAAAATAGATCCAGGAGAGACAATTTAAAAATTATTGGACTACCTGAAAGCCATGATCAAAGAAAGAACCTAGAAATCACCCTTCAAGAAATTCTCAAGGAAAACTGCCCTGATGTTTTAGATCCAGAGGGCAAAATAGAGGTTGAAAGAATCCACCGATCACCTCCTGAAAAAGATCCCAAAAAGAAAACTCCCAGGAATATTATAGCCAGGTTCCAGAATCCCCAGATCAAGGAGAAAATACTACAAGCAGCCAGGAAGAAACAATTTCAATATTGTGGAAACACAATCAGAATAGCCCAGGACCTGGCAGCTTCTACACTGAGGGATCGAAGGGCATGGAATATGATATTCCAGAGGGCAAAAGAACTGGGAATGAACCCAAGGGTCACCTACCCAGCAAAACTGAGTATTTTGTTTCAGGGGAAAATATGGTCATTCAGTGGAATAGAGGACTTTCAAGCATTCTTGAGGAAAAAACCAGAGTTGAATAGAAAATTTGACATCCAGACACAAGAAGGAAGAGATGCCTGAGAAGGTAATCAGGGAAAAGAAATCAAAAGGAACTTATCAAAGTTGAACTATTTACATTCCTATATGGAAAAGCAATAACTGTGACTGATGATATCTTTCTCACTATGAAAATAATGGAAGAAGGGGTGTGGTCATATGAATACATATGTGAATGTGTGTGTATATGGTTACAGTTATATATGGATAGAGGGCATAGGTTGAATTTGTTGGGAAGGGAGAATACTCAAGGGATGAAATTATGAGGTGAGAGAGGAAAGTGGCAAGAGGAGATGGGGAGAGACAGGGTAGGGTAAACTATCCCATGTAGAAGAAGCAAGGGGAAGTGGTTGCAAAGGAGGGGGAGAATAAGGAAGGCTAAAAAGGCAAAACCACATTTACATTGAATTTGGTTCAGGGAGAAAATGACATACATACTAAATGGGATATCTCAACCTGCAGCAGGATAGGGGGAAGGGGGATGAGAGGAGGGATGATGGATGGGAGGGCATCCTTGGGGTGAGGGGAGGTTGGAAGTACCCACTATAGAAGAGGGACAGGATCATGTAGGGAATGGACCAGGTGGGGGGTGGGATGAGTGGGAGGGAATTATAAGCAGCCTTGTACAATATATCTACTATGATAATGTTTTGCATAGCTAGACATGTACAACATATACTGAATTACTTATATCCCAAGAAGGAATGGGTGACAAGGGAGGAAGGAAATGGATCTGAAATTCGAGGTCGTAACATTAAATGTTTCAAATATATATATAAACACTATTATTAATACTCTTTTGCCTATAATTGGGAGATAAGATGTGCAGGCATTGGGACACAAAGATTCATCTTCCTCTAATGGAAAAGTCGATGGGGGTATGGGAGAAGGTATGGGAGAGAGCAGATTGGAGGAAGCGATATCTTGTGGGACTGCTATTCTGGGAGGTTGGGTAGGGGAATAATGGGGGGAAAATGATTGTAACTCAAAATCTGGCGGAAATGAATGATGTAAAACAGAAGTTAATAAAGTATTTGTTTAAAAAAATTAAAAAAAAAACCAATATTCCAAATGAAATGAGGGCAATAGAAGAAAAAAAATGGAAAATCAATAAAAGGCATGGAGGAGAGCCTTGGAAACAGAATTTGTAACTTAGCATAAGAGATACAAAACTTTACTTGAATAACAGACTGAAAATTAGAATGGATCAAATAGAAGTTAATGATTCCATTAGACAACAGGAAATATTAAAACAGTCAAGAGACTGGAGGAATAGAAAAAAGTTAAAGTATTTCATATTTAAAAAATGACTGGTCTAGAAAACAGATCAAAGACAGATAATTTAAGAAATCACTGGGCTATCTGAAAGTCATGATAAAAAAATAGCCTGACAATAGTATTTCAAGGAATTGTGAAAGAAAACTGCTCAGATCTCTTAAAACTAGTAGCTACTATTATACAAGGAGTAGAGAGCATAGAATATGATGTTCCAAAAAGCAAAAAAATAAATGCTTACAACCAAAAATAATTTACCCAGCAAAACTTGGTTGAATAGAAATTTTGAAATACAACTATGGGAGTAAATAGAAAAATAAACAAATGAATGATGGGAAAAGACTCTATAAGGATATAATGTTTGCATTCTAATGGAGAAAGGAAGGATAGTATAAACATCCTCTAAGAACGTCATCAGGAATCATAGAGAGTCAAATAAAATGAAAGGCCCGGGAGTGGGTTTTGCTGTTGTTGTTTTTTTGGTTATATTACAATGATCATAAAGGAAGAAAGGAAAAGTAGGTGGAAAAAGAAACAATAAAGAAGCAATAAGGAATAAGGGAGAACTTACATAATTGGGCAGCTAAAGTAGAAGTTTTTATTAAAAAGGATGGAGTGAAGACCAGGACTCACTCAAACCTCAATTTCATCTGATCTGGTCAATGAATGGTAGAACACCCACACAACCACACTTAAACACATAGTTTTGTGTAGAAAAATACTCAACTCAGGGTGGCTAGGTGGCACAGTGAATAGAGCACCAGCCCTGGAGTCAGGAGAACATGAGTTCAAATCCGGCCTCAGATACTTACAAAAACTAGCCATGTGACCTTGGGAAAGTCACTTAACCCCAATTGCCCTTCAAAAAAAAAACAAAAAATTTAAAAAAAGAAAGAAAAATACTCAACTCAACAGGGACACAAGAGAAAATAGGGAGAGGAGAAAAGAGGGAAGGAAAAGAGTTTAGAGGGATGCTGATAGGGGATTCTGAGATGAAGAGGACAAGAGGGAGGTCACAGTGAATGGAAAATTATAGGTAAGTTCTTTAGCTGAAAGGATAGGGAGAAGCAGAGGTGTGGGAAGCCTGAGAAGAAAAGAGAAGGTTTAATTCAGCTCCTGTGGGGATTGGGATAGGAATTAATATGGGTAGAATAAAACGATTGCTTTGCTTCAGTGAAAGATCAGTTGAAATTAGATAACACGTATTTAACTTGATTCTAGACATGTTGGTTGCATAACTTCTAGTCAGTTTAGTAGCATACAGGTAGGAATATGGTGGCAGTAATCCATAATTGGGGTTTGTCAAGCAATGAGCAGCAAGATGACAAGGGATTATGGATTTGAGAGTAGAGGACAGTGTGGTATTGACCTGGTTACTTAGTTTTAAGATTGGGAAGCGTACAAAGTGAGGTTAGAGCAGCATCTGTTATGTATTGGAAACAGAAGTTGTTCATGCAAGACTGGATGTCAGGAGAGAAAAGAGCTGGATATAGCAATATCTATGTAGAAAACTATTACACCATGACTCTATAAGTCTATCAGAGAACTTCAGTTCATGTTGTGTTCTTATAGAATGCAACATGAATTGAGAGAAACCCAATAATAAAATTAGCAAAGTAAATAGAAATCATATATTCAACTTTATTGTCAAAAGTTCCACTAGATGGCTCCAGTTTATGTTGGATCATTCTAAATTCCCTGAATGCTGTAAAAGTCATTATAGGATTTAAATATTTTTAACAACCCACTAATCTAAATATAACCCCATTACTCAGTAAGTTCTAGTGGTTCCCTATTATTTCTAGAATAAAATATGAAATACTCTATTTGGGTTTGAAAGCCATTCTCCACCAGACCCTTCCTACCTTCCCAATCTTCTTATACTTACTCCCTACCCTTATCGACTCTACAATCCAGTGACACAGGCCTTGCTTCTTTTGTACAAATAGTCCATCTGCTGATTCTGTGCTTTTGCACTGGCTATCCCTTGCATCTGGACTCCTCACTTATGCCTTTTTGCTTCTCTGCTTTCCTTTAAGCCCAAGTTTATATTCCATTTTCTGCAAGAAGCCTTTCTGAGTCTTGCTGCTTCTATTAGTGCCTTTTTTCTATATCACTAGGAAACTAGGGAACTAAGAAGAGTCAACTCCAATGTCAATTCCATAGGACAAGTCCACCTGGAAGGCTCCAGTTATGTATTTTCTTGATGTGAATAGCTAGAATTTCAGAAATCTGGCTGAAGAAATGAAATAGTGCTTGTAAAAACTTGGACATCTAAGTCCATAACACATAGACAATGAAAGGGCAATAATTCCACCAAGAGGACCCCAATGGTTTTGAATCACGGTATATAGCTAAAATGCCCTAAACTGAGCTGAAGAGATCCAATATTACTATTAGGAAAATGCCTACTCAAAACACAGTTGCAAAACATCCCCCACAAAAAAATGACAATCTGTATTGCACTGCTCTATATAACTAGTTTAATATCTAATTAAGCATTACTGCTAGGAACCTAGAAATCTAATCAGAAAATACTTATATAGTGGCATTGAATAAATTCACTCAGAGACCTCTACTGTTGCATTACTTAAAATAACTAAGCTGGAAACTCAGATTAAGGAACACAGTATTATTACATAGAAAGCTATAAATATAATTAGGAAATGTGCTTATAACTACATTGTCAAAGTCCCCCTAGAGATCTCCAGTTTACGTTGGACAGCTTTAAAAAGTAAGACACTAACACAAATATGTTAGGGCAAGAAAAATGTATCAATAAATATGTGGTCAATGGATATAAGTAAACAATCCTCAAAAGAATTACAATCTATTAACAACCATGTGAAAGATTGCTTCAACTCACTGATAGTAATAGAAATTCAAATGAAAAAAACAACAACCCCATGCATGATGTTTCATCACACATCCAGCAAATGGAAAAGATGCTCAGGGATGGAAATAAGCAACATTGTAGGGGTTTTGAAGAGCTATTAATCCTAATAATTTGTTCTAATTGATGGAAATGTACATTGGCTTTACCATTCTGGAAAACAATTTGGAATTATGCTTAAAAAGTGACAAGACTATCCATAACTTTTAACATAGAGGTTCTTGCTAGTGACATACTCTAAGAATGTCAAAGACAAAAAAATCTCAAAATACTAATATATTCATGGTAATATTTTTGTGGTAATAAAGAACTAGAAACAAAGCATTGTTAGAGTTGGAATCATAGGACTTAGGTAGCCTTGAGCAAGTCCCTTAATTTACTCATTTGTAAAATTAGGGCTTTGGATTAGATGATCTGTTAGATGCTTTCCAACTATAAATCCATGATCCTATGATTGTGAAATGTCTTGACAAATTATGTTTAAAATGTAATGAAATATTAGCATGCCATTAGAAATGATGTGTATAAAGAATTCAGAAAGGCATAGGAAAACATATGAAATTATCCAAAGTAAGTGGAAGCAGGAAAACAAATATATGCAAGGAGTACAACAATATAAATAAACGGAAAGAACAAAAAATGCAAAACTAAACAATACAGTTTAACAACCACCACACTGGCACAGCCAGGATGGCTGCCAGCACAGGTTCTTTGATCTGCTTTTCTAAAGGAAAGCAATGTTAAAGGAGTCAACAATCTTACTTTAATTAAACATATATTTCACTTAGCTCAGGGGAAAAGTCAGCACTTCAGAGAAAATACAAACAGAAATTATAAGCAGGAATGAGAATAGAACAGATCAATAGAGAGGGCTTCTGTCTGAGAAATTAGTACAGATCAACAGACAGATCCAACTGTCTGGCCATAGCAATACATACATAGTTACCAGAGAGAGAAGCACTAACATTTGGGTTTTCAAAGCTGGGGTCCTCCTTAACGACTTCCCAGAGCCTCCTCTGACCAAATTACAGGAACATTCTCCCAATGAGTAAGCTGCAAAGCAAAATGCTAACCTTGGAATACATATATAGACTTCTCAGAGCCAGAGGGCATTACAATCCTCGTTGACCCAGTGCCTACTTAGAAATTAGCAAAAGGTATGGGCCTTCCTACAAAACAAGCCTCCCCTAATCAAACTTCCCTTAATGGGCTCTGTGTGAGGCCTATTAATGGTTGGGGAAGATCTTAAACTTCCATTAACATTACAAGACCATGGCTGTCCCTAAAAAAAAAGAAAAAGAAAGAAAGAAAATATACCCCCTTTTCTTCTCTGTGAGGAAGGAGAACTTAGTTGATGCATTAGTTACTTTCCCTGAACTGGATTTTCCCCCCTTTGTTTTCTTATTTTTCACTTTTTTTTACTTGTTACAAGGGATTGGTTCCTAGGTAAAGGACAGGGGAAGGAGATGTTAGGAAATTAAGATGATATGAAAACAGAATATATTAATAGAAGTTAATTTATAGACAACTGAGTCAAATTTATAAAAAATAAGAGCCATTCCCCAATTGATAAATGATCAAAAGATATGACCAGTTTTCAGATGAAGTAATAAAAGCTGCCTATAGTCACATGGAAAAAATACTCTAACTCACTATTGATGGAAGAAATGCAAATTAAAACAATTCTGAGGTACTACCTCATATCTATTAGACTGACTAATAGGACAGAAAAGGTAAATGACAAATGTTGAAGGGGCCGTGGGGAAAATGAGACATTAATGCACTATTGGTGCAGTTGTGAACTAATTTAACCATTCTATAGAGCAATTTGGAATTATGCCAAAGGTACTATAAAATCATGCATACCCTTTGACCTAGCAATACCACTATTAGGTCTGCATCCAAAAGAGAGAAAAAAAAAGGGGAAAGGATCTATATGTACAAAAATATTTAGAGCAGCTCTTTTCTGGGGTCAAAAATTAGAAATTGAGGGAATTCCCATCAACTGGGGAATGACTAAACAAGTTGTGGTATGTGATTTATGATTGAAAACTATGTACTATAAGAAATGATGAGCAGTATGCACTCAGAAAAACATGGAAGGACTTGCATGGGCTGATGCAAAGTGAAATGTACTGTATAGAAAGTAACAGTAATATTATAAGATGATCAATTGTGAATGACTTAGCTACCTTCAGCAATACTGTGATACAAGACAAATCTGAAGGACGTTTGATGAAAAATGCTATCCATCTTCAGAGAAAGAACTGATGGTGTCTTAATACAGATTGAAGTATATGTTCTTTTACTTTATTTTTCTTCAGGTTTTTTGTCTGTTTTCTTTCACAGAATGACTTATGAATGTGAATGTGTTTTGCATGACTACACATGTGTAACCTATATTGAATTGCTTGCCTTCTCTATGAGAGGGTGCGGAGAGTGAGGAAGGGAGAGAATTTGGAACTCAACATTGTAAAAACAAATGTAAAAAATTGTTTTTACATGTGACTGGGGAAAAATTAAAATACTAAATTTTAAAAATTAATTAAAAATAATTCTCTTGCCATAGTTGTGAAGGCACTTGATATTATTATCTTCTAAATTTGTTATAGAATTTAGAGAATTTAGGCAATTTGTGAAATGAAGAATGCTGCATTCAAGGTTTTTAATCAAGGGATGAATATAGTTAAAGTATTATTTAAGAAAAGCTAAATTGGCAGTTGTTTAGGCAGTTAGGGTGCTATTGTAACAGGCCAGGAATGATGTGGTTATGGCCTGGGCTCAGTTAGTGGCATTAGAGATGACAAGTAAGTAAGGGATAGATATGAAAGACATTTTGAAAAAAGAAAAGAGCATTTTTTTAAAGGCAGTGGCTCAGGTTCAGAGAGCCTTCACATTTGCATGTAAAGATACAACAGTTATGATTGCTTTAGTATGAGCAGAAATAGATTCTAGTAAGAGCTTTATAAGATATGAAGATCCTGAATAAAATGACTGAATTTTTTTCAAGAACAGTGCTCTGCATCTTGTAAGGGAGTAAGGAAGGAAAGAAAGCATCCTAGGTACCGTAGTAAGGAGACAGAAAAGTAAGACACTCTATCTGTGCTCCAGGAACTTGATTTAATTATCAAAACATAGCATTTGAATTATGACTTGATAAGAAAACCTTAAGGTAACTCCTCAAGTAATAGTAACATAAGGTAAGCAAAGTCAAACTCACAATTACTAAATAAAAAAGATGAGATTAATAATGAAATTAGCAAAGTCTTAAAGAAGACCTGGGAGAGATGAAAAACTTATGTGAATACTAAATTATTAATGTTCCATTAGAGAATAACTTTATAGTATTTTAACTTTTATTACTGCTTGTGATACCAAGTAATTAGTTTTAATTTTAGATGAGTTCACATGCTCATGTAACCCCACAAAATTATATTTGTAGATTAACTTTTTCATTTGGACCACTGAAAATTATTTTAGTTTACTTTAAAGTTATGAGATTATATTTTTTTTTCTTAATGAATCATTGCGGGTATATATTAACATGCATAAAACCCTTGTTTTTTATCTTTATGGTTAATTAGCATCTTTCTTTTCTATATAATGTAGGAAAAGTGCTAAAATAACAGTAAACTGACAATCATCTGTGGAATGTAAATAATATATCTGTTTCCAACATGCATTGCAATTTTTTTAAGTCTTCATGGATTTGTGTATGTAAAGAGATAGTCTAAACTTTTCAAATATATAGAGAACTGAGTCAACTTTTTAAAAATACAATTCATTCCCCACTTGGTAAATGGTCAAAGAATCAGAAATCATCAGTTGGGGAATGGCTGAACAACTTGTGGTATATGAATATAATGGAATATTATTATGTTGTAAGAAATGAGGAACAGGGAGATTTCAGAAAAATCTAGAAAGATTTACATAAACTGATGCAAAGTGAAGTGAAGTGAACAGAATATTGTATATAGTAACAGTGTATGATGACCAGCCTTGAATGATCTAGGTCTTCTCAACAATACAAAGATCCAAGACAATTCTAAAGAACTCATGATGAAAAATGCTATCACATCCAGAGTCTGGATAAAGTCTGAATACAGATTGAAACATACTATTTTCACTTTATTTTTTTGTAGTTTTTTTTTTTTTTTGGTCTGTTTCTTCTTTCACAACATGTTTTACATGGATGAATATATATAGCCTATATCAAATTGCTTACTGTCCTGGAGAGGGGAAGGTTCAAGGAGGGAGGAAATTTGGAACTCAAAATTTTTTTAAATGAATGTTAAAAATTGTCTTGGTATGTAATTGGAAAAATTAAATTATATTAAAAATAAATAAATTAAAAAAATTAATATAGATAAATAACTTTTAAAATGGCATCAGGAAGACTTGAGTTTAAATCTTATGTTTAGCATGTGGCAAGTCATTTAACAACTCAGTGAATTGGTGTTTCCATAATGGGAGTTTCCTACACTGATGAAATCACAAATTACAACTGAGAAAATAATACAACAGAGAGGTGCAATAGTAATTACAAGGACGAAGAAAACTGAGCTCTAGTTTCAGGTCTTCAAGTAACTAGTTGTTTGGCCATGGGCAAATCACCATACCTCTCTAGGCCTCATTATACTAGCATACTTTCTAAAGTCATTTCTAGATCTAATATTCTATGCCTGTAGAAATGCCTATTTCCTGCTATTAATCAAAATATCTAGGAGTCAGGACACTAGCTATGTCTGTGAACACACAAGAGAGTGGGCTTGGCTGACAGGTCAAGTTTCTGCAGTTTGTTAACAGATCCAAGGCTAATGGTCTCCTTTCCTGGCATCTTTTGTCATGGCCTTTTTTGCTCATAGTTATGAACCTTTCTCATTATAAAAGGACAAGTGATTGAGGAGAGAAAAGTCAGTTTTGCTCTTACATCCGTGGTTGCTATTCTTTGATTGCTTACTTTCAATGTTTACTTTATGTAGTTTAAACTGCATAATGTAACAGCCTTCATCAATCTGAGCTTGGCCAGTTGAATGCCTGGGGTAAGAGGGAGACATGGAGGTAAGCCAAAACACTTCAAGAAATAGTAGGTAATTTCCCTCGGTAAAATGAAGTGGGATTGAAGCCAATGAAAGAATCTGTTATTTTCATAACCTTTCTGAATGCATATGAATCCTAATTCAAGTCTTAGACTTAGTTCATCTGTTATATAAATTTCCATGAGAAAGATAAAAGGGACCAGCAAGAAAAGCTGTGCCTTGAGAGCAGTATAGCTTCAACTTTCAAATGGTGGAAAATTGGAGTGCCGGGCTCCTTTGCAGTTCCCTAGCCTGGTAGTCTAGGCTGGAGGGCACAGGGAGGATTTGAGGCTTTATGCATCATGCATTAGCTTTATCAACCTTAGTTACCTCCTACTCACCCCATCCCTACCTCATCCTACACAATCCCAAATTCTTTGAGTTTATCTTTATTGTTATATTTTCTCCACATCTGTCTCTTCCTGCTATCTATATTCCTACTTCTTTATTTTATCCTTCCTTTTTACCCTGTTCAGAATCCTTTTTTGTTCTCCCTACCACCACCTGCCACACATCATCTGTTTCCTTAATTACAATTAAATTAATGTCTCATCCCTGTTCCAAGAGAAACGTTTTTCTTCCACTCTCTTTCTTACTCCTCTGCTCTTCTAGCTTACTTTAGAATTTATTCCCAGGAGTGTTAATTCTCAAAAGAGGCAGGAGGTCTATATTAAGGTCTATACCTTAAAGAGATAAGAGAAAAAGGAAATGGACCTATATGAACAAAAATATTTATAGCAGTTCTTTTCATAGTGGCAAAGAATTGGAAACTGAGGGTGATGCTCATCAATTGGTGAATGGCTGAACAAGTTGTAGTATATGAATATAATGGAACACTATTGTGCTATAAGCAATGACAAGCAGGATGTGCTCAGAAAAACCTGGGAAGGATTACATGCAAAGTGAAGTGAGCAGAAGAACCAGGAGAACATTGTACACAGTAACAGCACTATTATATGATTATCAATTGTGAATGACTTAGCTCTTCTCAGCAAGACAATGATCCAAAACAATTCTGTAGGACTTAAAATGAAAAAATATTACCCATCTTCAGAGAAAGAACTGATAGCATCTGAATACAGATTGAAACGTTTTTGGTTTTTTTTGCTTTTTTTTTTGGAGGGGGGAGGGCAGAGCAATTGGGGCTAAGTGACTTGCCCAAGGTCATACGGCTAGTAAGTGTTAAGTGTCTGAGGCCAGATTTGGACTCAGGTCCTTCTGACTCCAGGGCCGATGCTCTATTCACTGCACCACGTAGCTGCCCCAGATTGAAACATATTTTTAAAACTTTATTATTCTTGTTTTTTTGTTTGCATCTTCTTTTGCAACATGACTAGCATAAAATCATGTGCATAACTGAAATGTATAGACTATATAAAATTGTTTATCTTCTTCAAGGATGGGCACAGGAAAGAAGGTAAGAAGAAAATTTGGAACTCAAAATTAAAAAAAAAATTTTAATGTTTGTTTATATGTGATTGAAAAAAAGAAAATAAGATTAAATGTAAAAATTTTTTTTTAAAGAAAAGAGGCAATGAGACTCAAGGCAGAGTGTCCTATAACCTAAATCTGGGAGAGGGGGGGCTAGTTTTGTTCTTTACTTTTTCCCTCATTACTGATGACTTTTGATGGCATGCCAAACTCCATTTGAAACCACACCTTCATTTCAATCTCTTAGAATCATTAAGACTAGTTAGCACCCAGAAGTACAACCCTAAATTGGAGAAACTTTTCCACTAAAATGTTTACCCCTATCCTTACCTCCACTCCCTAGCAAACTGTAAGACATTTGTCTCATCCTCTCCCACTTCTATGGGATCCCTTTGTTGTTGCTCTCCTGAACCTCTTGGGGTTGCTCCATGAAATTTCTTTAAATATTTTAGCCTTCATCAGGTGCTGTTTGACCAATTTTCATTGCTTCTAAGTATTTATTCATTGAGAAGGTTCTGCTTTTCAATTATTTGTTCATTTCTCGTAAGTCAGCGTTTGTCTGCCATTATCAAATATTCCATTAATTTGTCCTTGTAGAGTGTCTGACATAGAGTAAGCACTTAATAAATACTTGTTTCCTTTTTTTTCCCTTCCCCTTCCTTGCTAAAAATATATACCCTTACTGGCACACCTTTCTCTTCTGTGGGTGCTTTATCTACCAATCCCATCTGTTCTTTCAGGCCACCGTAGCCTTTTTGTTTTTGTCATTGTGTGTGTGTGTGTGTGTGTGTGTGTGTGTGTGTGTGTGTGTGTGTGTGCTTCTTCTCATTTATTTAGAATGGTCAAGGGAAGTTGTACCCAAAGTTATCTCTCACCTTGCTATTTTCTCAAGCTTTACATACCTGCAAATCTCCAAACATTTTAGATGAAAATATACTATGTATAGCAAGGGCTGTTCATGTAGCATAGGGGTATCATTGTGTGACCCAAGAGAAGGCAGAAAAGACATTTCTAGAGTCTTCTCCCCCTACTCTTCTCCAAGGAGGCTTTTTTTCCTACCAAGAGAAGAATAGGAGTTGGGGTCAGGAGCTTGGTCACTCTGCTGTCCACAGAGAGAGGTGGTTCTGGGCTACAATTATATCTATCTGCTCCCTTAAATATTATTAATCTAGTCTAGGGAATGTGATTTTTAGATTTAAACTTCTTTTTTTTTTTTAAAAGCAATTGGGGTTAAGTAACTTGCTCAAGGTTACACGGCTAGTCATTATTTATGTGAGGGTGCTCATTTTCTGAGGCCGGATCTGATCTTGGGTCATCCAAACTCCGAGGCCGGCGTTCTTACTCACTGCGCCACCTAGCTGCCCCTTTAGGGCAATTGGGGTTAAGTAACTTGCCCAAGGTTACACGGCTAGGTTTTTGTTTGTGCGGATTAAGTGTCTGAGTCGGGCTCCGAACTCAGGTCCTTCTGATTCCAGGGCCTGCGCTCTATTCACTGCGCCACCTAGCCGCCCCTAGATTTAAACTTCTGATTGCTGTTTCATTATTGGGAAAAACAGGAGGATCCAAACTTTATATCTAAGGTTTGACACCTTTCCCACCAAATACCAGTTCCACAATGAACACATATGTTAGGTAGCCAAGAAACCCATTTATCCAAATCGCAGCAAAACAGAAATCAGAGAAATTATATATAGAAGAATCTACCTCTCTCTCTCTCTCTCTCTCTCTCTCTCTCTCTCTCTATCATCTATGTATCTATCTATCTATCCATCCATCCTAGACAATATAGAAGGAAGGATACAATACCTCATTGGGATTGAGGTAACAGCTCAACCAACAGAGAGACCTCGCTCTCACCCAAAGGGAAGCTCTCTAAAGTCTCTAGTATAACAAGCCGGGGATGGGGACATGATGGCAACTGCCAGCTCTTCCCCTGTCATCGTGGAGAGTTTTTTCCTTCAATAACCTGAAGTGAGGTTGGCATTATCCATCTTCTCTCTTGAAGCACCTGAAGCCCAAAGAGTTTAGAGAGACTTGAAGGTGAAAAGACTGAAGAAACTCTCACTCTCACCAATTCTACTCCCTCCCCCTGTGCCTGAACTGATCTCCAATGATGAGGAGAGAGTCCCATACCAATGGGCTTTGAGACTCAGCTTACATATAACTATAAACAGCAAATTTTGCTTAAAAGGAAAATGGAATCATGAGTATGGATTCAGGATTACATTGGTGTGAGTATGTCTTTCACAAGCAAATATCACACCATCTTGCATGTTATAGAAAAAAATATTTGTCACTTGGTGGCCAACTTTCTGAAAATAAACTTCTCTAATTTTTTTTAAACTTTTGACTTTAAACTACACACACACACACACACACACACACACACACACACACACACTTCCAGCAGATTCACTACTTGAATTCAGTTTAGTAGGATTTGATTGAGTTTGTATTTTATTGGCATAGCCTTTCATAACACAAGTTCACCTTCATACTGTGATGAAGCATTGCAGAAGGAATTAAGTATGAGAGATCTGGGAATCATGATGAAAATATGCAGAATTATAGTGTATTAAGGTTTAGATATATGTAATATTAAATGAAATGTACAAAATATCCCTTTTTGAATCCTTAAGAATGCATTTTGAACTAAAACAAGATTTTTACTGATATTTTTAAAGCCTAACAAATGTAGGGTATGTATTGAAACCATCTGTTAACTTGTCCATTTTTTTTCTAGGATTAAAAAGAAAGAAAATGTAAATCCTAAAACAGAACATGAGTGGTGGTAGACTTGATCTAGGAAGTTTGTAACTGAAGGCATATAACCTCTTCTGATCAACAAGATATTTTAGGACAAGTGAAAATCTCTTCCCACGATGTATGCCAAGTAAATTTCCTGTTATGAAATCAAACTTTGATTTAGGTTAGACTGTTGCATTCTATGGCATGAACGAGTACGTATTATATAGTGAAAAGACCTAGAACTGGATTCAGAAGACTTACCTCTCAATCCTGATTCTGTTGTGGACTAGCTGTGTGATTTTAGGCAAGTCATTTCATTTTTTCACGACTACAAATTCTTTATCTATAAAATAAGGGGTTTTAACTAGTCCCCAATATTCTTCCAATGTCAAAAGTATAAGAAGTGTCTTTTGAGCTGCTTATGACCACCACATTGTCTTCCTTGTTTCTTCTGTGATTACTTTCTAACATTCAACAATTAATTTAATAGGTACCTATTGTATAATATACCCTACTAGGCACTGGAACAGAGGGAAAGAAAGGAAATAGTCCTTACCCTTGAGGAGATTACATTTTACTAAGATAGAAATGCAGCATAGTATAATATAAAGACCACTAGATTAGAGTCAGGAGAACTGGCTCTGCTATTTACTGGTTGTTTAACCTTGAGCAAATCACTTAATCTTCCTGAACCTCAGTTTCCTTAAATTTATAGGAATTAAGGCATATAAAGATAATCCAATTTATGTCCATTTAATCAGTGAAGAAACATAGATCCCCCCAAAAATAAAGAAAATAATGTAACTGAAATCCAGATATCCATCTCATTGTGTATGCTTAGTGCTTAAAGAACCTTGGAAGAAAATTATGTGTAGGAGTGTGTGTGTGTGTGTGTGTGTGTGTGTGTGTGTGTGTGTGTGTGTGTGTGACAGAGAGAGACAGAGAGACAGAGAGAGACAGAGAGAGAGAGACAGAGACAGAGACAGAGACAGAGACAGAGAGAGACAGAGAGACAGAGAGACAGAGAGGGGAAAGGTTGAGCATAAATGCTCCCTGATCAATTTCATGTGCTCCCCAATCAACTTAATGAGCTTACAGAGCAGGGGTTTGGGGGATAACTTATAGGAACCATCTCAAAGAAGAGGTTGTGGGCATATTCATTGGTGACTTTTCGAGAAGATGGAACAACTCCTGATTGGATTTCAGGGACTGGGGACAGATGATTGGCTACCTGGAATTTAGAAAGATGGACAAAAGGGGCTCCCTCTTCTTGAGGGCCTATACAAGTGAGCTAACAGATCTACTCAGAATTTTTTTGGATTTATTTTCATCTCTCTCAGTTCAGAAGAGACCAGAACACTGTAAAATTGATTTGTATTCTGGAGATGGGCGATAAACTTCTGCATGTATGATCCCTTCTCACCTAAGAATGACAACCTCAGAAAGAAGCCTATGAGAACAAGATATACTATTTTTTGCTTTTTGGAGGGTAATTGGGGTTAAGTAACTTGCCCAAGGTCACATGGCTAGGTTTTTTGTTTGTTTGTTTGTTTGTTTGTGTGTGTGTTAAGTGTCTGAGGCCAGATCCAAACTCAGGTCCTTCTGACTCCAGGGCCGGCACTCTACTCACTGAGCCATCTAGCTGCCCCAAGATATACTATTTTTTTAAGCTGCTTGGACCTGTAAATTCACTGGTGTCAGGAATTCCCAGTGAGGAAACTCGCTCTACCAATGTGAATTGGAAGCTATTCTGTAATTTATATTCTCAAAAGGCCCCTGGAAGTAACTGAGAAGTTAAAGGACTTGTCCAGAGTCATATGGCCAGTACAAATTGAAGGCAGGACTTGAAACTAGGACATCCTGACTCCGAGGCCAGTTCTATTACTTAATGATGCTTTTTGAGACATTCCAAAGAATTGCCAGTTTGGGGATAGAACTCCATCTGGATCAAACAGTATTGAAAGAGACCAGACCCAGCAAAATTATGTTACATGTGTTTAAGCTTTCCATTCCAGGACCCAGTGGAGGCTATTGTAGGTAAATGCCTCACATGGATCCCCTCCCCACTTCCACCCTTACACTAAAGTTATAATTCTTCAATAATTTTCTTTTGTAGATGAAGGAAGACACTAAGTACAGAACTTATAATGTTGTCAAGTTACAAGAGAATAGTGAATGTGAGAATGTTTCTAAGGCCAAATGACTAGTAGAAAAATACTAGTGGTAATGAACAATTACTGCTATAGTAAAAGTAGGACAAGGTACCTGGTAAATATTTAACAACCAAGGGGGAAAAGTAGGGGGATATACTTTGAGGTATGATATACTTTTCAAGTTTCTTCTGCATCATCGACATTTTCTCAGTCTCTTAAGTCTAGCCAATCAACAAAATAATAAATCAAATTGGAATCAGCGCTCACACTGAAAAATTTACAGCCAGTTGGAATTAATGGCAGCACATCCCTGAGTGGCAGGAACATCTATGTGCATTGCATTTTAGAGGAGAATATCAAAATGAAGGTCAAGACTGAGAGAGATCTTACTGTCCCTAAAGGCAGATTTTGGAGGGAGGTTCTAGCACCTCTAAGGAGGCTTGCTGACCCCATCATCTAGGCATATGTTCTCTCCCTTTACTGCTTTATTCTCTGGGTAACTTGCAAGATGCCCCTTGTTCCATCTTCCCCCTCTGCACCCTACAACAGGACTCCCAAAGAATGATCTTCATGATTCTGTCTTATTGGAAAGAAATTTTCCCAACAGTTGCTGCTTCTACTTTGTTCCTGCTTTTTGTGTAAATCTCCTTTCTGTAGGTCTAGACTTTAGAAAGTAATGGAGTGGGGCAGCTAGGTGGTGCATTGAGTAAGAGCGAGTGCTGGCCTCGGAGTTGGGATGACCCGGGATTGAATCCGGCCTCAGAAAATGAGCACCCACACATAAATAATGACTAGCCATGTAACCTTGAGCAAGTTACTTAACCCCAATTGCTTTTTTTAAAAATTTAAAAAAAAAGAAAGTAATGGAGTGGGGTGGCTAGGTGGTACAGTGAATAGAGCACCAGCCCTGGAGTCAGGAGGACCTGCGTCCAAATTCAATCTCAGGCACTTAACACAAAAACTAGCCATGTGACCTTGGACAAGTCACTTAACCCCAATTGCCCTCCAAAAAGCAAAAAAAGAAAGGAAGCAATGGAGAAAATGTTAATAATGCAGATTAAACTTTAAGGTTTTTCAAATTTAATTTTAGCTCCATTCCTCTCTTGTGTAAATCTTTTCTGAATGGTGTGTGTTACTGTTAAAAATTCTTAAAGCTTATGCAAAGTAGTTTTTTTATTCAGCTAATTTATTGATATTAATTTACATATTTTCCTTAAACTTAAATTTTCTCAAAGAGATCTGTGCAGATTTTAATTCTATGTCCTTGATAAAACTGCACTCTTGTTTTCAAAAAAGAGCTATTGGGTACAACCTACTAAGGCCTAATATTGGGGAATATTGGGCAAGACTTGTAGACAAGGTTGACCTAGATTTTAGCAAAGCACTCAACAAAAGTCTTTCATATAATACTTATGGAAAAGATGACAAGACGGTCTCCAATGAATTACTTCAGGGACTTATGCTTGATATTGTACTGTTGAACATCTTTAACAGTGACATAGATATAGGTTTATTGAATTTTCAGATGTTGAGTTGAATCTAATTTGGTGAAATTTATTATGGATAAATATGAAATCTTACCTTTGGGTTCTAACAATCATATTATTAAATGCAGTATGAGGAAAATAAGGCTAGACAGCAGCTCATCTCAAAAAGATGTAAGGGTTTCAGTGCACTGCAAGATCAATAGGAGTCAATGATGAGATGTGGTAGCAAAAACACTCATATCATTCCATCAAACCTGCTCTCTCCAAGGTGCTAGTGAGCTCTTAGTTGTCTCAATGCTCATCCTCCTTGACTTCTCTGCAGCCTGTGACACTGTGGATCC
This sequence comes from Gymnobelideus leadbeateri, assembly GCA_011680675.1. Taxonomy (NCBI): domain Eukaryota; kingdom Metazoa; phylum Chordata; class Mammalia; order Diprotodontia; family Petauridae; genus Gymnobelideus; species Gymnobelideus leadbeateri. The sequence continues at coordinate 328,926 of WOXC01007269.1, read as the reverse complement.
CTCTCTCCTCTGTGATTTACTCTCCACTCTAGGTTTTTGGGGTACCAGACTCTCTTGGTTCTCCTACCTCTCTGACTGATCCTTTGCTGTCTCCTCTGCAAGACCTTCTTCCAGATTACGTGCTCTAACCCTAGGTGCCCCTCAGAGTTCTATCCTGGGCCCTCTTTTCTCCTTGCTCTATACAACTTCACTTGGTGATCTCATCATTTCCAATGGATTTAACTTTGGTGATGATTCTCAGATCTACCTATCTTCTCCAATCTCTCTGCTGACTTCTCACATTCCCCACTGCTTTTCAGTATTCCCAATTACTGTAGGAGGCAAAGAGCCTCTTAGGCTTGAAATGTGGGAGTTAGCTTTGACTTCTATCTCTCACCCCACCTTCCCCCCATATCCAATCTGTTGCCAAAGCCCGTCAGTTTCATCTTTTCAATACCTCTTGAATATGCCCCTTTCTCTCCTCTGACATGCCACCCCTCTAGTGTAGCCGTAATCACTTCATGTCTTGATTATTACAGTAGCTTGCTGGCGTGTATGCTTCCTTCAAGTCTATCCCCACTCACTCCAATTCATCCTCCATTCAGCCACTAAAATTATTTCTTAAAATGCTAATCTGATCATCACACACACACACAAACACACCACTTAATAAAATTCAGTGGTGCCTATAGGAACAAATACAAAATGCTCTGTCTGGCATTCAAAGCCCTTCATACCATTAATTGGGTTCAAAGTTAGTGTTGAGTTCTATAACTGGGTTGCTGAGATTTGTAGGACATTGAACAGCCTTGCAAAGGAAAAAGAAAACCTTATAGTCTCTGTCTCAACTACTCAGTTCTGCTGCTGTGGTACAAAAGCAGCCATAGATAATATATAAATGAATGTGTATGGCTGTGTTACAATAATATTTTACTTACATACACTGAAATTTGAATTTCATATATCTTTTATGTGCTACAACATATTGCTCTTGTTTTAATTTTTGGGTTTTTTTTTACCATTTAAAAAAATGTAAAAACCATTATTATCTCACAGGCTGAACAAAAAACAGGTAGTAACAGCCATAGTTTGCCAGTCCCTGTAGCCAAACTACTTAATTTTACAGAAACTAAAATAAAACACTGACACCCAGAGAGAGGAAGTGAGCTGCCCAAGGTCACAGAAGATGGTTCATTTATCTTATTGAAATTGAGACTGAACTGAAGTAGAGCTAAATGGAGCCCAAATCTCACAGACTCATTGTTAGAACCCAAAGGAATCTGAATAATTTTTTCAACCCCTCAATTTACAGAAGAAACAAGACTCAGAGTCTGTAGCAAAGCAAGGACTAGAATCCAAGTCTCTTGATTCCCTATCCAGTGTACTTTCACTCAGGTTGTAGCAATTGGACCTACTCCTAGAGTATTGGTGCTTTCAAGGTCTGGCTTCATGATTCAGAAAAAAATAGTTTGTTGTTTGTTTGTTTTGGGGGGGGGTTGATGGCCAACAGCCCTACCAGGTCCTCATCTTCACCCCAGTTATTATCTCCCTTCTTGATTCTACTGCTGCTCCATCCTCCAAACCAGACCACCAAAAACTCTACCTAGGAGGAGCTAAGCCCTTTCCCAGGAGCTGATGTCCCCATCCTCACCTCCGGAGACATTTTCTGCTTGGCCTTGCCTTTTCCCCATCCATTCCCCCTCCTCCTGCTCTGAGAACCAAATCAGACCCCCAGCTGTGCAGAGCTGTCCCACTCTGTATATACCACTGATATGCCCATTTAGGCACATGTTGTCTCTCCTGGTAGAATGAGCTTCTTTAAGGCAGGGATTGTTTTTGCCATGCTTTACACCCGCTGTGCTTAGCACAGTACTGGGCAATTAGTAAGTGCTTAATAAACACTGACTGAGGTACTAAATAAATTGGCATTTCCACTGCCTATTTAAAGGTTCTGCCAATTGGTTGCCCTGTTGTTCTACTAACTATCTTTGTGACTTCCAGACTGTAACTCCCTTCCTTGGACATCATTCTCCCTGTATGACACCTCCCCAGTGTAAGCTCTTTGAGGGCAGGGTAGCATAGGTCACATCTGGTCAGGTTTGGGATCAGAATGAAATGAGATATTCATGGAGACAAAAGGAATTGTACTTAGAGATTGTAGGGAGGGATAGATACGCAGGGCAGGGAAAAGGTAATCAGCAAAAATATAGCCTTGAATTAACTGACCATAGCTTTCTTGTGCTGTTGTTGATTATGCTCCTGGTTTTTGGTCAGAAGTCTGAGAAAGGAGCTGGCTCTACTCTTCTCTTGGTTGTTTCTGTCTTCATGCAACCCAGGAAAGCACATCAATGCTATTTAAGGAAAAACTATCCTACCTAGTATGGATCAAGTCCTTAGAATATTGCTAAAAACTAGCATAAGGTAGTTAGGTAGTGCTGGGCTTGGAGTCAGGAAGACATGGGCTTAAATCCAGGCTCAGACTGCATGACCCTAGATAAGTCACGTAACTTTGTATGCCTCAGTTTCCTTAACTGTAAAGTGGGGATGATAATAGTACCTCTCACATAGGAGTGTTGTGAAGATCAAATGAGATATTTGTAAAGCTCTTAGCACATCACCTGGCACATAGTAGAAAGGAAAGTGAAATTCATACTAGCTGAGGGGCTAGCCCCTTCCTTCCTGGAGTGCCTCTTCCCATCACCTCCCATTCCATTCTTATTTCCTTGAGGCAGACTGTGCTAAGTCTAAGGCTTAGAAGGAATGCTAAGGAAGTATTTTCTTTAACCAGGGTAGGCCCACCCATGACCATCGGAGGGTGCTTTCTCAATTCATAGGGTGATCCAATGCACTTTCTTTTTTCAGGTAATTGGGATTAAGTGATTTGCCCAGGGTCACACAGTTAGTAAGTCAAATTTGAACTCCGGTCTTTCTGACTTCAAGGCTGGAGCCCTTTCTACTGTGCCACCCAACTGCCCCTAGTGACCTCAGGATTTGTGCTCTGGGGTACAGGGCAGGGGTGAGGAACCTGTGGCCTTGAGGTTACAGGTTCCCCACCTCTGGTATAGGAAAACTAGTAAACATTTGGTCAAGTAAAAGGTGAACAGAAAATGACTTTAGGTAGGCTCCTGATATTCAAGTCAGGAAAAGGAGAGATCCATATCACCAAGTGAGTTTTTGTGATTCTTTTTATGCACAAAATGGTGACCACTGGAATCAAATGGATAGAACTCTATGGATAATAAAAAAGGGCAAGTTTGTTACATTAGGATCAAGTTATCTTGTTATTCTGATTGCTGCTGCCTTCCCCTAGTATGTGCCATCATTTAGGATTAAAGAAGAGTAACAAGAGTAAGAGTATGTAATGTTAATGGGATTTTAAGATCTTCCCTCCCATTAACAGGCCTCAGGTGGAGCCCAGTAAGGGAAGTTTGCTTAAGTGAGGCTTGCTTTTAGGAAGGTTTTCACACCTTTTGCTAATTTCTAATTAGGCACTAAGTTAGGAGGGTTGTGATGCATTCTGGCTCTCAGAAATGTATATATACCCTGAATTGGTATTTTGCTTTGGGGGCTCACTTATGAGAAGGCTCTTGTGATTCCCTGGTTAAGATTCTGAGTGTTCCTATGCTCAGAGCTCCCTGACTGCTCTGATGTAAAGGCTCTCTCGATCCAGGGAGGCATGTAATGTGTATAGTTGGTTCAGGAAGTCAGGGCTCTGTCTGTTGGTCTCTATTTCTCTGCTTATATTTTCTCTGAAGTTCAGGGTGCTGACTTTTTCCCTGAACTAGTGAATGTAATTAAAAGAAATTGTTAAAGTTATCTTTCCTAGTAAAGAATATCTAAGAACCCATGCTAGCAGCCATCCTGGGTATGCCAGTGTGCTTGCTGCTACAGGGTACCAGTGACTGTAGCTTCACTGCAGAGATCTCATGGGGAACTGAATTTTGTGCTAGAAATCCAGGGGCAAAGCTGACTGTAGCACCCTGCTTTAGGACCGCTAATGCTCTCCATTTCTCCAGACCTTATCTTGAATGAAGCTTTTCCTATGGATTCGTGTTTCTGTCATTGGTTTTTCTAACTAGTCTAAGGAATGATTATTTAGGTTTACATACTGTCTCTGTCCTATAGGGATCCAAGGATCTCCTACCCTTCCTTGAACAGAAAATGAATAATGGAGGCCTTATCTCTGTCTCTTAAAGGAAAGAAAGAAACATTCCCTTTCTAGATTTCTATTGGTCTACTATCATTAATTACATTCTGTAAGGGCCCGCCTTACTGGGCTGATGTCAAACTCACCTCTCCAGCCGCCTCTGCAGCATTCCAATCACCTTCCGCAATTCTTGTCACCCCTACAACACGGGTTGCCTCCACAAACCCCTCTCCAGCTGCCTCTATAGCTTTGGTCACTCTGGTCACCCCTATGACCCGGGTTCGCCCCCATGAACACCTCAGGGAGCCTGCTCCTCCCAAACAGACAAAGGAGTCCTGACACCAAGATGTGAAGTATCTTGCCATTTAATCTCTTTCTCATTCACAATCCCCTCTTCTTTCCCTCCCTTTATCTTCTTTCCCCTCCCCCGACTCTGTTCCCCCAAGTGCCTCAGCAGTAGCAGCGTAGCAGGCTTCTCATGGCAGGGGAGTGCTCCCCTGTTAGCAGCACATGCTCAATACCCTGAAATCACGGGGCAGGACATACACTCAGGTGCCTTTAACCCTAGCCTAAGTTGCTCTGTCATTTGCCTGAGTTTTCCATGGGTTCTCAGAGTTCGGGTAGAGTCTTAAAGGGCCCCAACAACATTCAAGTTGGAATTAGTGGCAGTTACATTTCATTAATTTCTTTTTTTTTTCTTTTTGGAGGGCAATTGGGGTTAAGTAACTTGCCCAAGGTCACACAGCTAGGTTTTTGTTTGTGTGTGTGTTAAGTGTCTGAGGCTGGATCTGAACTCAGGTCCTTCTGACTCCAGGGCTGATGCTCTACTCACTGCACCACCTAGCCGCCCCCATTTTCATTAATTTCAAGTGAAATGAAGTGTTAGCAACAAAAAGGCAGTAAAAGCTCATACTTTCTGGCTATAGAGACAGAATCACCTTCTCCCCTTTAAATTTTTCCTCTTCTTCAACAGGGAATGATGACGTAAATTAGATGACTGGAACTGTTAAGGAAGGAGTTAAGGAAAGAGTTGTTCTTTCACCCAGAATGGGAGATATGGCAGGGGAATTAGGGAGAAGGGAGGAAGGGCACCTGTATTTGTCCCAATATATCCTCTTTGTCCAAAATCAGGAGCCCAAAAGAATCTTGGTGCTCATGGGTTTGCAGGTGGGAAGGAGGCCAGCTCATGACAGGGGGTACTGCCTGCCTTCTAACACCACAACCTAGCCCCATACTTCTTTGTGGTTTTCAAAATGTAAGATTTTCCTCCTTATCTCTCCCAACAAGTCCCACATTACCAAACTGATAAGTTCCAGTGTCTGCTCTTCTCTGTCTCACGTCTCTATGGCAACACTAGCTAGCCGACCAGCATCCTGGGAGGTGAACAGTTCCATTAGACAAGTCTTTATTGCTAAAGGCAACATATCAAAGAATCTTAAAGAGATTTCACTTATTCTTTAAGAATTTAATTGTGACCTTCAAATTTAACCTAACTTTCAAGCCGTATTTACAAGTCATTTCCAAGTACATTAGCTTTGAAAAAGATTTGAATTTTTTTTTAAACCGTCCTTGGAATAAAACACCTATTCAGTCAATCTGAGACAAAATAACCCATGTTCTTCAAAAAAGATTTAGAAATTTTAATTTGTACTCTACATTGATGTGATTTAAAAAGCCAATATGATTCTTTACCTATGAAATATGGAATTTACAATCAGAAATAGCATAGCATAGTGAAAATAGCAACAAACTTGGTGTCTGAGGACCTGGGTTCACGTCCTGCTTCTGACATTTAGTAGCCTAATAAGTAGAAGTAAATCATCTCAGTCCCCTGAGCCACAGGTTCCTCATTTGTAAAGTGGAGATGATTATACTTGCATTACCTTTTTCATAAGATGTTGTGAGGAATGTGCTTTGTTTGTCTTAAGAGGTTCAATCAATGAGTTGTTGTTGTTGGTATTAAACTGGTCCCATGAATGAAGGGGCTCCTACCAAAGACCCCAGAGGGCTTTCAGATTATGCCAGTCCCATCATACTCTCTGCTCTGCACAGTGTATCAGACTATACTCCTCTCCATCTGACACATCTCTGGCAGCTGAACCAGAGGGAAAGGCCTTCCTGCAGCAAAGAACACAATCTAACCTAGAAGGAGAAACCAAAGTCTATTAGATTAAGTCAATTCACAGGAGTCCAATGTCTCCTACTAGTTTTTTTCTAGAATTTATTGTTTGGTCTTTTGTATCCATACTTTTAATTCACACATTCTCTTCCTCATAGCTGGAATGCACCACCGTCAAAACCCCACATTTCAGAATTTGTACCTTCCTTCAAGGCTTGGCTCAGTTATAACCTCTCTATAAAGGCTTTCCCTAGCCCTCCAGGTGTCAATGTTTTCTCTCTTGAAATTACCTTGTGTTTACTATTTATGCACATGGTAACTCTGGAATGTAAGTTCTTTGTGAGCAAGAATTGCTTCCTTTTTTGTCTTTTTTATCCCCAGCACAGTGTCTGGGATATAACAGACACTTAATGAATACTGTTGAATATTGTCAGAATCTAGATGAAATGGGAAGTACTTCCCAAGCTAGGAGGTTAGCCTAGCAAAGGCTGGACTTAACTCTCTTAACATAAATGCACATTAACCAGGCAGGCTCCTAGAGTGAGACTGGCTACCTTTTTTAGGGTTCTAGGAGTACCAATGAGTGGGAAGCATCTTTCTCTGATGCCATCAGGTTGAACCCCCATTATCAAATATCTCCCTAATATAAAATATCCATTACCATTAGTATCTTCTTTCTATCATCAATACACTCAAGTGATTAGCACTTCAGTATCATTTAACCAACTAACATCAATTAACTGGTACATAGAGATATTACTGCAACAGCAAAGTAATGCAGTGAATAGAATGCCAGGCCTGGAGTCAGGAAGATGCATCTTCCCTAAGTTCAAATTTGACCTCAGATACCCACAAATCACTTAACCCTGTTTGCCTCAGTTCCTCATCTGTAAAAATGAGATGGAGAAAGAAATGGCAAACTAGTATCTTTACCCAAGAAATCCTCAAATTCGGACACAACTGAAATGACTGAATGACAATAAAAAGAAACAATACTAATAAGATATGCCAAAAGCAGAAGTTACAAAATGCTTCTCCCGGTACTTGAGGTATACCCTCCTATGTCACCTTGGTCCCTAAGGACCAACACCAAAGCAATTGCTTTTATCAAGCAGTTGCATTCACCCCCACCAAGTTCACTTTTAAGTGTAGCACAGCCGATGAATGTCACTGTCACTCTCTTGCCTGGCTTTGATTCACTGCCTGTTGGGTAGATTGGGTTGTTCTGAACTTTATGGGACTGAACTGTGAACAAGATCTGGCATGACCTTGTGAGCTCAAAAGGTCAGGAGATTAAGCTGCCAAAGATCTGAAAGTTGGAGTCCATGTCAATACTCTTTCACCTGAGAATAGGAAAGAACAAATACAAAAAGGCAAAGAACATGCAGCCTATGTTTATGGGCCACATATCTCTGGGTGAAAAGATAAAGAGCTGGCAGCAGGAAGCTATCCCACCTGTAGGAAGCCCATAGAGCTTGCTTACCATCAGAAAAGAAACTGAGTTTTCTCCAGGGAGTCTTGTGTATGTATGCACTACAAGTTCCAGCTCAACAGACAATTCAAAGTCCATTTCTTTACTCTATGGTTAGGATGGTACCGGGAACAGAATACCTGTGCATCCTCCAAAGTCTATATAGGATATTGCCTCAGGCCCACGCTCATAATGACTGAGCACTCATTGGCCAGTCCTTCTTATGTTAGGATGAAGTATGTCATGGTGAAAGCATTACACAGTGAGGTGGTAGGGGTGGCACTGTGCCCATCTATTCTCACACAGCTTCTCCCTTCTCCTGCAAGATAGTATTCTTTCCTTTTTCTTTATGAAAAAACAATTTATTTTTAGTCTTCAATATTCACTTCTATAAGATTTTGAATTCCAAATTTCCTTCCTCCTCTCTCTCCTTCCTTACCCCAAGACAAAGTGAAATATGATATAGGCTCTCCATATATATTCGTATTAAACATATTTTCACATTAGTCATATTGTAAAGAAGAATTAGAACCAATGGGAGGAACCATGAGAAAGAAGAAACAAAAAAAGAGAGAGAGCAAATATATGCTTCGATCTGCATTCAGACTCCATAGTTCTTTCTCTGGATGTGAATAGCATTTTCCAACCATGAGTCTTTTGGAGTTATATTAGATCCTTGCATTGCTAAGAGGAGGTAAGTAAGATAGCATTATTTTCACATGTAGGTAATACAGTGGATAGAGTATTGGGCCAGAAATAAAAATAACTGAGTTTAAGTCTTAGAGTCTTCATCTGTAAATTGGGGATAATAGCCCCTACCTTTCAAGGACTATTGTGAGAATCAGGTGTGATAATTTATGTAACTACTTTGCAAACCTTGAAGTACTATATCAATGCTAGTTGTTATTATTTATGACCATTATGTGCTAGCTATACCCTTCCTCATGGGCAGGGATGCCAGCCAAGAGCCCTCATGGTGCCAGTGTCACTGTAGGACAGAGCACAGCAGGTTAGGCTGCAGCTTCTCAAGGATGAATGTCTAAAGGAAAGGAGAATGGCTTCAGTACAGAATATCAGGCAGGCAGTAAATGCTGTTTTTTAGAGACATTTCTGTGGGGCTCCAATTTGAAGTCTTTCAGTCTAATCACTAGCTTTGTTCTCTTTTACTGTTTATCTGCTAGAATCCCTGACCCATTTGCCTTTATGGTTATAGACAGACATAAACCAACTGAGGAAAAGGAATTCATGAGGCAATTCCCTGAATGCTTCCACTAACCAAATGCCACCTTTTTAAAGCACAATTAAAAACAGAAAAGAAGACAACTTAGGATCCTCAGCTACTGAGACTATTGTTTCATTACATTGCTTCAATATTTTATTTAGTAGCTACAGAATGAATGGTGTGGTCTACAAAGTAGAATGCACAAGATTTTTCATGTGGATGTAAGAAGAAATTATTAAATTTTCTATTTGTTTATTTTTTTTATCCAAAAATTAGGAAATTTTAAGCTTTACTTGTAGTTAATATGCAGATTTATAGTAGCAATCACACACACACACATACATACATACATATATCAGATGTCACATATTACATTTGATTTCTCTGCCTTCCCCATAGCTGCAAAACTAAGAAGTTGATTGTAACACAAGGCAATTGCTCAACAACTCTCAGTGGGACTATGAAGTCAAGGCAGGGAAGGGTTATAAGCAGAAAGTTCTTTTGCACTATGAAGATGCTCTAGTCACTCGGGTATCCAGCTGCTTTAAATGATTTAGGTAAATTAATATTGTTACTCTGGCGTCTTAATAAGCAGGAGAAAACTGTCCCTACTAACCTCCACAGGCCTGTACTTTAGGACCCATATTTGGAAACCTCCTCTCTCTCTCCTCATTCCCATTCCCACCCTACCTTCCTCGTTCAGAGTTGGGTCACAGGGATGTATCCTATGGACATGCCTCCTCTACACCCTCTAGTGTGTACAACCCCCACAAGGGAGGAATGAGTCCTTTGTGTCTTTTTTAGGGGGAGAAGGAGGGACTAGTGAAAGTTCTGGTTGTGAAGTACAGTATGACATTCTTATCTTTCTAGATCTTTCACCTGACATTTGGCCAAATTGTTCCTTTCCCTTCCTCTCCCTCGCTTCATCTTCAACTTTCCCTACCATAATGAAATTTAACTACTTAGAAAGTTGGGCTTGGTGAGTTCTGTAACAGGGAAGGAATTTTGGAAAGCTAAAAGAAGCAGTTGTTTTTTGTTTCTGGTGGGAACTGAAGATGTTAAGTGGTTGGAAGTTAGGTGGCACAGTGAATAGAGTGCTGAGCCTCTTGTCGGGGGCTATAAAAATCCAATTAACAATGAATGGAAATTAAAACAGAGCTCAGAGCATAATTAATTTTGGGGGGAAACTGGTGATTCCCTAAGCAGTTGGATTCAAGGCCTTCCTCCTGGTCAAGGATGCCCCTTGCTCACTAACCAAGCCCTTTTATAGATCTTGGAGGATCATTAATGATGCATTTTAATTTATGATTGGTCATTTTCAGAAGAGAGGGAGACTCCTATGATTGGCTAAGAGAGTTGTCAGTCAACCACTAGAATGTTCTGGAACTATCAACAAGCTAGGTTTATGATAAGGAAGCTATGTTTTTTTTTTTTTAAATATAGTTCTCTTACAGTATTAGGGTGGGAGGAGGTGGGGCAAGGCAGGTAGTGCTAATACAAGTTAATTTAAGTCCTTAACAGGTCTAACTAACAAAATATAAATCTCTTATAAATCGAACGTAAGTAGTATTATCGTCATATACAGTGCATTAATTAATTATGACTATTATTCTTATAGCATTAACATAGTTAAATCAAACAGCTCTACTTGATTCACAAATACAATCACTAACACCCATTAAATCATAATAAACTGAGTAAATACTAATTAAATTGAGTAGCAGTATCAAAATTATTTTCACATCAGGAAGACTCATCTTCCTGAGTTCAAATCTGGCCTCAGAACACTTACTAGCTGTGTCAATCTGACCAAATCACTTAACCCTGTTTGTTTCATTTTCTTCATCGTAAAATAAGCTAAAGAATGAAATAGCAAACCACCCCAGTATCTCTGGCAAGGAAACCCCAAATGGGAACATGAAGAGTTGGACATGACTAAAAAAAGACTGAACAACAAGGGGAAAGTCATTAATATCTCAAAAGGCAAGGCGCCATTGATTATCCCACTCACATAAAAATGATTACCTTTGTTAGGCAAGAACACTTCTCTATTGAATCAGTGAATTAGAACACAGTGTGAAGAGAGCCTACACCTCCTTGGGTCAATTAAAGACATTTGTGATAGACTTGGTCACATTGTAAAGAACTTAGAGGAGCTATCCCATAACAGGAAGAAATTTCAAGGGTCTAAGAGCAAAAAGTTAGAAGTAGAGTCATGCAAAGCTAAGCCAAAACCCAGCATCTCTGGGGTAACAGGAGAAAGAGAATGTACACTGTAACAGAGAAAGGATATAGTAAAAACCATTGGGTTCCACAAGCATTCATAGGAGCACTAGCACCTTGTATGAGGGTTTGCCAAGCCCTTTTCAAGGCTGCTCAGCCACCTTTGGTGTCTACTTGGCACTCTACTCTCACCTATGACTCCAAGAAGCTTCAGCATGCACAGCAGCCACACACCAATAAACCATTTAGGCAGATTGGATAGACTAGGGTAAGGGTAACCCATGGGCCTCAAATCCATTGATGAATTAGGAGAATGTCTACCCTAAGCATGTGAAGACTATCGTGGGTGGAATGGACAGATGAGAACAATTTGTTCCAATGGCCATGAAGGCAGCAAAAGTAGCTGCTGTGGAGTGCTTGGAGCTTGGTTAGATATGGAAGATACTAAGGTCATCCACTGCATCCTAAGTTATAGTCATCTTGACTTTTGTCTTGCCACTAAACTTGGGTGACTGTGGAAGAGAGATCAAGGTTGACCCCTTAATGCAACACTGTCTCACTTAAATCTAATTCATACATAAGTCAAAATATCACCCCTTGATGTCATTGGTCTACTTCAAAATTGAAAGACAAACAACCACAAGCAGAAGACCCAATGTAATACTGAGAGGGTGGCATCTACAAAAAGACTCAGGATGTCCTGAGAAAAAGTCATCTTTTCCCTCAACTTCTTTGCAAGGGGCCTGTCTATCCACAGGCACTATAATGTAATTTCCCTTTTCATTACCCAAATGTTTCCGGTAATTCTATTTTTGCCTCAACCACAGAGAGACCAGGGTTAAGTAGAGACAGATATAAATATAAATTTAGGTAGAGAGTCTAACCTCTATCTAAATGTTAGGAAATTTCCTGCCTAAGGGGTTAGAGCAAATATGATTGAACTCATAACTTTCTGTTTAAAATAAACCCTCTAAAGCTACAGAGGGGCCATCATATTTCTCCTAGGCTTAAAATGAATTAATTATTGTAACAGAGTATTATGCATAAAATTCAGAAAGTGAAAACTGGATGGAACAAAGTTCAGACTAAAGCATATGATGTCTGCTTATTCCAAAAGCATTTCTTTAGTTTCTTGACTTTTCTGTCAGGTACTCTAAGAATATCCTCTTCTCCTTAGTGACTAGAAAGTGATCATCTTTCTATAGGGTGACATTAATATTGTATGAGTTTTAGTACACTATCCAAATTTGTCCATCTTCCTATGAAAAATATAAAGCCTAAAAGCATTGCTGTCATTGTCTTGTCCTACTGTTCATGACCCCACTTGGGGTTTTCTTGGCAAGCATATTGGAATGGTTTGCCATTTCCTTCTCTAGCTCATTTTACAGATGATGGAACCAAGGCAAACAGGATTAAGTGACTTGCACAGAGTTATATTTTGGAGCTTAGGTTTACAAAAATCAATTAGATACCTTTTTTAAATTAAATTTTTTATTCAGCCAAAATCTACCCTTTCTCCTTATATTATCCCACCCCCCAAGTGAAAATGAAACAAAAACCCTATTATAAACATGTATAGTTAAACAAAACCAATTTCTGCATTGACCATGTCTGAAAGAATGTGTGTGTGTGTGTGTGTGTGTGTGTGTGTGTGTGTGTGTGTGTGTGTAAAAAATAGAGAGAGAAAGAGAGAGATTCTATACCTGGAGAGTCTCTCACCTCTCCATTAGAAGGGGCAGTATGTTTCATCATTAGGCCTTGGGAATCATGGTTTGTTATTATTCTGATCAGAGTTCCTAAGTCTTTCAAAGTTATTTGTCTCTGGAATATTGTATCCTTGTACAAATTGTCCTCCTGGTTCTATTCACTTCATTATGTATCAGTTCACACAGGTCTCCCCAGTTTTCTCTGAAATCAATCCATTCATTATTTCTTGTAGCATAATAGCCCATCATCACATGCATTTACTACAGATCCATCCAGCCATACCCAATTGATGGGCATCATCTCAGATTTCAATTCTGTGACGCTTCAAAAAGTGCTATAAATTATTAATCTATTTCTTAATCTACCCTCCCTCTAATGTCCCCTTTTCCCTTCTTCCCATTCAGTCTTATTGGAGTTAGCTAGGTGATCTGTTGGGTAGAGCACTTCCTGATGGGAGTCAGGAAGACCTGAATTCAAATCTAGTCTAAGATACTTACTAATTGTGTAACTTAAACTCTCTCAATTTCAGTTTCCTTGTAAAATGAGAATGATTATGCCACCAACTTATTTCTCAAATACATTACAAACATTATAGTACTATGTAAATGTAAGTTGTTATTATTATTTCCTTGTTGAATGAATTATGTTTCTGTATTCAATTGTTTATGTATTCTCATTCCTTTGACTAGTTTAGATAAGAGTGTGGTTCAAGTGTCAGACACTCCTTCTACCTCCTTATTTGTTTAGGCTTCTATTTACACACTATGATAATATGGGGTAATTTTCCCTAACCTTCTTTTCCCACTGTAACCTATTCCCCTTTTCCCTTTCCATTCTTTTTTTAAGGTCATGATATAACAACCACTCCCATACTTTCCATCTCATTAGATTCCCTCTGTGACCCTTGGTGAAGATAAGGTTCAGAGGGGATACATGTCTCATCTCTCCATATTAGATTGTAAGCAGCTTGTCCTTTTTTAGTCCCTTACTATTGGTTATATATGTTTTCTGTTTCACTCCTGTATTTGAACTTCAAAGTTTTCACTCAGCTCTGGTTTTTTCATCAGGAATGCTTGGAAATACTCTACTTAATTAAAAGAGCAATTCACCCCACAACCCCATAGGGTTATGTTTAGTTTTGCTCGGTAAATTCTTAGCTGTAAGTCTGTATCCTTTGCTTTCTGGAATATAATATTCCAAAATTTCCTGTTTCTTTATAATGGTGATTGCTAAATCATATGTGATTCTTACTGTGACTCCTCAGTATTTGAATTCTTCCTTTCTGACTGCTTGAAGTATTTTCTCTTTGATCTGGGAGTTTTGGGCTTTGGCTATGTTGTTCCTGGGAGTTTTTATTTTGGAGTTTCTAGTAGGAGGTCACTAGTGGCTTCTATTTGTCTTCTGGTTATAAGAGAGGCAGGCAGTTTTCTTTTAAAATTTCTTGAGATATTCTGTATAGGCTCTTTTTCCCCCATGGTTTTCAGGTAGTGCAATGATTCTTAATTTTTTTCTCTTTGATCTACTTTCCAGGTGGGATATAGGGAGCCTTGGGGACCATCCATAGTTAGTGGGAGCAACTTAGATAAATATCCAGCAAAGAAGACTGAGAGTAAGTGCTAATATTTCCTCTCAAGTAGGAGGAAAACAGAGAGAGAGAGAGAGAGGGAGGGAGAGAGAGAGGGAGGGAGAAGGAGGAAGAGGAGGAGGAGGAGGAAATGTTGATTGACAGTGTCAAAAATTGCAGAGAGGTTAAAAAGAATGAGGATTGAGGGAAAATGGAGTTGGTAACTAAGGATCCTCGGTGACTTTGGAGAAAATTATTTTAGCTAATGATGAGGTCAGAAGCCAGCTTACCAGAGGTTTAAAAGCATGTGAGAGGAGAAGAAATGGAGTCATCTAATGCAGTTGACTCTCAAGAGTTTAGCTGAGACAAGAAGGAAAACATTCTCTTTCCAACCCCAAACATACACTATCCTATTCCAAATACCTCTCTTACTCCCTATTCTCCTATAGCTCACACTATGACTCTCCTTCCCTTGTTAACCATTCTTACAATTCCCAGGCCTGTCACATAAATGTTCATAGGATCATAGATTTAGAACTAGAAAGGACCACAGAAGTCAATTAATTCAATCCACTTATTTTGCAGTTGAAGAACAGGAGGATCAGGTGGTGAAATTTCTTTTTTTTTGAGGGGGGAAAGGCAGGGCAATTGGGGTTAAGTGACTAGCCCAAGGTCACACAACTAGTAAATGTGTCAAGTGTCTGAAGCCAGATTTGAACTCAGGTCCTCCTGACTCCAGGGCCGGTGCTCTATTCACTGCGCCACCTAGCTCTTCCCCTGAAATTTCTTATTCAGGTCTACACAGGCAGTGAGTAATAGATCTGGGATATGAATTCAGAGAGATAGAGATTAGTGTTAAGGCTACTTTTTTGTTTTGGTTTGGTTTTTTTGGCCTTTTGGAGGGCAATTGGGGTTAAGTAACTTGCCCAAGGTCACATGGATAGGTTTTTGTTTGTGTGCGTTAAGTGTCTGAGGCCGGATCTGAACTCAGGTCCTTCTGACTCCAGGGCTGATGCTCTACTCACTGCACCACCTAGCCGCCCAAGGCTACTTTTTGATGCTCCTAAATACTCCTTCCCCCATGAACCTGCAGATATTGGTTTCGTCTTATAGTTACCCTCCAGGGGAGAAGGACAGTGAATCTTCCAAATTGTGGCAGATTCTTTTTATCTTCTCAGACCAATAGCATCCCAAACTTTTGGGAAAAAATTAATTAGAAAGTAAGGTAAATCCCCCAAAGTTGTCTAAGTGTAGTATATCCTAGTGGGAGTTGCCTTTTGCCTTTGGCTAAGTTCAAGAAAGAGAAGCTGCAATTTAAAAAAATGTAAAGTTTTATATGTTATTGGACTATGTTCAGCAGAAGAGACACAAAAATCCCTTTTCTTGGATAGCATTCCTTGGCCTATAGATTATAAGTCCAAGAAGCACCTCTATCTGTGTCAGGGCAAGCTGCTTCATCTGTTTCCTTCAGTTTCCTCATTTGTAAATTGGAGATAATAATAACACCTACCTCCCAGCATTGTTGTGAGGATCAAATGAGATAATAATTGTAAAGTACTTAGCACAGGACCTGGCACATAGCTAAGTGCTATACAAATGTTAGCTACTATTGCATCATCATCATCATTATTTCATAGAACCAAAGTGCCATTAAACAGCCTTCATTCAAGTCCTCTGATGCCTTTTCACACCTAGTTCTGCCAATGGAAAACAAGCTTTGGGCTAGAAGCTGGTGATAAATGTGTCTTTTATCTGAGAGTTTCCTCAGCAAAGGTGTGCAGGAACCATGAAACCCTCTAATAAGATGATATGGAGGGGCAGCTAGGTGGCACAGTGAATAGGAGCACTGGCCCTGGAGTCAGGAAGACCTGAGTTCAAATTCAGCCTCAGACACTTGACATTTAATTAACGCTGTGATCCATGGACACGTCACTTAGCCCCAATTGCCTTGCCTTCCCCCCCTCTGAAAAAAACAAAACAAAACAAAAGTGATATGGGAGGTTAGAAACTGCCTTAGTGTGCTGAGGGAATGACAGATTCTTTAAGGTATTTCAGAAGATCCAGAAACCATCATTTCAGTGATAGTGAAATAGGATAATGGATAGAGATTTGGCCTTAAAGTTAGAAAGACCTGGGATTCAAATCCTACCTTTGAGACATACTAGCTTTGTGACTGTTTATCCTCTCGTGCTCTCAGCAACCTTCTTAGACATTCTGAGCCACAGAGAAGATCTACCTGCATTGTGAGGGGGCATTTACTCATCTGGGAGTGCCATCTAACAACGGAATCACAGGCCTGCTTCCTATCCCTATACTTTCTACTGGTAGAAGAAATAACTTTTATCATTTCCTAAATTTTGTTAGGAAATGTTTTGAGGATTTCCTTAGGCATTTAAGACCCTCTATAATTTTGTACCAGCCTCCCTTCCAAGCTTTATTTCGTTTTTCTCTCCTTTGCATCCTCTATGTTTCAGCCAAATTTGACTACTGGTTGTTCCCTGATCTCTTTCTGCCCTCTCCCAGCTTTATACATTAATCTTTACTTTTTTTCCTCATGCATAGGTCTGACCATGTCACTCCCATGCTCAAAAAGATAAAATATAAACTCTCCAGCCTAGCATTTAAATCTATTAGTCCATTTATTAGTCCTATAAATCTATTAGTCCATTTATTAGTCCTATAAATCTATTAGTCCAGCTTATCATTTAAATCATTAGTCCACATCACTTTCCCACACTTATTTCATATAACTTCCCTTCACAAATTTTGCTTTCCACTCAAATGGACCCACTCTTTCTCAAACTCAACATTCTATTTCCCATCTCAAGGAGTCTGCACAGACTGTATCCTGGCCCTTTCTCCCACCTCCTCCCACTCCCTCCCCATCCCCATGCCTGGGATGGAGCTGCTCCCTCTTAGAATCTCTTCCTCAGGTTCAGTTTGGGAGCCACATATGTTACATGAAGCCTCTCTGGATCATGTGCTCTCCTTCTCAACTCACCTCATACTACCTTACCTATGTCCATGTTGTGTTTCTCTAGTAAAATGAAAGTTCCTTGAGGACCTGCACTGTCTCCTTTTTGTCTTTTACTCCAGCACTTAGTACACTGTCTAGCACATAGCACCTGCTTAATAAATGTTTAAGTAATATTGGATTAAGACTTAATGGCCTCAGTTGAAAGTATTCCATTTTTCCTTTAATTTTCCTAGAATAGTTTGTCTGCATCTTTCCTTTGTCCCTATCACACTCTATACCTTTTATTATATTCATTTGTGTATATATTTTACCTTCTCTATTAAATTAATTTCCTTGAGGTCAGGACTGGATCCCTTTTCACCTTTGTATCCCCAGTGCCCAATCCAGTGTGTTGTACTTTTAGGTCCTTAATAAGTGCTTATTGAATTGAATTACTGAGTAGATTCAGCCTTGTAACACAGCTCACTCTCCAGAAATACTTAAATGACAGGTCCATTCTTACTTATCTTTTCAAGAATTTTGTGGGAGCTGTGATTTCATTGGTCTCTTTACTCTGCAATGGCACAGAGGGCAGCCTGTCCATGCCTTTTCATCCTGTGTGAGTCCTGTTTATGTTTTCCCAATAAATCCTTCACAGAGAATCTATTCCTCTTGTCAGAAACCGTTCTCTCATTCTTTAATATCTCAGAGGCATTAAAATACCACTCAAACCATCCATCTGTCATCTCTCATTCTCATTACCTGACCAGCCCTCTCACGTCTCTGATACCACATATCCTTAATGATACCCCTCATGATACTTCTCCAGCACAAGTTGTCCTTGGGAACATGCCATGGCAGACATGCCCACAATGCATCTTTCCATTTCCCCTTGTGGATTTTTATTTTAAGTCGTGATATTCCATTATTCACAGTAGCAAAGAATGACTGAGAGAATACTGATATTGAATAGCTAGGTTTTGGTGATAGTACAGTGTGGGATTATTGCAAATGCTACTCAATTTCCCAAATGCAATGCAGCCTAATCTCCAATTCCTATTCAGTTCTGGGCTGAGCTCACTGTCCATCTACAGAACCTGTTCAGAATATACATATTGATGGGCTTTAGAAGGTTGGCATGAAATAGCTTCCTTCTTGCTAACAAAGTTTGGGAAATGCTTTGAGCACTTTCAAGAAAAAGACATCAAGGATATGTATGAATATAAATTTTCAGTTTAATGTTATTCCTCTCCTCAGGGTGAACTGAAGTTTCAATCTCCAGAGATTTCATATTCTGCATATGGTATAAGGAAAGCAATATTTTCTCACAGCAAGAGAAGTTATTTTTGGTCATTCGGGTGGGCCTTATGGCAAGATAGAGAAATAGGTGAAATTTGTCTTTAGAATCTCCAGGCTCCCTTCTATACTCTTTCCCCTGCTTGCTGTCTCTTCTATTTTCTGATTAAGATTCCCTCCTTCACACTAAATTGTAAATTAAGTATAAGAGCTTAAGGTGATATCTCCTGATTGGGGAAGGCAGGGATGCCTACATTTTAACAGGGACTAAAACCCCAACTAAAAGTGATTAAGCTCCAATGTGGGATGAGAATGAACTTTTCAGTATTAATGAAATCACATAAGGAAAGGTGACCTTCTGCTCTGCTAGACTGGGCAAGGCCCACGGTTTCATACAGATGAGGGTCTTGGTGGAATTGGCTGAAGGTAAGGCAAGTAATGAGACAGAGAAGCCAAAAGTCATTGTAAGTCACTGGCTCTCTCTCCTCTTCTGTAGTTCCACGACAACCACTGAAATTGGAGGTAAGCAGATTGCCTTAAAGGAAAATCCTTCACAAATATTTATTTTAGGATAATTTGGGTAATTCACACACTTTTCCCTATCTCCAGACATTTCCGGTGGATATTCAGGGGGAAAGGGAGGGGTTCAGGTTTATATTTTAAAAGATGTTTATTCTTTCTCTTGACTTGCACCCATTTTAATACCAGCTGTGTCTAGAGTAGGACTTTTAACCTTTTTTTGTGAGTCATTGAACCCTTTGACAATGTAGTAAAGCTTACGTACCCTTTATCAGAATAGCGTTTTTAAATGAACAAAATAAATTTTATAGTATTACAAAGGAAACCAATTATGTAAAAATGTGTTTTTAAAAGCCAAGTTCATTGACTCTAGGTTAAGAACCTTTATTCTGCAGTTTACATCTACCTGTCTACTGGGGCAACTACTGTGGGTAATAAAGATGTTGCGTCTCATTTCCTAGGAATAGCTTTTCCTTTTAACTGCTACAAAGAATACAATATCTGGGAACTTCGTCATAGGTTTAACCTCCTAGTAAGCCTAGCTGAAAAATGTACCTTTCCTTAATGGCAGACAGTATCTATCAAAAAATAGAGACAGTGTGATGTAGTAGTGGATAGAAAGCTAGCCTTAGAGCCAGAAAGACCTGGGTTTGAGTCCCATCTTTGACACATATTGAAGCTAATGTTTCAGAGCTCTAGGCAACTGAGTATAAGTTGCAGGGAAGGTGCTGACATACTGGTATAGGGAATTTCTTCCTCTGAACATCTCTTATATCAGTGCTATCAAAGGTCCAGTCTCTATCCCTATCTATCCAAAGTTAGGAGACTGATTTTCTATAATGAAAAACTAGAACTCTGTTTTAGTAAGATCAGAGATAAAATAAGTACGCCCATGGTTACCACTATTATTTGATATAGTTCTAAAAAAAGTTAGTACCTGACTCTAGCATAGTTGAATATCTTTTTGACAAGCACACCCTGGAGACAGTGATAATGAGAGCTAAGCCTCAGCTTGGCTTTCCCAACAACTGGAAAATGTGAGTGTGATCCCTACTATCTTTCAGCATGTGCATATTTCGACTACCTGACCTTTTCATAATATGTACCAAAAAAAAAAACCATTAAGAGACTTAGTATTGATGAAAATGTGTGTTTACACACACACACACACACACGCACACATTCATGTATACATACATACAAGATAAATAGGAAGTAATTAACAGATGGAAGACACTAGAATTTAAGGGGCCAGGGGAGGCTTCCAGTAAAAGATGGGATTTTTAGTTGGGCTTTAAAGGAAAACAGGGGAATCAACAGGTAGAACCGAGGAGGGAGATCAATCCAGACAAATGGAACAGTCAGAGAAAATGCCCAAAGCTGAGAGATGGAGTGTCTTGTTCATGTAGCAGCCATGAAACCAGTGTCACTGGATGAAAGAATAGGCATTGGAGATTAAGGTTAAGAAGACTGGAAAGGTAGGAAAGGATTAGGTTATGAAGAGATTTGAACATCAAATAGAGCATTTTGTATTTGATTTTGAGGGCGATAGGAAGGCATTGAAGTTTATTGAATGTGTGTGTGGCTGGGGTGTAATATGACCAGACCTATACTTTAGGAAAATCATTTTAGTGGCTAAATAGAGGATGAATTGGAGTAGGGAGAGACTTGAGGTGGGCAAAAGAACCTAAGATTCAATGAAAATGAATAATAAGCAATAACCAGTAAAATAGCAGGATATAAAATAAACCATAAAAAACATCAATCTTCTTATATATTGTCAATATACTCAGACAAAGGAGATAGAAAAAGAAATTTTATTTAAAGTTACTACATGTTGGGGCCCTTTAAGACTCTACCCGAACTCTGAGAACCCACGGAAAACTCAGGCAAAGGACAGAGCAACTCAAGCAGGGTTGGAGGCACCTGGGCGTTTCTTCTCCCCCGTGATTTTGGGGTATTGAGTATGCTGCTAACAGGGGAGCACTCCCCTGCCCTGAGAAGCTTGTTACTGCTGAGGCACATGGGAGAAGAGAGTTGGGGGGAGGGGAAAGGAGCTAAAAGGAGGGAGGCAAGGTGAAAGCTGGAGAAGAGAGAGATGAGGTGATTGTAAAGGAGAAAGAGATTAAATGGTAAGACATTACATCTTGGTGTCAGGACTCCTTTGTCTGTTTCGGAGGAGCAGGCTCCCCCAAGGGGTTCATGGGGGCGAACCCGGGTCGTAGGGGTGACCAGAGTGACCAGCTTGCAGGGGCAGCTGGAGAAGGGCTTGTGGAGGCAAGCCAGATCGTAAGGGCTACAGGAATTGAGGAAGGCAATTGGAGTGCCGTAGAGGCGGCAGGAGAGGTGAGTTTGACGTCAGCCCTGCAAGGCGGGCCCTAACAACTACAGAATATACAAAATATGTGGGAGTCCATTTATCAAGACGCAGCCAGGAATTATATCAATACAACTATAAAGCACTCTTTACAGAAATAAAAGGCAAATAATTAGAGAGGAATTATAACAAAATTTATCTGTAGGAAAAATGTTAATCATCAAAACAAAATAGTGGGAGAGTAGAAAGGAAGGGGTATCATATCTCAAAGAAGCAGCATCATATCTCAAATTATATTGTACATCAATAAGCATTCAAACAATTTGGTATTGATTTTGAAGTGGCAGTTAGGTTCCTGGTCTGGCGACAACCTGGGACACCGCCCAGGTGGGATCTCTCTTACTTTATTTCTCAATTGTGCCTTTTCTTTCTGAAAAGGAAACTTCCCGCCTATTTATGCCTAAGCCTTGTTTTCAGTACCTGGTGACTGTCTGAATGACCAGCAGAGATGACTCATGCTTGGAATCAAACAAGGCTAAGGAAGTTTTCCTTCTGGCAAGGTTTATGACTTTATCCCTCCTTTTATTCTATAGTTAATACATTGAGAAGTAATATTCAGGGACAAATGAGTGAATAAATATAGAGATAACATCCTTCAAAGAAGATGATTAATAATAAGGCAAAAAGTAATGAAATAGATGCCTGATTGACCAGGATAGTGAAGTTTGGGGAGAGCAACAGGATCAGACTAGATGACACCTAGGATTAAATACGGATGTATAAAATTGGCTTTAAAAATTTCCTATTATGTGACTTCTGAATTTGAACATGTTTGGGAATAAAATCAGTATGGATTTTTGGATTTTAGATTAGGTCAAAATTATCTGGTCACCTCTAAATCTGAAATGGAGAAGCAAAACTCCTTTTTAAATTCTATAACTACATAAGGCATCTGGGATTTAAAAGTGTTGCTTAAATGAAATAGGTATATTGGTTGTATGTAAGTTCCCTTGGTTATCTTGGTGACATGTACCTGATTTACTGTAATTGTGTCTTTTTGTATTAACTGAGCCTAGCCCTGTGTGGCTAAGAAAACTGAATTATTTGTTTGAACCTAGTCTTGCATGACTATAAGAAGTGGACCTTTATATGTAAAACTGTGTTTCTGAGTAGTTGATTTTGTTTCTCAGTCCTATGGTATCTCTGATGATGCCTTGCTTAAGTCGCTCCAGGCTCTTCAGAACATCCGGGCAGCAGTTCGTGCCATCTACCAGACTGCTTCATAGAATCTCCTGAAAGAGACATCGTGACCACATCAAGGTGACCACCGTTCCAGATCAGTGGATAGCTGAAGTGACCAGAGACTTGAAGTTGAAACTTAAGAGGCAGCCATGATGTCTTTTCTGCTTGTCTTTTTACCCTTTGCTATCGCCAGTAATCCCTATAGCCCTACTTGATTAATTGCTTATCCATATATGTTAGAAAATGGATTCAGGTGGTCAAACTCTTTGCCCCTGGGCCTTCGCTGATTCCAAGTTCTAGTTAAGTCCTTGAAAAGGGGGGAGTGAAGTGGCAGTTAGGTTCCCATAGTGCTAGCTCCTACACAAAGCCTCTCACAAGGCCCCTCAGGGGCCCCAAGAACCTAGCGTAAAGGTATGACCTTTGTGAAACCTCCCCCTGCACCTGCCTTGTAACCAAGATGTAACTAAAACAAAGAACCGCCCCCTTAGCTTGCAAGCCCCGCCTTAGTTTACATCCCTATGTAGCAACAGTTACCTTCAGGAAGTACTTTTTACTGTATAAAAGCTTGCTGGACAGACTGCTCAGGGCTGCCCTCCCTTTTTGGAGATAGCCGCCGGCTAATAAAAGCACTCCCCAAAATATTAATTGGCTATGCCGTCCTGTATCTGCATCAATTGTCCATTACAATTTAAACACAGAAAAAGTTGATCAATAGAGTAGTTTAAGTACACAAGACGTGAATAACTGAATACAATAGCATTGTGCATTAAACTCAAGGGTACCAGTTTCAGGAGTAAAGACTCACTATTCAACCAAAACTGCTAGGAAAATTGGAAAGCAGTCTGGGAGAAATTAGGGCTAGATGAACATCTCACACTATATATATATACACACACACATATATATATGTATATACTATATATATGTATATACTATATGTATGTATATACTATATATATACTACATATATAGTATATACATATATATGTATATATATACATATATGTGTATATATATGTATATACTATATATGTATGTATATACTATATGTATGTATATACTATATATAGTATATACTATATATATATATATATATATATATATATATATATGCTTCATTTAGATTCGTGACCTGTATATTAAGGACTATATCATAAACTAGAGGTGAATAGACAGTAGCTATCTTTTGTAATTATGGATAAGGGAAGAGATCTTGACCATAGGATAGAGAGAATTACAGGAGACAAAATGGACAATTTTGATTATATGAAACTGAAAAACTTGCATGAACAAAGCAAGATGGTTTAGAAGGGAAAACAGTTAAGTGGGGAAGGGGGAAAGTTTTATTGCAAATTTCTCTGATAAATATATAAGATTTAATATATATGCCAATATATTAAAATATATAGGAAATTGATGTAAACACATAAGAACAAAAGCCATTGTCCAGTGTATAAATGGTCAAAGGATATGAACAGGCATTTCCCAAAAGAAGAAAGCCATCAATTATATGAAAAAATATTACAAATCATTAATTTTAATTATAGGAAATTTAAAACTATTCCTAGTTCCAGATGAGGAAGCCTCTCACGCAAGATGGACCTTCTTTGCAATTTATAGTCTTAGATAGTTATGTAGAGCCCTTAACAGTAAAGTAATATGGACAAGGCCCCAAAGTCAGAATGTTTCAGAGATGGAACTCCAATCCAGATCTTCATGGCTCTAAAACCAGTTCTTTCTTTGTTCTCTGCACATTGACTGCTTCTTCATTTTTAATTTTTTTTTAGATTTTTCTTTTTGCTTTTTGGAGGGGGGAAGGTAGGGCAATTGGGGTTAAGTGACTTGCTCAAGGTCACACAGCTAGTTTTGTGTGAGACCAGATTTGAGCTCAGGTCTTCCTGACTCCAGGGACAGTGCCACCTAGCCGACCCTTATTCATTTTTAATTATGTCATAATAACCCATTTTGCTCATATATCACAATTCACCTCAATATACCCACTCTGTTTCCTTCTTTTTCAAATGCAAAAGTGATGTCATTTTTTTTAATATATGAAAGCTTTCTTTCTCTTTGACCTCCTTGTAGTATATGCGCAGCCGTGGAATCTCTGGGTCAAAGGATATAGACTTTGTCATTACTTTTCTCTCACAATTCTAAACTGTTTTCCAAAATGATACAATCAATTCAAAGCTCCATCAAAAGTGGATTGGTGTGCCTGTCTTTTCACAGACCCAAAACACTGACTATTTCCTTTTTTTGTCATCTTTTTTTAATGTGTTAGTGTGAGATGAAACCTCTGAGTTGTTTTAATCTGCATTTATTTTATGATTAGGGATTTGGAATGATCTTTCATATGTTTGAGAGTAATTACTTCTCATTAGTGGCTATACAAAGAGAAAGAAGGGCATAGTAGAGCTACACTTCATCACAAGAAATCACAGTCTAGACAGGGACTGATTTGCATTACTGGCAATATCTCCTATT
Source organism: Gymnobelideus leadbeateri (assembly GCA_011680675.1). NCBI lineage: Eukaryota > Metazoa > Chordata > Mammalia > Diprotodontia > Petauridae > Gymnobelideus > Gymnobelideus leadbeateri. The sequence goes on along the minus strand of WOXC01007269.1, from coordinate 303,680 downwards.
TTGACTGTCTGAGACCAGTTCCCAAAGTGCCCTTTAAAAATGCACAGACTGACACAGGAAAACACAGAAAAAAAACAAAACAACACAGGGATCTGACCCCAGATCTCTGCCCCATCAAATACAAAGATGAAAGACATTACTCCCTGAACCTGACCCTGAATGGACAAATTCTGCAGAAGTCACATTGATTCACAAGAGCAGATGAAAAAGGAAACCCAACACCATAACTTTGCATGGCCAGGAGTTCCTGTTGTAACGTGGGTGAGGAGGAAGAGCAAGTGGAGCCTGTGTAAATGAGGTGTAGAGTTGAATTCACACCGATGTAAGGTGCTACAAGTGTTCTCAGTTGGTGACCAGTCTCAGTAAACCAGTCAAACTTCCTCAGTACCTTTAGAAGTTATAATCAATAGTAGAATGCCTAGAACCTAGGAGCAGGGCTTCAAGTGATACCCAGACTAAGTAGCTTCAAAAATCAAACTCACAAAACTTCCCTCCCCTCCCCACCCCACCCCCTCAATGAAGCTTTTTTCTATAAATCATCTTTGCTTCAATTGTTTTCTAGCTGGTTTAGGGCAGTAGTGTGTAAGTGCAAGCAAGATGGGGTTTTTGTTGTTTTTCTTTCTGGAGTTGTTTCCTTGGCTCTTGCTAAATTGTAAACATCTGAAGTATCAATCGCCTTTGAACCCAGTTAATTCACAGCTGTGTTGAGTCATGTAGGTTGTGGTGCCCTCTGGGAAGTTGATATTTTATTTTGGGGATCATTCATGGAAAGAATGCTTCTTTGTAATTTAGCCAGATAAGACTCTGGGTAGCTATCATTAAGGAGGCCCCTGGCTTTGAGAACCCAGATGTTGGCACTTCCTGGTCTGGTGATTATGTATCTATTACTTTGTTTAGACAATTGGAGCTCTGTCTATTGGATATCCTCTCTATGTTTCTCTGCTTGAATTTTCTCCACGTTCAGGGTGCTGACCCTTCCCCTGAACTAGTGAATGACATTCACCTTCTTTACCTCTCTACTTGTATTTTCTCCACATTCAGCGTGTCGACCTTTCCTCTGAACTAGCAAATGACTTATATATGTTTAATTAAAGTAAGATGGTTGACTCCTTTGAAGCTGTCTTTCCTTTAGGAAAGCAGATCAAAGAACCTGTGCTAGCAGCCATCTTGGATGTGCTAGGGTGCTTGCTAATACATGGTACCAAACTCAAATAGAAACAGAGGCCGTTAAACCATACATAAAGATACCTATGGATGCACATTAACTTAGAAAAGTACATATTAACATATATGTTTTATTGTATTTTTTATTTATTTTGTCAAATATTTCCCAATTACATTTTAATCTGATTTGCTAGCTATGACCAGCAGCTCCATGTTTGACACCTCTGGTCAAGGGTATGACTTTTTAGTTTAGTTTAGTTTAGTCTCTTGTTGCAATCCAAAGAGGGATCTTTCCTCCTCCCCTCATCAATTCCCTCTAATAAGCAGAGGGACTATGTTTCTATCTTTCAAATAGACAATGATGGGCTATGTTTCTGTCTTTTAAAAGGTAAAATGAGTTCCCCTTCCCAGTTTTTACCTGCTTACATCAGTAATCAAACTGTGAGGATTTTGATAGCCTTCTGATTTTCATTTATATAAAGGGAGGGATATATTCATTAATTATAACATGATAATGGGGTCTGAACCTGTGATTTCATACTGAAGAAAACAATGACATGCAGCAAAAAAGAGCAAAACTAATTATAATTGTATTGAGGCCTATAGTGAATCAATCCATAGGCATATATTAAGTGCTTAGCTTGTGATATGTACTGTGCTAAGTGCTTGCTCTCAGGGTGTTCACATTCTAACGTGGAGACAATATGCAAACAATGATTTACAGGCATGTTATCAAAAGAATAAATTGGAGATAACTTAGAGGAAAGGTACTACATTAAAGGAAAGGTTTCTTGCCAAAGGTGGGATTTTGACTGAGAATTGAAGGAAGGTAGAGAAGCCAGGAGGCAGAGGTGAGGAGGGAGAGAGCATTCCATGCATGGAGAACAGCCAGTGAAAATTCCCAGAACTGGGATGTGGAATGTCTTCTGCAAAGACTAAGAGGGAGGCCTGTGCCCTTGGATTATAAATGAATGGGAAGAGAAAAAAATATAAAAAGGGTCAGATCATGAAGGGCTTTAAAAGTCAAACAAGGGATTTTGTATGTGATCCTGGACGTAAGTAGGAACCCCTGGAGTCTATTGAGAAGGGAGTGACGTGGTCAGACCTGAGCTTTAGGAAGATCACTTAGACAGATGAATGAAGTTTGGACCAGAGTGGGGAGAGACTTGAGGCAGGGGAACAAATTAGAAGGCTATTGCAATAGTATAGGCATAAGGTGATGAGGGCCAGCATGAGCCAGTATGGCATTGTCATACATAGACAATAAGGGGGCATATATGCAAGGTTTTAGGAAGGTAGAAATGATAGGACATGGATTGGATATGTGGAGTGAGCATTACTGAGAAGTCAAGAGTAAGACTGAAGTTCTGAGTCTGGGTTGCTGGAAAGACATTGGTACCTTTGACAATAATAGGGAAGTTATGAATAGTGGCAGGGGGTGGGGATGGAAGTGTCATAGAGGAAAAATAATGCATTTGATTTGGGGTATATTGAGTTTAATCTGTCTATAGGACATTCAGTTCAAAATGTCTAATAAGCATTTAGGAGACAGGTAAAGGCTGAATAAATAGATCTGAAAATCATTTGCACAGAAATGATAATTGAATTCCTGGATGCTGAAGAGATCTCCAAGTGAAATAGTAATAAGGAAGAAAAGAAGAGGTTCCAGGACAGAGTCTTGGGGGGTACCCACTGTTAGTGGGCATGGCTGGATGAAAATGCATCAAAAGAGACTGAGAAAGAGTAATTAGTCAGACAGTTGGAGAACCAGGAAAGAGAAGAGTTGTAAAAAGCCTAGAGAGAATATCAAGGCAGAGGACAACTTAAAGTGCCAAAGGCTGCAAAGAAGATAGAATGATGAGGATTCAGAGAGGTCTGTTAGATCACGTAATTAAAAGATCATTGGTAACTTTGTTTTTTTGTTTTTGTTTTAAGCTATTGGGGTTAAGTAACTTGCTCAAGGTTACACAGCTAGTCATTATTTATGTGTGGGTGCTCATTTTCTGAGGCCGGATTTGATCTCGGGTCATCCCAACTCCGAGGCCGGTGCTCTTACTCACTGCGCCACCTAGCCTCCCCTTTAGGGCAATTGGGGTTAAGTAACTTGCCCAAGGTTACACCGCTAGGTTTTTGTTTGCGTGGATTAAGTGTTGGAGGCCGGCTCAGAACTCAGGTCCTTCTGACTCCAGGGCCGGCGCTCTATTCACTGCGCCACCTAGCCGCCCCCATTGGTAACTTTGGAGAAGGTAGTTTCATTTGAATAAGGAGATCAAGAAGCCAAACCTTAGTAGAGAGTTAAGAAGAAAGCAATAGGAAAGGGACAAATATAAGTATAAGCATATGTGAAAATAATCAAAGAGCAAAACATAACAGTGTATGAGCAAAGAAACCTAACATCAAAATAAAACAGAAGCATAATGCAAAGCATAAAGTATTTAACATGTGCAACAACAGACATATGCAACAAAGTAGATGTTATGGGGGCAGTCTCTAGTACTATCTTCAGGCTTGTTTGTTAAACCCTTCTCTTGATCCACCTGTAACATCATAAGTTGACAGTCACAGAGTGAAAGGAGCCACCTCTGACCTGCTGACCTTTTTGTCCCTGTACCCGAGCTGGTAAATGGTATGGACTGAGCATCCTCTTCAGCAGAACTCTAGGCTTACCTCCCTGAATCTGAATTTCTTGAAGATCCAAGCTGGTAACCAGCATCTCCATGCTCTGCATGTTGTCTCTGTGCCCTCAGAATTCATATAGCTGAAGTTGTTTGCAGGAAAGGTGATGCTTCTGGGTTCAATTCTCTTTTCCTGCCTGTAATGGACTTCTCATTTTGAGGCAAGGTTATCAAGTCCCCAAAGTCTTCTTCACTTGAAACATCACTTTCTGAATTCATGTCTGGTTTAGATAATCTTTGCACAACTGGTGTCCTGTCTCTTTTATTCAGTGACCATTGAAGTAAGTGACCATCACTTCTATTCTCCTTTTTAGAGATTTTTATTAACTTTCCTATAGGGCAACTAGGTGGTACAGTGAATAGAGCACCAGCCCTGGAGTCAGGAGTTCAAATGTGACCTCAGACACTTGACACACTTACTAGCTGTGTGACCTTGGGCAAGTCACTTAACCTCAATTGCCCTGCCTTCCCCCCTCCAAAAAAGACAAAAAAAATCCCCCCCCAAAACAAACTTTTCTATGGACAATAAATGTTTGCAGTGAATAGTCTTTATAGGCCCTCTGTCAATCTCTGGGACTATTCTGTAAGTAGTCAAGTTGCCCAATTCAACCCACAATAATGTATGGAGTGGCTTTCTATCAGTCTGCTAACTTTTGTGTTCCCTGACCACTAAGACTTCAGAGAAAAACTATGTGTCTTTCTCGGAGGTCTTGACTCAGGCATTGCTCTGCTGTTTATTTCTGTCAGAGCTCTTCTGAACTAAAATCATGTCTGGTTGGTAGACTTCTTTCAGTGAGTCTTCACACTATCTCCATCTTCTGAAATACCACAGCACAAGTTAATGGATAGACAAGACTCTCTCCCAAATATAAGCAAGTATAGTGGAGTTATAGAAGAAATGCCTCATGCTAACTCCATTGTGGTTTTTGCTCTGGTCCTAAAGCCCAACAGTTGATTCATTTAGTCTGTGGATATCCTTTGAGATGATAAGGTATTTGTTGCTGTTGTTCTGAATTTCTTTATATCTATCAAAGTTAATATGTTCTTGAATAATTTGCTCTCAGAGTCTTTCCGTTGGTCAAAAGGTATTCTGGAAGGGAGTTTCTATGCTGGAAAGTACTTTTCCCATAAGACTTTAGCAACTGTGGATGCTTTCTTGGTTGAGTTTACTCATATATAGCTAATAAAATGATCAATCACTGCTGAGATATTACTTACTATATCCTTCTATTCTTACTATCTCCTTCCGGAATTAAGTCAATATAGACAAATTACAGGGTTTTCATAGTGCTTATATTCTCAAAATATGGAGTACAAGTTGTTGGTATTTTTCTTTGCCACAATGAGCACATGACACTGCTTAGTGACGTCTGCTGCGTCATAGGCCAACGAAACCTGTTTCTTACTCATTCTTTGGTTCCTTTTTGATTCATATACCCAGAGTTATCATGCAGTCATTGCATGACTATAGACTGAGATGCTCTGCATAGCATTACCTGCCTGCTGGCACTGTGGGGGGATACATCACAAACCAGTATAGCACTCTTGCACAGCTCCAACTTTTGCCATTTCCTGAGTAGTAAACTACCTTCAAGCAACTAAAACTTGAGTCTTTTATCATCACTTCCTTGATTTTGACCTGTAACATTTCTCTCAGTCCTTCATCAGCCATTCACTTATACTGCCAGCCATCCCCAGACAACTAAGAAAAAGAAGATTAGGTCAATAAAACAAGGTTCACATTTACTGTCGGTATGACATCTGGTAAAAATCTCCAGCTTTCAGATACTTTCACTAGATTGTGGCCTTAGCAGCCCAAGTATAACCTATTTGTTGTTGTTATTACAGTCATGTTCTACTTCATGACCCCCTTTGGGGTTTTCTTGGCAAAGATACTGGAGTGGTTTGCCATTCCCTTCTCCAGCTCATTTTACAGATGAGGAAACTGAGGCAAACAAGGTTAAGTGACTTGCCTAGGGTCACAGAGCTAGTAAGTGTCTGAGACTGGATTTCAGCTTGGGTCTTCCTGACTCCAGGCCTGGCATTCCATCCACTGCACCATCTAGCTGCCTAGAGTATAATCTGTAGCCTTCACCAAAGCTTCAGTGACCTTGAGGATAAAATATTTCCTCCCACAGTAGTCCTCCCTGGCCAATAGTACATGCTGAATTCATAGTTGGCTATTGTTGCTCCCTATCTCTGATAAGAGGCTTCTAATTTGGCACTAGTCAAAATTTAAGCGAGTGGATTGTTGTCAGTCTACCCTTGGACTCCATACACATTTACTCCAAGCCTATATCAAAACCAAGAATTCTGGTTTATGTGTAGCATAGCAAGTCTCATAGTCACTAGGCCTTTTGCTGATTAGTATAATTGGTTTCCAGTAATAATTACTCTTTCAGTACAGGATAGCTCCTAAGTTTTCTAAGTTATACTGCTTTTCAAAGTACTGAAATTGTTCCTTTTGAGCAGAACTTGTTTCCCAGCCACCAACTCCAAAGAATGACACCTCCACTCCTAGTATCACCCTAACATTCTCCTCACCAGAAACCTAGACTCTGTCCCTGGAACCACCCAGGGATCTTAGAGGTGAGCTCTTGTCTTGCCTTGCCCAGAACCAAGACTCCATCTCACTTCCCAGCCACTAGCTTCAAACCATGCAGCTGTTTTCTGGCTCCTCTTAATGTGTTTTCTCCTGTGATTAAACTGAAAGCTACTCGAGGGCAGGAGTTGTCTTACTTGTTTGTATTTGTGTCCCAAGCACCTCATTAATTATTTGCCTTCTATGATCAAAGACAAGAGACTGTGTTAGGCTACAGGCACCAGACCTTAGTCACTGATGTTCTTTTACACATAAAATTCCTGTTTCCTTTCACATTGCTGTGATTCCTCTTGACTTAAGTTTTTGGTTTTGGTCTTTTATAAGGAACATTGAAATATATGTAACTCTGTTCTCTTAAGACTACCAATATTCAACCAAGGCCATCAGAATCTGGACTAAGTAAACTAACAAATGAAAGTCTGTGTAAGAAATGTGCCATTAGAACATTTTAATGATTCTATAGATTATAGTTTGTCATTCTGATCCAAGTGGAAGGTGAATTCACTGCTGAGCAAAAAAAAAAATCTGTTCATTCTGCTTCCCTCTCTTGTAACTGTAATTTGGTATTGATGTGATGGTTTGGCAGTTTGGCAGCCTGTCTGCTGGATCTGTCTATTTCTCTGTTTTGAAACTTCTGTCTGTATACTCTGAAGTTCAGGGTGCTGACCTTTTTCCCCTGAACTAGGTAAATGATATATGTTTTTTTGATTAAAGTAAGCTTGTTAACCCATTTTGAGTTGCTTTCCTTTAGAAAAGCAGATCTAAGAACCTGTGTTGGCAGCCACCCTGGGCATGTTGGGGTGCTTGCCACTACAGGAGGTGGGGGAGAATTCCACAATAGGGCTTTATAACTTCACCATTTCCTTTTGTAAATTGCTTCTCCTCCCTGACCATTTGTCAGGAGGGTAGCCCTTTCTTGAGATGGTAATAAACCATTCTTTTCTGCTTCCTACACTGAAAAACCTCTGAGTATTATTTGGGTAAGGATTTCTGTTGCACACAGTTTTTGGGGTGAACACAATGGTAATAGTGAAAACAGATACTGACAAATCTATTTGAAGGCTTAATCAGTTTAGCTTCTATTTCACAATATGAGATGTAGCTTCCCATTTAGAGATCTCTGTTCCTGTTAGAAGCTTTAGTCATGTTTCAGGAAAAACTTAGATAGATGTTGTCATAACTTGCTGAAGTAATACATTCCATTAATTAGATACTTTCATACTCTTTCATCCAATGATTGAAAATAATATTTATTGCATAAGATTGCGTTCAATCAGTTTCTTAATTTCTGACTATCAATTCACCATTTTTGACTGAAGCCAGTCAGAAATCATTAATGTTCATATTATTCTAAATTTTGTAAGTTTTGTTCTTCTTTTATGTTCCTTTATAAGAAAGTTTTGTTAGTCACCAATTGCTAGCTTTGCTAATAAATCAATATGCTCAGATTTTATTCCATCAGTCCTTAATCGATTTCACGTATGACAGTTTTGGTGACCCAGATGAGACTCGAGTAAGGGATCCTGACCCCTGGGATGACCGCATGAAGGACTTCTTTGCAGGGGATTGCCCCAGTGGTTGGACTACCCCTTGAGTTCAACTCATTTTTCTTTTTGAGCCAAGGTAAATCATTTGAAATTTCATTTTATGTTGACCTTCTTCATTTTTATGGTTCCCTGACCAAGAATCAAACCTGATCCATGGCAGTGAAAGAGCTGAATCTTAGTTATCATAAGATGAGGAGGTATAGGATTAGGGGTGCTTGAGATCCAAAAATACCAACATGCTGGGTCCTGCTGAATGAATTTGACTCAAGTCCTCTCTCAGCCAAAGAAAAGCAAAGTTTATTAAAAGTTCACCATACTGGGTAGACACTTAAGGAGCCTTGGTATCTGTAAGGTTTGTATTGGACAAGCTGCCCAGAGTCATCTGACACAGAGCAAGGATGTGCTAGAAAATTTTATGGCACTCTCACACCAAATGGAGGCAAGATGGGGTCTTATATACAGAAAGGTTGTGGAAGGAATCTAGGGGTGGTCTAGGGGAAGAGTTTGGGGAAGGTCTTCAGGAGGAATCAATGACTCCAGTAATGAGTGATTAAGGGTGGGAAGTTGCTGGAGGCTACCTGGAGACAACAGAAAATGGTGGGCTAGGCCAGTTCAAGGATTGTTACACCCCTGGATATAGATATTTTGGATATTTGGATATTTGGATTTGGATATAGATATCTTGGGAGGATCAAGGGTGGGAAATTGCTGGACAAAGGAGAGCTGAAGATTTGGGCAGAGCCACAATGAAAGGGCTATGGCCTCGGGCAAATGCCTTGTGTGGGAAGATTCAAGAAGAGTTCAGGGGGGTTCCCAGAGCCTGTACCTCATGAAATATGAAATCCCTAATCACTCAAACCATGACAGTTTTTATTTGTATTGCTAGAGAATGTAGGAAGAAAAAGCAGTACTTAAAAATATAATTGACCTAAAAATGGATCCTAAATTTGGTTTGAAGAAAGGACAAATCAAAAGTTTTGAGACTGCATTTAGAAAATTGTATCCAATGACTTTTAATTAAACTTTTAGTCTGTAATAAGGGGGAAAAATGGCTGGAAAGTATTTCTACATATCTCTTTTATCATATTATCTGTGTTTTGTGTCTATGTTAATTAAACTTACTTCTTCCTGTGAGTTGATCAGCCAAAGGAAAAAGAGTGCAAAATTAATGAAAACTTTTTCTGAAGAACTTTTAAAATCTTTAGAAAGTAAGTCTTTTTGTCTGCCTTCCTAACTCTGGCCAAGTTAGGGAGCTAGATAAGAGACATGAGGAAGTTTATTCCCAATTTATAGGAATTTATGAGTTTCCAAATTAATTAAAAACTAAATTTGTGACTAAATTGTAAAGTCTCTACTGAAAATGTCCAAATTGTGGTTTGGAAGTTAATGCTAAGATGTTTTTGTAAGTTTGATTTAAGGAAGAATGTTTTAATCACTTAAGACCTTTTTGATCACTCTTTCTCTGTAGAGTGATTTATTTTAATGTAAGGAGAAGGAGTGATTTTACTGATGAGAGAAAAGTTAACTAAAGCTAATTTCAGTGAAGTTCAGTTTGCAGTTCAAATTTTAAGAAAAGAAAGAAGCTTGTTTGAATCAGAGAGCAACTAAAAGTAAGTAAAATCACTTTTGGAAGAATGTTTTATGTATTTTCTTAATACATCAGAAATTAATTGTTAAGCAAACTAGAAACAAAGCATTAGAATAAACAATGAGTTTAGCTTTAAACTCATTAAAGAGTTATTTTCTCCAACATCTCTGCTGATCCATGGACTTTTCCTTAGACATAAACTGGGTACTCAGATAAGGACTTAACTTATTGACAGCATTACCTAGACTAGGGAAGTATGGCACTGTGAACCCAACTGTAGAAAGCAAGGGTCAATAGGGGAACCCCACATTTTCCCATGCCAGAGGACTGTCACAAAATACATCCTGGGTGGTCAATTTTTGTAAGAAGAAGAAAATAAAGGAAAAATTAGAATGCAGTTCAGAAAAGCAAGAAAAAGATAGCAATCTACCTATATTATAAAATAAGTTAGTGATAAAAGTCCTGACATCCAATCCTTCAGAATAAGAAAAAGAAGGCAAGAGATTTAGCAGATTACAATGCATTAAACATAAACAATTTTGCATATGAAACATTGAATTTGGTAATTACAGAAACTGGTAGGAATTCATTAAGGGAAGCTAAGAGTTTTAAATGTCAAAGTGATTTTAAATATCAAAGAATTTGTAGAGTATAATAGTAAAAGATAGTCAAAAAAGAACTACTGTTTAATGTACATTTAATCATTTTCATTAGAACCAATGAATTGAATCTCAGTAATTGTAGTCTCAGTATTGCTTTTCTAAATTGTGCATTTTAAAGAAGCTTTGTAAAGTATTTTTAAACTAGTTAATTTTGTAAAATTAAAGATCTCTACCAGGAGCTGTTTCTCAGTAGCTGAATAGCTTTCTGATTCTAAATTGTATATGAACCATGTTCTCTTTAACCTTCCTGGAGTTACATCTGAAAAGCCTCAGGAAAGGTGTGACTAGATTAAGAACACAAAGGAATTAATTTGCTTTTTGGGTGAATTAAAGAGAAATAAAGATAAGTTATGGTACCTGGGAGTACCACAGTAGAGTCTTAGGAAAAGTGATAATGAAATATTACTGACCGTGGTTATAAATCTAAGATTTAACTTGGTTTAAATTTTGTCCTGAAACTGACTTATAATTGTGGCAAATCAGAATGGATAATCTAAAATATACTTGCTATTTAAGATAATAATGCACAAGATATAGACAGCATTATGAGACATGAAATGGATAATTTTGAATGCATTAATTTGTTGTTTGCCCAGCCAAGATTAGAAGGAAGCAGAAAACTAGGGGGAAATATTACAGCAAGTTTCTCTGATAAAGACTTCATTTCTCAAATATAGAGAGAACAGATTGAAATGGACAAGAATACAAGTTATTGCTCAATTGATAAATGGTCAAAGGATATGAACCAGCAGTTTTCATAAGAAAAAATCAAAGCTATCTGCAATCATATGAAAACATGTTCTATATTGCTATTAATTAGAGAAATGTAAAGTAAAACAACTCTGAGGCACCAACTTATATCTATCAGATTGGCTAACATGACAGAAAAGCAAGCTAACAAATGTTGGAGAGAAACATTGGGACACTAATACACTGTTGGAAGAGTTGTGAATTGGTCCAACCATTTTGGAGAATGATTTGGAACTAAGACCAAAGACCCTTTGATCCAGCAATGTCACTACTAGGTCTGTGTCCTGAAGAAATCAAAGAAAAAGCACAAAAATATATATGTGCAAAATATTCATAGTGTCTCTTTTTATGGTATTAAAGAATGTGAAATTGAAGGTAAGAGGGAATATTATGGGATCTTGTTTTGCTCCCACAAAAGTTATTGGGAGATAATCAATAGCCGTGGGTGTTGTACCCAGAAAACACGAGGAAGACCCAAGTAACAATTTAGAACTGGACTCTTCATTTACATCATGTGTTGGCTGATCAGGACACATGGTGGGCTGATGGGATACCGTCCCACCATCCCACTGTCCCACCCAAAACCCAAATAGGACAGTGGAGATCTCAGGTAAAGCCTCAGCTTTTAAAGGGACACCATGTGGCCAACAGCTAGTGATTATGTAAGCAGGAACTTGCAAAGGCCAAAAACAGTGATTGGTCAGTACACACCTTGAAATTCCGGCTAGCACCAAGTCTCCCTGACCTGGCAGCCTGCCCACCTGTGTGAAGGAAAGCTGGTAGGGGAAGGACGGAACTAAACCTGGCAGTCTGATCACTTCCATGAGGTAGAGCTGAGGTTGGGGGAAGGGAAAGAATGGTACAATATTCTCCACTTCTTGTGTGTGTGTGTGTGTGTGTGTGTGTGTGTGTGTGTGTGTGTGTGTGTGTGTGTGTGTGTGTGAAACCCTTGAAACTGCCAGGCCAAATCATACAAGTCAGTCAGTTCTGTTCCCAAGGGCTGGTAGTGGGGATCCCTAACAATTAGCAATTTAACAGAGTTAATAGGGACTTAAAAAATTGTAGAAAATGATTAATGAGGTAGGGTCCTATAACCAGGGCCATAGTCACAAGGAGGAGGAGACCAGGTTTTCCCATCAGTCCTCTGGTTGAATTTCTCCAGGAAAGAAGCTGTTCCAGTAAAGGCCAGGTCCAAACTCTTGGGAAAGCTGTATATGCTGGCACAGCCAGCCAAACCTGACAAAAGTTCTTAGAAACATGATTTTACATATAAAGGTCCAGTTTTCTAGCCATGCAAGACTAGGTTCAAACAGTATAAACAAATAGTTCAGTTTTCTTAGCCCCACAGGGCTAGGCTCAAGCAATACAATAAGGTTTTCTCACAATTTTACAAAATGACATGATTACATTAAGTCAGGTACACAATTACATGTCACCAAGATAACCGAGAAAACTTACATACAGACTATACAAGAATCATAATTAACATACAATTCCTTGTATCCCAGTGACCTATTTCATTTAAACAACACTTTTGAATCCCAGGTGCCTCATATAGTTACAGAATTTAAAAAGGAGTTCTACTTTTCCAGTTCAGATCTAGAGGTGACCAGATAATTCTGACTTAATATGAATTAGCACAATCACTTAAGATCAGTTCCCTATTTTGAAACTACAGAGAATTTTCAGTTTATTTATTCTTTATTATTTCTACCTTTCCTAAATCCTATACCTGGTATAGGAATCTCTAAAATGTGAAAATCTTTTTTTAAAAATTGATTTCACCTGCCCTATGTAAAATAATCAGGCAGATACTTTAACAAAGTAACATTAGCTTCACCCTTACCACTGTCTTATCCAATCCTTTTGCTAAAATCCAAACCTCTAATCTTATTTCCAAACATTCTCAAAGCTTGAATTCACATAATAGAAAAATTTTAAAGCCAATTTTATACATCTGTACTTAATTCTAGGCCTCATCTAAGTCTGATCCTGTTGCTCCCCTCAAACTTCACTGTCCTGGTCAATTAGGCATCTGTCTCATTACATTTTGCCTTATTACTAATCATCTTCTTTGAAGAATGTTATCTCTATATTTATTCATTTTTTGGCCCTGAATATTACTTCTCAATGAATTTGCTATAGGAAAAAGAAGGGACAATGTCATAAACCTTGCCGGAAGGAAAACTTCCTTAGCCATGTTTGGATCCAGGCATGAGTCATTTCTGGTAGTCATTTAGATAGCCACCAGGTGCTGAAAGCAGGGCTTAGGCATAAATAGGTGGTGGTAGGGTTTTCTTTTCAGAAAGAAAATGCACAATTGGGAAATAAAGTCAGAGAGATCCCACCTGGGCGGTGTCCAAGGTTATCCTCAGACTTTTTGTTTGTTTTTTGCTTTTTGGAGGATAATTGGGGTTAAGTGACTTGCCCAAGGTCACACAGGTGGGTTTTTTTTTATCTTTATTTTTTTCTTGGTATAACATTATTATATTTTGTTTGTTTGTTTATTTTTAGTTTATAAGATTCAATTCCTTGAGTTTCAAATTTCCCTTCCCTCTCTCCCCCCACACCCCATGATGGCATATAGTTCAGTAAAGAAACTGCAAATACTTTCACATTAGACATTAGTCAAGTTACAAAGGTGAATTGTACTAGATGGGATGAAAAATGGTAAAGAAGAAATAAAACCAAACAATGAAAAGAAGATCAAGTAGTTTGCTTCCATCAGGATTCAAGCTCAGTTCTTTCTAGTTATTTCTATGGATGTAGGCATCTCTCTCCTTCATGAGTCTTTCGGGATTGACTTATATCACTGCATTGCTGAAAAGAGTCCAGTCTGTCATAGTTGGTCATCCCACATATGTTGTGTCTGAGATTGCATACAAATTTCTCCTGGTTCTACTCTTCTCACTCAGCATCAGTTTGTATAAACTGCTCCAGGTAAACATGAAAACCGTCTCCTCTTTGTTTCTTATAAGACAATAGTATTCCATTACATGCATATACCACAATTTGTTTAGCCATTCCCCAATTGATGGGCACCCCTTTAGTTTCCAATTCTTTTCAACCACAAAAAGTGCTGCTCTAAATATTTTTGTACATTTGGGTCTTCCTCCCACTTCTATGATCTCTTTGGGATATAACCCTAGAAGTGGTATTGCTGGGTCAAAGGGTATGAAATTACTTATAGCCCTTTGGGCATAATTCCAGATTGCTCTCCAGAATGGTTGGATAAGTTCACAACTCCACCAGCAATGCATTAGTTTTCCAATTTGCCCACATCCTCTCCAGAATTTGTCATTTTCCTGTTTTGCCATCTTAGCCAATATGACTGGTGAGATGTGGCACCTCAGAGTTGTTTTGATTTGCATTTCTCTAATCAAAAGTGATTTAGAGCATTTCTTCTTATGCTTATATATATCTTTAATTTCTTTCTCTGAAAACTGCCTGTTCATATCCTTTGACCATTTATCAATTGGGGAATGACTTGTATTCTTATAGATTTGACTCAATTCTCTGTATATTTTAGAAATGAGTCCTTTATCAGAGACATAGTTTATAAAAATTCTTTCCCAGTTTCCCACCTCCCTCTTGATCTTGGTTACATTGGCTTTGTTTGTACAGAAGCTTCCCAATTTAATGTAATCAAAATTATCCATTTTGCATTTTATAATGCTCTCCAGTTCTTGTTTGGTCCTAAAGTCTTTCCCTCTCCACAAATCTGACAGGTAAACTATTCCTTGCTTTCCCAGATTGCTTACAGTATCATCCTTTATACCTAGATCATGCACCCACCCATTTAGACTTGATTTTGGTATCACAGGTAGGTTGTGTGTGTGTGTGTGTGTGTGTGTGTGTGTGTGTGTGTGAAGTATCTGAGGCCGGATCTGAACCCAGGTCCTCCTGACTCCAGGGCTGGTGCTCTGTGCTACCTAGCTATCCCATGCGCCACCTAGCTGCCCCATCTCAGACTTTTCCAAGCACAAACATCCACCTTGACCAGTTTGCAGCCTGCAGCCTCTGCCATCCCATCATTGGCTTTTATGACAACAGATTTCTGTAATTAAGGTTCAGAATGAAAGAAAAATTTTACAGTCCCCCAAATTATTAAATAGCAAATATGGGCTAGTGTCCCCCAGATAGGGCCATCTAAAATTTGATTGAGATATTAATTACAAACTCAAGTTACAAATCTTTCTGCGTTCCCAAAACTTCCTCATGCTCTCTCAACATACTTCTAAAACTGATATCAACTATCTGGAAACAGGAGAACCTGGATAAACCCCATTTGTCCCCAAACCTTCTTATCTGCTTTGTTCAGCTTCCCATAAATAGACTTTCAGAAATTATCACACAAGACCTTTCAAAACATCTTTTCTAAAAGTATTTCTTTCCTTAAAGACAGTTTGAATTAACCTGGTGTTAAAAATGGTATTTCTTTTCTCCCAACTAAAATATCTCTGCTTAAACTAAATATCTTTGATTTAATTATTGCAATCAATTGTATTAATACCCAATTGGTCTTTCATCACTTTGAAATTACAAACTGGGGTTCAAGCATAGGCACCCCAGCAACCCAAACACAGGCACCCAAGCACCCCATCATTCCAAGCACCCCATCCTTTCCCCCTTAAACAGATGGGATCCAAAATCATTTGGAATAAGGGACAAAGGTCACAGTTTCCCAAACTGCTTCATGCTGAGGGAGGACGTAGAGCTGTCTCTGTTTCATAGGGTCCCACCATTTAAGGGGCTGGGTCTGTAGCCAGTGGCCAGTGGCTAAAACGTGGCCAAAGCCAGGTCCTGGAGTGATGGGTTGTGGTCTCTGGACAGTGGGTACTCAGCCTGAGATGACATCTGCAAGTGAAGGGTACTGAGCCTAGACAAAACATATCTGGCAAAGAGATTAAACAAACAAGGGCCAAAAAGGAGGAGGAGGAAAGTGACCAGAAGTGGGGTGAGAATGGGATAGTATAATCCATTACTCAGACTATTTCACTTTCCTCTATATTTCTACAAACTACATAAACGAGATACTTCATAAGTTATTGTTCTTTTACTAACACAACTATACTGCGTTAAACAATAGAGGTTCCTGACTTGAACCTCTATTGGAGTTGACAGGAATCAACACTGTCTCCCTCTGAATTTGGTTCCTCCCTCTCATGATAGTAGGACTCCAGGGTCTTTGTCTTTGTAGTCTGCTTTTTATCCATTTTGAGGCAGGGTCCTAGCCACAACCTTCCTCTAGGGTTCCCAAAACTTTACTGTTTAAGGTTTTGCCCTGGGGCAATAATTACTATGTTTTCAGGGTCGGGGGGATGGGAGCATCCAGGGTTCACTCTGCCATCCTGGTCCCTGGAAGTCCAAATAGGGGCTTTTTAAATTTCTGAGCTGGTAGTCCCAGGAGTAGCCTCTGCCCCTGCCAGGGTCGCTGCATTTGACTCTTTTTTTTTTTTAAACAAATGCTTTATTAACTTCTGTTTTACATCATTCATTTCCGCCAGATTTTGAGTTACAATCATTTTCCCCCCATTATTCCCCTACCCAACCTCCCAGAATAGTAGTCCCACAAGATATCGCTTCCTCCACTCTGCTCTCTCCCATACCTTCTCCCATACCCCCTTCGACATTTCCATTAGAGGAAGGTGAATCTTTGTGTCCCAATGCCTGCACATCTTATCTCCCTATTACAAGCAAAAGAGTATTAATAATAGTATTTATATATATTTGAAACATTTAATCTTAAGACCTCGGATTTCAGATCCATTTCCTTCCTCCCTTGTCACCCATTCCTTCTTGGGAGATAAGTAATTCAGTATATGTTGTACATGTCAAGCTATGCAAAACATTATCATAGTAGATATATTGTACAAGGCTGCTTATAATTCCCTCCCACTCATCCCACCCCCCACCTGGTCCATTCCCTACATGATCCTGTCCCTCTTCTATAGTGGGTACTTCCAACCTCCCCTCACCCCAAGGATGCCCTCCCATCCATCATCCCTCCTCTCATCCCCCTTCCCCCTATTCTGCTGCAGGTTGAGATATCCCATTTAGTATGTATGTCATTCTCTCCCTGAACCAAATTCAATGAGAATGTGGTTTTGCCTTTTTTGCCTTCCTATTCTCCCCCTCCCTTGCAACCACTTCCCCTTGCTTCTTCTACATGAGATAGTTTACCCTACCCTGTCTCTCCCCATCTCCTCTTGCCACTTTCCTCTCTCACCTCATAATTTCATCCCTTGAGTATTCTCCCTTCCCAACAAATTCAACCTATGCCCTCTATCCATATATAAGTGTAACCATATACACACACATTCACATATGTATTCATATGTCCACACCCCCTTCTTCCATTATTTTCATAGTGAGAAAGATATCATCAGTCACAATTATTGCTTTTCCATATAGGAATGTAAATAGTTCAACTTTGATAAGTTCCCCTTGATCTCTCTTCCCCGATTACCTTCTCAGGCATCTCTTCCTTCCTGTGTCTGGATGTCAAATTTTCTATTCAATTCTGGTTTTTTCCTCAAGAATGCTTGAAAGTCCTCTATTCCACTGAATGACCATATTTTCCCCTGAAACAAAATACTCAGTTTTGCTGGGTAGGTGACCCTTGGGTTCATTCCCAGTTCTTTTGCCCTCTGGAATATCATATTCCATGCCCTTCGATCCCTCAGTGTAGAGGCTGCCAGGTCCTGGGCTATTCTGATTGTGTTTCCACAATATTGAAATAGTTTCTTCCTGGCTGCTTGTAGTATTTTCTCCTTGATCTGGGGATTCTGGAACCTGGCTATAATATTTCTGGGAGTTTTCTTTTTGGGATCTTTTTCAGGAGGTGATCGGTGGATTCTTTCAACCTCTATTTTGCCCTCTGGATCTAAAACATCAGGGCAGTTTTCCTTGAGAATTTCTTGAAGGGTGATTTCTAGGTTCTTTCCTTGATCATGGCTTTCAGGTAGGCCAATAGTTTTTAAATTGTCTCTCCTGGATCTATTCTCCAGGTCAGTGGTTTTTCCCATGAGATATTTCACATTGCCTTCTAATCTTTCATTTGTTTAGATCTGCTTAACAGCATCTTGATTTCTCATAAAGTCATTAGCTTCCATTTGCTCCAGTCTAACTCTGAAGGAATGAATCTCCTCAGTGAGTTTTTGAGATTCTTTTTCCATCTGGCAAATTCGACTTTTTAAGGCATTCTTCTCCTCATTGCCCTTTTGGGCCTCCTTTGCCATTTGAGTTAGTCTATTTTTTAAGGTGTTGTTTTCCTCAGTCAGGCTGTTGACCCTCATGTCATACTTTTCCTGCATCCTTCTCATTTCTCTTTCTAATTTTTCCTCCACTTCTCTTATTTGATTTTTAAAGTCCTTCTTCAGGTCCTCTATGGCCTGCAACCTGCTCATGTTTTCCCCTGGGGCTTTTGGAGCAGGACTTCTGACCTCACAGTCCTTTTCCCGCTCTATGCCCCCAAAATAGGAGTCTAGGGTTGCATTTTTCTGTTTCCTTTGCCTTGGCATGTTGCCACTTAATTGCTTGACTTTTGGGCTTGTTGCCACACTATGGCTTTAAGGCCAGCTAGAGGAATTTTCGTCCCGAACGTGTGGGGGGCAACTTCCGTTTCTGGCAAGCTGTAAACCCACCCACAACTTCCACCCTAGATCACAATCCAGATCCAGGGAGGTTAAAGCAAGAGCGATTACCCCCCAAGACTGATCGCTGGATCTCCCCATGATTTGTAGGCTGGGAGCCAGAGCTGCCTCTGAAAACTACAAAATGGCGTGTCTCCTCAGTGGCTTCTAGCCCCCAGGGGAGGGAGCTGACACATTCCCCAAATACAGGTCCCAAATTCCATAGGACACTAACCTTTTACTTTATCCTAGGCATGTCTATGTTGATAATTCTGGAGTCGCCACAGCTCCTGGTGTTCTGGGGTTCCTCCAGCCAGCTGCTGGCCCTGCCGCCCTGGGGCTAAAACCTCAGCTCAGGGGGACCTGGGCTCGGCTTGGCTCCTGTGCTCTGCACGCTGCCAGGTCCCAGACCTCTGCGCTGGTCCTTCCTGCAGGGCTGCTGGGCTGTCCTCAGCGGGAGGTTAGCTTCTCTGTGTCGTTCTTTGGGTGCTGGGGCTCCAGAAGTTGTTCAGAGTCCCCTTTTACATAGTTTGGGGGGAGTCTGGGGGCAGAGAGGCTTGGATGAGCTGTTTCTACTCCGCCATCTTGGCTCCGCCCCACCCTTGCATTTGACTCTTACTCTTCTCTGTCCAATCCTGGCCCTGTGGTGATAGGCCTTGCAGTGGCACTTGTGGTTGATGGGTCAACTTGTGACCATTTTGATCAAGCCTTTCCGGGCCTCTGTCTGTGTGCCGCAGCATGTAGGCCTCTGTGTGCCTCAAGTTCATTGTTTAGGAACTACATGACTAAAACAAATTCCTTTCCTCAATGTAAACTTAAACCAATTAATTACTAATCTGGTGAGCTTAAATCATCTGGATGTATTTTTCAAATTTTATACACAAACTAAAACTCACTTTACCATTTACATTCAGGAAACCTTCAGATTAACACCAATATATCCATATACATATGTATGTGTATATGTATGTATATATATATACACACATACACACACATATTTATTTGCCCAATAAGAGTCCTACAAAACACATTTCCAATTCACCTTGCACAGAGAATCATTCATCTCATCATTAATAATGTGTAAACTACAAATATATATTTCCATAATAGCCAAAATTTTAAATGAAATATCAGCAGTACTGTTATTACCTGTTTGCAACCCAGATATAACAGCTTTAAGTTATCAAATTTTAAAATATAAGAATCCAATTACATGCAATACAAAATCCAGATTTAAAAATTGCTGTAATACTATTCCTTCTTCAAAATGTTTTTTTTTAATTTCACTAGCTAAGCAGACTTTTAGAAACACAATACAATCTTAGAAAGATGGAAACAACATAACAATGAATTTCAAATTACATCAAATGCCTTTTACAATAATTGATCTTATCACTTCTGGCATCCACTTCAAAGTTAGAGAGATAATGTTATATCCAACACATGCCAGTCATTACATTAAACATTTTGCAATCATTATACCATTTTGATCCCATAACAAACACTATTAATTTTCCTTTACAAATTCAGGAATCAGGTCAAGCGGAGATAACAAAAAACTACTGGGTTTTTTTTTTTTAAAGAAGTCCCAATATCCTATTTCCAACTTCTTAATGATTAATTCTTAGAATTTGCGAAGATATTTTGTTTGTTTGCTTTTTATTTCTAACTTTTAGTATAAATCCAGGCTGGCCAGGCCAGGAACTATAAAGAAAGGGATTTTACAGATTTCTCAAATTACAAAATTTTAAAATATTACAACACTAGGGTCAGAGTGTCCACTTCATCATTTTCTATTCCTTTAACAATAAGCCTTGTCAATGGGGGAACGACAGGGAGAAGAATATTGGTGGATTTTTGAAAGTGAGAGCTTTGAATCTGCTAATCTCAAAGCTTTACCTCTGAGGCTTCTCTTTTATAGATCTAAGTATTTTCCCAATTCTCCTTAGGGTCAAACTCAATTGCGAGGCAGGAGATAGCCTGCCTGCTTCTTTGATCTGAGGGGAGGGATTCCCAAGAGAGGCCCACCTCTCCACCTCCCCCAATACCCCATGGAACAGCACAGGGTAGAAAGGTCACTGAACTGGAGCGAGGTCCTTTAAGTTTTTGGAGACCAAATTTGTTAAGACACATGGCCAGAGTCTTCTTTCAGGGAAGGCTTCTACCCCTGCAGTCCCAGAGAGAGAGAAATTTCCCAACTGCCCAATTCTCTCCCTAGGGAGGGGCTGTGCTAGTCCCAACCCCACTCCCCTTTCCACTTCAGAGGGCAGAGAACTCCTTCCTGCAAGCTCTGTCCTCTCTCCCCCCTCCCCCCAAAACCCACTCTTTAGGCTTGGGGTGGGAGCATCACCTTCTCCTGTCCAAGGCAGCTCAGGGTCAGCCAGTCCTACCTTCGGCCTGACACCAGAGCCAGGCTGGCCAGCCCTCCTCCCCCAGCCGCTGCAATGAAGAAGGGGCCACAAGGCTGCCCTGGCACCCTCCACCTGGCCGGGGCTGCTTCCTTTTCTTATCTCTCTTTCTCTGAAGGGGAGACAAAGAAAAAACTGAAAGTTCAACAGTTGCCATGGCTGTTTCTGAACACAGAGGCTGTTAGTTCCTTACAGACAGACAGACATTTCACAAGAAACACACATGACCCACCAACAGACAGAGCCGTGGGCACCCCAGTCATGCACCAGATGGCAGGCCGGGATATAGCTGACTCAGCCCCAGATGGCCCACCCAGTGGGGCAGCCCTCAAAAGAGGGACATATGGCTGCGTCAAGCTGCCCCTAATTCTCAATAGATGAACACTCTTACAGAAACAGAAGCCAAACAGAAACCAAACAGAAATCACCTCCTGAGGCTGGCACAGAGGTCTGGGTCCTAACCACAGAGCCAAAATGAGATCTGATTGATGTCAGGGGATGATCTGGACTTTCTCAGCCTTGAATTCTGAGCTCTGAAAAGTTTCAGGCACCAGCTTGCTCAAAAGTCAGGGCTCAGTGGTCTCTTTCCACTGAGGCTGAGGATCTTTCAGTTTTTGGGTCTTGGACAACACAGAATGTCTATCTCACTGGGGCCTCCAAATGTTGTACCCAGAAAACAAGAGGAAGACCCAAATAACAATTTAGAGTTGGACCCTTTATTTATGCCATGTGTTGGCTGATCAGGACACATGGTGGGCTGATGGGGTACCATCCCACTGTCCCACTGTCCCACCCAAAACCCAAATAGTACAGTGGAGATCTCAGGTAAAGCTTCAGCTTTTAAAGGGATACCATGTGGCCAACAGTTAGGTATTATGTAAGCAGGAACTTGCAAAAGCCAAAAACAGTGATTGGTCAGTACACACCTTGAAATTCCTGTCAGTGCCAAGTCTCCCTGACCTGGCAGCCTGCCCACCTCTGTGAAGGAAAGCTGGTAGGAGAAGGATGGAGCTAAACCTGGCAGTCTGATCACTTCCATGAGGTAGAGCTGAGGTTGGGGGAAGGGAAAGAATGGGTCTAGGTACAATATGGGGAAGCTTTTTTATCTTATTTTACTAAGACAATGACCATCTTGGCCCTAGGGGGAACTAGAAAAGTGGGGGTAACAAACTCCAGACCCTAGAGGTCATACACAGTCATAAGGATCCTTACTACCACACCTACATAATCTGCATAAAGAGGAAATGTAGGGAAATAAAGTGAGAAATTTGAGGAATTTGAACTAACCCTAACTTTAACAGGAAGGACAGAAATGTATAACCTCACTCCTGCTTCTCTGTATCAGTGCAGGTGTTCCTAGTGAGTACAACACCCATTCCTTTTGGGAAGTATATTCCTCTGGCCACTCTGTTTCCGAGTTCTTTCAGTGGGAAGGGCTTTGCCATGTTAAGGGGCATATCATGTGAATCTTCCTAAAGGCACCCGGGGAAGCAGTGGATAGTGGGAGCTCTTCCTGGCTAACTCCCTGACCCTGCCTGGGAAGTCCTGTGAACCCCACAAGCACGTTTTCTCACAAAGGAATGCCTATCAATTAAGGAATGACTGAAGAAGTTGTGGTATGTGATTGTGATGGAATATTAACTGTGCTAAACGAAAAGCTGAACAGGATGGTTTCAGAAAAACCTGGAAAGACTTATATGAACTGTTGCAAAGTGAAGTGAGTAGAATCAGGAGAACATACACAATAACTGCAATATTGTATGATTGAGCATCTGTGAATGACAACTATTCTCATCAATACAATAATCCAAGACAATTACAAATGACTTATGATGAAAATGTTATTCATCTCCATAGAAAAAAAAACATATGGAATCTGAATGCAGATCAAAGTATACTTTTTGAACTTCATTTTTCTTGGCTTTTTTTAGTCTGTGTTTTCTTTACACCATGACCAATATGGAAATATTTTGCATGACTACACATGTATAATCTATATAAAGTTGCTTGCCTTCTCAAGGAAGGGGGAGGGGAGGGAGGGAATTTGAAACTCAAATTTTTTAAAATTAATGTTAAAATTGTTTTTGACCTGTAATTGAGAAAAAAACAAAATAATAATTTTAAATAAGACTATAATACTTGAAAATGTGTGAATCAAGCAAATCTGAGTTAAATTCTCGTCTCACAAACTTTATGTGACCATAAGCAAATTACTATGCCTGTATAATGGGGATAAATAATAGCACCCACCTCCGAAGGGTATTGGGAAAATCACATGATGCTAAAGGGTATATGGTGTATATGTGTGTATAGATGTATATACTTATGTGTATATATACATACAAATGGTATAATATATGTAACATATAAATTTTAGCTATTGAATGTAATCAATCCATCCTGGATTACTGGGTTTTAAATGTTTTTAGTATGTTATTATTGTATTTCTTATGTTGTAATTTTAGGGAGTCAGTACTGAATTAAAAGAGAGTTATAATTGCAAATTTTCCCATTCCTTTTTTCATTTGACACTGTTAAGAAGCTCATTTCTGGTGATTAATATTTAGAATAACATCCTAATCATTTTTCACATATTAAGAATCTTACTTAAAATAGAGTGGGCAATTAGAATTGTGTTGATTTGAAAATGTTTCTGGAAAGGTAACTTCTCCATTAACAATGGTTCTCCATAACAGTGATTGTCTTTTAATTCAGATACCGTTAGATTATGAATTTAGCTATTAAAAGAATGTGGTCAAAATATTTGAAAACCGTTAAAATTTAATGGGGTATATTGTGTTTTAAATTGGATAGTAATAATAACTTACTGCTGAGAAAAAGAGTTGCAATGTCTTCAATTCTGTAAGGTTTCTTAGGACTTTCTACTTAGGTGAACTCATAAAGGACTGTGACTTCTTCCAGCCAAAGTAAGGAAGTTTGTGAGATTGCTAGTAGCAGGAGGAAACTAAATAGTTTTCCAGGGTTTGTGAGTCAACTATCAGATATTCTCTGTATGTGTAAAAATTCCAGAATGTAATCACTCTTAAATTTATAAACGAAGAACAAACAAGGTGTCCTTTTATGTGCTTATTAAATATATATTATACGATGAAAGGAACAATGATAACCTAGTCCTAAACTTGTCATTAGTGAAATCTTGCTATTTGAGGCAATAATATCATGGGACTATAATTGTATATTGTTTTAAATTTTGGTTTCAGGTATGATTGTCTAAACTGTCATGAAACCAATAGTTCACCGTTCAAAGGAATGCCAGCACTGTCCAAAGACAGCACAGTCTGAGAACTACTTATAGGTATCTGTCTATGCTTGGGACAGCAGTATACCTTGGTATAGACTAAGAGAGGGTTCTCTTGACTCAGTTTAACAGGAATAACACACCAAGGAGAGATATTTTAATAATCATTGGACTAGTTGGGCATTTTGAGATATGCCTGCTACTGAGGAGGCTAAGGCTTGTGGATTACTTAGGCTCAGGAGTCCTGAGTTGCAGTGGGATAGGGCAATCCAGCATCCACTGGTTTTGAACCAATGTAGTAAGCCCTTGGGAGCTGGGGACCATCAGGCTGCCTAAGGAAGGGAAAACTGGTTTATATCAGGAAATGAGAAGTTAAAGCTCCTATGACTATCAGTAATGGGATCAGACTGGTGAGAGTTTACTGCATTTCTTGCTTGGGCAAAATAGGGAAACCCAGTTTCAAAAAGAAAAAATCATTGTACTATCAGAAAGCTATGACCAGAAAAAGAGCCTAGATACCATATTTTGAGAAATCACAACAGAAAACTGCTTAGAATCTTAGAAGGAGAGAGCAAAGTGGAAACAGAAAGGATTCACTATTTTCTTTTCTTGAAAGAAATATGCAAATAAAAAGTCCTAGAAACATTACAGCCAAAATCCAGAGCCTCCAGGTGTAGCAGCAAGTACCCCAGCATCCCCAGGGTAGCTGCCAACACAAGTTCTTAGATCTGCTTTTCTAAAGGAAAGCAACTCAAAATGGGTTAACAATCTTGCTTTAGTCAATCAAACATATCATTTACCTAGTTTAGGGGAAAAATCAGCACCCCAAACTTCAGAGAATATAAACAAGTTACAAGTAGAAGTTACAAGAAGACAGAGAAACAGATCAAGCAGACAGGCCTCCAACTGTCTGACCATTACATCCATACCTAGTCACAGTTACCAGAGAGGGAAGCATCAACATCTGGGTTTTCAAAGCTGGGGGTCTTGACAGCTGCCCAGTGTCTTGTCTGGTCAAATCACACAATACTTCTCTGTGAGTTGCCAAGCTCACCCAGGGACCCCTGCCCTTCTGTGGCAGAGTCTGAGATAGTGGTAGAGAGGAGCCCTACCAGGCAGCGGCAGAGCTGAGAAGGAAAAGTTAGGTGAAAAGATAGATAGAACGATTACTTACCCAGAGGTTGACAATCATAAACAAGATGGGACTCCAGTATGGTGGAAAACAGAGTCAACGTTATTCAGCTAAGAGTCCAGTATATATAGTGTAAAATGCATAGTCATCATAAGCCACTACCTGTGGGATTACACCATTGTCCTAGTTCCCATTCGCCTCATATGTGATGGCGCTGTACTCTATCCTTGTTATCAGGGTACAAGTGCCCGGCAGGATGTTCCAAACCTCCCTAGAATAGGATGGAGTGGTCCCAAGGCTTCTAGTTAATACTATGTTGTTACATTATGCTAGTTTCCCCCGAGAATACTAGAAGCCTCCTTGTTCCCAGTACAGGAGTGCGTACCATGCTTCTCATGGGGATGTGAAGCCCATACCTGTGAGCCTTCCTGGGGGATGGGGGAACTGATCCAAGCCTGGTTAGCAGGGTCTTATGCTGAGAGGGCTTATTTAGCCATCATGGTCAGAGCCCCACTGGATGTGGTCCTCAACATTTCTCAAAGTGAGACCCAAAACAAAGCCTCACATCAGAGTTTATATAGCCTTCTCCTGGCTCAGAGAATATAACAACCTTCTTGACCCACTGCCCAATCACAAAGTATCTCCTGAAAAACAAGCCTCCTGCCACAGGCTCCAGGTGCACTTAAAGGGCCTAGGGGCAGGAAAGATATTAAATTCACATTCCCATAACACCAGGTCATAGAAAAGATACTTTAAGCAGCTAGAAAGAAAGAATTCAAATAAAAAGAAGCCAGAATCTCAAGCACACATGATTTAGCAAGCCCACTTTAAAGGCACAGAAAACCTAGACTATAATATTCCAGGAGGCAAAAGACATAGATTGACAATCAAGAATAACTTGCCCAGAAAAAGGGAAATTGGATCAGGACTTTCAAACATTCTTGATAAAAAGACTAGAACTGCATAGAAACTTTGAAATACTAACAAAGGAGTCAAGAGAAACTTAAAAAGAACAATACGAGTGAACAAACTAAGGGACCAAATAAGGATGAGCTGTTTACATTTTAATGTGAAAAGATAATACACGTCTCCCCAAAGAATCTAGTAAGATAGAGGATGTAGTACTGATTTTCTTTATGTTTTGATGGCTTTAAAAGAATAAATGAAAGGAAGTGAAAAGGAATATGTTTTGGGAAGTGAGAGAGGAACAAGTTGGAGGGAGATTATCTCACATAATTTTTGCCTTTTTTTTCCTTTTTGGAAGGGGGAGGGCAGGGCAATTGGGGTTAAGTGACTTGCCCAAGGTCACATGGCTAGTAAGTGTTAAGTGTCTGAGGCTGGATTTGAATTCAGGCCCTCCTGACTCCAGGGCCAGTGCTCTATTCACTGTACCATCTAGCCAATCCCAATTGCACATAATTTGAGTGAACAAGTAGAAAACTATCCAAACAAGGAGAAACGGGTCAGGGAAGGCACCTGACCTCATTTTTATTTGAACTGATCAATGGAGGGAAAATATGCACACTCAGTTGAGTGCAGAAATACTTTTCATTCAGCATGGTAAAGGGAAGGAAATGAGAGGGGGTAAAGGGAGACTAAGAAGGACAAATTAAGGGAGAGATTAGTCCTAAGCAAATTCTTAGCACAGAGGGGTTTAAAAGGAAAGAAAGAATGCTTATGATTAGACTGGGTAAAAGAAAGAAAAAAGGGATAGGAGAAAAAAGCAGATGGTATCAAATCAAGATCAATGATGTTCTTTCTCTCTAAGCACCTTCTTTATAAAAAGAGGGCAGAGACATACATTTATTTGGATAAAGCCAAAGCAAGAATTTGCTTTGCTTAACTGTGCATATTTGTTATAAAGGTTTTTTCTTTCTTTTTCAATGGAAGGAAGGGGAAGGGGAGAGAGAAAATCAATTTTTAATCATTGAAAAGAATAAAATTAAATTTTTAAAAAGAAGATGCTGTTGAATGTAGCCAAGATTAGAAGGAAAACTGCTTATTGGGGGAAAAAACTTTGCAGCGAGTTTCTTTGACTAAAGTTCTAATTTCCAAAAGGAATTGATTCAAATTTATGTGACTAAGTGCCATTTCTCAATACAAAAAAAGAGTCAAAAGATATGAAGAAGCAATTTTCAAAGGAAGAAATTCAAACTATTAATAGCCATTCAAAATAACCTCCAAATCATTAATAGTTAGAAAAATTCAAATTAAAACCATCTTGAGGTTCCACTTCACACTCCTTAGATTGGCAAAGTTAACAAAAAATTGAAAATGACAAGTGTTAGAGGAGCTATGGGAAATAAGCCCATTAATGCACTGTTGGTAGAGCTGTAATTTGGTCCAACCTTTGTGGAAAGCAATTTAAAACTATGCCAAAGAACTTACTAAGCTGTGCATACTCTTTATTATATTAATATCACTGATAGACCTATAACCCCAAAAGATCAAAAGGACCTATGGTATAGCAACTCTTTACATAGTGGCAAAAAATGGGAAACTAAGGGGGTGTCTTTAAAATTAAGGAATGGCTGAAAAAATGTTATTATATGAATGTAATGGAGAAACCTGGCCAAGACTTGTATGTATGAACTGTTGTAAAAGTGAGTAGAGCCAAAATTATTTATATAATAACAACAGTGAAAAAACAAACTTTGAAAGACTTAAGAAGTCTGATCAAGGCAATGACCAGTCAGGATTCAAGAGGACAATAGATAAAGAATGATACCCACCTCCTAACAAAGAACTGGATAACTTAAGACACAGAATGAGACAACCATTTTTACATGGTCAGTGTGGGAATTTGTCAAGCTTGGCCATCTATGTTAGAAAGGTTTTCTTTTTCTTTTTTCAATGGAGCCTGAGATATGGGGAAAGAAAATTAACAATTGTAAATTCAAAAAATTTAAAATTAAATTTAAAATTAAAAAAAAATTAAAAAAAGTTAAAATTAAAAAAATTAAAGCTATACACACATGGAAAGGAATGTCAATGAAAGATGTTAATTATCTATTCCCTGAAATTCTTCAAGCAGAGATTGGATAAATGTCTACTTGCTAGAGATGTTGTTAAGGAGATTTCTGTTCAGGAGTAGGTTGTACTAGAGGGTCCTTGAGTGGTCCCTCCATACTGAGATTCTGATAATTTCTGAGATTGTACAAATCTAAGAAACACATGAAATCAATGATTGCTCCTATCATCAAAGATTGGAGTCCAGCTCCAATAACTTTCATATTGTGTCAATGCATATGACCAGTTATACCATTATATCTTTAATGACTAGTTACCCAGTTATTTAACAAACAGATGAAATTTTAGTTCATTTATCCTTTTAAGTTAAAAAAAAAGGGCTAAAAATGCTCCTTTGTTTCAAATTGCTGTCATTCACCCTTGAGTCCCACACCCCACCCCTGTAATCATACTCCCTTGTAAACAAAGAAGTGCAGTCATAACTGACTTATTCTGTTATAATCATCAAATTTCTTTCACTTGCATATATGTATGTATCTGTTACATATGTATATGTGTATACATGTGTATGTGTATACATATAGATACATACTGAACTTAAATTTTTCATTATATTTTTAACATTAGTCTTTTGATTTCTTCACTTAACTACCAATAGTATCGAACAAAGAAAAATTTGAGTGTGACTATCACTTGGTGTTATTCAGAGACAACACATTTTTTTTCTTGGCAATAAAAAAAATCATTAAAGAGGATACTGGCAAAGTTAATATTCAAGTACAAAATTTTCTATGCCCTTTCTAGCTCCTGCGTTGAAAGTGTGAACTTCTCTAAGTTATATGCCCTATTAAAATCCTATCTTTGAAATGCAAATAGGACTAATATCTTGCCAAATATCAGAGCAGGGGACTTGAGATCTGAAACAAGAGTTCAATTTCTATTTAAAACACAACTTTCTCTGATTTTGGTGTTAGGCCTTCCTGACATTTTGCATTTAGCAGGAGGTTAATTAGATACAATTGCAACACTGCTGTGCTGCTCCAGGGCACAATACAACAAGACAGTTTGGAAATGGTTTGAACTTAAAAACCCTAGGAGATACCAGCTTGAAACTTAAAGCAAGTTCAAACCAGAATCTTCAGTGTAATTTTAGTAACTTCACTGAAAATTTGGTTCCACAGTATAAATGATAATTGGACTAAAGTTTTCACTACAATAAGTTGCTCAAGGACACAATGAAAAGTCAGCTTCCCAATATGCTTGTCTGCATCTTGGCTCCTAGGCACAATTGCAGATGCTAACGTCCAGATGCTTGCCTACAAAAAGAAACAGGGATTTTTGTTTGAATTATAGAATGCAAATTTTCCTAGCCCACAAACTTACCACTTATGCAAAGAGATTACCAATAAATCACCAAATGCAAATGAGTATTCTAGAGATGGTTAAACATTTAGTTTTCTAACTATCTTGTCGAAAGGAAAAAAGTTACCATGCCTATAGATTAGAACTTTTCACTGCATAGCATACTATTCCTCTGTGCTTGCCTTTTGTTTCCCAAATCTGAGGTCCTCTTTTTTTCTCTATTTAATTGAATCCTGCTGTTGTCCTTTGTTCTCTAAGAGGACCATGACATCAGGGGAGGTGATGCCCTGCCATGCAAATGAATTGGATTTGAGTGAGTGAGTGCTGTACAAAGTCACCAGCTTCACTTTCACCTTGGGAGTCATTTGGGTCCAGTGACCAGATATAGATCAGGACAACTGGAGATGGCCCAGAATAGAGTGGGGAACCTTGGCCTTTTCAAGTTAAAGTCTTTAACAGGTCTCAGTTTGACTGAGGCAATACCTATTCATTGGCAAAGACTATTCTTTAAATAAATAAATCTACATATATACATATATGTATATGTGTATACACACATACATATCTGGGAAGGGAAGACCCTCAGGGTTTCTGACCAAAACAGAAACAATTGCTATTTACACTCATTCTGAGTCAATCAGGCCCCAAACAATGACCTAGCAGGAGTTGGCTTATGACCTATTATTGGCCAATCAATGAGAGTGATTTGGAAAGCCAGAGTGATTTAGGGTTAAGGCTTTAAGAGAAAAGAACCAAGAGAAGAAAAATGTTTCAGAGATTAAAATTTACATTCCTTTTGGGCAGAGCACCCTCAGGTAAGGGTGTAACAGGAAGGAAAGAAAGGAAGGAAGGAAGGAAGGAAGGAAGGAAGGAAGGAAGGAAGGAAGGAAGGAAGGAAGGAAGGCAATTCCAGTTTGGTCCTCAAGTGGGTAGCTCCTTTTCTACTCACAGAGGTTGTTGCTTGTCCTTCATTCTTGAAGAGGACCTTGAAATGACGGAGGTGATACCATGACATGCAAGTGAATTGGATTTGAGTGAGGGAGTGTGCAAAACTACCAGCCTCATTTTCACCTCCAGAATCATCTGGGTTGGGTGGCCAGATATAGATCAAGATGACCAGAGATGGCCTCAGTTGAATCCTACTCAACAGTTGAGGTCCAATTTAAGTCTGATCTTTCTTCTGAAAGTTTCCACCAATCTACTCTAGCCTATAGCAAATTCTCACTTCTTGGAAAGTATTGTAAATATTGTCTACAACAGTTATTTGTCAATTATACTGTCTTAGAACATGTTGTCACATATTATATTCTTGCATATAGTTTCACTCTTTTATTGTTATTTAACTTTTCACATAATTACATTTATTCTGTCATTGAGACTGTAAGTTCCTTGAAGGTAGAAACTATTTATTATACTTCTTTATATTTTCCACAATGCAGCATAATGACAACTGGTTTCCATAATATAATAGCCTAGTTATTCTTTTCCTCAAGGTGCCTAGATGAGTGCCTTGAATATAACAGATCTTTTACCTGTCAGCTGATTGAGTGACTGAATCATGCAATATACCATGTAGAGGCCACATTAATGCTAATATTCCACCAACAGAATATTGCTCACTCAGGAGAATTATATATTTGGGCTTTAGAGATGGTCAACTAATCAAGAACTTTAAAGCTTCAGAGAAGAAAATGTCTTTGAACATGAAGCACTCAATTTTTCTAGACTCTATAAAGTAAGAAAGTCATTTTATTTGTCCTATTGAAAAAAACTTTCAGAAAAAGTCCTACGTTAATTAAATGCTTTTCTCTGTGGTTTTTGCCAGAAGATATTCCAAGTATTCAGGCATAAAAGACAAGTTCTTAATTACACATTCATAAATTTGGAGGAAAGATATAAGCTTTCTGAGGGAGGGTAAACCTATGTATGGCAAAAGGGTCTCAGGTAAACTTATGACCCTGGGTCCTATTTTTAGAAGAAATTTTAAATCAATTTTCTGTTCAGGTTGTAGAAGGGAAAACACTGAAAATACAGCTTTACAAACAAGGTGACATTGCTTGGAATTGAAAATAAATTATTTTATGTGTAGCTAGACAGAACTTGTGAGTAATATAATTATTCTGATGTATGCCAATTGCTGTAAAGAGAATCTTTAGAAATAGAATCTAATAACACAGAAAAGGAAAGAAAACATCATTACCATAAAAAGTTTTTACCCTGCCACTGCCCTGACTTAATGTGTGGGTCAGTTTATACTCCTTGGGAACAAGAGAGGGACAGCAAAAGAGATATGCCTAATGTGAGAGACAGAATGGGTAATGATCTATAGAGATATATTTGTCCTTAGGCTATGAAATGAATGGAGCATATTACTTTTCCATCTTGCTATTTGACCAGGCTATTTATTTGCTTCCAATTATAAATGAAATTTACCAACTTCCCCTGTACTTGCACTATTTGGACCCAGTCCTTAATAGCTCCTTTGTGAATGGGGATATAAAATTTTTAGCTTCACACAGGAAAAACACTTAACATTATTAATTGCTTCCTAGAAGACCTGACTTTAGGTGAAGGCCTCTACAGAGGGCAATTAAAGTCATAGGAATGGCATAAAATGGCCAAATGAATTCCCAACAGTATTTCACAGTTTTGTGGTTGAGTTTGGCTATGCTGTTTTAGCAAAGTTATTGTGAAACATCACTGAGGTTTTGCCAGATTGGTACTAGTTCTTCATTTCTACCCATTAGCTTAGCTGTCTCTCATAGCAAAAATTGTGAATTTTTGATATATATAATGTTCAGAGAACATATTTATATTTTAATTGTGCAACATTCCAATCCACTGTTACATATCTAGCTCTTCAGTCAGTTGCATTAATATTTCTTCTTCTTTTTTTTTGGAGGGGGAATTGCAAGACAATTGGGATTAAGTAACTTGCCCAAGGTCACACAGCTATTAAGTGTGTCAAGTGTCTAAGGCCGGATTTTAACTCAGGTCCTCCCCACTCCAGGACTGGTGCCCTATTCACTGCACTACCTAGCTGCCCCATTAATATTTCTTTAGGTGATAAATTTATCAAGGGAAATGATGAAATATGTTTAACTTGATTGATACTGTGCCTATTTCTAAAATGTTTATAGCAGCTCTCTTTGTGGTGGCAAAGAACTGGAAATTTCAGGAATGCCCATCAATTGAGGAATAGCTAAATAAGTTGTGGTATATGAGTGTGATGGAAACTGTGCTCAATGATTTTATTTCATTTTTTTTATTTAGTAGTATTTTATTTTTCCAATTAAAACATTAATTTTGTAAGATTTTGAGTTCCAGATTTTAATCTCCCTCCTTCCACTTCCCTCTCCCCAAGACAGCATGCAATATGATATAAACTATACATGTACAATCATAGTAAACATATTTCCACATTAGTAATGTTGTGAAAGAAGAATCAGAACAAAAAGGGGAAACCACAAGAAAGGAAAAAAGTGAGAAAATAGTATGCTTCTATCTACATTCAGACTCCATAGTTCTTTTTCTGAATGTGAATAGTATTTTCCATCATGAATCTTTTGGAATTGTCTTAGATTGTTATATTGCTGAGAAGAGTTAAGTCTATTAAAGTTGATCATCACACAATGTTGCTGTTCCTGTATGCTATATCTTCCTAGTTTTGCTCACTTCACTCAGCATCAGTTCATGTAAGTCTTTCCAGGTTTTTCTGAAATCTGCCTGCTCATCATTTATTATAGCACAATAGTGTCCTATTACATTCATATACCACAACTTGTTCAGCCATTCCCCAATTGATGGGCATTCCCTCAATTTCCAATTCTTTGCTACCACAAAAAAAAGCTCAACAATTTTAGGAAAATATGGAAAGATTTGCGTGAAATATTGAAAAGCTAAATGAACCAAATATACAGTAAAAAGAAATATTGTTTTAAGAATGATTTTGAGTGAATTAATTTTTTGAATATTATAAATACCCTAAGTAACTATAAAGTCATATAAAGGACATATGAAGAAAGATGTTATCTGCAGCCAGAGAAAGAACTGATAATTAGAGGTATGTATAGAATAATATCACACACACACATGCACACACACACACACACACACACACACACACACATATATTTGTGTCTAATGGTAGCCAATTCTAGGTGGAGGGAGGAGAAAAAAAGAAACTTACATGATTTTGTTGTATATTTTAAAAGAATAGCAAGTCGTCTGTAGTCGATTTGCAGTTTCACTTACAATCATCTTTTTTTATGGTACTACATTATGGAAATGCTTGTTCTATTGCCTAAAATAAAAATAAAAAAATTTTTAAAAGAAAAAAAGGTGAAGATGACAATGAGGATTTTCAGGGCAGCTGAGGTCTTTTGACCTGTTGCTTGTAATGATTCCCCAAATCACTCTACAATTCTAAATTCTCTTTGCTCCTACCCAGAACAACTGAATGAATTGCAAAATATCTTTAAATTTTTTTCAATAAAAATGGTTTGACTACACAACCTACTCAATTTTAAAACATACTTTTTCAACGTTATTGTTAAGGAAGTTAAGACATCCAATCATGCTTTTAGTTATATTTCTCTGCATGTCTCATTCTATTTTGAAATAAAATGTAAATATAAGCTCTACTGTGATTTATATTGGATTCATAAATGTCATGTAGTGGGCCTTCCACTCAACTTGACTCCTCATAATTCTCAGTTCAAATATGAGCTGGTGAATTTGGCTAGAGCAACCATCCTGAAGTCAAGTATCAAATCTTCCAACTGAAACAGATTAACAAAATAAATAACAGGGAAATACTGTGTAATAGGATCATTTTTTGCTTTCCTATAAACCCATGAGAACAATCTCCCCAGATACATGTGTCCATGGGAAAAGGACCATGGTTCCTCCCCAGAGAAATGCATCTACCATGCTGAGGAGGAAAGGTTGTCTTGTGCTGCAGTGGAAACGCCTCTATTGGACACTCAGCATCTTTGCCTGTCAAGCTGTCATTTGCTAAAATTCTTTCTCTGTTATGTCCCAAAGCTTTGCTTCTTCCCCCTTTTATTTCCAAAGCCACTTCTTTTTCACTGTTACCACAGACTTCTTAAAGTCTGTCCCACTTATTACTGTTACCGTTTCAGGTAAATGTTACTTTACCTTTAGAGCTGGACTTCTGGACTACAGGCTTTTGTGTCTATTTTCTATATTTTTAAGCCTCTCTTTATAATTTAAATTTTCCTTTTTTTAAGAAAATGAATTTAACTATCAGGAAACAGGAACATTGCAATACACAAAGAACAGAATAAAACAAAAAATATTATGGGAAATTATGAACTATTAACACAATTTTTGTTTTTGCTTTTTTGGAGGGGCAGGTGGGGTTAAGTGACTTGCCCAAGGTCACACAGCTAGTAAGTGTTAAGTGTCTGAAGTCAGATTTGAACTCAGGTCCTCCTGACTCCAGGCTGGTGCTCTATTCACTGTGCCACCTAGCCACCACAATTAACAAAATGTTTGAAACTGCATATTGAATTTAACATCATAGTAACAGAACTGTCCTGTTTGTGTCCCCTTCTGAACTACCTTCTGCCCTCTTTTATGTATTTTTTATTTTTATGTATTTTTTGTTTCACTGATACTTTTCTTTTTTATCTTTCTTCACATGATGTGACTATTACTACTATTTTATATTATACATTTATATGTGTGTATGTATGTGTGTATAAATATATATAAATATACACATATACACATGTACATATATCTATATTTTCTTCCCACCACCCCAAGTAGGAGTCCTCTCTGATAACAAATACGTTTAGTCAAGCAAATCAATCCATATATTTAGGCCTGTCTTTTTATCTAACTCACAGCTTCACCCAACAAATGCTTAAAAGTTTACACAGGTTACTGGGAGACTACTCTTCCCCCACCATTTCAGCAGAGGGTCCCCAGTCTTTACTTCCAT
Organism: Gymnobelideus leadbeateri; assembly: GCA_011680675.1. NCBI lineage: Eukaryota > Metazoa > Chordata > Mammalia > Diprotodontia > Petauridae > Gymnobelideus > Gymnobelideus leadbeateri. The sequence goes on along the minus strand of WOXC01007269.1, from coordinate 267,953 downwards.
CTGGGTTAAGTTAAATGACTTCCTTTTACTTCTTCCCAACCTCAGGAGACGGGAAGTGTACCTCAACATAGTCTGTACTTCATGTTATATGTGAGGCAGGAAATAAACAATCACAAACCATTTTGTTTGTCCTTTTGATTCCCATCAAGCTCCCCTAGAAATAATCCCACTATCATGTAAATCTTTTGAAGTTTGACTAAGCTTCAATAAAGCTTAGGAACAAAGTAGAGGAGATTTGGAAGCTTGTTCCCATTATGATAATAACAACGCTGACTTATACAAAACTGAGGAAACATATATGTAATGAATTCAGTGTTCTTTTCTTAAAGCATAATATCACAAAAAGAGAATATCAAATATAATGACCATTAAAAATTGAATAATTAAAATTTTAAGGAAAAAACATGGTTGTAACTTCCAAATAAGGAGCTCCTCTTAACATAGCGAAACTAATAACTATTTAAATAACATTTTTTTCTAACCTGAGGTTAATCTTTTTTAAATAAGAAAAAAAGAAGCTTTCTCATGAGACTCACAAAGGAAAATTGTAGGTGTGAAAAAAACAAGAAATTTCCAATTCTCAGGTTACTTTTCAATTTTCTTACTGTTAAAAAAAGGTGTCATTGAATTAGCACTTCTAACCTCCTCTTCTTCTTCCTCTATGAAGAAGAATTTCAAAAACAGAGAGGTTAGATGAGTTCAGTAATAAGGAAATACAAATCAAACTCCATTACAATGAACTACAAAAAACTCACCTAATTTGTGTTGTGTAACTTTCCTGCCAGGAGGGAAGGGAGAAAGTTGAGGTGGGAGGAAATCAATCTGCTCTTCTCAGGGAGAGGGGATACCAGGCTAGGGTTCTGCCTACCTGTTCCCCTATATAGTTAGTCTAGGCGATAAGACTAAGTTCTGTCTAACTTTTGACCAGTGTGTCACTTTGGGAGGGAAGAGAGACCCCAAGTTGTATATCCAAGGCTTGACCCATTTCCCACAAAATACCAGTTCCACAATGTGAATAGCAAAAACCCCCCATTTATCTAAATCATAGCAAAACAGAAAACATAAGACATACATAGGAGAACATATACCAGACAATACAGAGTGAAGGAGCTCTCCCACTGGGAGCAAGACAATTTGGCTCAACCCAGGGGGATAGTCCTAGACCTCACCCAAGGGGAAGTTCCCCAAAAACTCTAGTGTACCCAGCTAGGGACAGGGACATGATGAAGACTGCCAGTTTTTCTCACTCTTCCCAGAGTCTTGTCCTTTTTCATGTCGTTGAACAAGTTAGGAACAGAAACAGCTGCACACTCTATTAATAACTTTTAGATTGAATATTAATCTATAAACTTCCATTAGTATTCATCCATGTGTGCGAACACATGAGCACATGCACACACACACACACACACACACACACACACACCTCAAAGGAATAAGACTCTATCTCTCTGCTGCTGACATTTTCTCTGGTGGTCCTCCATGCCTGGAAAGCTCTTGCTTCTCCACTCCAACTACCAATTCCTCTAGTTTCTTTTAAGTCCCAACTAAATTTCAGTCTTTTATTAGAAGCCTTTCCCAATTTCTCTTAATTCTAATGCCTTCCCTCTGTTAATTATTTCCTGTTATTCTGTATATAGCTTGCCTTGTACTTATTTATTTGCATACTATTTCACCCATTAGACTGTAGACTCCTTGAGGGAAAGGACTGTCTTTTGCTTCTTTTTTTTGTAATCCCAGTGCTTAGCACAATGCTTGGCACATAATAGTTGTTTAATAAATATTGATTGATTAATTGATTGATCTTCATGCCCTCACTCTCTCACTCAGCTAGCCAATTACCTACTGAGTCTCATTTATTATATCTTTATTTTATATAAATATGTATATATACCTTTATTATATTTATTATATTTCTTGCATCCAATTCCTTCTCTCCACTTAAGCCAAACCACCCCACTTCAGACCCCCAATTACCTCTTGACTATACTATTGTAGTAACCTAATAACTGGTTTCTTTATTAAATCTATCCACCACTGAGTTGCCAAACTGATTTTCATAAAGCACAGGCCTGACCATGTTATTTTCCTACACTCCAGTCAAGCCCTATTACCTGTAAGGCCAAATACAAACACCTCGTTTGGCATTTCAAGACCTTTATAACCTGACTCCAAATTACTTTTCTGTAATCACAATGCATCACTCTTTTTCACAAACTCTACAATCCAGCCAAACTGGCCTTCCAATTGCTCACATACAACATTCCATCTCTTGCCTCCACACACTTTGCATAATATCCCTCTAGCAAGCAAGGCAGACTGAGCTGTCAGTCATTTCTTGAGCCAAAGGACCTGTCTGATCATGTCCAGTAACTCTCTCCATTCCCTTCATTTGGGCAGACCATCTCTAGCAGCTTCCTCCTCCTCTCTACATGGGGGCATGACTTTCTTTTGAAATCTAGTGTGGCAAGACTCTCTTGAGTCTTGAAGTAAGCTCCAAGAGATACATTGTCCCGAAAGTGCCCTTAACACCATTAAAGAAAGTCTTATCTCTAACTAGGCACTAGGCACTAGGGAGTTTGCTAACTCAGGTCCATTAAAAGGTCGGCAATCTGTAGATGAGTCCCATAAATCAATCAAGCATTCCTTTATGAGGGGGGAGAGGAGTTAGTAGCCCCATATGGAAGTTAGCCTTTTCTTCTTAATACAACCAAGTGTATCATCCTCAGCCCCATGATGCTGTCTATCCTGTAACTAATTGCATTGTCTTCCTCATCTACTCTGTACTCCCCAAAACTATATTAAGGTGAGCCCAACCTCAGTCATTGAGAAAGACCATTGACCCAATTTATTGCTTACTGACAGTCTAACTAACAAAACAGTCATGCTTAGACCAATGCCTTTCAGTTCAAACATAATAGTCCCCTAGTTCAGGCCCCATCACTCCTTGTCTGGACTATTTTAATATCTTCATAATTGATCTCCCTGCCTCAAATCTTTTCCCTCTCCAATCTATCACTTACACAACTGTCAAAATGATCTTCATAAAGTACAAGAGAAGGGCTGTAAGTACTCTCAACCCTAGTTAATAACTTACCTGGGATGTAAGGTAGGGAAGACAAGTACCTCTGGTGTGAGGTCTGCTTTCCACCTTTGGCATCCACCTGGTTCACCCAACTCTCACCTCTGGCTCCAAAAAGCTGTAGCATGTGCAGCAGAGACATCCCAATAAACCATTTCTGCAGATAGGCTAAACCAGGTATAGGGCAACTGAGGAGTTGTTGGTGACTTGGTGGGTTGAGAAGGGTGCTGTCTCCCAAAAGCATATGAAGATTTCCCCTGGTGGAATGGGCAGATAAGAACAATTTGTTCCAATGGTCATGAAGGCAGCTGAAGCAGGCTCTGGGAGCACTTAGAGCTTGGCTAGACATTAAAGATACCAAAGTCATCCACTGCATTCTGAGCCATTGATTTGATTTTTGTCTTGCCACTGTCTGAAATTAGGTTATAGGGCAAGAGGAGGTTATCTCCCAGGAGTTCAAGGATGCCTCTACTGTCCAACTTTATAAAGGCAAAGGAAATAAATGGTCCAATTGGGGAGGGAGGAAAGAAGTGGGGGGGGGGGGTCTCTCTCTTAGTCATTTCTGGCAAGATTCTTGCCAGGGTCCTTAATAAACTGATCCTTCCCCTGGAAGATGATCATCTACCTGAGAGCCAATATGACTTCACATAAGGCCAAGGAACAGGTGATAGGGTGTTTGCTGCTCAACAACTCCAGGAAAAATGCCAGGAGCAGAACAGAAGTGTGTTGATCTGACCAAAGCCTTTGATCCTGTAAGTCATGAGGACTTGTGGAAAATTATGTCAAAATTTGATTGACTGTAGAAGTTCATCAGTGTTGTACTTCAATTTCATGACATCTTGTTGGTATGGGTCTGAGTTAATGGATTTTGCACATTTCTAGTCAACAATGGAGTAAAGCAGGGCTGCTTTTGAGCATGACACTTAAAGCAATGTTGTCAGAGATCTTCAACAAGAATGAAAACAACCTCAAGGTCAGCTACCACATTGATGATAAATTATTTAACTTGAAAAGGCTACAAGTCAAGACTAAAGTAGAAGGAGAATTGGTGCCTGATTTTTTGGTTCACAGATGATTGTACGCCCAATGCTGCCCCTGAAGTTGAAATACAAAAAAGTATAGATCTATTCCCTGCTACTTGTACTAATTTTGGCCCAACAATTAACAACAAGAAAACTCAAGTTCTCTACCAACCAGCACCATATCATCCATGTGTGGAACCTCAGTTACAGCAAATGAAGAAATTTTGAATACTGTGGATAAGGTCACTTACCTTGGCAGTATACTTTTCAGGGATGTGCACATAGATGATGAGGTTGACACAGGCATTGCCAGAACTAGCTCAGTGTTTGGGAGGTTCTGAAAGAAAGTATGGGAGAGAAGAGGTATTAGATTGCTTACTAAACTGAAGGTCTACAGAGTCATTGTACTGATGTCATTGTTGCATGTCTGTGAAACCTAGACAATCTACCAGAACCATGCCAGGGAACCAAATCCTTTCCATTTGAATTTTCTTAGGAAGATTCTGAAGATCATCTAGTAAGATAAAGCACATGCACTGGGTCCCTTTCTTGAACTAAATTGCAAGCATTCAAACTCTACTATAGAGGGGGCAACTAAAATGGGCTGGCCATGTTTTTCAAATGCCAAACATACTTTTGCCTAAAATACTATTTTATGAAGAACTCACACAGGGCAAGAAATCACATGGAGGTCAGAAGAAGTGATACAAGGACACTTTCAAGATCTCTCTGAAGAACTTTGGAATCAATTGTATGACATGGGAGACACCGGCACAGGATTGTACAGGATAACATGTCCACATCAAAAATAGATGCTATGCTCTATGAGTGAAGCAGAATTGTAGTGGGTCAAAAGAAACATGAGATGCACAAATTTAGACACATGTACACTCCAAATGTTTATGTGGGATAGTTCTGTCCAACATGTGATAGAGTCTTTTGAGCTCACATTGGTCTGATCAGCCACAATTGTATACATTGTATACACATTGACTTCAACATAGTGATAATATTTTGGTCTTCTTCAAGAATGAAGGACCAAGCAAAAACTTAACAATGCCTGGTCTATTCAAATAAGATCTCAGTTCTTTTATGTCACTCACAGAAATAACACAAGGCATTTTTTCCAAATTAAATTTTACTTACTCTCTCTTTTAATATATTTGCTCTTCACTTTGGAATGTCACTGATACTACTTTTTACTTCTCAGAATCTAGATAGAATTTTCCCTGCAGATTCAATATTCCCCTCCTTTCTTTAAAATGCCCAGATAATACTCTGTAATTTCCAAATCAAAAGAGTTATAGTTTTTCAATTATTTTAATAATATTTTATTTTCCCCAAATTACATGTAAAGACAATTTTTAACATTCATTTAAGAAAATTTTAAATTCCTCTCCCCCTTTCTTCCTCTCTGAGATGGTAAGCAGTATGATATAGGTTATACATGTGCGGTCATGCAAAATTTTTTTCCATATTGTCATGTCAAGAAGACACTGATACTTCCCTCTTCCCTTCCCCAAAACAGGAAAAAATTAAAGATAAGTGGAAAATAGTATACTTCGATCCTTATTCAGATGCCATCAGTTCTTTCTCTGGATGTGGATAGCATTTTAAATCATGAGTCCTTTTAAATGTCTTGAATCATTGTATTGCTAAGAAGAGCTAAGTCATTCACAGCTAATCATCATGCAATTTTACTATTACTATGTACAATGATCTCCTGGTTCTGCTCATTTTACTTTGTGTCAGTTTGTGTAAGTCTTTCTAGGTTTTTCTGAGAGCATCTCGTTCATTATTTCTTATGACACAATAATAGTCCCTTACAATCATATACCACAACTTGTTCAGTCATTCCCCAATTGATGGACATCCCCTCAATTTCTATTTCTTTGCCACCACAAAAAAAGCTGCTATAAATATTTTATACAAATATATCCTTTCCCCTCTTTTGTTATCTATTAGAGATAGAGAATTAGTAGTGTTATTGCTGGATTAAAGGGTATGCAGTTTGAGAGTTCTTTGGCCATCATTTTAGATTGCTCTCCAGAGGGATTGGAACATTTTAAAAATTTTTAACATTTATTATAAAATGGTTTTATTAAAGTAGCATAGCTTTTTATAATAATTTCTGACATTCTAAATTGATTGAATTCAAGGTCAACAGAAGAAATCTTGATCAAAGTATAAAAGTATTCAAATCACAATTTAGAAATTCACATTAGAGAAACTACATTTTAGTCTCTGATTAGTTTATGAAGCCACACATTCCCTGAAGACTCCTTCTCATCTACGTCTCTTTTCTGCTTTTAACTTGGCCATAGTCAGGAAGCAGAGAGAGACTACTGCTCAGAAGGCTTAGAAAACTTAAAATTTCACACACACACACACACACACACACACACACACACACACACACACACACACACACACAGAGAAGCATGTTGCTATTCCAACTTTGGCCACTAGATGCCTCCAGAGACGTGCTATGCAACACTCCCCAACATGATCAGGTCTTGGGAAGAATATAGAATGATTTACATGAATAAACAGAAACAACATTAAACATTAGTAAGAGAGCTCCAAAGAGAACCAATATGCACACATAAAAACCCCTTTTCAGGCCAATATTATCCCTGTCTCTGACTGGGAAAACAAGGTTTCCTGAAGACTTTGAAGAGTACCAATATGGTACACACTATGATTGCTCCCCACCCTCAATTTAGGGTTTTCTTTGAGGAAAAAAATTCCTTTAAGGGATTGTCCCCATGAGATTTCCCCCTTTGTATTGCCAATTTTTCCCAAATTGTCACACTGAACACAAAACAATACTTCAAGACAAATATAGATGGACAAAATTGTAAATTTTCTCTAATGGGGTGCTTCTTGCTCAGAGAAGATTTGGGTTCGATGGGAGAGTCAGGGTTCAATTTCAGTTCTCTAGGAGCCCTCCCTTCAGGTGGAAAGTTAAACCAGGGGCACCCAAAAGAAAAGAAAGGGGTTCCTCTAAGAGATTTGGGGTTTCCTCTAAGAGATAACTTTTCATTAAATTATAACTTTAACTTAATGATTGCAATAATTATAACTATAATTTTAAACAAAAGGGAAAGCTAAATTCCTGAGCTCAACTCAAGAACATAGGAAAGTGAGAATAGAATATCTAAATAAGCCCGTTTAAAAAAAATTAACAAGCCATAAACGAGTTTCCTAAGGGGGGAGTAAACCATCAGGATCAAAAGGATTTACAAGTGAATTCTACCAAACATTTAAAGATCAACTAATTGTAATATTAAATAAATTATTTTTAATAACAGGCAAAGGAGTCCTACCAAACTCCTTTTATGAAACAAACATGATCCTAATATGAAACTAGGAAGAGCAAAAACAGAAAAAGAAAATTATAGAACAAGTTCACTAATGAATATGCATGTAAAATACTAACTAGTTATAGTTAAAATGCTATAACAATGCATCACAAAGATTATACATTGTGATCAAGTGAAATTTATACCAGGAATGCAGGGAAGGTTTAACATAAGAAAAAACATTAAGATAATTGATTATATCAATAATAAAAGTTTAAAAACCATCTAATTATATAGATACATAAAAAGCTTTTGACAAAACATGACATTCATTCTTATTTTTAAAATTTTTTGAATGCATGAGTATAAATGGAGTTTTCTTTAAAATGATAAGAAGCATCTACTGAAAACCATAAGCAACCATCAGTGAAATAAAGATGCACAGCTTTGCAAACGCCGCCACCGGGAGTCCTCGTCTTGGTTCCGTTCACCGGACGCCGATCCCCGCCCCCTCTTCCTATTCCGTCTCGCCCAGCCCAGGCACCTGTGGCCATGGCCAACCCCAACGTGTACTTCGACATCGCCGTCGATAACTAGCCCCTAGGCCAGATTACTTTCGAGCTCTTTGCAGACAAGATTCCAAAGACGGCAGAAAACTTCTGTGCTCTGAGCATTGGAGAGAAGGGATTTGGTTACAAGGGATCCCGCTTCCACAGAATCATTCCTGGGTTCATGTGCCAGGGTGGTGATTTCACATGCCATAATGGCACTGGTGGCAAGTCCATCTATGGCGAGAAATTTGCTGATGAGAACTTCATCCTGAAGCATACTGGTCCTGGCATCTTGTCCATGGCAAATGCTGGACCCAACACAAATGGCTCCCAGTTTTTCATCTGTACTGCTAAGACTGATTGGTTGGATGGCAAGCATGTTGTCTTTGGCCAAGTGAAAGAAGGCATGAACATTGTGGAAGCCATGGAGCTCGGGATGGCAAGACCAGCAAGAAGATCACTATCGCTGACTGTGAACAGCTCTCATAATTTTTTTGGTTTGTTTTTTGTCTTAACCATCAAACCATTCTTCTGTAGCTAGAGAGAGCACCCCCAAACCCCATCTGCTCTTAAACCCTTGTATATCCTTGTGCTCTCACTTGCTGCAATTCTCTTTGGATTTCACTCCCTTTTTCCTTCCACAAGTCTGGCTAGACAACAGAGTTAAGTTTATGATTATGAAATAAAATATAAAATACAAAAAAAAAAACAAAGAAAGAAAGATGCACATTATCACCAATATTATTCAATATTGTATTAGAAATAGGGCAGCTAGGTGGTGCAGTAAATATAGCACAGGACCTGAGTTCAAATCCGGCCTCAGACACTTAACACAAAAACTAGCCTTGTGACCTTAGGCAAGTTACTTAACCCCAATTGCCCTCCAAAAAAAAAAAATATATATATATATATATGTATATGTATATATACGTATATATATATAATTAGAAATGCTAGCAATAACAATAAGAGAAGAAAAAGAAATAGAAGGTATCAGAATGGGTAATGAGGTAATAAAACTGTCTTTTTTTGCAGATAGTATGATAGTATACTTGGAAAATCCTGGTTATTCAACAAAAAAGTTAGTTAAAACAATACTTTTAGCAAAATAGCATAATATAGAATAGACCCACATAAATCATTAGCATTTCTATATATCACCAAGAAAACTCTGCAAGAAGAGATAGTAAGAAATACCCCATTTAAAATAACCATAGGCAGTATAAAATACAGCAACTGTTCCTGCCAAGATAAACCCAAGAACTACACAAACATAATTACAAAACACTTTTCATACAAATAAAATCAGAATTAAGTAATTGGAGAAATATTGTTAGTGGATGGGCAGAGCCTATATAATAAAAATGACAATTGTTCCTAAGTTAATCGACTTAGTCAATGCCATTCCAATTAAATTACCAGGGGTGGTTAGGTAGCACAGTGAATAGAGCACCAGCCCTAGAGTCAGGAGGACCTGGGTTCGGATCCAGCCTCAGACACTTAACACAAAACCTAGCCGTGTGACCTTGGGCAAGTCACTTAACCCCAACTGTCCTCTAAAAAAGCAAAAACAAACAATTAAATTACCAAAAAATTATCTTATTGAGCTAGAAAAAAACAACAAAATTAATTTGGAAGAACAAAATAGAATATCTGCATTTGTACTCACTGCCTTCAAGGTTGATAGTCAGTTGAGGCACCTGGGACCCAAGGTAGCTAGTCTCTTTCTCCTTTACAAGAAGTCACACTGGTTATCTTGAGTTGTATGCTGATTTCTCCCTTGGTGGTCCCATCATACCTCCATCCTCTCCTACCTCATGTGAAGAGCCACCCCTCACCAGAGGCACAGTGTGGTTCTCACAATCTCATCATGGAAAAATAGGTACAGAAGGAGAAAGCTTGTTTCTCAATCTCAATCTTCTTTTTTGTTTCTCTTCCCAAAGTTTATGCACTGGTTGCATTATTTCTTTCCTATTAGCATATTTGTTCCACTGGTATACAAAGTTCTAACCTGTTTTCAGAATTCAGCTAAATCCAACAAGCCTTTACCAAGCATCTGTTAGGTATGGGGCACTGTGTTAGGCACTGGAGACACAAAGTCAGCCCCTGCCCTCAAAAACTTAAAATTCCATTGGAGAAAAACAGCATGTAAAAAAAAATAAAATATATAACACATACAAAATAATTTCCAGGAGGGAAGTCCAAGTCCAATATGAAGACAATTGTTAACAGAAGAATGAGATTCTAGAAGACACAATGGAAGGGTGGTATAGGAACATGGGAAGGATTGAATTGACATGTATGGGTATAAGGGATTAGGGAACAGTGGTCAGGTAAGGGAGCTTTGGCTTTCTTATGCAGCCTATGACTCAGAATAATAGAGATTCTTGGAGCAGTAGATTGTCACATTCATCATAGTAGCAACAGTATTGTTGATTTGCTTATCAATCATGAGCAAGAGGTGGAAAGGGGGAGGAACAACTGGACAAATGATCATGATGATTCAGTGAATTTTTGGCCCCTGGTGAGTTATAAGAAGGTTATCTCTTCCCTCCCACCATCTTCTATTTTCAACCAGGTAAGCTCTATCCCAGAGCTTACTTTAATATTGAAAATTGAAATGGTTTTGAGCTCCAATAGCCTCTGCACCAGAAGAGAGAGTCCTTTTTGTTGGGACAGAGGGAAGGAAAGAGTGGGTGGCAGGGTAACCACCCAAAATGACCTATATCTTGGTGAGTTATTGATACAGTGAGTGGAACTATTAACAATCTTTAATGAAAAAGATCAAGTCAATAAATGGGCAAGCAAATACAATCCAACAAACATTTATCTGTATTACAGATGCCTTTAGATGCTCAGATGAATTTTCAGACTGATACAAACAATTCAGAGCCTTCCTTGAGAGCTAGATTAGTAACCATGTTCTTAGTTATCTATGAGCAAAGCTAGCCAAAAGAACTGGATATATTTTAAGGTCACTGGGTAATGCAGTGAATAAAGTATTAGACTTGGAATCAGGAAAATCTGAGTTCTAATCCTGTGTCAAATGCTTAGTAACTGTGTGACGCTGAGAAAGCCACTTAACAGCTCTCAGTTTCAGTTTTGTCATCTGTAAAATGGGGACAATAAGTTACTTTACAATATTGTTTGAGGATCAAGTAAGATATTCTATTTAAAGTACATTGCACTATATGAATGTTATTAATTTTCCTTCATCTTCAAGTATGATGTGCAACAAAGTGTCCTTATCCAAATGTATGTTTTTGAATTATCCTTATAGAAATAACCTATATAGTTGTCTATACATATCTAAATAAATAGAGTATGGAATTATTGAGAGGCATCGTGGGTTAGTGGATAATGGGCTTGTCTTTGAGTAAAAAAGAATCTTTGGCAACTAAGTGGTACAGTGGATAGAGTGCTTGGCCTGGAGTGAGGAAGACCAGCCTCAGAGAGTCACTAGTTATGTGACCCTGGACAAGTCACTTAACCCTAATTACCCTCAGTTTCTTCGACTGTGAAATAGAGAAACTGACAACACCTACCTCACAGGGTAGTTGTGAAAATCAAATGAGACAATATTTGTAAAGTGCTTAGTACAGTGCCTGGCACATAATAGGTACAATGTAAATACTTATTTCTTCCCTCCTGTCTCTTCATTATTTTAAGCCTCCATAGGATCTACAGATTTCCCTCTTGCCGAACAGGCTGGAGTATCCTTCCATCCTCATCAACCTCCACTGGGTTCACAAAGGGACCATAAGTATCAACATCCTCCAGAGAGACAAATCACAAAAGCTCAATGTTTGTCCTTTCTCTGATACTTATTAGGTTTTTATTAGTCACATGCAAGCCACTGAATCTCTTAATGCCCCCTGGAAAGTTTCTACAGATTGCAGATAAGTTGACTCCGCAGGGTGTTTCCCTATAGAAGCTGTCTTACACTAATGAAATCAGAATTGGGCCCAAAAGGTAGATAACACTAGATTGCTACCACTGGTAGGCACTCTATAAATTCGTGCTATCACTGGATGTAAAGACCTCAAAATTTGGTTCAAGCCCTATATTTCATTTACTCTGTATTTACCTTATATGTTCTGATTACATAGAACCCATATAAACTTTGAGGATCTTTATTTCAATTCCCATTCTCAGTGGCAAGTCAGGTTCCCAGAACAATACATATTCCTTTATGAGTTCTAAGGGTGCACGGAAGAGTTGATTGTGTCTTTCTAATGCCATTGGCTCTGGACCTCATTGTGGTGTGTTGTCTCTAGTGTCAATTGATAGTTATTATTAGCATCTCCCTCATATCATTGATTAATCCAGTGAGTAGCATCCCAGTAGCATTTATCCAATTAATATTTAGCTCTTACAAAGGGATATTTATATTTAATGAGAAGATATAGCAAAAATTGAAATGAATTGCAGTGTAAGAAACTAATCTTAGGTCTTCCTCACTCCATGCCCAGTCCTCTATCCACCAAATCATATTGGCTTTTTAAGGGCTGATTTTAGAATGGATGAAATCAGGAAAGCTTGGTCTGTTGTTGTCTTTTTTTTTAATGGCTCCTATATAAATGGATATCAAAAGGGAGGATAGCTCATTGGACAACAAGAACCATTTATTCCTATCAGGGCCTTTGTTATAATCTGCCTGAATCCCTCCTTGTAGATGTCTTTTTTTTTTAACCTCATCAGTTTCCACTATTATCCCTATTGACTCTCCCAGAGAGCCATCCCATATGTAGTTCTTGATCAGTAGTTTTCAGTTGTGTCCGGCTCTTTGTGACCCCACCTCCACCAACAATATACTAATATGCTTATTTTCCCACAACCCCTCCAACGCTGATTATTCCCATCTTTTGTCTTCTTCGTCAATTAGTAGGGTGTAAAGTGATATTTCATGGTGCTTTTGATTTGCATTTCTCTTATTACTAATGATTTGGAGCATTATTTCATGTGGTTGCTAATGGTTTAAAATTCTTGTTTTGAGAACTGTTTGTTTATATCCTTTGATCACCTAGCTATTGGAGACTGGCTTTTTGGTATATGCGTGTATCTATATTTTGTAGTATGTATAATATTTTAAAATATATTTTTCTATTATGGCATATAGAAACATTTTATATATACAATGATATTTTGTTGCAAATACAATTATGAATTAAGAGACAAACTACAAAACTGATGGACCAAATCTTCCTAGACTTTTTGCATAATGCAAAGATAGAGCTACAGGAAGTGGTGAATCAAAGCTGTCATTGGACAGATTTTTTTTTGGAATTATGTGACAATGCATCTAAGGCCACTATGGAGTAGGACTGAGGCTAAGGAATGCACATTAACACAATGTTGATCCATCTCAATCTCCTTTAATGCATCTGTGTGTAAGCTTAGTCATGTGTGCTGCCCTTAGGTTAATAACTGGGAAACAAGTATGTCCATCTCCAAAGGGACCTCTCAAGTAGGGTTTCTGTGTATAGTTTGTAACTACATAGATTCTATTAACCTGGTACTTATTTCTGGGTCACTAACCACTTGAAGTTTCATCACAGCACAAAAACTCTTTGATTGGCAACTTGAATGAGTTTCTGACATCAAAACAATTTGTTAGTTCAATCAATTCCAGGGGGGAAAAGTCAATCAGATAAGGTGTTTTTTTGATGTTGGAAGGAAAAAAAGCCACTGGCTAACTGAATTTCTCACTTATTAATTTGTTATTGCAGCATCTTGAGAGGCAGAGTGATATATTGAATAGAGAGCTGACCTCAGGTAGATCTGGTTTGAAGTTCTGCCGCTGATACAAACTACTGGCTATGTTTGCCCTGGGGAAGTCACTCAAACTCTCTGTGCTCTAGGGCCACTGTCTATGAATATAAATGACAGAGAAGGTGCTGACCTACATTGATAGAACTTTCCTCACAGGGAACACCTGCACCAATGGAATCACAGGTCTAGTCCCCAAAATAATCAACTTGCAAACTCAATCTTTCTTTAAAACACAAATGTGCTACAGTAACCTGGTGAAATTCATGGTAAAACCATCAATCCGATGATCTTTATCATAAGGCTGAAAACTTGTAAAATATTAATACTAATCAGTGTTTATCAACATTCTGATGTGTTCACAACTGTTCTAGCCACCAAATGCCTGTAAGTTAAATTGATTTTAGCCTTTAGATACCCATTAAATGTGATGCCTCCCATGTAAGTAATGGAGTGCAGTTGTTTAGGGGTTTTATGATATGATATCTATTTGATTTCTAAATGACCTTGATTAAATAAGATTCAATGTGTTAAAATTTAATAACCATCTCCTCTCACTGATGACAGAAATGCGGATGTGAATTCCCTGTTCCAGATCTTGAAAGACCACGAAGGTCTATAAACATAAATAATTTAAACTTTCTCTGACCATAACAGATTTATTCAGAACCACTAGCCTGAGTTTAGCTGTTACCCATTGACACCTTCACTGTATTAATATCAGTTCCTCATACAATGTCCAGGTTAGGCTTCAAGAAATTATGAGACAGTCTTGTCACAGCTAAGACTTTTTCTAAATGTGCAGTTTCACAGCAATGATATCTGTGAAGTAGAACTGAGACTGATAAGGTGATGAATCTCAGGAGATTATCTTTAAAATAATTTTCAAGACATAGGTTTACAGTCTAGCCTCAGAGAAACTTACCTTCAGTCTATTTTTCCTTTGTTTTTAGGGGTTGAAACAAGGCATTCTGGGAAAGTGGCAATTAGGTGACATTGTATTCAGTGCTAGACTTGAGTCAGCAAGACCTCAGCTCAAATGTTGCCTCAGACACTTATTAGCTTTGTGACTTTGGGCAAGTCACTTTGCCTTCTTCAGCCTGTTACCTCAAATATAAAATGGGGATAATAATATCGCCTACCTCCTAGAATCGCTAAAAGGTTCAAATGATATAATATTTGTGAAGCACTTTGCAAGCCTTAAAGCACTGTATAAATGCTTGCCCCTAGGGGCAGCTAGGTGGCTCAGTGAATAGAGCATTGGTCCTGGAGTCAGGAGGACCTGAGTTCAAATCTGACCTCAGACACTTGACATACTTACTAGCTGTGTGACCTTGGCCAAGTCATTTAACTCCAATTGCCTTGCCTTCCCCCCTCAAAACAAAAACAACAACAACAACAAAATAAATAAATGCTTTCACTGCAGCAGAGGCTTGCTGCTGAGCCTGAACCTGGAGGTGATGAGTCTACAGCTGCTCATCAGACAGCAAGTCCGGAGAGTCTAGCAAGTGGATGCATTTATCAGAGACCCATGTGAGGAAAAAGCCCAGTGGAGCAACGCATCCACATAGGTATCACCCCCAGACATGAACTATGTGAGGGCTCTCCCAAGAGAGAGGCCATTGAAGACCTAGAGCTCCAGAATTATGAGCCAGTTACTGTGGCCACATGTGTCCCCAACAAGTGCTTTCAATGTGTGCCCACTCTTTCTATGTGTATTTGTTGGAATGTGTGTCAGGATGTGTTTGAAGGGCGGGGGTGGTTTTTAACTACTACTTTTATTTTATTTCAATAAAGGAGAGTTCAGATGAAAAGCAGCAGCCCACACAGAGATGGTTTTAACAAACTTTATTACTGTTCACAAGGGAAAAAGAATAGCATCTAGGAGGGGCAGGCTCTGTGTGTGGCCTCCATGCCTGTGGGTAGCCTGGGGTGGGGTCTCCATGCTTCAATCAAAGGTCCAGAATCCCTCAGGGTTCAAACATATATTGTTTGAGACAAAGAGCCAGAATGATACCAATGTAGGACCAATAAAGTAAGGGTATTTTCTAAGTTGCCTAATAAGGGAGGAATAAGAAGCAGGGAAGTAGAAAATTTAACCCTAAAGGTACCATCCCAGCAAGATGCTGAAGAGGGAGTTTGGGGCGGGTCTAGGGCTATACCAGTCAAACCGGTTTTCATCAGCTCACAATCCAGACCTCTGATCTCATTCTTCCAATATCCACATCAAAAGGGCTTCCCTTCAAGGCAGGTATATTGCAATGCTGAAAGAAATAGGAATATGACCCTGGATGTTTTGTCACACACTGCAGTTTGTGACTAGGATTATGGCTATATCTACATAGCATCAAACACCCTAGCATACCCAGGATGGCTGCCAACACAGGTTCTTAGATCTGCTTTTCTAAAGGAAAGCAACTCAAAATGGGTTAACAATCTTGCTTTAATCAAACATATGTCATTTACCTAGTTCGGGGGAAAAAAAGATCAGCACCCCGAACTTCAGAGAATACAAACAAGTTACAAGCAGACAAAAAATACAGACAGAAACAGATCAGCAGACTGGCTTCCAGCTGTCTGACCATTACATCCATACCTGGTCAGTTACCAGAGGGAAGCACCGGCATCTGGGTTTTCAAAGCCGGGGGACTCAATGGCTGCCCAGAGTCTCGTCTGGTCAAATCATACAACTGTTCTCAAAGTGAGCCCCAAAACAAAACCTCACATCAGGGTATATATAGTCTTCTGCTGGATCAGAGAACATCACAGCCCTCGACCCATTTCCCAATCAGGAAGCAACAAGGTGTGGGCATTCCTGAAAAACAAACCTCCTGCCACAGGCTCCAGGTGACTATTAGGGGGCAGAGTATGTTTTCAAATCAAAGAAGATTCTCAGAGTCACTTAAACCTATCAAAGGGTCTAGGAGCAGGGAAGATCTTAAATTCCCATTCCTATAACAATCTGTCATGTAGAAGGTCAAGGTTTGGAATTATCCAGGGATCCTTGGGATTCAGGCACCCCAGGTACCTGAATAACTAAGTCCCCCATATCAGTATCTGGCTGTGTCCCAGAGAAACAGGTGCCTTACTCCATACTAATTTCATAGTAGCTGCAGGTGGTTTGCTAGTGGCCAGACTGGCTGCCTAGTAGATAGTCAAGGATGTTATCTATTATCATTTAGACCAGGGAACTCCCAATTATGGGCCTGTACTTCTAATGCTTCTGCAGACTCATTGACTACCTAGGCTAGTTTTAAGGAGAGGTTCCTGATCATTTTTTTTTTCAGTTTCTGCCACCCCTAGTGATTGGAGAATGATCCTTATATACTGATGGAACAACTGATCCTTCTCCTTTCCCCAGGCAACCCTCTCATAAACGTTGGGGAATCCTCAACCAATAGAGAAGAGCCAGGCCACCACCTTCACAGTACATTATTTATGAGGGAGAAAGGTAGGGGAGGCAATGGCATCATGGAAATTAAGTCCCTTGGGGTGTTTGCTAGGTTCAAGAGGGGCGTATCAACTGTTTCAAGGAAATATCCTTCTGATTCTCATGACCTAAGTTTGTATAAATATAGAGTTTGTAGTACTGGTCACAAAGACAATATTTAAGTCCTGACCTTAAATTTCTGTACATCTGAAAGGGAAGCATCATGGGAAAGAAGGATCCACATTTGCCTGTGGTATTGTCTAATATTGTGGATATGCCACTTATACAGCAGAATTTGCAAGAATCTTTCATTACCATTGAGGTACCCTACAATAGTATCCAAAATTCCACTTTTTCCCTCCTGATTGGTACTCTCCTTGACAACTGTGATGTTATGTCACCAGCCTTAGGCTGGGGTGACAACCCCTTCCCATCCCTCAGGTCCTGACCTATAAACTGCACCATTCCCTCTGTGGAGTTTGGAGATTTGGTTGCTACCCTGAAATCCCCCCCCCCCAATCAGGTGTTATTAGAGCCAAGTGACAGATCCATTTCCTGCTGAAGTTATTTGTTAATGCTGTTACTTGAGTCAGGCGTAGTAAAGAGTAATGTACCTGGGGGAAAATAAGTATCTGAGGTAAGATTTGACCTGAGAGATAAGGACAGTACCATATGTTTCTTTCATGTCTGTACAATGCCATTCTAATGAAGCAGCTTGGCTCTGTGCTATCTACTAGGTGACCATTATTTTAGTCAGGAAGGAATCAGTCTATAAGGCCCCAGGCCAATGCATTTGTCTTCCACAATGGGAATAATTTATATGCCTTTATCAATAATTTGAACTATGTAGGTTTCTAAAGAATCCTTGGGATTATGTTGAAATGTGTCTCAAGGGCTAGTAAGCACATTGGTTGTGGTTACCAGAAAAAATATGGCTATTTGTGAGTCTGCTCCTGCCACTTCTTCTCCTAGATGACTTTCTGTCACTGTCAGAAGCATCTAAAGAATAGAATCCTTGGTTTCCTTGGGGTTAATGTCTTTTTCTTAAGCAACCTATTGTTCCTGAAAGGTGCAAGACTTTGTAACCTATATCTCCTAGATATCTAGCTGCTAAGTTCTACAAGGAAGATTCCCATTCTCAAGGACCATACCTTTTCTCTCTCCTTCCTATCTTTCTCCAGAAAGCTATCTGCTCTCATCCCCACTACTGCCACCAGAATGTAATGGAGAGAAATTCAGATGAAAATTGGCAGATAGCTTTAACAAATTTTATTGCTACTCAAAAAGGGAGGAGAAGAGCTATTAGCTAGGATGGTTTCAACGTGTACCCTCCATTCTTGCAGTGAGTAGTATAGAGGGTGGGGGGAGGGGTTCCTCTGATTCATTCAGTGTCCCTCAGGTCTCAAAATTATATATAATTTAATACAAAAATCCAGTATGGTACCAATGGGAAATTTCCCTATTATCTATAGGAGCAATAAACTGGGATTATTTTAGAAATTGCTTAATGGGGAATGAGAAATCGGTTTTGGTGATTTCATATAAATAATTGGAGAAGGGGAAACTAGAAGGAGGGGAGGAGAAAATGGGAGAAGGAAGTAAACAGGGCAGGTGGGGAGGAGGATGAGAAGAGAGATATTTCTTTTCACTGTCACATTTTGTTTCCAAGAAATGAAGAAGAAAAAATAATCCTCCGAAGAACAAAATAGGAAAGGCTTTAACCAATTTTAGTTGAAGGCATCAATAAAAAGGACACTAGAAGTGAGGGATATTAAAATTTGCTGTTGAAGATTAAGTCCAGCTGAGCAGAACAGGTTAGAAACAAAAAATTAGAGAAATCATCTATTAGATCAACTAGTTGTCAGTGATACCCACACAAAGTGAGATATTGGTCAAATATAGCATGGATCAATTCAGCTTAGCAATGGAACCATCAAGGAAGTTGTATGGATAATTTTTGATATAGAAAGAAGACACCAACTTTATGTTCTAGAGTTATGAATTGCTTCAAGTAAATGAGTTTATCTCACTCATGCTTCCTTGACAGATTTCTTTAGGTGTGTGCCCACTCTAACACACAGATACTAAGGCCATTAGTGGGAAAAAGAAACCAAGATTTATGTGTAGACTGTGATTTGTTTATTATATCTTTATTTGATATGAGCATTTATTACATTGTTGTTGTTGTCCTGTTGCTTTCATATTAAATAATATATTTGAGATCTTTTCAAAAATGAGTGAGGAATGAGAGACAGGGAAGTAGGAAACTTCACCCTACAGGTACCATCCCAGCAAGAAGCTGAAGGAGGTGGGGGATTGGGACTATACAGTCAAAATGGTTTTCATCAAACACATATTGTTATGGGGTTTTACTTATTTACTAATTTAACTTATTTACTAATGTCTTTGCCAATTGAATCTACTGGTGGATTGTTCATGGGAAGCACACCAGTGGGAGCTCTTGAGCAGTAGTTGTGCAAAGATGGTGCTGATAAGTACACTCCAACCCTTAAAGTAGTCATCCCTCTGACCAACTTGCAGGTGCAAGTTGGGAGTAGCTCAGAGAGGGTGATACATCTTCACAAGAGATGTAAAAGACATTATTTTAGACATGTATAAATAGGAAAATAGGAAAGTAGGGTAGGTGGTCCTGAGAGAAAGCAGATGATTAGCCCAAGTGCTATAATGCTACCTCTGAGTTAATAGGGGAAAAGGAAGAGCTCTAGTATATGGGGTGAATTCTGTATGGAGGATTTATGGAAAGATGTGGATAAGAATGACACAGCTTAAAAAGTTGTTGATTAAAAGGTTGCAATTTATATTGTCAAAGTGCCCACACCTGTGAAATCACAGATTCATCATAGTACTAAAATATATATTTAAAGATTCTAGGCCCCTTGATATTTGTTTCTTATGCAATTCATTCTTTAACACATCTGGATAATTAGGATAATTAGGTCTCTCTTCTCATAGCACACAAAGTTCCAGACACATGTAGACAGTTGGAAAACAAAGTAAATATTCAACTAAAACTTCCTGAAGGGGCGATTCATGATGTCATCTAAATTACCTAGAAGTCAACTCTATTTAGAGCTAGACAGTAATCTCAATTTTGTATAGAATTGGATGGTTTGTGGAAGTATATATGCCATGAAGTATTCTAATTCACCACAGTTTATAGTTTAAAAGACTGCAATTTTACTGAGAAAGAAACAGACCTTGGAGGAATTACATACTTGTCCAGTGATCACACAGAAAATTTTTGTTTTATTTGGGAATATCAATGCTCATTTCCCACCTGTCCTAGGTCATGTGTCAATCTAAACATGTGAAATATGCTAAATACAGCCTGCTTCTCATTGTTCATGTTTGATGATTTAGATTAGACAAGGTAATTTGTTAGGGATGAAAGGTATTTGGAGCATTGGTATGCTCTAAGCTGTAATTGGTGGTATGAGTTTCTGAACTCCATAATAATGTGAAACAGCTGCTAAAGAACAATCTTATTTTAAGTGACAAGAAGTTGGAAATGGAGGACTAGCTTCCATAGTCATTTGTATAGTCATTTATATGATTGAACTTCCTATTCTGTGGGAAGCAACTGACATTTTGCATCTAAAAGCAATTCAGTGTTTCTTTTTGTGGGAGGAGTTTAAACTGCCAACAGAATATAGAATAAGTAAATGGAATAAGGGGGATGGAAAGAGGGAATATAGGGGGAGGAGACAAAACTAAGTATGATGCCTAAGAAGTATGATGCCTGATACTTCTGAAAATAGAGCTTGCCTGTTTTCAGGTGCAATGCTAATTTAGTACCTTTTTTCCCATTAGAATAGTTGCCCCCTTTCATTGCTCCATCCACCTCCCTTAGTTTCCTGGGGTTGACAAAGCAGAAAAATACTGGTACTCAAAAGTGTAATTTGTACACATGCACACATGCAGCTGGATGATTTTAAGCTCTATCAGTAGCCTAAGAAGTTGGGGTAGCTACCAACCTGAGTTGTGAACCCTCTGGATGCCCTGCTTGGATTCACTTTGAACAACTCAGATTGGGTACCCACAAATGAATGTATTAAATCCAACAACGGATGGTTCAGCCTTTGAATTGTGTATCTTATCATACCATGGACTGAATACCTGAGTGTGACATCGAAGTTACAAAGGGCATTGATGAGAAAGTTCTGGGTTTTGAGAAATTACTCCATTTTACATTCACCTAGGATTGCTTTAGTGTTTTTTTTTCAGGATACTCTTGAATTTATGTCAACTAAAATAATACATCTTAGTTTATACCTCTGAGTTTTTAGCATGGATATTGATTATAAAGCATCCCTCAAAACACATAGTTCCCACTCAGTTCCATCAGGTAACCTACTTAGTTTCCCAAAAATTTAAAAATTGATACTAAGGTGTACATAAGGCAATACAATATTTTGTCTAACTTTTAGGGAAGTGGTTCAAATTTCACCTAAGAAAATTATAATACTTTTACCTCTATCATATTCTAAAGGGAGAGAGAGAGAGAAAGGTACCAATCTAAGATGTAATTACAATGAACTAAAAGTATTTTACAGATAATTTCTTGGAAGTAAGGAACCTTATTCCTTCCTGTGTATACTCTAGGACAAAGAGGATCCCATAGAATGAAGGCCCATCTACAGGTTGTTACTGAATTCTCTTCACATCTCCTCTAGATTTCCAAATCTTGGCTTCACTCTCTTTCATATTCCCACCCCCCTTCCCAAATAAAATAGAATTGAGGGTAAATTACGATTGAAAGGAGTGTCTGAATGGAATATAACCAATACCTACCTGAAGGATTCCCTTAGTTCATACAATTATGGTGTCTCGTTTGTAAAGCTGCGTCCCACAATCAATCATCACTGATGAGAACTCTAAGGAAGGAGTCAAGATTGAAAGCAACCATTCATTTGAAGGTGACAGGGAAAGATGGTTCTACAGTTCAATTTAAGATTGAGGCACTTAGTAAACTAATAAAATTCTATTGTGTATAATAGTTGGAAATGGATGGTAAAGATACAATCGATGTGTTCCAGCAGTAGACAGAAGGCAACTTGCAATTTTATTCCAAATCTGTGCTCTCATGAGAAACAACACATTCACAAGTAGAAAATAGTTACCCTGATTACTGCAATGTATTTGGTCTCTTCTTTGATCCTCCTTTCCCACAACCCTCATCCTTTATTATAGACAGTAACTTGTATATATACACATTGTTGTTATTGTTGTTGTTGTAGTGGCTGTTTTAAACCAAATGACTGGTGGTTATGTTTTGATCAGCCTCAATGGAGATAGCAAAGAGAAAAAACAAAAAACAAACTGCTTCTGTGAACCCTCCCCCCCCACCCTTCTTCATTAGTGGCATGCTCAATCAGATTTTATCTTTATATTCCCACATTTTATTTACTTTTTTCTCACTGTTCAACAACAACATCAAAACCCACCAAAAATTGTTCATTACATAATCAATGTTTTTCATTTGTTGTTGTAAAACCAAGGACAATTCATACTCTTTTTTAAATTAGTTGTTCCTTAAAGAACAACTTGTGTCTTTCAGTAGAAATTAATTACTATTAAGAAATCATTTTTAGTTAGACTTCTCTTCAAGCCAAGCATCTTGTTGTTTAAATAAACTTCTTATTTAAAAGAAAATACTCACTCAACAAATGGAACCAAATAATATAAAGAAGTTGCAATTAAATGGAAGAACAGGGTCGCTCAGAGAGGTGAATAAAGGAACTGATTAACTTGGCTTCATCATGCACACAAAGTCAACAAGAAACACAATTTCATGGGCCTCAACTCAATAATAACAGTAAAATGGATCAGCTTAATATCAGCCTAGGAGAGCAAGGAATGATTGGTTTTCACCAAAGGCAAATAACCTTTAGAGCTCAGAATAACCTTAAGATAATGAAGATAAGCAAAGAATAATCATTCTTTGGACTTATATCCCACCACCTACATAGTACCAGGAACACAGGCATAGAAATTTAATAAATACTTACTGAATGAATGTTGATTCATTGATCATTATAGTTTATGCACCAATATGTATTATAGAGGATGCAAAGAAAAGAAATTCAATGAAGAATGTGACAAGATCTACCACACCAAGTCATAGGCAGGACAGGAAAAAATGTTGGAAAATGTGGTTTAGGACTGAGAAAGGAGAAGAAAACAAACTGGGTTGCACTTTGGAAATTGCATGGTACTTCCAACAATCCCAAATTGCTCCCAACGTTTTTAAACAACCATCATTTTAACAGCATTTTTTCTTAAAATGCTTATGACCATGGAATAACATGATCTCTAAAGAATCAAAATTGCAGGTTATCAAAAGGGCAATGAAGAAGTGCATGGTGAGTGTGAATATATGGGTCCAAATTCCATATTCATCTATAAGCAAGCCTGGATAAGTACCCCCCAAATATAATTCAAATGTTCTGGGTTGACATAAATTAGGTTCATGTGGGACATGTTGAACAAAAAATGTAACTCAATTTAACTCCAGTCCAATTGTGCCTTGACTAGAAATAACAATAACAGTGGTAATAATAACAACAACATTTAAGGTTTGCAAAGTACTTTATATGTAAATTAACTCATCAATCCCCACAACAAACCTGTAAAGTAAGTGCTATTATTATCCCCACTTTACAGATGAGAAAACTGAAACTGAGGGAAGTTAAGTGACTTTCCCAGAGTCACATAACTGGTGTCTGGGGCTGGATTTGAACTCAGGTCTTAATGACCCCCAAGACTGGTATTCTATCCACTGTGACAAATGGCTGCCATTGAAACTTGAAAGACTGTCTAAATTTGATTTGCACAAATGTGTCTGACCAGACAATGAACCTGTGTTGCTTCTATAAAGCATTTAATCAGGACTAAAACAGTAAAAGAAAAGGAAACAATTTCAGCATACGTACTCCGGGAATTAGGTTCAATATTGAACCACTGCTTAGCTGTTCTCTGTAACTGACTTCCACTGACTGGGAGAGCTCTCTGAGAATGTACTTTTACAGAGTCAACTAGATTTATTAGCATCTCCAGAAAGGGAATATTCTGTCACTTTTTGAATAGCTAAGATGAGGCGTTATTCATGTCTAGCTCCATAAGGATGAATTCCTATTAAAATCAAGTCTTCATGGGGATCTTCAAGGGAGAGGGTGAGAGTGGGAAGGAAAGAAAATAATCATGTAAGGGACCAAGTATTTATATGCTGCCTACTATGTGCCAGGCACTGTCAAATATCATCTCTTTTGATCTTCACAGCAAGCCTGTGAGGGAGGTGCTATTATTAGCTCCATTTTATAGATGAGGAAACTGAGACAAACAGGTTAAGTGACTTGCCCAGGATCACACAGCTGGTGAGTGTCTGAGGCTGGATTTTAACTCAGGTCTTTCCATCTCCAGGCCTAGCACTCTATCCACCAGTTCCCTCTCACCACAAAGAGCTAAATGAAGTTGTAACTACAGCTATTCCTGACTTCATCAATGTTGTAGACCAGGTAGCACAAGCCAATGAGAAAGAGGAAAGGTGACCCAGGGCCAGGGTCAGATCTCCATCTGCCCCAGTTCAACTTCGATTTCCTTCTGTGCTGTCTTCTACCTGATCTTCAGCCTCCTCTTGGGATAGGAGAGGTGCTTTCCACTTAATGATGTTCACACTTCGTCATATCTTAAACATTCCAGTGCTGCTAAACCTCTGTAGGTCATCATACAAACCTTTAATCCTCATTCTGATTCATTATTCCCATCCCCTTCAACCCTCTCACACCAAAGCCCCAACCAGACCCCACCTACACCTTCCACTGTGACCTTTGGAATGGAGACAATGAAGTTTGTTGAGCAGAGGAGTGACAGTATTTATAACAATGCTTTGGGAAGATTGTTCATAGTATGGAAGATAGATTGAAGGAACAAACTAGAATAAGAAAGACTAATTTGGAAGCTGAAACAATAATCTAACTGAGAAGAAAATAAATTAAATATATATGTATATATATATATATATGTTACTAGCATTAATACTCATTCAGTCTGAATACCTGCATACCCTTTCATTTTACTGTTTTTTTAATGTATTCTCTACTGGAGGAGACAGAGAAACATTTTCATAGAATCACTAACTTAGAGTTAGAAGGAACCTTAAAGGTAATCTAGTCTAAGCTGCCTCCTTTTGCAGATCAGAAAACTGAATTATTGAGATGTCAAATTAATTTCTTATGATATGACTACAGAATTAGTGTCAAAGGCAAGATCTGATCCCAGGTCTTCCTGATTCCATGTTCATAATAGGCATTTAATACAAGTTACCACCCACAAAAACCTTTAGTCATGTGTTTAATAGAATGAAAGTCAGCACACTTGGGGTGGCTAGGTGGCACAGTGTGTAGAGCGCTGGCCCTGGAGTCAGAAGGACTTGAGTTCGGATCTGGCCTCAGACACTTAACACACACAAACAAACAAACAAAAAAAACCTAGCCGTGTGACCTTGGGCAAGTTACTTAACCCCAATTGCCCTCCAAAAAGCAAAAAAAAGTCATCACACTTGATTGTGTCTATTTTTACATAATCTCTGACGTATTGGCCATGAATACAGAAGCAAAACTCCTCAATATCTGTTGCCTGTGTGGAATATATTTTTTAAATTTTCAAACAAGTTTCTACACATTCCTATTGTGAAGCTTCTTGACACCAGACTACCTTTTTTACAGTTATGCATAGAAAACACAGAGTTCTTGAACAGGGATCATTTGGTGGTTATTAGAAACAGGAATACATAAACCCACTGGAAATCCAAGGGAGATTACCTTGGCAACTAATGTGACAGAAAAGAAATAAAAATAGATAATTGCTTTCTACTTCTTGGTACAAATACAGAGAAACAAGACATTTCTCAAGGTCTTAGGGGAAACTCCATCTTCTCAAAAACAAGGATGAAAAGTCTTGTATAGCTGTAGTAGAAATGGGATAGTCAGAATCACACCATCTTGTAGCCTAACAAGAAATAAGAAATCCCAATAATTGCAAAGTGGAACACATGGTACAGCAATACCACTGTGAAACTTGCTGTCTGAGACAGATGCATGCGTCTAAAATATTGATTCTAGAAACACTTATATGACTTTGCCTTACTGCAAAGTTACTGTAATGGAAACCTCTACTACCAATGCAGCAAAAATAATAATCTACAGAGTAGTAGTCTTCTTGAAAATTTGAAAAGCAGTCACTGTTGTTTTTTTTTATTCCTCATTCCTTAATACTTTTTTTTAAAAAGAATTCCAGATAAATGGTCATTTGCAAGGGTGAAAAAGAACAGGGAAATAAGTATTCTCTATCTCTGATGGTAATTTACATTGATCAATGAGAAATATGCAAACTATAATATCATCTGGGTACAGTTTTTGGTCTTAAAAATATATGAGGAGGCTGAAAAGGCAAAATGGTGGTAAGTTAAGAGGAAATTCCAAATACTTAGGACAGTAGTCCTGCCATTTTAGAAATATCTAAGGGAAAACTGGAATTTCCACCAGTTGTGGCTCTCCATCAGGTCCTTGCCATAGCAATGAAACCTATAGTGGACATTTATTGTTTACTTTACACCCAAACAGTTCTTATATGGGAAGTTGTTGGTTTTTTAAAGCAAAGACTATATGAAAAGATGAGCTTGTGAGGAAAAGTCACCCCTACTTCAAAGGGCATATTAGACAGTTTATGGCCATGAAAAATTGCTTGTGAAGTGAAGGATGCTACATACTTTTTATAAAAAGAAAATCACAGTATATTCTGTAATTGTTTATTGATATTAAGTTGTATGCATGTTTGTAATGAGAGAAGGATTTAAGCTCAGATTTGACAGTTTGCAGATATTTATAAAGGTTTGTTATGATGTTGAATGTATAGTAGCCATGGAAACAGCAGAGGATCATAGGATTTATTTTTAGTTTATATAGAGATATGTATGTATGTATTTTCTATCAGCAAAAATCTGCCTTTGTATCCTCACACCCCACTATGCCCTCCCCAACTTGATTAAAGATGTAACAAACTCTGTTAAGAACATGTATTCAGTATTTTCATGGACTCAGAACCCATAGTAGTGGAAGCAGTGGGAAAAATTCACAGACTTACAATGAAAGGAAAATTAAAAGAAAAAAGAAGCAGCAAGGGCTGACTGTAAATTCTACATTCACTCCCCTTTTTATATTGGGAGGGTATATATATATATATATATATAGGGAAGACATGCTTAAAGACTCTGGAGAAAAAAACCAATGCGTGCATAATCATGTTTTATTTTTAACAAATGCTTTATTAACTCCTGTTTTACATCATTCATTTCCACCAGATTTTGAGTTACAATTTTTTCCCCTTTTTTCCCCTACTCGCCCTCCCAGAATAGCAGTCCCACAAGATATCGCTTTCTCCAATCTGCTCTCTCCCACATATTCTCCCATACCCCCTTCTACTTTTCCATTAGAGGAAGGTGAATCTCTGTGCCCCAATGCCTGCACATCTTATCTCCCAATTACAAGCAAAAGAGAATTAATAATAGTATTTATATATATTTTAAACATTTAATTTTAAGACCTCGAATTTCAGATCCATTCCCTTCCTCCCTTGTCACCCATTCCCTCTGGGGAGATAAGTAATTCAGTATATGTTGTACATGTCTAGCTATGCAAAACATTATCATAGTAGATATATTGTACAAGGCTACTTATAATTCCCTCCCACTCATCCCACCCCCTACCTGGTCCATTCCCTACTTGATCCTGTCCCTCTTCTATAGTGGGTACTTCCAACCTCCCTCCCCCCAAGGATGCCCTCCCATCCATCATCCCTCCTCTCATCCCCTTTCCCCCTATTCTGCTGCAGGTTGAGATATCCCATTTAGTATGTATGTCATTTTCTCCCTGAACCAAATTCAATGTGAATGTGGTTTTGCCTTTTTAGCCTTCCTTATTCTCCCCCTCCTTTGCAACCACTTCCCCTTGCTTCTTCTACATGGGATAGTTTACCCTACCCTGTCTCTCCCCATTTCCTCTTGCCACTTTCCTCTCTCACCTCATAATTTCACCCCTTAGGTATCATCCCTTCCCAACAAATTCAACCTATGCCCTCTCTCCATGTATAACTGTAAACATATATACACACATTCACATATGTATTCATGTGACCATATACCCTTCTTCCATTATTTTCATACTGAGAAAAGTTTCATCAGTCACAGTTATTGTTTTTCCATGTAGGAATGTAAATAGTTCAACTTTGATAAGTTCCTTTTGATTTCTTTTCCATGATTACCTTCTCAGGCATCTCTTGCTTCTTGTGTCTGGATGTCAAATTTTCTATTCAACTCTGGTTTTTTCCTCAAGAATGCTTGAAAGTCCTCTATTCCACTGAATGACCATATTTTCCCCTGAAACAAGATACTCAGTTTTGCTGGGTAGGTGACCCTTGGGTTCATTCCCAGCTCTTTTGCCCTCTGGAATATCATATTCCATGCCCTTTGATCCCTCAGTGTAGAAGCTGCCAGGTCCTGGGCTATTCTGATTGTGTTTCCACAATATTGAAATTGTTTCTTCCTGGCTGCTTGTAGTATTTTCTCCTTGATCTGGGGATTCTGGAACCTGGCTATAATATTCCTGGGAGTTTTCTTTTTGGGATCTTCTTCAGGAGGTGATCGGTGGATTCTTTCAACCTCTATTTTGCCCTCTGGATCTAAAACATCAGGGCAATTTTCCTTGAGAATTTCTTGAAGGGTGATTTCTAGGTTCTTTCTTTGATCATGGCTTTCAGGTAGTCCAATAATTTTTAAATTGTCTCTCCTGGATCTATTTTCCAGGTCAGTGGTTTTTCCCATGAGATATTTCACATTGCCTTCTAATCTTTCATTTGTTTGGATCTGCTTAACAGCATCTTGATTTCTCATAAAGTCACTAGCTTCCATTTGCTCC
The DNA here is from genome assembly GCA_011680675.1 of Gymnobelideus leadbeateri. Taxonomy (NCBI): domain Eukaryota; kingdom Metazoa; phylum Chordata; class Mammalia; order Diprotodontia; family Petauridae; genus Gymnobelideus; species Gymnobelideus leadbeateri. The sequence continues at coordinate 238,804 of WOXC01007269.1, read as the reverse complement.
AGTCTAACTCTGAAGGAATGAATCTCCTCCGTGAACTTTTGAGATTCTTTTTCCAACTGGCAAATTCGGCTTTTTAAGGCATTCTTCTCCTCATTGCCCTTTTGGGCCTCCTTTGCCATTTGAGTTAGTCTATTTTTTAAGGTGTTGTTTTCCTCAGTCAGGCTGTTGACCTTCATTTCATACTTTTCCTGCATCCTTCTCATTTCTCTTTCCAATTTTTCCTCCACTTCTCTTATTTGATTTTTAAAGTCCTTCTTAAGGTCCTCTATGGCCTGTAACCCGCTCATGTTTTCCTTTGGGGCTTTTGGAGCAGGATTTCTGACCTCACAGTCCTCTGACTGTTCTATGCTTCGATCCTCTTTGCCCCCAAAGTAGGAGTCTAAGGTTGCATTTTTCTGTTTATTTTGTTTCCTTTGCCTTGGCATGTTGCCACTTAATTACTTGACTTTTGGGCTTGTTGCCACAGTAGAACTCTGCCACCAGACAGGGGAGCTTCGTCCCAAATGTGTGGGGGAACAACTTCCGTTTCTGGCAAGCTGAATATCCACCCCATGACCTCCATCCCAGACCACAATCCAGATCCAGGGAGGTTAAAGCAAGAGTGATTACCCCCCAAGACTGATAGCTGGATCTCCCTACAGTTTGCAGGCCAGGAGCTGGAGCTGCCACTGAAAAACTACAAAATGGCGTGTCTCCTCAGAGGCTTCTAGCCCCCAGGGGAGGAAGCCAACGCATTCCCCAAATACTGGTCCCAAAATCAATAGGGCACTAACCTCTCACTTTGTCCTAGGTATGTCTATGTTGATATTTCTGGAATCTCCACAGTTGCTGGTGATCTGGGGTCCCTCCAGCCAGCTGCTGGCTCAGCCACCCTGGGGCTAAAACCTCGGCTCACGCGGACCTGGGCTCGGCTTGGCTCCCCGTGTTCCGTGTGCTGCGAGGCTGCTGGCTCCCAGACTGCTGCGCTGGTCCTTCCTGCAGGGCTGCTGGGCTGTCCTCAGTAGGAGGTCAACTTCTCTGTGTCGTTCTTTGGGTGCTGGGGCCCCAGAAGTTGTTCAGAGTCCCCTTTTACATAGTTTGGAGGTAATCTGGGGGCAGAGTGGCTTGGATGAGCTGTTTCTACTCCGCCATCTTGGCTCCGCCCCCCAATCCTGTCTCCTTTAAATCCAATTCATATGCAAGTCAAGATTTCACCTGTGCTGTCATTGGTCCTCTTAGAAAATGAAGGACAAACAACAATATACTAAGTAAACTATATAAAGAATAAATAGAAAAAATTAACAGAGGGAAGGTACTAGAATTAAGAGGAATTGTCACCATCATTTTACTAACAAGGAACTGAAAGACAGAGATTAAGCTAATTAGTTTACTTCCCTAGTAATTAGATAAGCCAATACTAGAACCCTAGTCTTCTGTTTCCTGGTGCAGGCATTTTCAATCAAGTCATTGTTGCCTGTTCTTTTACTTTGTGTCCTATAGCCTTGAGCATATTATCTTATAAGGCAAATATCAATAAATATTGGTTCATTGATTCATTAAAATGCTCAATCTACCCCCACTAAACTGTGTACTGCACATATAAGCAATCTATAAATCATTTATTTTCCACTTATTTTTCACATTAGAATTAAACTAATGCTTCCAAATTATGAGACATATGACAGTTTTAGATTCCTTCCTTCCCACCCCCTCCGCCCAAGGGAGGGTGGTGCATGTGAGAGGGATATAGTAAATTCAGTTGCTCAAAGTATGTGGTGGGGTAGATAGGTGGCACAGTGAATAGAGCACCGGCTCTGGAGTCAGGAGGACCTGAGTTCAAATTGGGCCTCAAACACTTGACACACTAGCTGTGTGACTTTGGGCAAATCACTTAACCCCAATTGCCCTAAAAAAAAAAAGCCAAAAAAAGAAGGATGTGGTAAATTTCAGAAATATCAGTTGAGTGTGACTGGGGCAGGGGTAAGAAGGAAGAGATTTCTTAAAGCTTCTACAACAGTGAATTTTATTCTTGAATTTATGATGCTTAGATTGATATATTGTGAGTGAAATCTCATTTTTAAAAATAGATCTATACCTATTCTGAAGAAATAGGCTAATCAATAAACTGCAAAGCTCAAAATGAATTTCAATCTGAGCGTTAGTGTTGTACCAGGTTTGATTCGACAAATGTAATAGAACCTCTTCCATGCTTACTGGCCTCAAGGAAAGGCTGCCAATTTTTCAAAAATCATTATTGGACCCCAAGTTATTTTTTTAATGAAATTAAACTAAAATTAATTCATACTGAAACTCTTCCTTAGAGATGAATGCCTAGTGAATCTAGCTGTTATGCTATCAAGTCTTCTTTTTAATATGAACTTTGTCAGGGGAATGGGGTATTGCAGTTTTAATGTTTGTGGATTATGGTAATGTGCTTGACTATATTGCTCTTTTCAGTATTCTCTACTTGTTTTGACTGCTATTCCAAAATGCCAAGAGGAAGAAGGCATCCAGATGGTCATAATATAGACTATAAAAAGGATCAAAGAAGTATGACACATCAGCCTAATTCATAAAATATTGGATTTAAAAATGTTTGACACCTCAGTTAAGCAGCAAGCTTTATGGGAAGATCATTTAATTGACCAAATTAATCCCATGGACGAAAGATAAAAAATGTGAAAGGTGTATGTGACAAGAATGGGAAAATGCCCCCAGTTGACTTGCTATCAGTGAAATCACAAACCAGTAATTTTCCATGGATAGGGAAGTGGAAATGAACTGGGTTGTACCTTGGCCAAAAACCTCAGAAAGTAATCTGTGCTTGCTCCTAGTTAGATGAGCCAGTGAAAGTGGAAAAGGTTAAGGGACCCTATGAAGGGTGCATAGCTAATGGCAGAGCTTAATTCCAGTTCGTCCAGCCTTTGTTCTATTGAAGACACTATGTGCAACACCTCCCTGACCTTCTGAGCCACAAAACTTTGAGAAGCAGCTGGTGAGACCCATACATCCCTGCCTAAGCATCCTTGTCATCTGTCTCAGAAGCAAACTCAGAGGTGCTGACATTGCATCATCTATGACCCTCTGTTCTGGGAAGATGGGAGTGTAGGGGAGTGAGAGGAGCTGTGGGGCAGAGGCAAGGTTAGATGGAACAGGACATGGAATTCACCTCACCCCCCACCATCACACACTGCAATTGTTCAGCAGAGAACAGATTGCTGGCCTCGTCATGCTGGTCCTCCTGACAGATGCTGTGGGCATTTTATAGCAAAAGTGGTGAAAAGTCATTCTGCTAGCTAAGGTTTTATTAAGACTGGAGAATAAACAATGGTGAGCAGATTAAATAACTAAGAACAGTCTATATTCATATTAAAGGGGTTAGTGGAAACTGAAAGGATAATAAATAAAAATTTCCTGATGTGTTGTAATAAAGCAAACAAACCAAGGAGTCATTTGTTCACAACTCCAAAGATTTGTTTTCTGGGAAAATCATGCAAAAAAGGTTCAGGCACTCTTACAAATGACAAAGTGTCCTGACCTTATCCTCTCTAGATGAATGAACCCTCACCCCCCTCCCCCAAACAGGTTTTTTAAAGTGCTTTTTTTTTTCAATTAATGTTTTGGTATTTTGAGTTTTTTTCATGGAAATTACAGCTTCAGTCAAGCAAGATGACTCAGGCGACTGCCTGATTTACAAATGCACCCAAGCAATGCCAATGGCCTTTGCAAATTAGATTTCTGAAATATTTCATACAGTGCATTTTTGTGTACTCAAAAACCTGCCATGCATGGTCCTCTAGCCTCATTTTGAAGCATGTGTTTTCAGAGACTGTTAAACATTCAAATTCTTTTCTCTTCTATTCCCTTTCTTATTTAGGTAATCTGAGGACTTTTTTTTTTCTCAAAAAAGAGCTCTGTGTGCCAGGAACCCACACAGCCCTAGACATTGTCACTTTGTCCAGTGTCATCTCTATTCCAAGCAATCAATTAAAATTAATCAATAAACATTTATTAAACATTTCCCGTGTGCCAGGCATTTGCACTAATGGCTAGTCATACAAAAAGAGGCAAAAGATAGTCTCTGCACGGTTTAGTTTATAATCTAAAGGAGGTGTTTATAATCTAAAGGGAAAGACCACATGCAAACAAATATAAGCAAAACAAGGTATATTCAGGATAAATAGATAATTAACCTAGGGAAGGCACTGGAATTAAAAGGGATTGGGGGAAGGCTTCTTTTAGAAAAGGATTTTTGTGTATGGGGATGTCATATGTGGGATTTCAGTTAGAATTTAAAGATATCCAAAACGGTCGAGTCAGAGAGGAGGAGGAAGAGTGTTCCAGGCATGAGGGACAGTCAGAGAAAATGCCTAGAGTTGAGAACTGAAGTGCTTTGTTTATGTAACAGCCAGGAGGCCAGTGCCACTGAATTGAAGAATACCAGTTCGGGAACAAGGTATAAAAAGACTAGAAAGGTAGGAGGGGGCTAGTTTACAAAGATTTTCAGTGCCAGACAGATCATTTTGTATTTGATCCTAGAAGCAATAGGAAGTCACTGGAGTTTGGGGAGGGTGGGGTAGGAAGGGAAATGATGTGCTTTGGGAAAATCAGGTAGTCTGATTAATCATGTTTTTTTCTTCTTCATCTGTTCTCTAGATCAGTTGTTTTTCTTATGAGATGTTTCATATTCTCTTCTATTTTTTCATTCTTTATATTTTGTTTTTATTATTTCTTGATCTCTTATAACTTCACTGGTTTCCCCTTGCCCAATTTTGATTTTCAAGGAGTTGTTTTCTTCCTTAAGATTCTGGATCTCAGGGGCGGCTAGGTGGCGCAGTGAATAGAGCGCCGGCCCTGGAGTCAGAAGGACCTGAGTTCGGAGCCGGCCTCCTACACTTAAACCACACAAACAAAAACCTAGCCCTGTAACCTTGGGCAAGTTACTTAACCCCAATTGCCCTAAAGGGGTGGTTAGGTGGCGCAGTGAGTAAGAGCGCAGGCCTCGGAGTTGGGATGACCCAAGATCAGATCCGGCCTCAGAAAATGAGCACCCACGCATAAATAATGACTAGCCCCGTAACCTTGAGCAAGTTACTTAACCCCAACTGCTTTAAAAAAAAAAAAAGATTCTGGATCTCCTTTTCTAATGATTGACTTTCTTTTCATAAACTTCTTGTTTTTCTTGGGTTGTTCTTATTTATTTTTAGCTTTTCATCAATCTCTCTAATTTGACTTTTAAAGTCTTTTTTAAGTTCTATGAATTCTTTTTGAGCAGGTGACCATGTTATTTTTGGGGATAGAAGAGGTTTCTTTGCTTCAGTATCCTCCATTGAAGATGAACCCCAGTCTTCTCTATTCCCATAGTAATCCTCTGTGGTTGGATTCTTTTTCCTTTGCCTGTACACTTTAAAAAAATTTGTAGTAGCTTAGTTTTTATAATCACCTCTAATCCTTTCCCTAGGTGGTGCCTCTGGCCTCAGATTCTCCTTCAGTTCACCCCTCTGACCTGGAACTAGAACCAAGTAAGTACCCACAGTCAGTGGCATCCCTGCCCCACTGCTTCTGCACTTACTGAGTGTGTGCTGGTTCTGTCTTGCCCTCCCCTCTCCCTCCCCCCACCCCAAGTCTCTGCTACACAGCTAGGTCTGATATTCCTTGTCAGCAGAGGTTCCCTACATCTTCCTCAGCTCAGATAACATACTCTTCACTACCCTGGGAGTAAAAGTTCCTGAGGCTGGGACCAAGGCAGCCTCTTAATTCAGCCTAGAGGACCTAGGACCTAGCCTGGGAGTGTTTAAGCTTCACAGGGACCAAACCTCATCCTGGGACTTTTCTTCTGATTTTTTTTTCTATTGTCCAAGAAGGATCCCTATTCTGCCCTTGCTTATTTATTTTTACTGCTCAATATTCATCCTGAGGCATTATTTCATCTCTTTTGTGGGGAAAAATATTTTTAATTAATTAACTTTTTATTAGTTAATTTATTTATTTTTAGTTTTTGACATTCACTTCCATAAGTTTTCAATTTTTTCCTTCTCCTTCCCCAAGACAGCATGAAATCTTTTATAGTCTTTACACATACATTCCTATTGAACACATTTTCTCATTAGACATATTACATTGAAGAATTATAATGAATGGGAGGAACCATGAGAAAGAAAAACAAAACAAAACAAAGAAAAAAACATAGTCTGTTTCTCTCTGCATTGCAGCTCCATAGTTCTTTCTCTGGATGTAGAAGGCATTTTTCATCAGGAGTCCTTTGGAATTGTTTTAGGTTCTTGCATTTCTGAGAAGCGTTAAGTCTATCAAAATCAGTCACTATATACTGTGGCTGTTACTGAGTACAATGTTCTCCTGGTTCTGCTCACTTCACTCAGCATCAGTTCATATAAGTCTTTCCAGGTTTTTCTGAAGTCCACCTGTTCATCATTTCTTATAGCACAATAATATGCGGGGGAAAATTTTGAGAGCTTGGAATTTTCTGACCTATTCTGCTATCTTCCCAGAATCCTCTCTCCAGAAACAATTTTCAAAGTGAAAATTTATGTTTCCCAAAAGGGACATCCCAGAGATTGAGGAGGACCAGGGGTAGGCCTTTGAGCCATAGGATACCAAAGTCATCATAAAATTTGGACTGGTGGGTTTTTATTACTCCATTTAAATTCTCCACTAGTCTTGAAGACTGTGGGTGACAGGCACAATGGAGGTGTTACAAAATGGAACAAACAGATAAGAGGTCAGAAACATTTCTGGTAAAATGAGTCCCCTGTCACTAAGATGTTTTTTCAAAGGATGCACTAGCAGGTAATATTCTTTCAAGGTTGGCCCACCCACCAGGAAGACATTATAGACCATAACCATAACATATTTGTATCCAGAAGTTGGAAGCTGGATGAACTCCATCTGCCAGATGTGGAAAGGGCCATCAAGGTGGTGAAATTTGCTTTCGGGTGGCAACAAGGATCAGCTGACTTTATGCTTAGGGCAAATAATGTATGATTGATAAGTCACTTTAACAGCCTGCCAGAATCTTCCCAACCAATATTTATGGACCAAACTGAGAAGTTGGCACTCTACTGGCTAAGGGAATATAAGAACTCTATCATGGGAGAGCACAGAGAATCAGGCAAAACTGTGAGGTCATTTAGGCCTGCCCAAAGTCCAAACTGAAGGTCCCTAATGCAGCCCTCCTAGCATAAGTATTCCTTGGCCCCAGTAGTCATTATAGCCTGCACAACTGCCATTTCCTCTGGGCTAAAATTCAGAGAATAGGGTTTAAGGCTGGTGATCTGAGGGAGAACAATAGTAACTAAGGATTGAAGGCTGCCTAATGGACTGCCTAGTTGGCCAGTGTGTTCCCTTGAACATGCAAAAAATCTTCTCTAGAGTAACCAGGAACCTTGATAATGACCACTTCCTTTGGCAGGAGGAGAGTATCAAGGAGCCAGTTGACTTGCTGACTGTTTTTTATAGTGGACTAAGAGCAGGTAAGGAAATCCCTCTGTCTCCAAACCATCCCAAAGTCATATGTGACTCCAAAGGCATACCTGTGATCCCTAAAAATGTTGAATCATTTGCCTGCTACTTGCTCACAAATTCTGCTGTCTCCAGTTCAACTTGTTGACCAAAGTGGCATAGGGAAGAGGGCCAGCCACTATAATATTATAAATATAGATACACACACACAATTACTTTGGAATTTCAAAGGCATAAGCCATCAGTATACCAGGAACAGTGAGGGTTTTTGAGCTCGGTTTCCTGAAGGTCACTCCCAGGCATCAGAGAAGTGTTGAGGACCTCAATGCAACTATGGAAATTGTTCAGCTCCTCAGACTCTTGTGGGTTTGACAAGAGGAAGGCAGGACTGAGGATTCTATACTTTGTGATGTGAACATTAAGATTCAAAAACAAGGAATTTCTTAGTTGACCAGGCAGCTAGTTAAGAGGTGTTGGCTATGATATAAATTGAGAATAGCCACTGCAGTTTGGGGAATAGGAAGATATAAGTGAGAATCAAGTATGCCCTCTACAAGCTTCAAAAAGTCAGAAGCTGCCACTATGACTCATAGGCATAATAGAAGGCCCCTAGCCACAGGGTGGTCTGCCTAGAGCAGGGGCAGTGGGGTTGAATAAGGGCATTCTTGAGGGTGGAGGAAGAAAATCCAGCTGGGGAAGGGGAGGGAGGAATGGGGGGCATTGGTTTGGAGGGTAGGGTACAGCCCTGTACAGAGTGGTTTCTGGAAAGGAGTTGTTTTTTTTTTAGTAAATTATTCAAAAGTTGGGCAATCAGAGAAAAGGAGGGAATCAGGATGAAATTCTTAGACAAAGTCTGCAGGATTTTCATGTGCCTTAGGGAATTCCTTGGCCATTGCTTAGAGGTCAGCCTTGGTTTAAGGAGTATAAAATGTTTGGAAACCCTTCATTTCTTCTATGCCCTTTAATTTGAACAGGAATTGAGGGAGAGAGAGTTGACAGCTCTTGCAACTCAGGGGAAAGGAAAGGTAAAGAGAAAAGGCCTTTTCAGTATCTTCTTTAATGTCAGATTTCTTTAGGTCTGATTTAAGATAGTTAACCTTTTCTTGGAGAGAAGTAAATTTAGATTTGGATTCTCATTTTAATAGCCTTAAGAAGCCACTGAAAGAAAGCATTCCATCCTGGAAGCCTAACCTTTCGGTTAACGTGGTCTAAGTGTGTGAAAAATTATTCTTATTCCTATTGAGTAATCCTTAGAAGGGTCAGCAATGTTTCTGATCTTTCTTAATCAGACTTTGTCAATAGTCTCGATATTTATAAATTTGTGGTCCATAATTACAAAACATGGCTGGCAGTTATCCCTTTAGGGGGACCTGGCAGAACAGACCCTGATTTGCTGATGGGTCCTCTTATAACCTTCTAATAAATCTTAAAACCCAACCAAAAGAGATGGGAATCCATGATTCGAGAGATCCCCTACCTGAGTCAGAAATTCTGGCCAGAGTCCAGACTGGACACAAGGGGTCCCTACTGGTACCAAGCATCTGAGGCTGGGTCACAGTGATAGGTTGGGCAGGGGTCTTCAAATTCCACCCTTGACTACAAATATATCAACCTCCAATAACCATTTATAAAGTAGTGGAACAAAAGAGATAAAGAAATTGCAATTCAAGGTCATTCAAGGTGGAAGAATTGCAGTTCTGAATACCTCAGAGCAGGAGGTACTGGAATGCCAACCAGAACCACCTGATAGGGTGATTATATTACAGTCACAGGAAGAGGAAGGAGAGGTCTATTGATGAAACACCAGGAAGCAATATGTTTACTACTTTAGCCAGAGCTTCCTAAGGCAGACCAGTACAAAGCAGGGGTGGGGTACAATAGTGAGAAAAGCACATGGGTGGTCCTCTTGGTGTTCATGTCACAGATCTTGGAAAGATCACAAGGCTGGTCTCACTTGTCTTGGCCATTTTGAGCTAATGGATGACTAAGAGTTTATTCCTGTTGAAATTCATCTTCTCAGATTTAGTCCAAAGTTCTTATTAAAATCTTTTTGGATTTTGACTCTATCTATTATTAGCTACTGTCAGCTATCCCTCTAAGCTTTGTTACATATGCAAATCTGATAAGCACACCATCTGTGCTTTTATCTAAATCACTGATATAATATGAAAAGGCACAGAGCCAAGCACAGATACCTGGGGAACTCCTCTGGAGACCTCCTCCCACAATGACATTGAACTCTTAACACAAATTCAGTTTTGAATCCATCTAATTATACTGTCTAATTGGCATCTTGATCTCCATCCCAATCAGGTGAGATACTTTATCAAATGTTTCATTAAAATCTGGATAAACTATATCCATATCATTCCCTTTATCTACTAGTTTTGTAATCTTTCAAAAAAGGATTAGATCAGATTGACATGACCAACAGGTCATAACTTAATGCTGGCTACACATTTCCTTTCTAGATATTAGTCAACAACCTCTTCAATGATTTGTTCTAGAGTTTTCTGAAGAATTAATGTAAAATTCACTGCCTTATAGTGTGCAGACTGTTCTCTCCCTTTTTTTTAAACAAGTACATTTGCCTTTCTATAATCTTTTAGTATCTTTTCCTTAACTTATTTATTATTATTTTTTAAATTCTGAAGTTAAGAAGGAATAAATAAAACATTAATTTCCATATACATAGTAGAATAGAATGAGCAGCTTGGTTTAAAGTGAATAATAAATTCAACACAGAACTTTCAAAATTGTCCTGGCAGTCCGTGGTTCTTTCTGACCTTCCTTCTGTTCTCTTCTGTGCATTGATTTTTTTTCATATTTTCAAATAGCTTTCTAAAATTGCTAAACCAATTCACAACAGGCCCTCCAATAATCGTCATTTTCCCTTTTATCTCATCGTTGCCAATCTGATATCGGTGAGATGAAATTGGAAAGTCACTTTAATTTGCAAATCTCTAGTTATAAGTGATTTGAAGAATTTTAAATGTGATTGTTGATTGCTTGAATTTCTTCCTTTGAAAATTTCCTGTTTATATATTTTGGTCATTTACCTATTGAGAAATGGCTCTTATTCTTTTCTGCATTTGTTTGTGATATTTTAATTCTCCAAACCAGTCAATTTTTAAAGGTGTCATGCTTGGGGAGGCGGAGCCAAGATAGCAGAGTAGAAACAGCTCATCCAAGCCACTCTGCCCCCAGATTTCCTCCAAACTATGTAAAAGGGGACTCTGAACAACTTCTGGAGCCCAAGCACCCACAGAATGACACAGAGAAGCTAACCTCCTGCTGAGGACAGCCCAGCAGCCCTGCAGGAAGGACCAGCACAGTGCTCTGGGAGCTGGCAGCACAGTGTGCAGCATGGAGAGCCGAGCCCAGGTCTGCTTGAGAATCAGTTTTAGCCCCAGGGTGGCTGGGCCAGCAGCTGGCTGGAGGGACCCCAGATCACCAGCAGCTGTGGAGATTCCAGAAATATCAACATAGACATGCCTAGGACAAAGTGAGAGGTTAATGCCCTATGGACTTTGGGACCAGTATTTGGGGAACGCGTTGGCTTCCTCCCCTGGGGACTAGAAGCCACTGAGGACACTGTAATGGAAATGCAGATTTAAAAGATCTTCCCTGCCCCTAGGCCCTTTGATTGGCTTTAAGAGACTCTGAAAACCTTCCTTGATTTGAAAATATGCTCTGCCTCCTAATAGGCTGAATGTGCTCACATGGAGCCTGTGGTGGGAGGCTTGGTTTTCAGGAATGACCACACCTTGATGCTGTGTGATTGGGCAGTGGATCAAAAGGGTGGTTACATTTTTTGAGCCAGGAGAAGGCTATATAAACTCTGATGAGGGGCTTTGCTTTGGGGCTCACTTTGAGAAGTGTTGTGTGACTTGACCAGTTGAGACTCTGGGAAGCCGTTGTTGAGAGCCCCCCGGCTTTGAAAACCCAGATGTTGATGCTTCCCTCTCTGGTAACTGTGATTTGGTATGGATGTAATGGTTGGACAGTTTGGAAGCCTGTCTGTTTGATCTGTAAGTTCTGTAACTCTGAAGTTCAGGGTGCTGACCTTTTTCCCCTGAACTAGGTAATGTGTGTTTGTTTGATTAAAGTAAGCTTGTTAACCCATTTTGAGTTGCTTTCCTTTTGAAAAGTAGATCTAAGAACCTATATTGGCAGCTACCCTGGGGATATTGGGGTGCTTGCTGCTACAGACACTCGACATTTTGTAGTTTTCAGAGGCAGCTCCAGCTCCTGGCCTGCGAACTGTAGGGAGATCCAGCAATCAGTCTTGGGGGGTAATCGCTTTTGCTTTAACCTCCCTGGATCTGGATTGTGGTCTGGGGTGGAGGTCGTGGGTGGGCTTGCAGCTTCCAGAAACGGAAGTTGTCCCCCACATGTTTGGGATGAAAATTCCTGTCTGGCAGCAGAGCCATAGTGTAGCAACAAGCTCAAAAGTCAAGTAATTAAGTGGCAACATGCCAAGGCAAAGGAAACAAATTAAACAGAAAAACGAAACCCTAGACTCTTATTTTGGGGACATAGAGTGGGAAAAGGACTGTGAGGTCATAAGTCCTGCTCCAAAAGCCCCAGGGGAAAACATGATATAAAAACAAAAATATGGTAATGTTTTGCATAGCTACATATGTACAGCATGTACTGAGTTGCTTATCTTCCTTTTAAAAAATATATATATATATATATACTACGATTAAAAAAAAAAGAATTGCTTGACCTCCTTGAGCCTCAATCCCTCATCTATAAAATGAGGAAGTCTGATAAGATGACCACTAGATCCCTTCCAACTCTAAATATGTGGTCCTATTATTCCTCTACTGTTCTCAAATCTCTTTATCTCAGTGCACATGTGATTAGGGATGGAGCAATTAAAATTGTGTGTGTGTGTGTGTGTGTACTGAAGATGGATTTACTCTATGCAATTTATAGTTTTAAAGACTTGCCTGGGGCACTGAGAAATTAGGTGATTTGCCCAAGGTTACCCAAGCAGAAATGTATCAGAAATTAGTTTTCCTGACTCCTCTTCCTGACCCTTCAGCCCAGCTCTGTCTCCACAGCAGACAATTCCTCTCCAACTGTCTACTTCATAAGCAAAATAAGAATTTTGCATGTTGTGGAAAACTTAGCATTTCTCTTTCTTTTTTCTTTTCCATCTTCAACTCCTGTTTCTGGTTTCTGTTTCTGTTTGACTTTTCCCTTTACATTTGAAAAAAAAAATCCTTCATTCACCACGTACATTCTGGTCTTAGGCAAACTTCATTACTTTGTCTTTCCATTCTTTCCATGCTATTATTTTTTAAAAAAATAATCAGGTGTTATGAGGTCACTTGTGTATGATTTTGGTTTTCTTCTTGTGCCTCCCTGAAGTTCATTTAGCTCCCTCAAATCATAGCTAAAGAAAGAAAGTAGATGAAAAACAATTCTGCTAGTTTCTGACTTCTAGTGAAAAAATCTGTTTTGGAGAGGAATCAAATTGCTCAAAGACTTGACTGAATCTTTCTGAGCTTTTTGAATCTGAAGACACTTTACCTAACCACTAACCTTCCTTGAGCATAATTGTTAAAATAGACTTCTAATTTATTCAGGCTCTTTTCCAGTTAGCAGAGATGATCAAGGTAGTTGAATGAAGAAAGAAAAACTCCCTTCTCTAACTTTCATGTTTATTAGAGTCAGAAGAAAATGTTTACAGTCAGACTTTAGACATATCCTGAAGTCTCCTTGTTCTCACTCTTCTTTGTAAGAACACAGTCCTTTAGGATGGCAGACTCTTCTTGGAGGACTGCCTTTCTACGAAATGGGGAAGATCAGTAGACTATGAGGTTTAAGAGAAATGATTATTAATAACCAATTATTAATATTGGGTTCAGGGTTTTTTCTTTTTGCTTCCTCATTCAAAGCCCAGTCCTTAACATTCTCCTTAATCTTGCATTGGGCTCAGGCCCTTGAAACATAGTTCAACTTAAGCAGCCTGGGTGGAAATGGATCCTATTGTCCTCGTCTGGGAGTGCTTGGCTTAGTCTCATGGTCAAGTGAAGTTCTCAGCAGAAGTAGCTGAAGACTTTTGGCCTACCTCCTCATTAATATGTTCACCTCCTCGTTGATTGTTCACCAATCAGTATTGATCTCAGCCTGTCAGGGGCACCCATTTTCCCAAAGGTATTTAAGCATTCAACAATCTCCATGGTCTTTTGTCTTTGGCTACCAAGAGAGACCACTGACCATCAATTTGTTGATTGTTAGCCTAATTAATAAATTGATTATTAATTACACAGAAACTCTCTCAGCTTTTTGTTCATCTCAGCTTGAAAGCGTGGTTTTAAATTTTGGTTCCTATACTTCCTAGCTGTGTGACTGACCAGGGGAAAATCACTTAATCTTTCACTTCATTTTACTCATCTGCAAAATGAGGATAACAATCAGGAATCAGGAGCGCCTGGGCTCATTTTCTGACCCCGACCCTTCCAACCTGAATGACCTTGGACCTCTATAAGCCTCAGTTCCTCATCTGTAAAATGAGGAAGTTGGATAAGAAGACTACTAGGTCCCTAAATCTGTGATCCTGCTATTCCTCTATCCCTCTTAAATCTCTTCCTCTCAGTGTATGTGTGATACTTGTCCAAAGTTATTGCTGCTTTTTGTGTTTTTAATGTCTTTTCAATGTGAGGCTACATGGGTGAATGTTTACTAGAAGTAGAAAATGTGGGACAATATTTAGCCAGAGACCATGAGGCTTTGTCAAGGGGCTCATCACATTCACTCTGTGCTCAAAAGACCTTTTGTTCAAGTAGGAATAGAGGTTAACACAACAAATTTTAGGTTTTTAATGCCTTGATGTTTTTTTACTTGCTCCTCTACATTTAGTTTCTCTTTGGAGTCATTTTTGTTGGGTCAGAGTTGGCTGCATAGGAGCATAGGAAAGGAGAGAATCCCTATTTGGAATGATATGAAGAGTATGATTTTAAAGCCCTCTTTCCCACTCATTACAAAATCACCCTTACCCCCACCCCTAACCCCAAGGACCTGGGGAAATGAAACACAGGTCAAGTAAATTTTGGTAAAGGTAAGAGAAACCTGACTTAGGTTACACACTGCTAGGGTGAGCCTGAGAATCAAGGGAACAAGTAAGGAGCACTAGGGAGTTGGGAAATACATAGAAAGGTAAAGAAAAAAAGATGAAAAATGTCAATGATCATCTTTGCCCATTTTGTCTAGGATTGGGCCTGGCTACAACATTCACACCTGAGAATCCTGAAAGAGAAAAAGACGAGAGAAGGGAATGGATGAAAAAATTGGAAGAAGTGGTAGCCACACTATAAAACAGAGGACTAAAGGACTGGGAAGAGGGAAAATAAATTTTTTGTTGTTTAGTGGTTTCAGTTGTCAGCCAGACAGAACAGGCCTCTAACTAGCTGTTGGTGGCCAGAGCTGAACAGAGCAGGCTAGAGATGAGAGAGTCAGGAATCAAACAGAAGTTTAATTTCAAAGTGAAGGAAACACTTTGTAAGCAAGGACACATGTGCTGGAGGCCCACCTTTAGCGTGGGGACCTGCTTTGGTGTAAGCAGATCTCAATACCTATGCCTGTGGCTGAGCAGTGGATTGTAGCCCTGATAATGAGAAGGAACAACAACTGTGAAAAATCTGATTTATATCAGTGCTTCATGCCCAGAACATGGATATAGCAGGTGCTTGTCCAAGCTCAGAGAATACCTGGTGCTGGTCAAAGCAATACAATCATTATCTGAAACAATCCCGGGATTTTGCTGTGGCTGAGATAATCCAGAGGGTGAGCACAAAGCATTGTTGTTATGCCAAGCTCAGGGCACAGCTTGCTTGGTGGGCTTTAGCTCTGGAAAACAGGGTGTCCCTTGATTTCTTGACATTGTCACATCCAACTCGTTGTGACACCATTTGTTTTTTGGGTTTGTTTTTTTTTTTGGCAAAGATACTGAAGTGTTTTGCCATTTCCTTCTCCAACTCATTTTACAGATGAGTAAACTGAGACAAACAGGGCTAAGTGACCCACTGCTGGTCACACAGCCCAGATTTGTCCTCAGGAAGAGGACTCTTCCTGACTCCATGTCCAGTGCTCTATCCTCTGTTCCACCTATTAAATAAAGAACCACTTCATATTAATTACTCTTGCTCAGCTTTCTGTTGTCCTAATTTACTATATACTTGGTTGCCAGAGCAACATCTTTGCTCAGGCCCCACTCTCTGAGGGTAGGCCCATTATGTTTTACCCTACAGTAGTTTGTCTGTTACCCTAAAGAGCTGGGGAGTCTCCTTTGTCTGCTTTTGACTCAAACCCTCATTGTCTGTAGTCCCTCCACTTTTAAGGGCCCACCCAGTGACTAGAACTTCAATTTCATTTAACCACTTAGTAATTGGATTAACTTTTACAAAGGGACATTTACTTCAAATATGATAGCAACAATAGTAATAGCTATGATTTATATAACCTTTAAGATTTACAGAGTATTTTACAAATATCCATTTTATGTTCACAATAACCCCGGGAAGTAGGTACTATTGTTATCCCCATTTTATAGATAAGGAAACTAAGCCTAACAGAGGTTAGGCAACTTGTCCAAAGTCTCACAGCTAGTTAGTCTGTGAGGTTAATTTTGAATTCAGATCTTCCTGTCTTTGGGTCCAGCTTTCTATCCACAATGTCACCTAACTGCCACATACAGCAAAAGCAAACATTTCCCTCAGCACCTAGGGGCATAATTCCCTCTTCACCACTTCAGTGTCTGGGGAGGGGGAGATTATACTCATAAGCTTAACTTAGTTCATGTATAACATTAGTCCCACCAAGTTAAGCTCCAAAGCCAAAGCAATTGGCTTCTGCTGGGCTAACATAGGGGCCTTTGCTCCTCAGGGCTTCACTACTGAGCCAGCAGGAGCATCTGGCCTGGTGTCCTGATCCACAGGATTCTGATGACTCTGGCTCCTGGTCAGATTGCAGACATTACCAGTACCTAGAACAGAAAAGAATGAATGAATGTAAAAGCCAAAGACCTATTCTGTTTCTCAGGTCCATCTGGCTTAAGGTGGAGGAAAAAAATCCTTCCTTCCTTTTAGTAAGGCGTGAGTGAATTAGTTCTCAGAAGTGAATGCAACAAAAACTCCAAAGGTTCTAAGTCAGCTCTTTTTAAAGAGGCCACAGTTCTGGCTATGTAGCTAAAGAAAAAAAAAAGTTGCTCCTAACCCGATGGTGGTACAAAGTAGACTGTCTGAATATGCTCCAATGCTCTAGTCTTCTGGAAGCAGTCCCCACATCTTCCCTGTGCACATGTCTCTCCTTAGTGGTTTTGTCAGGCACTAAATCTCCATTACACTATCTTTATAATCAGGAACCTTAATCAACTGATATCTTTTGAATAATGCAGAACTACTTCCAAAAGAAAGGAAGGGAGGAAATGAACAAATTTAGAAGTGAAATATGCTGTCAATGGAAGGGTTACATATGTTATTATTAATTCCACATTCCTGGTAGTGGGTCCATGATGTTCCTACATAGTCCTTTAATAAATACAACTGGGTAGGTAACTGGATATAAGCAGGGCTATTCAGCTGTCACTCTGACTCTGATTAATTATAATTTGGACAATGGAAAGCTCTGAGAAAGCTTTAAAAGAGTACCGAAATTGTGTTCTTTTCCTCAGACTTCTAACTACATCTGAAATAGAAACTGCATGACACATTTTGTATAGCAGTAAGAGGGCAGAGCTCAGGCCAGGGGCTGCGGCTGCAGGGCAGGGGTGCAGAAAGATTCGTTCGTGGAGGAATTTCTAGTGTGACTTTTCCTGCCTCTTGACCCTGGTGAAAAATTTACTAAGCAATGAATGAAAGTCTTTTCCATGAGATCATTAAGTTTGCCTACCCCATTACTCACCCATAACCAGCTAGTTGAAGAAAGTACAAAAGGTCAAAATTGATCTCCATTCATCCTGCAGTTTTAAAGGAATGAGTCTAGGGATGGAGAAAACAAGGATGGTTTTGTTTTTTGGGTTGTTTTGGTTTTTTTTGAGAAATCTCAGAATATTTGTAAAAATAGGAACAACAATTACCCATGCAGTAAAATAATGCATTGGTGTTGACTTAGAAGATTTCATATATTGAAGTTCTGACCTTTATATTCCCTGTAAGGGTTGTCTGGGTTTGATTAGTCAGGTCAATCAGGGAACATTTATTGAGTACCTACTAAGTGCTAAGTAGACCCGGTGCTAAGGACTAAGGATACAAAGAAAGGAAAAAAGTCTCTGCTCTTAAGTTACTCATAATCTAATGGGGGAGACAACATGCAAATAACCACATACAAACAAATCATATACAGGGGGAAAATGAAAATAATAAAGGGAAAGCATTAAATTAAGGGCATCAGGAAAGGCTTCTTGTAGAAGGTGGGATTTTAGCTGGAACTTTAAGGAAGCTAGGGAAGTCAGGAGGTAGCAATGAGGAGGGAGAGCATTCCAGGCATGGAGGACAGCCAATGAAATGTTCAGATTTGGAAAGTGGAGTGTCTTGTTCCAGGAACATCGCTAGATTAGTGTCTCTGTATCTCATAGTGTATGGGGGAATGGGAGGAAGTTGGTGGTATAATATGTAAGAAGATTGCTAAGTGGGAGGGGGGCAGGTTCAAGGCTTTGAATACCAAACAGAGGATTTCTATTAGATCCTGGAGGTGATAGGGTGTCACTTGAGTTTATTGAATAGAGAAGTGCTATGGTCAGACTTGTGCTTTAGGAAGATCACTTTGAAGGCTGAATGGAGGATAGACTGAAGTGGGGAAGAGACTTGACGAAGGCAGGCCAGTCAGCAGGCTACTGCAATGGTCCAGATGTGAGATGATGAGGGGATACACCAGGGTGACAGCATCATCAGGGAAGAGAGCACATAAGATAGATGTTACAAGCGTAGAGTCAATAGGTCTCAGCAATAGATTGGATAGGAGGAGATGAGAGAGGGTGAGGAGTTGAGAAAGACCCTTTCAGGAGGATGAGTCTAAGTGACATTTCCCATTTCACTCGAGCAATGAAGGCAGCCTCAGACACATATTTCACATGTGTCCCAATACAGCAAGAATTACCTTTGATCTAAGTTGTATTGGCCCTGGATTTGTGAAACTAACCTGTTAATTTCACTTTAAAAATAATAAATGTGTCTTGGTGCAAACAAAGATAATTTAGCTATAGAAGTAAAAAGTATATGACAGCTTTTTATTTCCCTGTGCTTGCTTTATTGTTAATTTCATTTTTAAAGCCTAAGATTGCAAATATTGCGATTATAATTTTTAAGTCAGTCATCTGACACTTTAAAACAGCAACATGTCAAAGCCAGATAAACTGGTTATTTGCTGATAGTCATTTTTTATAATGAACCAAATCGTCTATGCAGCTGGCATTGACTAGCTGCTGGCATTAGTCTCTTACAGCTGAATGTTTTCTCAAAGCTAACAACATCTGAAAACAATGTAAAAACATTGATACTGGAAATACAAATGTGTATCTTAGAACAATTATCATCAACACTATGGCATGTCCAGAATTTACAGCGTACAATAGGAAGTAAGGGTAGCATTACCCAGGAAGAACACAACTGGAATAATCAAGACACCATTGTTTCACTGGAAAGGTAAGGCACAAAGGATTTCTTGGGGTGGTTTGAAGAATATAAAGCTGACTTTCAATTCCCCTAAAACTTGCCCCAGTATAGAAATAATATTGTTGCTGATGCATTATTGTAATTGCCAAAAAAAACCCATGTTAGCACCCTAAATATCTACCAATAGGAGACATGATGGTACATAGTATAATGGAATATTATAATACAATCAACACCAACAAGTATGAAAGATGCAAAGAAATCTTGGAGGACTTTATGAATGGGTAGTGAATCTAGGCACTATCACCCCTGTTACTTGAAATAATGCAGAGCCCGAAGCAGAATCAAAAAGAACAGAGTACACATTCTGACCATATAAACAGAAAAAAAAATTGAGATTGAATAAACAAATACTGCTTATAGAGACCTAGAGGAAGTGCCTGAAATTGCATATTTTATTCACTGAAATTCGTTCAAATATAAATAGGTACTAAGCAAGTTTAATTGATTATATCGGGGTTTAGTATTGTTTACAATAATTTTAAATAGAGAATAAATGAAGTTTTTCATTTAGACGATGTAAACTCAGAAACACTGAGATAAAACTAGAATTCTATCCAAATGGCACAGAAAAGACCAAAATTAATCGCACAAATAACAATTTAAAAAATTTATTTAGTGCTGTCTGTGCCCTATGCTAAGCATTATGGTCCATACAAAGAAGTATGTAACTGAATCTTAGACTAATTTCTCCATGGGCAGAGTAAAATGCTTAATCCTTTAACTGAGAATTTTGGAAATTGATATCTTCACCACGGTGGGAGATCCATCATAGGTTTTAAGGTAGCAGGAGGAGTTTTCACCAAATGGAAGCTTTTAGAATCATACTGTGAGAGAACAAATGAGAAGTGCCCAGATGGGGAAGTGAAATGCAATCAGGGACAGCAGTGCAATGGTGGACACATTGACTAGGAATTTATAATAAGCATTGATCAGTCAGAATTTCTCCTGCTCACCACTCCATTGATTACAGGAGCTCTTTGAGAATGATTTCTCTCTGAAAGTCTAGTAGAACTGGTAGTACTTCAATCTAATTCCTGATCTCTATCTCAGTCTGCAAATGATAATGACTTTCTTCTAGTTTTATCTTTGTCCTTTTAGGAACTTCTGATTTAATACAAGCCTTTGAAAGTGTTTTCCCTTAACATAAAATCCACAAACAATTATGAATGGTCTGTACTGTATGTCTATATAATGATTGCATATAGAGGGACTGATGGAAGATAGCCATGATTAGTTAGGAAATAAACAAAACTTAAATAGATCAGAGATCTAAATCTCTGTCTGAACCTTAGGGAGTTCCATAATTGGCAGCTTGACAAGTGATATATGGAAGAGAGGATTTCATGATTATGAATTTTATTAATAACCTGTATTTATAAGTTCCCTAAAATGGCTGAGAAAGGGATTCTTGTGGATTTGGGGCAGTTTCCCCAGGCTGAAGTTGCTCAAGCCATTTGTATTGGGTATAGACAAGATGCTTTGAACTCAGGAGCCTCAGGCAAAACTCCAATTTCTCATTAGTAGATAAGGGGGTAGATAGTAGAAAAGGAGACCAAAGGAAAGGTGACACCCCTTAGGGCCACCCACTGACATTGTTTTGGAAAAAATTCATTTTTCCTCTTTCCATGACAGAGGATAGAATAAAGAGAACAATGTCTGCTTAAAAAAAAATGTTGCTTCCACAATGACACTTGCTGATTATATATGTGACAGTTTCTGCCTTCAAGGAGTTTAAAATCAAGATAGATATTAGGCCACTAAAAATATAAGGCAGTAAATTATAAATGCCACATAAGCAGCCTAGATATTGAAGACTGTCAGAGATCAGAGGAGAGATCACTTCAGGTAGGTTAAAAGAAGACTTTATGGAAGGGGCATATTTGAAATGTTTTCAGGAGGATACTGAAGGAGCACATTTATTTAACTCCTAGGTGCAAGACACTATGATAAATGCGAAGGATACACTTATTACTGTGTTTATGAATAGGGTCTAAAAAATCTATACAAATAAACATCAACACAAGTGTGATTGAGGCAGAGGAATGTAGTCTAAATTTTCTAATAAAATTTGAGGTAGGAAAGAATGCTTTCACCTGTGGGGATCAAGCATAGGTATGTGGAGGATTTGGCATTGAGCTAATTCTTGAAGACAGAAGGATTTTAATAGGCAGAGATGAAGAGAGGATGCATTTCAAGAATCAGGGGTGGTTTGTGGAAGGACATAAAAGAGAAACAAAAGAATTTGGACATCATCTTTTTAGCAATGAAGATCCATTAATGTCATTTTAAAATCAGTGTTTTAGGAAATCTAATATGGTAATATCCAGATATATTGGAAGAACAAATGATGCTTAAGAACCAATGGTATAGGGGAATAATGGAAATGTAAATTGGGGTCAGCCTGTGGAAGGAAGAGCAACTAAAGGCTGGAATGCCAGATAGAAAACTCTTGCTGCACTTTGGGCCTAAGATGATGAGGGTGTGACCAGGTAGTAGCAGTAGAAAGAAAGGGATGGATGGCAGAGATATTCAAAGGAAGACTCAACAAACAGGACTTTAGGATTGGGACATATTTTTAGTTCAGGTTAATTATCCCATATCCCATTAAAACTACATCGAAAGTAAACAGATTAGTTTTTCCTTGCAGACAGGCTATAGATATTGCATAACACTGAACTTCATATTCTGCTTTCAACCCCATACTATAAATAGGAGAGACCCAGTCAGTCTCAGAGGTTTCATGCTGATGTTCTGGACTTCTGTTAGCAGGTATGATATTACTACATTTATTCAAAGTAAAACAATAGCAAAAGATTCCAAACACTTTCAGTAATTTTCATATTTCACACTGGGATCCCTACTACAGCAAAAAGTTAAAGTCCTTTTTAGTACTTTTGAAATATTTCATCATGTGAATTTTCATATATAAAATTTGATTGAAGAAAACTTAACGACTTTGAGTGACTACATAAAATTTAAATATCACCAAAAACCTTTAAAATACATTTTAAAAAATATATGTAAATCAAAAGCCCTTGTTAGTAAAAATAAATTGGGTGAAAGTGCCAAGTTTCTGTGAGCTGTAAATACCAGCATATACCCTTTGCTAATGAAGGGCTGCTTGCGTACTAGCAGACTGTATTGACATACAGAAAATAAAATGTTACTCAATTATTTTTAATCTTCCTTTAGTCTCCTTTTGCTTAAAGAAAAATTCCATTACAATGACTTAGCTATAGTATTTCTCCTTTTATACCAGAAAGTCTTCTGGCTTTTGAAAGATTTGTTTGGCAGTTCATCTGAGCATACAAATTTCCCAAGACTACAGACCATAAGAACTTGAAGTGCTTAAAATTATTATATTCTCCTGTTATTTTACAAATAGGCCATTCTAGGATGACAGGCAAGCTGTGTGATCTGAATTTCAATCAAGTGCTTTCTTCCTTTGTTTTTTTTTTTTTTTACAAAGAATTTATGCTGTTCTTGAGTTGGTTAGCAGAGCAAAAGATGTCTTGATTTTATCCTACGGATTCCTTTCTTCAAGCTCTTTGCTCAGCTCTATAACTTATAAAAAATGGGAAAGGATGAGAAGAATATCAGGTGTGGATCATTCTTGTGTTGTTGCCTCACTTCTACATCAAATCATTCATTTTATAGATTAGTCAACTAAAACACAAAGAGTCATTTGTTCAATTGGGCTGTTAACTAAACTCCAGGTCACATAGGAGGTAAAATAAAGGATTTTAATGCAGATTCCCTTTGTCCAAATCCAGTGTTCATCTCAATGCACTACTTCTCCCTGGTTTTCATGATTATTGAATGCATATATCTATATGAATTTCTATTTATTTTTAACATAAGCTGACAATCACCTTTTTCACTGGAACTATAATGTATATAAGTGTATAAGAACGGTGTATAATGTGTATAAGAGCAGCTAGATGGCACAATAAATAGGGCACTAGACCTGGAGTCAAGATGGCTTGAGTTGATATCTAGCTGTAGACACTAGCTGTGCAATGCTGGTTGAGTTATTTAATTTCTATATGTTTCAGTTTCCTCATCTATAAAATGGGGATAATAATAGCAACCATCTTTTAGTGTTGTTGTGAGGATAAAAAAGAAATAAGATTTTAAAGTTGTTATTATGACTATCTGAGTGTAATGTTAAAAGGATATAAGATATTCCCCACCCATTAATAGGCCTCACATGGAGCGCATTAAGGGAAGCTTGCTTAAGGGAAGCTTGTTTGTAGGAAGGCTGTCACACCTTTTGCTAATTTCTTATTAGGCACTGAGTCACAAGGGTTGTGATACCTTCTGGCTCTGAGAAGTCTATATATATTCTGAGTTGGTATTTTGCTTTGGGGGCCGATTATAAGAAGGATCTCGTGATCCCCTGGTTGAGATTCTGAGTGGCCATATGATCAGAGCTCCCCAATTGCTTAGATGTAAAGGCTCTCTCCATGCAGGAATTTTTTTAAAATTAATTTATTAGTTTAGTTTCAGTTAACAAGATTCAATTCCATAGTTCCTTGAATTTCAAATTTCCTTTACCTCCCTCCCCTCACCCCTCCCCAACAGCATATAGTCCAGTAAAGGATCTGCAAATACATTCATATTAGATATTAGTCCAATTACAAAGGCATATTGTACTAGGTGGGATGAAAAATGGTAAAGAAGAAATAAAACCAAACAATGAAAAGAAAAAGATCATGCAGGGATTTATGTAAGTGTATAGCACTATTGCTTTGATTGAGGTAGTCAGAGCCCTGTCTGTTGGTCTTTATTTCTCTGCTTGTATTTTCTGTTTGTATTTTCTTTGAAGTTCAGGGTGCTGACTTTTCCCCTGAGCTAGTGAATGTCATTAAAAAAGATTGTTGACCCCTTAAACAACTACTTTTCCTAGTAAAGCAGATCTAAGAACCTGCACTTGCAGCCATCCTGGGTATGTCAGTGTGGTTGCCTCTACACTGAGTCACAGATGCGGACTATTTGAATTTTAATACCCTGGAAACACAGATATGCTTTAGCATTAAGTACCATACTTTATCAGATTACCTAGTCCAGAGGTTCTCAAAGTATAGGCCAGGGACCATTGGGATTCCCTAAGATTTTTTTAGGGGATCTGCAAGGTCAAAACTAGTTTTTCATGATAATACTAAGATGTTTTAATAAGGTAAGCATTGATAAATATAACACATAAACGAAAGCTTTGTTTTGGGGGTCCTCAATCATTTCTGAGAGTATAAGAGAGTCCAGAGGTCAAAAAGACTGAGAAACACTGTTAGCATTCACCCAGAAACACCTGATTCGATGGGATTTAGGGCAGGAGTAAAGGAGTTAGAAGGAGTTAGAAAAGTGGACCTTGAATGCATCTGAGGAGAGTAGCTACGAGTGAGGTTCCATGGCAGAGAGCCCCAGACAGATGAGACCACAAGGTGCCTGTGGGAAGGAGTAGTATTCAGAGAGAAGGAAAGAAAGGAGGCTACAAAAACCAATAATTTCTTCTTCATAATTTTATGGAAGACCAGATAGTCTGATAGCACTAAAATAGATTAGCTACTGAAACCACTTCTGGATTCTTCCATTTTACTATTTCAACCCTGACCAGACTCTGTCATACCAAAAAATCTCTTGACCTTTTGAGTTGGAAGGGGAATTACTCTCTTATAATTGACCAATTCTCTTAGGAGCTACTACACAGAGTAGGTACTTAATAAATATATGTTGAATGAATAAAATGAATACTCTATAATTATTTAATTCCTAGATCCTTGTGTCAGTACTTCTACAGAACTGACTATCCAGAGAGTGAATGGAGAACAGTTTAAATGATTATAATTGCCTTGCCCCCTGACCATACTTCATATCCATCTACCTTCCTAAACATGTAGGAATATCTTCTCATTGACCTTATCACTGGCCCTACTCTCAGTCCATCTGGACCAAAGACCATGCCTCCTTCCATGGGTGACATGATAGGGCTGGAAGTTATGGAGCACTGTGATCTTGGAAGAACCAGAGGTGTAGGTAGCTCAGAGGGTTATGGATTTAAATGTCAACTCTGAAACATACTAGCTGTGAGGCCTAATATCTCAGTGCCCAAGGCAATACTTGAAGACTATACATTGCAGAGCGTGTGCTGATTTAGAGAGAATTTCTTCACTAGGAGTTCTTTACATTTGTGAAATAATAGGTTGGAATAAAAAAAATAGGAGATAATGGAAAGATGTATAGTAGGAACAAGTATGCTGTACATTTTACTAATGATGCATTACATAGAACTGATAAAGAAGACATTATTTAAAAAAAAAAGGTCTGAAAAGAAGATGGCTTGTTCATACAGACCAACAAGGGATTACAAGTGCTGTGCTTATTTCTATAAACTATTAAATGACCTAGCACAAGGCCTCCTGCGTGTTAGATGGACCCTCTCAGGAAGATTTACATAAGGATGTGGACAAAAATCTAAAGCTGACATTTCCTGACCTCTGATGTCAGAGGAGAGCTTCCATGAAAGTAGTTTATAGTGGTCTAACTTGAAACACTGCTGAAGTCACAGGACCTGGAATACTGTGCTGACTCTATTCTGTATTCAGGCATGTGGTCTGGATCAGGTTCATTCTCAGGGAGCCTGACCTCTAGATTCTCTGTCTTCACTCTTCAGCTTTAAGCCCTAACCCTAGTGACCTGGAGACTGTTTTACTTATACCTTAGGTTATGACTTATACCTAGGACTTTTTCTATAAAAGAGTAGTAAAAAGGTACTCAATGTACAATATGAATCAATTCAGTTTATTCCTACATTTGGAAAATTCATCTCTACACTCAGAAGAAATGCTAAACATAATAGACTTGTATTCATTGTGTCTGACTCTTTGTGATCCCATTTGGGTTTTTTTTGGGGGGGGGTGCAAAGATACTGGAGTGGTTTGCCATTTCCTTCTCCAGCTCATTTTAAAGATTAGGAAACTGAGGCAAACAAGGTTAAGTGATTTGCCCAGGTCACAGAGCTAGTAAGTGTCTGAGGCCAGATTTGAATTCAGGAAAATTAGTTTTCCTGACTTCAGGCCTGGCACTCTATCCACTCCACCACCTAGCTGCTCCAATAAAAGACTAACATCACACTTTCATAGAACTAAGACCAGGATTCAGAAACTTAACTGTGATGCAAAAGAGAGAGTGCAGGACTTGGAGTGCGGAAGAATGAGGCTCAAATCCCATCTCAGACCTTCTCAGACCTGCGTAAGCCTGGGCAAGTCAATTAACCTCTCTCTGCCTCAGTTTCCTCTTCTGTAAAATGAAATAACTTGACTTGATAGCCTCTAAGATCCCTCCTAGCTCTAAATCAATGAATTTGCTTCTTGTTTTATAATCTTCTAGGAATCTTATACTTAAAATTAATCTGAACAGAAAGCAGTAATTTTGTCTTGGCTATACACTCTCAAAACAACTCTGGAGATATGTCTACTGGTAATCAGGCTTGGGCCAAACTTCTGGTTGATAGCCATCCTCCCCAAGAGCCCTGGAGTAGTTCCTGAGGACTTCTCTCCTCCTGCCATTCCTCTCCAACTCTACAGGAGGGGTAAATTGAACTGTGAACCAAATCATTGGGACTCTCCTATCACCCAGAGGACATCTTTTTAAAATGCCAGACTTTTAAAATGCAAAAATAATCAGTGTTTCTGAATCAGAGCAAATATAGAAACTATATCAGTTGTCCCAGAAATATCCTGTTACACACCAGAAGAGTTTTGTTAAATAACTTCACATGGATGAGACTAATGAGAATTCAAGGTGAAACTGTTATCTGTATGGAATTCAAGGAGTAGGTATGTATGGTCTACTAAACCTGAACTGAATTCACCTGGTGTAGTAGATGAGATGACCAAAGATGTCCAAGGGATATTCATTTATCTTAATCACAATTTAAGTAATACAAATTATTTTTAGAGGGCTATGACTTTTAAAGCTATCAGAACCTCAGTTTCAAGTATGATTGCCTATTGTCCCAAAAGCTTTAGATAAATCTAAAGAATCTTGTAAGTGGAAGGAATTCTGCAAATTGAACATTTCAATACTAGATAAAGGCAGTGTGGTGTAGTGGGAAAAGGAATGGCTCTGGATTTAAAAGCCTTGCATTTTAATTTTACCCCTAACACATATTACCTGTATAATCTCAGTGGGCTTCAGTTTCCTTATCCATAAAACAAGGGGATTGACTTACTTGGTCTCAGGCCCTGTTACTGCTGTCTGTATACTGACTTATCTTAATGTAGTGTTTTTCCAAGACAATAAAATGAAAATTTCTCTCCTGAAATAGAATATATTTTGGCAGTCTACAACTCTCAATGTTGTGCCCTTTCCAGCAGCAATTCTCCTATGACTTTGGAATCTTTGGGGATAGAATATTTCAAGTGAATACAAACAATTTTATTCTTATCCTTAGGAATAGTGAGGAAGGAAGCTCATGATTTAGGTAGGATTAATTTAAGATAACAATAATAAGGAGATAATAAGTAATTGCACTGAATTCTCAGGGACCGGTAAGGATGATAGAAGTGGGACACAGGGACCAATTCTAAGTTAAAGTTCACTCCCCCACTTCATAAAACTGCAGGCATGCCTTATGCATAAAATAAAAGAATGACTACAAGTAAAACCTGGAAGTAATAATTTAGTAGGCAAGCAGACCACTTTATAGCTTTATGGCTCAATTGGCAATTAAATCTGAACCCTCTTCACATTTCTTAGTCTGTACTTATTTAACACATTTATGAGTTGGATTATTGCTCCTCAGATGTTCTCATTATATGTTAACTGTAACATCTCAGTCAGAGATGTGCAGGAGTAGTTCCCTATTTGCTACTTCAAGAAGTCTTTTGAAAGGAACTGAAGAAAATGTCCTAGCTCTGTCCAAGAAGGATGTTCGAATGAATTGTAAAGGGTTTTGCAAATTAGATTGCTCTTTAGAATATGATCACTGAATTCTTTTCTTCCATTATCTCATGAATGTAATTTGAACCAAGTAAAAGTTAAAAATGGATTATGTGTCCACATGGGTTTGTCTAGATGTGGCTCCTAGTGAGGGAAGAAAAGATATCTCTAGTTTTCCTCCCCTTGACCTGCCCTGCCCCCTCCCCTCTTCCCCTTTCACCAAGGGAGACTATGATTCCTGCCAAGAGGTAAAGCAGGAGTCTGGAACCAGAGGCTGGGAATTCTGTTCTTCTCAATGAAAGGAGATGCTGGGCTAGAATTATATCTATCTGCCCCCCTTAAATAGTGTTATTCTAGGGGAAATAATTTTTATGTTCAAGTTGCATATCTGATAGCTATCAAAGAGAGCATTCCAGGCTATTCATGTGAGGCCTGGCACTTGGACTCCCTTCCCACCAAATGCTAATTCCACAATAAACATATGTAGTGAATAGTGAGGGCAGCTAGAAAAGCACAGTGCCTGGCCTAAAGTCAGGAAGATTTATCTGTGATCCTGGATAAGTCAATCCTGTTTGCCTAAGTTTCCTCATCTGTAAAATGAGCTGGAGAAGGAAACTGCAAACCACTCCAGTATCTCTGATAAGAAAACTTCAAATGGGATCATAAAGAGTAGGACATAACTGAAATGACTGAACAACAATGAATAAAGTCATTTAACAAAATCAATAGCAACAAACAAAAATCTGAGAAAGTATACATCAGCAAATATCCAAGAGTAGCTCTGCTTGGTTTTGGTTCCTGGGAATATCATGCCTTCCTGGGAATATCAGATAAGCTGATCACCCTGCTGATTGATTCAGTTTTTGATACTCAACATCTCAACTCTCTTAGTTGCCTTTCTCTTCTGATTGGAGGGCTGGAGCAATAAATTCCTTCCAAAGACAAATTTTTTTTTACAGTGTAGAAGTTTCTAGGTAACTCTCCATTTTCCATTAGCAGCTCTGCTTGGTTTCAATTTGACTGAAACTTCTACCCTCTTTTCAATTTCCTTTGGTACATTATCTTCCCCCAATTAAATTGTAAGCTCCTGGAGGACAGGGATTGTCTTTACTTTTCTTATTTATATCCCCAGCATTTAGTGAAGAGGTTCACCATAAAATGATGAGGTATAGGGTTAGGGGTGCTCAAGACCCCAAAATACCAACATGCTGGGTTCTGCCGAATGAATTCAACTTAAGTCTTCTCTCAGCCAAAGAAAAGCAAAGTTTATTAAAAGTTCGCTTGTATTGGACACAGAGCAAGTCTGTGCTAGAAAATTCTATGGCTTCTCACACCACATGGAGGCAAGATGTGTCTTATATACGGAAAGGTTGTGAGAGGAATCTAGGGGTGGTCTAGGGGAGGAGTTTGGGGAGGATCTTTAGGAGGAATCAGATGAGGTCAGACTCCAGTAATGAGTTTGGGGAGAGTCTTCAGGAGGAGTTAAGGAGGTCAGGTAACAGTTGATTTGGGTATAGATATTTTGATAGGCTCATGGGTGGGAAGTAGATGGACAGTGGAGGGTGAAGCTAGTAACAAAGGTTTGGGCAGAGCCACAGTGAAAGGCTTATGGCCTCATGCAAAGCTTCATCAAATGGGACTATTCAATCAGAGGTCAAGGGTGTTCCCAGAGCCTGTACCTCATCATCAGCACTGTGACCAAAATATGTAGGCACTAAATAAATGTTTATGAAATTTATAGTTCCCCAAAACCTGCCTCTCAGTGGTAGTGGTGTCATAGAAGAGAAGGGGGCAAATTGGAGAGATACTACAAAGCTAAAATTGACAATCTGTGGCAATAGATTAGATGGCGGGAGGGGTGTAAGAGGGAATCATTGATGATACCTAGGTTGTAAGCTTGGGTAGTACCCTCAACAGTGATAGAGATGTGAAATTATCTATTTCTACTCTATGATTTACATCAAAATTCCAATTCATGCACTGTAACTAAGGTAATTAAAATCTCTGGTCAATCTTAGAATTTTAGAAGAAAATCAGGTGCTGAACTAATTCATAATAATAAGTGAACTAAAATGAATTTTTCCCCTTACTCTTTCAGAAGACATTCACTTCCTAAAACCCATACTAAATTTACATATTCATTTATTTAGTGTAGAGGAAAGAGGGATCTGCATGTAGAGAGGGGACCATATGTTGCAAAGGCTGTTCTTGTGTGACTTGATAAAAAGCAGAATAGACATCTCTTGCCTCTTCTCTCCCAATACCCCTTGAAATACCTTCATTTAGAAAAGCCAAAGTCATCCACTGCATTCTGGGCTGTCACCAGTTAGCTGTTTCACTTTCATCTTATCACTGGACTTTGATGACTCTGAAGGAGAGAAGCTAATGACTTGGTGCAGCTCTGCCTCACTTAAATCCAATTCACTCGAAAGTCAAGACATCACTCTTGTGGAGTCAATGAGTCCTCTCAAGAACAAAGGAGAAATAACAACAACAACAATAACTTTTCTGCAAGGGACACTTTAATTCCTGCCAGGAGGGGAAGCAGGAAATTGAGCCCAAACATCCCTTTGCTCTCCTCAGAGAGAGCAGGTACTGAGCTGGGATTATATCCATCCGTTCCCTTCAATTTTATTAGGCTAGGAGATATGATCAGATTTCATCTAACTTCAGACTGCTTTATCATTATTTGGATGGAAGGAGGACCCCAAGTTCAAGATCCAAGGCTTGACACCTTTCCCACCAAATACCAGTTCCCCAATGTAAACACACAACAAATAACAAAGAAAACAATTTATCCAAATTGATAGTGAAATAGAAATTGGAGAAATTGTACATAGGGGGATATATAACAGTAACACAGAGTTAAAAGAACTCTCTAATTGAGAGTGAGGTAACCCGGTTCAACCACAAGAGTCCTTGATCTCACCCAAGGGGAAACTCCCCAAAGTCTCTAGTATAGCAAACTGGAGAGGGAGGACATGATAGAGCCTGTCAGCTTTTCTCATGTTTTCCCAGAGTGTTTTCCTTCAGCAACCTCAAGAGGGGTTGACTTCTTCCATCTTCCCTCTCAAAGCTAGAAGTTTTATTGTTTTGTTTGCTCATTTACTCATCTATCTATCTATCTATCTATCTATCTATCTATCTATCTATCTATCCATCTATCCATCTGTTTGTTTATATGCTTGAAGCAACTCATAGCCTGAAGACTTTAAGCTTGAGGAATCCCAAAGGGGTTTCACCTTTTGACAACTCCACCCACCTCTCACAAAGGACAGAGCTTTCATTTCCATCAATAAGGAGAGCAGCCCATACCAATGAGCTTTGGTACAAGTGAACTCAAGGAGTCTAAAAGGGACTTTGTGGGAAAAAAGGAATTTCAGGGTTCTACCCTGCTGAAAAACTCAAGTTCAGCTCCCTTCTAGACTTGGCAGGGATAGGGGGTGGTGGTGGTGTTATCTGAATACTTTGGCTTTCTGCATCTGTTCTTTGATTCTTCTAAGTCGTTTGAATCTTTTGTATTTTCTGTAGAAGAAAATAAATGTTGCTCCACACCTGATATACATTTGATACCTCAAATACTGGTACAAGAACTAAAGATCCTTTTTACATATTTTGACCCTAGATACAAATAATGTTGAAATTAAGTTATGGTAAGCCAATGCAAGGGCTACATAGATTATTATTATTTTTTTTTTTAAAGCAATTGGGGTTAAGTAACTTGCTCAAGGTTACACGGCCAGTCATTATTTATTCGTGGGTGCTCATTTTCTGAGGCCGGATCTGATCTCGGATCATCCCAACTCCGAGGCCGGCGCTCTTACACACTGCGCCACCTGGCCGCCCCTTTAGGGCAATTGGGGTTAAGTAACTTGCCCAAGGTTACACGGCTAGGTTTTTGTTTGTGTGGATTAAGTGTCAGAGGCCGGCTCCGAACTCAGGTCCTTCTGATTCCAGGGCCGGCGCTCTATTCACTGAGCCACCTAGCCGCCCCTGCTACATAGATTATTATTAGTTCCACATTCCCAATAATGGGTCCATATGGCTCCTACATAGTCATTTAATAAATACAACTCGGTAAGTTACTAGATACAAGCAGGGCTATTCAGCTGTCACTCTGACTCAAACTAATTATGATTTGAACAATGAAAAGTTCTAAGAAGGCTTAAAAAGAGTACCATAATTGTGTTCTTTTCCTCAAACCTCTAACTACATCTGAAATAGACATTGCATGACACATTTTATATATTAGAGCAACTTCAGGTGGGGGCAATGAGGCAAAATGCATTCCCTTTTCTAGGTTTCAAGTCAAGGTTTCCCACCCCCCCAAATCAGGACTTCGCATGCCAATGTAGTCCTAAATTTCAAGACCTAGGTAGAGATCTTGGCTATGGGTCCCCAAAAAGACCATACCAAGAAACCCCATGCCCAAGTCAACTGAATAGATGATGACTCCTTAACCACTGGACTTCCTCCCTCTCTCAGACTCCAGGCACTGACTTTTTGGGGATAATGAGATTGACAGAATCACTGGTTCCTACAAGTGGTGACAAAATTGACCTCAGGAATCACAGTCTATCCACAGTATCTTCTCCACAAGAATTGGCCTCCAAAGTTCAACTAAGTATGAAATCTAATTCTAGGGTCTCTCCCCCTCCCAAATATGAGGTCAGTTTTGCCCTTTCCTCTTCCAAGGAAGCCTTGGCATCCATAGGTACACACACAAGCCCTGGACTCTCAGAGGCATCCAGGTCACTGAGCCTTCCAAAAGAGGCCATAAAGATATTTAATGCCACCTTTTTCCCAACTTTGGGGTGTCATGGAGGACAGAGACAGAATCCCATGTTCCCAAACTTTTGAGATTATTTATTTTCCCACAGTGCTCAGAGAATCCTAGAGAACAGGCTACTTCCACAACTGCCATTCCAGCTACTAGCTCTTGGCCACCAGGTCTGAGCTTCATTCCATGAAGCCTAAGAATGTAGCCTCTACCTCTAAAGATTCTTCTCCAACCAGTCCCCTGGCTCACATCTGAATCTCTACCATTGCCCCCAAGTCAGGCTCCTAGAACACTCTCCATGTGTGACTGTGCCTGATCAGGAGTTCTTGGCAACTATCAAAGAACATGAAGGGTATTCTCAAGTGATTGGACTCAGGAGATTGGCAGGCTCTCCTTGTGACTCCATCCTTCAGGATGACATCTCCACAGGGAGGTCCAGGCTGTTGTCTAGACCAGCAGCCAGCCCTAGGGTCTTTGAATCAGCAACTACCATGGCATAGATGTTTCTTCAGACTTGAGATTTTTATTGTCTCTTCCACCAAGAACCCTTAGAGAAGTTAAACCTAAGCAAGGCCTCTCTCCTGTTCCTCTACAAAAGGGCCTTAGGCTCTTAGCCCTAGGAAATGGGGAGACAGACTCCTCAACATTCCCGCCTGAGGCCCTTTATCAATATTTGGTAATAATCCATCTGTTCCCTTCAATTTTTTTTTGTTGTTGTTTTTTGTTTGCTTTTTTTGGAGGGCAATTGGGGTTAAGTAACTTGCCCAAGGTTACACGGCTAGGTTTTTTTGTTTGTGTGTTAAGTGTCTGAGGCCGGATCTGAACTCAGGTCCTTCTGACTCCAGGGCCGGCGCTCTACCCACTGTGCCACCTAACTGCCCCTGTTCCCTTCAATTTTATTAGGCTAGGAGATGTGATCATATTTCATCTAACTTCTGACTGCTTTATCATTATTTGGAGGGAAGTACTTTAAACCAGGCCTCCAGTCAGGCTCACTCTGTAGCATCTGCCAGTCAGCACCAAGGCAGCTTAGTGGTTACAACAGAGCTGTCCCATCACTGAGAATTCAGTCTCTACCAGAAGTAGTGATCTGAGCTTACTGGGGACCAGGGACACTGGGAAAGGAACACAGCTATTCCCAGCCTATTCTATGAGCCCCAGGTCTCAAACTGGGGGAGGCAAACAAAGCCATCACCATTCCTTTCCTCCCTCCCAACTCCTGTCCAGCTTAAGACAAGGGCCACAAAGGCTTCAGTCACACGAAATCTCTTGCTTCTTCTTATCCTGTCATCCCAGAGCCCTCAGAAATGCCAGAGGAACAGCTGGAGAATGTCTCTGAAGTCAAAGCAGGGTCAGGAAGCCTGGATCAAGTGGTTCCCACAGATTTAGTCACATTCTTGGTCAAGAGCTCTGCCTTGGCCCCACCGACCACAGGGGCCAATATTCCTCCATCTGAACAAGAGAAGTCTCAGACCTCTCCTACTAAAAGGAAAGAGAAAGAATCCTCCCTCACCAACATGGTGTCCCACCCTTCTCTGGGGACTCGATTCATGTTATTAGGTGGCTAGCAATAGCCCCTCCTCATTTAGCCTGATGACACAACCCCTAAAAGGGCTCACTTCTCCCATGGCAGTGCCTTCTCACCCAGGACCTACCAGGGGAGGCTCAGGGTCCAGGTGGGTCCTTCCATTCAGCCTACAGTCCACATCTGGAAGAAAAGGCCTGATTGGTTTCACTACATCTGGAAAAGGTGGCACTGGGATGGTATTGACAACATCCATACCAGTGTTGCAGAAGATCCCTGCTAGGTGTAACTGCAAAGCAGGATTATTCACAGCAGTAGTCCTCAGGTATGCTGCCATGACTGGCATTATACCAGGGAATCCACAGGGGGGATCTGGGTTTCCAGCTCACACAAGCCCTCTGCAGTTCCTTCTGAGTCAGCTCTTCTACATCTCAGCCCTGCCAGATAAACACTTAAGTCTACTTCAGGAGACTCAAGTGGGAAAGCACATTAACCTTGGGCAAACGTTTTCTCACATAAACAGGTTCCAGGAATTCTGTATCCTCCACTTATTCAACAGGTCTGTGTTTGTCCAGAGTGAGGTGGAAGTTGAGGGAGACCCATCCTTTATAAGCATCTGCACCTGGTACATCAAAAGATGGATCCTACTTCTCACGGAGGATGGACCTCCCATGTCTCTACTCCAATGGTAATAGGATAGAAAACTCAGAACCAGAGAAACTGCCCATTGCCTTTATAGTCCCAAGGCTTGGTTCCCTAGCCAACAGGGAGGATCTCCAGCACCTTCTAGAAAATATGAAGGAACAAGTGAATCAGAAGCTGTATCCTGTGGTGAGGCAAACTGTTGATTGGGGGCAAGACCTTTGTCCACAGACAGGCCTGGGCAGATATCCCCTATGTCTTACATGCCCTGACTGGTCTGGCTAACCAGTCAATGGATCTGAGTTCACTCACTGTGGCAGAGTCCCACCTGAATCTGGTGCAGGACTATAGATAGTGGCATGCCCACATCAAAGAAGGCATTGTGCTCTATAAGCAAAGCAGACTGTAGTAGCTCAAAAGAAATGTGAGATGAACAAATTTAGAGACATCTCCACTTCCAATGTTCATATGGACTATTTGTGCCCAACCTGTGGCAGAGCTTTCTAAGCTTCTATTGATCTGATTAGCCACAGTTGGACACACTGTACCTGATTCCAACATAGTGATGTCACTTCAGTCCACTTTAAGAGAAGAACAACAACCAACCAAGCTTTCAGGGCATCATAAGACTGCTTTGGATTATTACTATCTGTAAAACTGAATTTCATCTGCCTTCTTACTGAGCCAAGAATCCTATATCTTCATATATCCTATAGCTTCACCTGCACTTTACTTTTGATGGGGTTAAATGCTGCCTTCTTAGAGACATATGAACCATCCTGATGATAAATCCTGTGAAGTTCTCATTTTTCATTTAGCAGTTTCTGAAGTTCCCATCATTTTTTGTCAAACCACTTTTGATGTTTGTGAGCGATCTGGCCCAGATGAGCAAATGCAGTGCTGTACACCAAATCTCTCAAAGTTGCCCACTCCTTTTCTGTTCCACTGTTGGCAACTCTTTGTCAACTTATTAGTTAACAACTTGGAGAAGTTGTTATTGTTGTTTGTCCTTCTTTCTGGAAGAAGACCAATGATATCAGGAAGGTGATGTCTTGACTTGCAAGTGAATTGGATTTAAGTGAGGCAGGGCTGTGCAATGTCATAAAGCCTCACTTTCTTCTCCTGGGTCCTCTGAGTCCAGTGGCAAGACAGAGGCCAGGAAGACTGAAGGTTAGTGCTTTAATCTGTTGACATTAAGTCTTCTGGCAGTCATTTTGTCTTGGGGCCTCAACTTTTGTGGAATATAAATGTTTAACTTAGAGAGGATAAGTCTATGATCAGTCTGCACCACCCTCATTGCTCTCATATCCTATCTGTCTCTTGTCCTTGCAATGACATAGTCTATTAATGTTAATATTTGCTACAAGGATGCATCCACAAAATTTTATTGCGTTTAGGTAAATGGAAGACAGTGTTGGTGATGAGAAGGTCACGAGACATACAAGTCTTCAGTAGTTAAGTAACCATTGTTGCTGCTGTTTCCAACTCCATTCCTTCTAAGGACTCTCTGACAGTCTGTGCTTACTCTTGTAATAATTTCACCTGGAATTACAAGCTTGTCCTCTCTTTCAGCACATTGATAGTAAGAGTTTCCAGGTCTTCATAAAATTTTTCTTTGACCTCATTCATTATGGTTGAAGCATATATATACTGGTGATGTTGGTGTGGCACTTTCTTGCAAGGAGCTATTAATCTGTCAGACATCAGTGAGCTGGCCTTCATTTGCCAGTCTTGTTTGTACCTGCCAAGTTCTCTTGCAACAAGAGCTATTCGCCTTTAAGGTCTACTGAATTTTGTATTGTCCATAAGTATGCACACATTCCATGTACCAATGGTGAGTAGAATCATCTTTGCAGAAATTTTTGTACTTTTTTTGTGTGTTTCAACCACAGGGTGGGATTGTCGCCTGTCACAGCACGCAGGCCAGGATTGGGTGAAGCAGAGAGTTTTTAGGGCACCTTTTCTAGCCCCTTCTTCATGCCATGGGGCAAGCAGTGCCGTCCTTTAAAAAGTCTGCTCATACACCTGGGGGTCGCTGAATCCTACTGCTGCTTCAGTCCAGTAAGAAGATGACCCTATGGCCCGGGCTGCCTGTGTGCAAGGTTGTGACTGCAGCTCCCAGTATATCCACACCTGCAGCACCTGCTGCTTCATCACTTGCCTGTCACCACAGGAATTTGAGGTAGGTAAAAATGGTAAAATGGTATAGGTGATGTCTTTTGACTCACAAATAAATTGGATTTAAGTGAGGCAGAGTTGTGTGAAGTCATTGGCTTCACTCTCTCTTCCAGAGTCATCTGAGTCCAGTGGCAAGACAAAGTCAAGACAACTGTCAGTGGCTCAGGATGAGGTGGACAACCCTGGCATCTTCAATGTCCAACCAAGCTCTAAGTGCTCCACAGCTCCTGCTTCAGCCACCTTTGTGGCTACTGGAACAAATTTTTCTCATCTGTCCATTCCTCAGGGGAAGTCTTTACATGCTTGGGGCAGACACCCTAACTCCCTGACAGATTTAAGACTCCTTGGCTATACTCAGCCTGGTTTAGCCTCTCTGCAGAAGTGATTTACCAGGGTATGATTCCGGCACATGTTACAGCTTCTTAGAGTCATGGGTGAGAGTTGGATGAATCAGGTGGACACCAAGAGTGGAAAGCAGCCCTGAAAAGGGCTTGGCAGCTTTCACACCAGACCTAGTCTTTCCTTAACATCCTATTCCTGCTAATGGGCAATTACCAGGGAGATTGCAATCCTCCTACCCCCAACAAAGGGAGATTCATACATATACAGTATGAAGTTTTACACGGCCTTAGGGAGGCATTACAAAGGCAAAAGGGCTTATGAGGGGAGCGTGCCCAGCCATTTTCCTTACTTGGGAGGTTAAGCAATAGGAACAGGAAGTCAATTGGTTTAGGGGAGAATGTGTTTAACTCTGGTGTCTCAGGAGTTGCCAAAGATCAGATTTGTTCTAGTATGTCATTTTCCAGGTAGTTAATTTTATGAGATTATCCTGGTGGGGCAAGAAATCTCTAAGACAATGGAGGCCTCCTCCAAATACTAGGTAGGATTCATCTGACTCATCCTGTCCTTGAGGTCTCCATACAACCCCATAGTTCTGTTTCTTTGACCTCTAAGATAACCTTTTCCTAGGGAGAAGATGTTTCATCCAGACTGGCAGTACACAGATTTTTATCCACCTTTCCACATAACAAAGATAAAAAGAAGAAATTAGCAGAGGTAACCTACCAATCAACAATGTCTGATAGAAAAAAAAAAACATTTCACACCAAGAGACTTTCCCTCCTCCCCACCTCTTTAAGAATGATTGGAGTTGCATTTTCTTTTTCATTTCAAACTTAGTTATTTATAATTATACAACAATTCAGTTTCATTTCCATGTTCTTTCTGTTTACATTGTTATGTAAATATATAGTTGTGTATATATATTATTATATTATATATTATATATATTATAAATATACAATTGTGTATATATTTTTCTTAATTATGTTTATTTTTTCCACATAAGTTCAAATATGTCTTCCCAGGTTTCTCCAAATTACTCATTTGTCAATTATTAAAACATAATAACAATCTGTTATGGATATTTAGATTTTTAAAAAAAAGCTTTTGGGAGGGAATAAGCATTTATATGGCACCTGTTATGTGTGTGTGGTGGGAAGGGGGACATTTACAAATATCTCCTTTGAATCTTACAATTACCCTGCAAGGATAGGTATTATTATCCCAATTCTAAAGTTGAGGAAAGTAAGGCAAACAAGCTAAGTGACTTGCCCAGGATAACAGCACTTAGCCTAGAGTCTATCCAGTGGGCCACCAACCAACTCAGCTTTTGTAGTTTAACAGAGCTGGAAAGGACATTGGATAGGATGGTTGGAAGGTCATTTAGCATATCCACTATTTAAACAAGAACCTGCTCTACAAAGTTTTGTTTTGTTTATTGCTCTTTACCCCCTATTTAATTGAGCCAAAGCCAGGACAAAAATAGCTAGCAAATCATAAAACACTTGACAACTAACTATTATCTCCATCGATCCCCACAAAACCCCTGAGAGGTAGGTACTCTTATTAACATTATTTTCAGAGGGGAAAATTGATTTTCTCAGAGACACACCGCTATTGTCTGGAACCAACTTTGAAGAGAGGATTTCCCCACTCCAGTCTAGCACTCTTGCCAGTGCCCTAACAAAATTTCTCTGAATAAACAACAAAATCAAACTGGCTATTGATTATAGCTGCTCATAGCACTGTGCATAATTCCAATGCAGTTGTATACTGTCTACATAAACAGATAACTACCTTAAATTGAAACTGTTAGTCATATAGACATGGCCTCTGTGCAGATATATTTGAAAAGGTTTCTTTTTAACAAAAGTCCTGTAAAATTTTCAAACTAAAGTGGCCCAAGGGATTATTGTGTTGGGAGGGTTCCTTTGCTGTAAATCCCAGCCCCTCAATCCTTTTCAAGGTTAGGTGTAGGCTGGGAATGCACAGAGAACACAAAGAGATAAAAGAAAAAAAACAGAAAACACAACCTCTTTGATCATCCCAGCATAATTGTTCCCCCCCCCCCCCCGCAAAAAGAATTAATTTAAATCAGAATCCATCTCTTGAAGATGCAACAGTGCCTTTACCTGTGGCACAGGGGATAGAGCACTGAGTCTGAAATCAGGAAGACTCATCTCCCTAAGTTCAAATCTGGCACTTACAAATCAGACACTTACTAGCTGTGTGACCTTGGGCGAGTCACTTAACCTTGTTTGCCTCATCATTTTCCTCATCTGTAAAATAAGCTAGAGAAGGAAATGGCAAGTCACTCCAGAATCTTTGCCAAGAAAACCCCAAATGGGGTCATGAAGAGTCGAATACAACTGAAATGACTCAACAACAATGCCAGATGGTTAATATAGCTCAGGCAGGCAAATTCCATTTAAAAATCATAATGAATATAGTAACATGTCCTTATTAAAAAATGATGCTTCACATTTAACCTCAGCGGCAATTTTAGATGATTTTCCTCCTAACATGAGCCTAATTTTTTAAAAATCCTAGAAAACTTAAGGAAACAGGGTGATATGAAAACAAAAGCTCAATTTTCTGAAGAGGCCATGGGGAGTCACCTGAAGCTAATACCAAAAATATTTACTTAGTGAAATATGATCAGTTATTTCCTAGATGTCACAGAAGGCTGACTTGCTTTTAAATTTCCAAGAAGAAAGAGAAAAGCCAAAGCCAGTGTTGTCCTGATGATCACTACAGTACCAACTTGACAGGACAGAGGTCATGATTGTTTTTCTCCATTAAACATGAGACCCATCAGAATGCCCTCATCTCTTTCAGAGTTACCTGAAGGTTTTACGATGTGGGACAAATGCAAACTTGTTTTTTTTAACATTAACATTATTTTTTAATTAAAATAAAAAAAAATTTAAACAAATTTTAACATTAACAAACTTAATCTGTTTCTGCTGGAAGGAAAAAATAGGATAAACTTTGTCTTTCTGGTGAGTTTTATAAAGGTTCTTCCTTTCTGAGACAGGCAGGAGATGTTGATCAGAGGGAGGAAGCAGGAGTCAGAGAGAAAATGTAAGTAGGTTAGGATAAGCACATCCCTTTCCTATCATTCCCTATCAAGATGCTCAAGTCATCTAGGGTGCTCTCTTATAGATTTATGTCTTCTGCAGCGACTAGTCTCAAAATTCATGGTGCAGAGGATAAGGATGGGACTGTTTGAAATTAGCAAATTACTTGTACCATATCTCCTATATGGTATTTTAAAAAATTAATTTATTCAAAGATATTTAGTTGAAACACTTTCAGGAGTCTTAAACCTTCATTTGTTCCTTTCTCCCCAAAGACTTTTTTTTTTAAAGCAATTGGGCTTAAGTAACTTGCTCAAGGTTACACGGCTAGTCATTATTTATGCGTGGGTGCTCATTTTCTGAGGCCGGATCTGATCTTGGGTCATCCAAACTCCGAGGCCGGCGCTCTTACACACTGCGCCACCTGGCCGCCCCTTTAGGGCAATTGGGGTTAAGTAACTTGCCCAAGGTTACATGGCTAGGTTTTTTTGTTCGTATGGATTAAGTGTCAGAGGCCGGCTCCGAACTCAGGGCCTTCTGATTCCAGGGCCGGCGCTCTATTCACTGCGCCACCTAGCCGCCCCTCCCCAAAGACTTTTAATAGCTGCTAGACGGAATGCATACCAAAGGTAGGAATATAGGAAAAAGAGACCAGAGTAGGGGTTGCCACCTCCACCTGGTCCCAAATTCCAAGTTGATTTGTATTCTATGAAGGGCATTATTGGTTATAGGAAATCCTGTAACTCCAGTTCCATGTAGATCCTTTGCTGTTTTACTAAACTGAATCCCAAGGAGATAGATACACACACACACACACACACACACACACACACACACACACACACACGAGTTCATTTATATAATTTATTTCACATATTCTTTAAAAATTTTGAGTTCCAAATTTTTTTCTTCTTTAAGCCTCTCCCCTTCCCATTGAGAAAGCAAGCAACATGATATCAATTATACATGTGAAATCATGCAAATCACATTTCCATATTAACTATGTTGCCAAAAAAGCAAGAAAAATAAATGGTTCAATTTGCACTCAGAGTTCATCAGCACTATCCCTGGAGGCGGATTTTTTATCGAGTCCTTGGAACTTTCTTGGATCTTTATATAGTTCAGAGTAAGAGAAGTCTTTCACAGTTGGTCATCCTTACAATATTGCTGCTACTGTGTGCAATGATCTCCTGGTTCTGCTCACTTCACTTGGCATCCATTCATGTAAGTCTTCCCAGTTTTTTCTAAAACCATCTTACTCATCATTTCTTTTTTTTTAAGTTTATTTATTTATTTTTAGTTTACAACATTCAGTTCCATGAGCTTTTTCTTTTTTTTCTGAGGGGGGAAGGCAAGGCAATTGGGGTTAAGCAACTTGCACAAGGTCACACAGCTAGTAAGTGTGTCAAGTGTTTGAGGCTGAATTTGAACTCAGCTCCTCCTGAGTCCAGGGTCAGCGCTCTATTCACTGTGCCATCTAGCTGCCCCCTCATCATTCCTTATACCACAATAGATTCCATCACAACACTGTACCACAACTTGCTCAGCCATTCCCCAATTGATAGACATTCCCCTCAGTTTCCAATTCTTTGATACCACAAAAAGAGATGCTACAAATATTTTTGTAGATAGATCCCTTTCCTTTTATTTCTTTGGGTTTTCGACCTAGTAGTGGTATTGTTTTTTCAAAAGGTATGCACAGTTTTATAGTCCTTTGGGAATACTTCCAAATTGTTCTACAGAATGGTTGGACCAGTTCACAACTCCACCAACAGTGCATTAGTGTCCTTATGTTTCCACATTCTCCTCCAGCATTTATTATTTTCCTTTTCTATCATGTTAGCCCATCTGATAGATGTGAGGTGGTATCTCACAGCTGCTTTAATTAATTTTAATTTAACTAATATAATTTTAATCACTAGTTATTTAGAGCATTTTTTCATATGACTATGGATAGCTTTGATTTTTTTCTTCTAAAAACTGCCTATTCAAATCCTTTGACTGTTTATCAATTGGGAAAGGGTTCTTATTTGTATAAATTTGACTCAGTTCTTTATATATCCATACATGTATATAAATAATGTATAAAAATAAATATAAATAAATTAACTTATCAAGGAAACCTTCTAATTTTGGTCACTTTGGTTTTATTTGTACACAAACATTTAAATTTCATGTAATGAAAGTTATCTATACTTTCTGTGATCCTCTTTATCTCTTGTTTGATCATAAAATATTCCCACACATATGTGCTCCTTTATTTATGATATCATCTTTTATATGTAAATCATGTACCCATTTTGAGCTTATCTTCGTATATAGTGTGAAATGTTAGTTGATGCCTAATTTTCCCAGCAACTTTTGTTAAATGATAAGTTCTTCTCAAAGCTTTGATCTTTGGGTTAATCAAATACTTGATTACTATGGCAATTTACCACAATGCATTGTGTACTCTTAATCTATTCCATTGATGTGCCATCCTATTTCCTAGCCCATACCAATTTATTTTGATGATTACCCCTTTGTAATATAGTTTCAAGGGTAGCTAGGTAGTACAGTGGATAGAGTACTGAGCCTGAAATTAGGGAAACTCATCTTCCTGAGTTCAAATCTGGCCTCAGACACTAGCTGTGTGACCCTGGACAAGTCACTTAACTCTGCCTCAAGTTCCTCATCTGTAAAATGAACTGGAGAAGGAAATGGCAAACCACACCACCGTCTTTACCAAGAAAATCCCAAATGGGGTCATAAAGAGTCAGACATGACTTAAACAACTGAACAACACCAATATAGTCTGAAATCTGGTACTGTTAGGCTGATTTCATTTTTTTTTTTATTGATTCCCTTAACATTCTTGACTTTTTTCTTCTAGATGGATTTTGTTACTATTTTTCCTACCTCTATAAAGTAATTATGTGATAGTCTGATTGGTATGACACTCAATAAGCAAATTAATTAAGGTAGAACTGTCATTTTTATCATATACCGATACACTTACTAGCCATATGATCTTGGGCAAGTCACTTAACCCCAGTTACCCTGCCTTCCCCCCTCCAAAAAATAAAAATAAGACAAAAAAGAAAGCATAGATCAATGAATTAGGCATGCAACTAAAAAAATTAGGAAAAGAGGATATTATTTATCTCTTAAATTTGCTAAAAGTGTAAATGGTATTTTAAACAATATAAATTACCATTTTGGCACAGTATCTTACACATTACAGACATTTAATAGAATCATTGCGCTTCTGAAACTGAGTCTTAAGTCAGTACTAAATTAAATAATCTAAAAAGTTTATTCACGGGGTGGCTAGGTGGCGCAGTTAGTAGAGCACCGGCCCTGGAGTCAGAAGGACCTGAGTTCGGATCTGGCCTCAGACACTTATCGTACACAAATAAAAAACCTAGCTGTGTGACCTTGGGCAAGTTACTCAACCCCAATAGCCCTCCAAAAAACAAACAAAAAAAAAGTTTATTCATTTATAGTTTTTACCATAAAAATTCCACAAGGATAAAAAGTTATTTTATATGGATTATTTTAATTTTTTAAAAATGCATGATTAGACTCTCATTAACCAGGATTCATTCGACAAAATAAATACTCTAGGAAAACAAATTGTAAAAATTTATGTTGTTGTTGTCAAATTAAAAGAAAGCCTTTTGAACACTTCATTCTACGAAAAAGAAATAAAATTTAAATTAATTTGCAAAACAAAATGTGACATCATGAAACCAGAAGTCTTTCTCTCCAACTTAAAAAAAAAAAAAAATATATATATATATATATATATGTATATATATATATATATATATATCTGCAGTTGTTTTATTGTTGAGAGCTTTCAGTATTCAACTTGACCCTGACTTGTCTTTTACCTCTTTGTCTCAGACTTGTAAAGTCACTTAAAACTGCTTTTGACTTTAGTTTTCCAGATACTCTCCTTAAGAGCTGTATTTTGTCATCATGCCAATACAAACACTGGAACTGAAGTTATAAGCTAAAATTCTGATTCATAACATTATTTTCTTTCACCTATGTTCTTGTAAATTATTCCATTCATAATATTTTAA
Organism: Gymnobelideus leadbeateri; assembly: GCA_011680675.1. NCBI lineage: Eukaryota > Metazoa > Chordata > Mammalia > Diprotodontia > Petauridae > Gymnobelideus > Gymnobelideus leadbeateri. Next base: position 194,102 of record WOXC01007269.1, on the reverse strand, counting down.
ATCACTGTCCAGACTTTCACTTTCACCCACAAATAGGGCATTTTAACCCATGTCTAGACCTCTTACTCTTCTTCCTTCCTATTTTAGTAGTCCAATAGGAATTGGATGGGATCGTGTGGCATAGTGAATAAAATTCTGGACCTCAGGACAGGCGAGTTGAGTTCAAGACCTACCTCAGATATTTCAAAGCTGTGTGAGCAATAGCAAGTCACTTAACTCTTTCATGGATCAGTTTCTTCATCTCAAAAATAGAGATAACATTTTCACTTAAAGGTAATCAATAAAACGCTACCTTTTGTTGTCAAACCTTCAACTATACCTGCCCACGCAGACAAAAAACATGGCTGTCAAACTTTTTTTCTCCCAAAATTTCACTGCCCTTAATGGGAAATCACTTAGCATTCTCTCTTAGTAGTTTTAGGTCAAGTGTACTACTTCCACCTTCTGTCATGCCCTGGCAGCCAGGTCATACAAATTACCTCAAAGCTTCTATAAATTTCAATGGGACATTTTATAACATTGAAACAGGAGTGATAGAACTGGTCATCCTTTCCCTGAATTTCTCATGCAAAGGTTAGTATTCTCATTATACTCCTATATACTAAATTGTTATACTTCATATATTTTAAAAAACTGTAGTCCCTTCAAGTCACATTAAATGTCCAGGTAAACTTTGTAACTACATTTTAAAAATTCATTAATTTGCACATATTAGTATTAAATGTAGTATAAAATAGTAGTATTATTTTCCCAGGCACATAGGTCACATACAGGTAAGCAGTACCTAATACACAAACCAGAATTGTAGACAGTATGGGAAACATATAGAAAATATGTGAATATATAGTAAAAAAAAAACAACAATAAGACAAATTATATGTTATGGATGTAGTAGACTGTAGGGCCAATGCAATATTTACAGCACTGATTGTGACTATAAATATTCCCATATGGTGCTCCATCACAAAATATAGCAGACTCTCCATATAGAGGACAGAACTGAAACATTTATTTAGACACCAGAAAACCAAATCCCAAAACTAGTAAGCCGATTCCATCATAGTAGTAAAGAAGTTAATAAGCCATAACAACACAGAGAGCCACAGCATCCTTTAGCCTTCCCACAAACCAATATAAGATCAATATTTACTCACAAACCTGACTAACTCCTTGCCTGAGCGTCTTCTCTCTCCCACCATTTCTCTAGCTCTGATTCCCAGCTTCCTATAGGCTCTGCTCTACCCTTCAGCAAACTCTTCCCACCACAGGTTCCATGTGACTACATTCAGCCTAATAGGGAGCAGAATTTATTTTCAAATCAGGGAAGATCTTCAAATTACTATTACCATTACATAGGCCAAGCACAGGAGTCATATGCAATGCATCACATGTTGGGGATTATATAGAAAGTATACATTAGGCACTAATGGGCACCACCTGGAAATGTAGATAACATCTCTATCCATTTTCCCTAGAGTTATTATATGTCAGTCTGGTTACTAACTAGACATTGGGGTATAGGGTATGTTGAGAGAAAACTAGTCCCTCCAATGTGAGAGCTTGCCAAGGCTTTTTGGGGGCTGCTTTTCTATGATGTCCACCTGATTCACCCAAATTTCACCAGGTTACATGGCAAGAGGAAGTTATCCCCCAAGAATTCAAGAATGCCTCCATTGGCCATATCTATAAAGGTAAAGAAAATAGATTGTCCTGTGAAAATCACAGGGGAGCGTCTTTCTCTTAGTCATTGCCAGAAAAATTCTTGCCAGAGTCCTCCTTAATAGGCTAATCATTCACTTGAGAACTAGTATGGCTTCAGAAAGGCTGAGGAATGGTTGATATGGTATGTTGCCCAATAACTCCAGGAGAAATGCCAGCAGCAGAACAGAGATCTGTATACAACATTTGATGATCTGACCAAGGCCTTTGATCCTACCAGTGATAAGCACGTGTGGAAAATTATGTCAAAATCTGGTTGCCCAGAGAAATTCATCAGTATTGTACTTCAATTTCATGATGGCAGGCTTACATGGGTCTAGAAATCAGGGGTGGGAACTTGTAGTCTTGAGGTCACATGTGACCCTCTAGGTCCTCAAGTGTGGCCCTTTGACAGAATTCAAACTTCACAGAACAAATCCTTTTATTAAGGGGATTTATTCTGTAAAGTTTGGATTTAGTCAAATGACCGTACTTGAGGACCTAGAGGGACACATGTGGCATCAAGTTTATAGGTTCCCCTCCCCTGATCTAGATAATGGATAATGCTCTCACACTCTCTTAGTCACTAGTGGAATGAAGTAGGGCTATGTACTTGTTCCCATGCTTTTTGGCACAATGTTTTCAGCAATGTTGTCAGACACTTTCAATAGGTGTCCACCAGGATCAAGATCAGCTACCACACTGATGGTAAATTATTTAACTTGAAAAGGCTACAAGCCAAGACCACAGGTGAAGAAGAATTGGCACATGATCTTTTGTTTGCAGATGATTTAATGCATCAGAGGCTGAGATGCAATAAAGTATGGATCAATTTTCTGCTGCTTGTGCTAATCTTGTTCTACCAATTAACAGCAAGAAAATAGCCAGCACCACCACTCATATGTGAAACTATAGATTATAGTCAGTGGAGAAATTTTGAATACTACCTTGGCAGTATACCTTCCAGGGATGTATGCACAGATAGGCATTGCCAGAGCTAGCTCAGTGTTTGGGAGGCTTGGAAGAAAAGTGTGGGAGAGAAGAGTTATTAGGCTGCCTACCAAACTAAAGGTCTATAGAGTTGTTGTGCTGACCTCATTGACCTATGCTTGTGAAACTTGGTTAATATACCATTGATATGCCAGGAAACTGAATCACTTCCATTTGAACAGTCTTAGGAAGACTCTAAAGATCTTATTGCAAGATAAGGTACCAGACACTGAGATCCTTTCTCCAGCTGACCTGCCAAGCATTCAGTTAAGTTGTTTCAAATATACACCATATATTTTCTCATTATTCTTTCTTCCTTAAAAAAACAAACAATTGTGACCTTTACTTTGTTGTGTTAGTGGTCTGGCTGTACACGGCTGACTCAGGGATAATTCCCATACCAACAAGAAACTTCATCTCTATCAACCCACATTGTTGCATAAGCTGTAATTATTTTCATGATAGTCTTTTTGAAAATATTTATCATCAGTGCTACAATATACAATCAACTATCCTATGAAATATTCCTTGTTTCCATTGGGCATTTGATAAAACCCTCTCTTTCAATTCAGTTTTTTTGCTTTTCCAAAGACTACCTGTGTCCCATACTTTAATTTAGCATTAACTTCTCTCTTTGTTTTGGTTTATAGCAATAATGTGAAGATTGATACATCTCAGCTCTTTTTTCATTATTTCCTCTCATTGGTCACTGGGCAAGGATCTCATACTTAGAATACCAATAATCAAATTAAAGTATATTGACAGGCTAAAATTTGTGGGATTCTTAGAACCCTCTGTCACCTTTCTTGCTATTTTGTCACTGTCACTGCAGAAGAAGGGAATCAGCACAAGACTAAGAACTATTTAAAATTTTTCATTGTTCTGTGGGTTGTCATGGTAAAAAAAATATCACCTGGTGACTGATGATGTGACATTCTGTAGTGGTACCCAGGATGGTTCTTGGGAAGTCCCCTTGGTCATAATCAAATACTTAACCTTATAGTAGAATTTTACTGAGCTTATACTCCACTGGCATAACCTTTAAGAAACCAGGGTCACTGCCTCTTTTAAAGTTACCTATGGTCAGCTCAGTTTTCAGGCTTCCATGCTATTTTGTTAACTCGTGTTGAATTTACGTTGCCATCATACATCTTTGGCCCTGGATGTTTTTCTCTGTGGAAAGCTATATATTGTTCATAACAGAAACAAGTCTGTGGTCCCATTAGCACCAAGTTTTACAACTAATTGGGCTAACTTAAGTATTCATAATTCTACAAAGACCACTGAGGGAGAAAAATCCACATAATAATACTATATGGTTAAGAAGATTAAGCATAAAACATTTTGATTAGATGACCAAGAAAACTCTAGAAAATAAAATGTATGAAAATACAAATAAGGGAATCTATAGTGAATCTATATGGATATTGTTTTGGCTTGAGACAGAGTTAAAATTAAATTGTCTAGGAGCATGTACTACAAAGGAATAGCCTCTATAACCAGAAAACTTGCAATGACTGTAAGTTTATCAAACAGAGGTGATAATTCTTGAGCACTTCATGAAAGGAGAAGTTTCAGTATTCTGAAGGCCCTGAGAGCTTTTGTAGTTTTATAATGTGATTTGGAAGCTTGATTTACTCTTACACATCTGCCATTCAAAAGACTTTTGTAACTTTTTCCTCAGGTCTTAAAAAAGTTCTATTTCCATTATGAGGAAATTAGAAGTAAGGAGACAGAATATCTCTGATAAATATCAGTTCCAAAGCAAATCTTTCTATGCACGCAGATATAAGGTAGAATTGTTCAAGCGCGGCTCAACAAAGAGCTGGGGATTATTTATCTTAACTGAGAATGAGTTGATGTCCCTTGACAAGGTAAGAGCTTCCAGGAAGAAAATTTTAGTTGGAAAATCTTAAAGCTGGCTATTAATAAGCTTATTATTTTAAACCTCATAGGAATCTGCCTTGGTAATATTCTTATTGGTTCTCTCCACTAACTTCCTCATTTTATTGCTATGTGCATAATGATATCCTTTAGTATAACCAAGAGAGTTTTTGATATTGGAATTTGCAATGACTCATGCTTTGCTTTAGCAACTCGAAGGAATTATGACAAACTTCTCTCAATTTTACATTTATAATCCCCTTCTAGGCATATAATTTCATTTACAAGTTGTTATTGTTCTACTAAACTTTTCCATCCAATAATGTACTACAAAGCAATGATTGTTTCCCCACATAAAGCATTTAGGTTTCTAACACATGAAAGTAGAAGTTATAAGTTAAAGAAATGAAAAGGGCTAAAGTACAGAAATGACACAAAACTATCTGAGCATTTGGTTAAGTGATAGAAAAAGATGAAAGAAGAAAATCAAGTCGAGTAGTTCAATGGATAGAACATTGGTTCTGGGGCCAAAAAGACCTAAGTAGTTACTTACTAGCTTTTACCCTGAGCACCCTAACCCAGGGTTGTTTTGAAGTTCAAATGAGATATTTGTAATGCATCATCCAAACCTTAGGTGCTATACTAACGCTATTGTTGTTTTTCTTAGGATCTGGGTGCCTCAAGTCTAGATTAATAGAACAGAATACCTATTAAAAATAGCAAGAGGGGAATGTCTGGACCACCTGTAAAGAAGAAATGAGTGATGATTTGAGGGTGAGAATTTATGAAATATCAGACAATGGAAGTTATTAGAATGATAGATATCTTTAACAATTAAATGATTTTATATTTTAAAAGAACATGGATTTTATTTACTCATTTCTACCTTCACTGCCTACACCCTCCCACCCCATAAATATATATATATATATATATATATATATGTATGTATATTCCTACCCCATAATTCATGCTTGGATTGGATTTGTGACCTTATTCATGAGGATATTCTCTACAGCAGTATAAATTGCAAACACCCTGGACTTTCATATCTTGTGTGATAATTGTCCATGTCTTTCTATAAACTCTCTATAAAGAATGGATACACCCAAATATTCTGAAGACTTACTGTTTGTTTGTTTTTTTTAATTATCCCTGTGGGTATTAATATAGTAAGCACTAAGACTGTAAATCTATTATTTCTTACTATATCCTCAGCTCTCATCATCCACCTCTGAAAGGCCTTAGGAAAGTTCCAAAAGCTGTATTCTTTCCCCAACTCACCCTTCCAATCCCTTCCAATAGCAGACACCTCCCTCTTGTTTCTTTTTATCTAACCTGTTTCCTTTATTCTGATTTTTGCTTCATATTAAAAATGTATATAGTTATGAAGGTTTGTATTACCTGTTTATATACTTTGTCTGTTCTGATAATAGTAATGATAACTAGCATTTTTTAAGATTTTCAAAATACTCTACAAATATTACCTCATTTTATCCTTACAACAATCCTGTGAAATAGGTGCTTTTATAAACCCTATTTTGGTGATAAGGAAACTGGGGCAAGGAGAATTTTAAAGTTACTTGCCTATGAGCACACAGCTAGTAAGTGTCCAAGGCTGGAATTGAAGTCAGATTTTCCTGACTCCAGGTCTAATATTTTATCCACTTGCCACCTAGATGCCTAAGAAAAAGGGAATGGAGGAATACAGAAATCAGGTGAAAATACACAAAATTTAAATTAGGGGCAGAGAACTAAACTTCTGCCAAAATATTAGGAATTTTCCTAACTGTGGAGTTCTGAATTACTATGACATTACTTTTAACTTTTTTGTCTAACAAAACTACATAAAACAACAGAAAATAGCCACAAGGTCCAGGAGGGCACTATATTGAACCTCAGGATGTGACTGATTCAATCTCTAGCACAAAAAAAAAAATCCTATCTAAAGAAATGAGTTTTAAAGAGGGCTATTGTTATGATAGTAACTGACTGAGATGCAGAAATAATATATCTTGTTTCTCCTTTGTCTTAATCCCCCATTTCAGGATGGGTGAATATAGAGAGAAGACAGGGCAGTTAAGTGGGAAATGGGACTCTACTCCAAAAGGGTATTCTTCAATTCAGTCTCACCAGCAAACAACCATTTCTACATGTCTTATGGGTTCTAACAAGCTCTGAATTGTTCTTTCTCTGTGTGTCTGTTCCTGGTTCCTGGTGTTTTTTCATGCTTCTGGATTATAAGAAGTTGCAGACCACTCAGCCTGCAGCCAGCTCATAGTGGGATAACATAAAGGCTCAGGCTGGTATGCTGTCTTGGCTCCAACCTCCACATCTCAACAATCCTCTAGGTCAAAGTCCTCTCCTCCTCCTCAGTAAGGGGTACTTCATTACTCTGCCCAGACCAATCAGAAATGGAAAACCTCTAGATGAAAAGGACCAGTAAATTCCAACTCTTAGATCTCCGATCTTCTTGGTATCTGGAAGGAGCTACACATGTAACAAGTATCCTCCAACCCTCTCTTCCAGATCCAGTCTTGATACACTCTAAGAGGCTGGGATGTTTCTTCTCTAATGTCATCAGTTTGAGCCTTTACAAACTGCATTCCCCCATTGTTAAGGGCTAGTTACTAGTTCTCCAGTTCCATTTAATATCAATTAGCTTTGATAAGGGATATTTACAATAAAGATATTGCAAGACCTAACACAAAAGCATTTATTCTAATACCTCAAGGAGCGTATCCTTCAATATGTCACCTCATTTTGTGGGGGAGTAGGCTCAAAATTTGACTCCTTGCACAGTTGCCACATGGCATTAGTCCCCCCAAGTTCATATCTAAATGTGGTATGATGGCTAGGTAAGTCCTTTTACTGTGCAGGGGTTGGGAAGGAAGGAAGGAAAGAAGGAAGAAGGAAAGAAGGAAAAGGGGAAGGAATGAAGCATTTATGAAGTATTTGCTATGAGCCAGGCAATTGGAAATAGAAAAAAAAGCAAAGAGAAGACACCCTTTGTCCTCATTATAACATAGAAAGACAATAAACAAAAGGGAGCTGGAAAGCTGGGAGAGGGAATGAGAAGGAGTGAAAATATTTTAGCTAGAGGAATGGTTTTGAAGTCAGAGGAAGTCAGGAATAGAGCTGGGAAAAGAGTGAAGGAAGGCCTGTGTAAAAGCCCCTCTACATAATTAAAAGTTCCAGGAAGAATTCACCAATAGGAGAAGGGGGATGGCCTTGGTGGAGGAATATTCCTTGGTGAGTGGATCTCAGAGATGGTAGGTTGTTCCAGGGTGAGGGCACTGAACAAAGATGATTCTTGAAGATTGGTCCTTGCTTCTCCTAACACTGGTATTTCGAAAAAAACACCAGCCTGGATTATAATTCCTGAATTTTGTAGTTTGATCTCCCTAACTTTGAAACTCTCAATGTTGGAGACTCTACTCCCTTCACCTAGAACAGAAAAGAAAATAGGAAAAAACCAGACACTGGATAACTCTGTGCATGGAGGTAAGCAAAGTTTAAGAAGACTGGAAAGGTAGAAGGGGGCTAGGTTCTAGAGGGCATTGAATGACAGAGGATTTTATATTTTGTCCTGGAGGTGATTGGGAGTCACTGGAGTTAATTGAACTGGGAGATGACATGGTTAGACTTGTGCTTAAGGAAAATCAATTTGATTTCTGAGTGGAGAGAGTAGAGTGGGGAGAGACTTACCCAGAGTGGCAAGGAGAACAACCAGAATATTTTTGCAATAGTATAAGTGTGAAGTGATAAAAGTCTGCACCAGGGAAAGGATATGTATAGAAGAAATATCACCCCTCTCTCCCAAGATGATACTGAAGGCCAAGAAGGAAGCCATTGTGCCCCCCAAGACAGAAGCCAAGTCCAAGGCTTTGACGGCCAAGAAGGCAGTGCTAAAGGGTGTCCATAGCCACAAAAAGAAGAAGATCCGAACATCCCCCAACTTCCCGAGACCCAAGACACTAAGACTTCTAAGGCAGCCCAAATGCCCCAGGAAAAGTATCCCTTGGAGAAACAAGCCAACAAGCATCAAATCAAGCAGGCCATAAAGAAGCTGTAAGGCATAGATGTGGCCAAGGTCAACACACTGATCGAGCCTAATGGAGAGAAGAAGGCCTATGTCCATCTTGCTCCAGATTACAATGCTTTAGATGTTGTCAACAAAATTGGAATCATCTAACTTACTGTGTCTAGCTATGTCCCATTCCACTTACAATAAAAACTTTTCCAGGATAAAAAAGAAAGAAACATAACAAAGTTAGAATCAACAAGACTTGACAATGGATTGCGCAGGGGAAGAGTTGAGAGTGACATCTAAGTTGTGACATCTAGGTGACTGGGAGGGTGGTACAACAGCGAATGTTTTGAGGGCACTGGGGAAGCAAGTGAAAGGACATTGCGATGCCTCCCAGAGACCACAGAGGACAGTGCTGAACTGGGGACAAGCACTGTATTCATATCCTACATTGCTCTACCACGTGAGTGGGAGCAAGCCTCTTTCATTGACTGCTTAGCTGGAACAGGCTGCATCTTTAAAAACTTCTAGCCTAAGACAGTCTCTCTTTCCTGGAGTGTTCTGAGGGTGAAGGTCTCTTTTACCACAAGGAGGTCACCATGGTTGGAGCCTCATGCTCTGGGGACACCACCACCTGTGCCTACATTTGCAAAGGACAAACAAAAGAACAAATCCCCAAGCTCATTTCTTGGGGCCATGGGGCCTAAAGGTGTGTGGGAAGGGCACCCAGAAGGTGCTCTTGTTTGGGGTGAACAGAACTTCACCTACTGAATGCTTTTGGAAAGAGAGAAAGAATGTCCTAGTCTGGTGCTCTGTCTAAGCAGCCAAAGAAGTTATTCCTCCCCATGTAGTAAGAAGGGAGTACAGGATGTCTTCTTCCAGAAGCAAATCCCTGACATCTCCCACATGGACACTTCCATCTTAGATGATTTGGGCATGCTCAGCAAAGCACCATTACACTCATATTGTCAGATTTTTTTTGGTGAATTGATCAGTTTTGATAATTTTTTCTCTTTTCCTTAAAAAGAAAAGTTCTTTGTTATATTGGATGGTTCCCTGGAAGAAGGGAGGGGAAGATACACAAGGGGAATTTTATATTACATAAAAAACAAAAGATATAAATAAATTTACTTTTAAAAAAAGGATAGAAGATTTTCTAATAGTAAAGGGAACAGATTCTCGAACTGTGTTGAAAGTATGCCTATATATGAGAAAGGAATTTCATTGTTCTGCTTCCACAGCACGATTTGGGGGAACCACCGAGGCCTTGTGGTTCCCCTTACTCAATTTATGGTTAAGGCACATCCTCTCTGAAAGAGGAACTAGAGGCTGAGAGTTCAAACAAAGGGCAAAGTTCTCTTACATCTTCACACACCTAATAACCTTCATGCGTATTAATTTACATACCCATGCATAGATTGTCCCTCCATTTTTTTTAAACATGGGATCCATGTTCAGGAGGAGAACATGTTAAAGAGTAATGTGTAATGGGTAGGTCAGAAAGATTGTAACCTAGAAGATCTGGGTCTAATCCCAGCTCTGAAGGGAGGGACCAAGAACTAACCCATAAAAAGTTCATTCTAGCTTCTTTATGTATGCATATGTCCCTATGGGGTACCATGCATCTGCTCTGGAGTAAAAGCACCCTTCACTCATTTCAGTTCAAATTTCATTTTTCTTTTTTCTTTTTTTTGCTTTTTGGAGGGCAATTGGGGTTAAGTAACTTGCCCAAGGTCACACGGCTAGGTTGTTTGTGTGTGTGTGTGTGTGTGTGTGTGTGTGTGTGTGTGTGTGTGTGTGTGTGTGTTGTGTATGTGTGCTAAGTGTCTGAGGTTGGATCCGAACTCAGGTCCTTCTGACTCCAGGGCTGACCCTCTACTCACTGCACCACCTAGCTGCCCCCTCAAGTTTCATTTCTTAAAGGAGGACAGAAATCTACCAAGGAGTGACTGAACCCCATTTCTAACATATACATATCTCCTAGCTTACTCAGTTTTCTAGACCCTTTTTTTCAATCTTGGTCTTATCAGAAGTCTTCGAAAATATATAAAATAAATAAAAGCTTTTAAGATTGTAAATGAACTAAAATTAAGCAAGAACTTAAAAATAAAATGGAAAAAAATCAGTGTAGTAGATTAATTTAGCAAGTACTTTACAGAAAAGCCATTGCATCTAAGATACTTGTCAAAATCTATGCCTAAGTATTAAAGGCAATATATGATATGTAAGCTGGAATTATAGTTTCCAAGATGCTCAGCTGCCTTGGTTTGGTAGGATCAATATCCTAATATCTTACTTTACACAGACTAAACTAGCTTTTATTTAAAAGGTATTAAAACTGTCTCTGAAATTTAATTTGACCAAGGAGATTAAGACTAAAACTATCGACTGAACTTCCAGGTGGATTAAGTGCAAAAGCCAGAGAACAAGAAGTCAATGGCTGCTTCCTTAGGTTTCTGGTCAGCAGAACAGCATGCTCAACAAACTGTGCCCAACTGAATGAACAGTGGAACCTTGTTGAATATTCTTTTCCCGCTCTGGCTAAGTGAATCTCCTTTTGTTACCTGTTAGATGGTCTATGAATGACTCATTTGGTTACCCTCACAAATCTGAAGCACCAATAGATCCTGAATCAGGCCCAGATTATAACACCTGGGATCTCCATTTTTTCCCCCAATTTTACAGCATTAGTTTTCACTTTGTTATAAATAGGTTTCGTCACATTTCTTTTCATTAACCATATAATTAAAAGATAATTACAGGGTGGCTAGGTGGCACAGTGAATAGAGCACTGGTACTGGAGTCAGGAGGACCTGAGTTCAGGTCCTCCTGACTCCAAATCCAGCCTCAAACACTTAACCCTTACTAGCCATGTGACTTTGGGCAAGTCACTTAACCCCAATTGCCCTACCTTCCCCCCTCCAAAAAAGCAAAAAAAAAAAAGATAATTACAATGGAATAAAGAACATAGATGTTCAGCAATAATATCCACAAAATAGTTATAGAACAGATACTTTGTTGATGAATTATGAATTTATTATGTATGCTCATGTACTTTAACATGAAAAAGTACAAGTACTTTATGTAATAACTATCCTTAAACTTAAATTGTATATTTAAATATCAAATTACATGGGAAACTTAAAATTTAGGAAATCCTATAGTTGTCCTGGATTTTCATTTTTTTTTGGTTGTTATTGATTTTGTTTTGTTTTTGAGGATGGTCAAAGTGCCAGACCTCAGGTCATATTTTCTAATGTTATAATATCTTGTAAAGCAAAGAATCTTTTGGTAGTGTCAACAATTAATACCTTCATTTATCTACTTTGTTAATTTGGTTTTTCATGTCTCAAGGCTTTAAAGTGGAAAATATTTATGCTTTTGGTAATTATTATCTTCATGAATATATAGCTAGAAAAATGTTTCCAGGAAATTTTTTTTTTTTGCTTTTTGGAGGGCAATTGGGGTTAAGTGACTTGCCCAAGGTTACATGGGTAGTTTTTGTGTTAAGTGCCTGAGGCCGAATTTGAACTCAGGTCCTCCTGACTCCAGGGGCGGTGTTCTATTCACTGTGCCACCTAGCTACCCCTCCAGGAAATTTTATAGGTATATTCTAATAAGTCAGATTTTAGTTATCACTACCTATTGAATTAGCAAAAGACTCTTCAATTGATTTTTCTTGTGTAGATTTTTAGACTGAACTCTTCTTATGCTTGTGCTATGTAGGCTCTGTAGAATTCTAGGACTAGATGCTATCTAGTTTTGGGGAGTACAGTATACTAGTAGCATCCTTCCCTGTACTGTGACATTCTGACATTACTTCATTTTCAAGTTTTGCCTCTTGGGCTGAGATAATGGTAGATGGAGGACAATGATGTACAACAGAGGAGTATAACCTACCTTGGAGGGACACAATATCAAAGCCAGTCATGCCTGTCCTCCACAAAGAGGTTGCATTCCACATTGAGGTTAGCCTCGAGAACATTGAAACAGTATTCCACTTCAGTTTGAGTTTATGAGAACACACCAAGTTCTTGACCCTGGTGAAAAGTTTCTCAGGACCCTAGAGACATCCTCCTGTTCTTTTGCCCGTGCAGTTCTGACCTAGAGAATCACATATCCCTCTCATTTTCATGGGGAGAGAAATATTTTAAAATTTAGTCACTGAACTTATAGGTTATTTCTTATATTTTGGATTGTGAGATGAAAAAGAAAACTTAGAAAGGCTAGCTAACTTTGGAAGGGACTTGATCTAAGGTTTGAATAGAATGGTAAGCCTGTGTCTATTAGGAGTTGCACTTAGGCCTTTATTGTTTTTACTTTAATCCAAATAAATTTTTACATTAAGAATGGTATTTGAATAGACCAGTTGTGCTGGGCTTTTTTTTTTCTGTTTTAAAATACCATTTGTTAAATGGAATGGCATTCTGGAAGGGAGGCAGGTAGGGATTTTAGGGATAACTATGATGTTGTAAGAAATAGTACATGTTTCTTGTTTTACTTTTATAATAAAAACAAAATGAACCATGCAAAAAAAATGGTGCTTGATACCTATGAAGGAAAGGGGAGACTAGTTAAATTGGAGTGTCAGTCAAGAGATTTGATTGGGACACAAAACTAGTTGATTTCAGAGCCCCAGTATTGCTTAATGCTCACCACTGGGTAAATGATAACCATCTATCTTTAGGGTACTTACTGAAAGGAAGAGGTATCTTAGTTAATAATTTCAGTGCAAAGTCATGTGATATAAATACCACATACACAGATGAAAATCACAGTTATCTCCAATACAAAGTTTTGGAGATTCAAAGAAACACTTCACAAAATTTACCAAGTATTTCTACTTGTTTCACTTTAACAGGCACATTACAGAGACTTTCTCAACACATAAGAAAGAGCAACGGAAATGAAAATGAGCTTCCATTTTGGATAGATGGTCTATACTGGTCTATACTGAACTTTCCAAACTACATGGAGCTTTCCCCATAGAAATTTGGGACCTGGCATAAACTGGGCATTATCCCTCTGTAAGATGATAAAACTGTCCTGGGTGGAAACTCTTTCCTCATTCTCTCAGTACATAAAGCCATCCGAATGGCTGAGCAAAATGTATCCTTGTCTACATAAAGCATACAAAAATTCTCAAAAAATCCTGTATCAGAGGCAAATTTCCTTTGGGGCTTTATTCCAAAAGTCACCCAAAATTCCTTCCACAGATTCTAGCCAAGGCAAGGGTAATCCATATGGAATTATAAATTAACCCAACAGGACAGGAAAAAAAGGAAGCTCAGAGAAGTATCAAAGAATGGCAACTATTTGTGGATTTAAACACAGGCATTCTTACCCTGAGAAGTTGCTGGGCATTTTGCTCTCACAAAAAAGGCAAGTAGTCTAGATCTGTTTAAATGTAAAAAAGATTAATATGAACATTTCTACTGTTCAGTAGCATTCTAGTGATGTAAACCGTAACATTAATATTTATACAGGATTCAATAACAGATAAAGTACTGGTACTTAAATAGTCAAGCAACCAATAAATGAAAAGTTTGCAAAATTACATCAATGGAACTGATTTGTGTAAACACATGGGAAAAAAATAAACTGCAGTCTAAAAAAAAAAATTTTTTTTTTGCCAATTTCTCCAGGACCTTGAAGTATCAAAACTTGTAAGTACCAAGCAAAGAATTTCCGTAGGGGGCCCCAGAAATGCAAAGTGCCCAATTTTATCCCAGAAAAGGCCAATAGGTAATGGTGACTGAAACTGGTCTTCGCTGCCTAAAGGCCAGGTATGTTAGATTTAGGGAAAAAAGAAGGAAGAAAGGGAGGAAGAGAAGGAGGAATTTGCACTTACTATGTGCAGAGGTACTAATCCCTAAGGTTTTATTGTTGTTCAATTGTGTCAAACTCTTTGTGACTGTACTTGGGGTTTTCTTGGCAGAGATATTGGAGTGTTTGCCATTTCCTTCTTCAGCTCTTTTTATAAATGAAGAACTGAAGCAAACAGGATTAAGTGACTTGCCCAGGCTCACACAACTGATTTGAATTCAGGAAGATGAGTCTTCCTGACTCTAGGCTCTGTGCACTATCTACTATGCCACTTAGCTGCCCAATCCCTGGGGGCACAAATACAAAAGGAAAATTATATTCTAGAAAAGGGAAATAATACCTAGAGAGTAACGGACTATTGGGGATTGAATCAAAACATGTCTGGGAGCTGCCTGAAATAGGCGGCCAGGTGAGGCAGTCTCCAATCTGGACAGCCAGGCCCCAGGGCCAAATTTCCAGAGAAGAGAGGGTAAAAACCCTCAGGCATGGTTTCTGGCTAGCTATTGTCCGGAAGATGAATACAAATTCCATTCAGAATTATGGGCTTCAGAAATCAAAAGAAGGTTAAGAGTTAATTCAAGTGAGAAATGTGGCAGAGAATCTAAAAAGATAATAAGAACTAAAGGCTGCATTAATAGAATCATAGTGTCCATAGCAAGGGAGGTGAGAATCCCAGTTTTTGCCTTGGTGATAGCAAATCTAAATAGTGTGTTCAATTCTGGACACCACATTTTGGGAAGGAAATTCACAAAGTGGAGCAGAATCAGAGGAGGGCAAACAGGCCAGTGAGCAGAGGCCAGTGAATGGGGATCATAGGGATAGAGGGGTTTCCAGTTTCTGTCAATGCCTCAAGCGCCTACTCCATTCTCCCAATTTTAAAGGTACCCCACCATGCCTGTTCTTTTTAACCACTCAACAATCAGATTAACTTTTACAAAGGAACATTTACTTCAAAGTTATAGCAATAAGGGGCAGTGAGGTGGCACAGTGAACAGAACATCGGCCCTGGAGTCGAGAGGACCTGAGTTCAAATCTGGCCTCAGCCACTTAACAGTTACTAGCTGTGTGACCTTGGGCAAGTCACTTAACCCCAATTGCCCTCCAAAAAGCAAAAAATAAATAAATAAAAATTATAGCAATAACAGAAATCTAAATACTACCTCCCCAGCACCTGAGGGGTATAATTCCTCTGGCAGGGAGAATGGGATTAATTTCATAGCTAAACTCATTTTCTATATAGCATAATAACAAGTTCTAAGCCCAGAGCCCTCCCTGGCTTCTCAGGGTTTTCCTGCTGGGCTGGTAGCAACACCCAACCTGGAATCCTGCCTCCAAAGATATAACTTAAGCTGCTGAATTGAGGGACTCTACTGTTAACTGTGCATAGAACTGGTAAAAAAATAAAACAGACCAAAACTCCAAGCCCATTTTTGAGGCCACAGGAATTAAAAGGTTGGGGGCAGAATTTCCCAAAGTGGGCTATAAGGCCTCCTAGGGGGAGCTGGAACAATCCAGTATTAGCCTCAGGTGAAATTGGGAGAGGGGACATTGAATAAAAATAAGAGGGCAATGGAAGCATAAGGAAAGAAGAAAAGAAAATTTTGAAAAACCATTCCTACATGTTTCATCTATTGTATAACAGAGTTAAAGTTCTAATGATTACATAATTTTTAAAACAAACACAAAATGCAAGTTATAACTGATCAATGGTCAAGTCTGTAGACAGGTCTTAACAAGTAAGTGTTGGCAGGCCTTCGTGTCTTGCCTTGTCAGGAAGTCTAGCATGCATGGACAGGAAATATATGCATGTAATCACTTGTTTACAATATGATACCATATGGTTACATGATGCAATATTGCACCATCAAAATTTCAGTTCAGGAAAATCTCCATAAATTTACAACAGATTATTAAATTTAAGATACATTAGATGTTTTTTTTTGAAATAGTGAAAAAAAATTTTAAACTCATTAAAGGATTAAAGAAAGTAGATTTCCAGGGAGGGCACTGGGTAATTTTTTTTTTTTTGAAAAGAGGTCAGTAGACCAAATAAGTTTGGGAACCTCTGGGTTGGGGGAAGCTTGTACTGTGCATGAATAGGATCTTCATCTCCTGGATGCTTCTGGAAAGGGAGGGAAACTGTCCTAGTATGATAGTTTTTAGACACAGACTGTTTCAGATAAGCAGTCTATGGAAGAAGACTGCTGTGAGCCATATGATAGGAGAATGCAGAAAGTCTTCTCTCAGAAGTAGATCCCTGCTGTCTTCCACATGGATGCCTTAGGTAATCTAGGCATGAACAGCAAAGCCCTGCTACATAAACAATGCTCTTCATAGGTAAATTCCCCCACCTCTGCAAAGGAATGGGGCGGGGATATCTTCTCATATTTCTTCTGCAGAGAAGTTTGTTCTTTGGAACTTTGTTGACAATCATTTTCAAATGTTTTGAGGGTTTTGTTCTTTCCATTTTAATTGTTGTAGTTATTGTGTAAATTGGGTGGGTTATTTTTTTTACTCTGCTTACTTCAGTTCATATCAGCTCATATACATTCTTGCTTCTGTGTATTTATCGTTTCTTGTAATGAATAAATATATTCTTGTTCATATTATTATTACATTCCTATAATAACACAGCTTTACATTCATATTTCATAATTTGTTTAGTCATTTCCCCAATTGATGCAGAACATGCTTTTGTAAGTTCAGAGAGAAGGAAAAGGGAAGTTACTCTTAGGACTTCAGGCTTTTCCTATTATGGAACAAGGGACAGGATTGGGGGGAATGTGATGGGACCATAAGGAGGGAAAAGGAAAGCAAGAAACAGATATCACTTTGTGATCTTCATGAACTAGGTACAGAATGCAGGAAGTAGTGATACAGTTGACTGGAGGATATAGAGGAAGTAGATACTAGAAATGAAAATGTAGTGTAAAGTGAGCTGGGGGGGCTATTGAGGACAACTTTAGTTGTTTTTTTTTTTCCTAGCCTATTTGATCCTCTGCCTTTCTATTCTGGTAGGCCAGTTGGGAGAAGAGGTAGGGGGGAAAGGAATTAAATGTAAACTGCAATGACATTACAGTCTGCTATTCGGAACTTTATTTTGCTGTTTGCTTGAATTTCCTATGCAACCTGATTGTAGCATAGCCATTAACAATTAATTGTTGACTCCTGTGAGTTTAGTTATCATGTTTGAAAGTGATAGAGTCACGTGTTGGGGGACCGATGAGTTATGGAGAAATTTTGGTTTTTTCTTTTTTCTTCTTTTGAATTATATATTTAAAATTGTTCAGCTAGGTTTACAAGGAATCTTGGGCCAGTTTAGTCACCCACAGAGAAAGTGGGAACAGTGGGAACAGAAAGTGGGGCGCCATCTGTTGGCCAGACAATATACTACCATCCCAAACTGATTAACTACAGATATCCCTTTAGAGCCCTCTCTGAGCCAGTACACAACAGGGAATGAGCCAGGTTTGATTGTGTTTAAGTCTGTCTTGTAGCATTTGAGTCTAGCAGGCACTACTCTATATAGGTATGTACTATATTGTTTTTGTTGTTCAATCCTTCAGTCCTGTCTGACTCTTTGTGACTCCCCATGGGCTGTAGCACACCAATACTGTCACTGGGGTTTTCTTGGCAAAGATATTGGAGTGTTTTCCTTCTCCAGTGGATCGCCCAGGGTCAGGTCTTCCTAACTCCAGGCCCAGCACTCTATGTGTTGGAACAACTCACTGGCTCCATATACCATATGGAGAGTACACACACACATACACACACACACACACATCCTGTCATATATATTTTTTTTAAAAACCCTGCTGTGAGACCCTTTATTTCAAAGCATTACCTTTTAAATCAAATTTCCCTTTTTTCCCCTGGAGTATATTGTGGAAGTGCCTCTAAAGGATTGTAGTTTAGCAAATACACACCTTTATTTTTTAGACTCTAGGATTCCTACTGAACATTAAAATATTTCTTTGAAACAAGGTCTTAGTGGTATCAAAAAACCCCTCATATCCTCCTTTTACAAATCAACTTATCATTTAAAAGAAAAACTACCAGAAGTTAAGATTCTGTTTCCCATTTTCTGTTATCCCCTTGATAAAAGCATTAGTTTAAAGGGGGGCCTTTGTTTACAGCCTGTGTTGTTATTCTTTACTTCATGAGGTATTTGAGTTACTATAGATCCTTTCATAAACATAAAATTATTACATCTCTTCTCCTTTTTTTAAATTTAAAATTATATTCTTTATTTAAAGTACTATAAAGGGGACTGGCACATGTATAGTCCATTTGATTGCACTTCCTTAAATATAAGAGCCTGAGTGGTTGCTGCTGGAAGGGTCATGATGACATATAATAAAAGAGCTTTGGAGAAACATTGGAGCATGCCTAGGCATTCTATGACTGATTCGGGAAGGTTCACCATGTAGCGTAAAGGAAGCTCTTTGATTGGCTGCTGAAACATTCAAAAAGGACTAGTGACCAGAGATTTGGCTTTTTATTTTTATCTTTAATTTAGTTTATTTTTATCTTTATCTCTGGGTTTGAGTCCACTGATCAAACATACTTTTTCACTGTGTAAGACAAAGCTATAAGGGAGAGACCTTGGGCATACTCTCCTCTAAGGCCAACACATGGCGCTGTGGCAATGGCCCTCCATTATTTTGCATCTGTATTTATTTTTTTTTCCATTTTAGGTAAAGGAATTGTGAGGGATAACTTGCAGTGAAGTTTCCCCATTCTGAACATCCTATATACATTCTTATTACTTCCTTATACTTTGAAAATAAGTTCACATATATATATATACATATATATGTATATGTACAATATAGTACATACCTAAATATATATAGGTCATTGTGTATTTCAAGGTTGCCGTAGGCTGCTCAGTGTCCAGCATTTAGCATGAACTGGAGACACGAATAAGAAATGACCAGGCCATGTGGGTAGTTCAAGGAAGAACGATGAACTCCATTTATTGATTCTTAGGACAAGGTTTTTATAGAGCAATGAGATTCAAGTATTCATATTATTATCTTAGTCTGTCATATCTGGAAGTAGCATGGCGGTAAGGCCTTTTGTTCTCTAGGTGCCAGAAAGTCTTAGGAAAAGTCAGTTAACTCTTTTCATATGTAGTCACATCACAGCTCTTTAGAGCTGGCTTCAAGGCCTGAAGCCAAAGCCACATCATCAAGTACATCTACATAGGAACTGACCACCTAAGAATTTAAATATTTAGGTTTTGAACAAGTAAAGTCTTGGGGCAGAGCCTGTTGGCCTCAGAACTCAAATACCATCCTTATAAATGTAACCCATATCAAAGAGTGTAACCCCTATCAAAAAGAACTCAAGAGCTAACTTGACTGAAAAGTCGGGAAAGTTGATTCTCAAAGAGGTCTTTGATAATCCGGTTCACTGATATAAGGTAATTATCTGAAGTCCTGGATCAAGCCTCTTTGGCTCCCTACACAAGGTAATGTAAGAGCTATTGAGTATTAATACAATTGATTGGATTAACTATTGAGACCAAATTAGAAGTGTTTTTAGTTTGGGGAAAGGAATGGTAGTGTGAGAGGTAGTAAAGGGTTAAGTTTCTATAGAACTGCAAGAATTGCTTAAGCAAGACTACTGATAAAAAGTACCAGACAGTAGACTTGGGAAGAGCTGAGGCAGTAGCCTTGGGAAGAAGTTGAGTTCCCAGTTCCCAGAGAACTCCTAGATAATACTAAAAATGAAATAATGTAGAATAAAAGGAGCTGGCAGCAGCAGGTGGATTTGACCAATCAGAAAGCAGACAGCAGCCTTGGAACACTCAGGCCCAGATAAGGACACATCTAGTTTGGACTGAAGTGGGTTAAGTATTCTGAAGTTGTTACGGGTTTGCTTAGTGGACCTCATGTATTATTCATGTTATCTAACAAAATTAGAACCTCATTAGTAATAATTAGGTTAATGAATGGAGAGGGCTTCGTGCCAATTGGTTGGCATTAATAAGAAGACTATGAACTTGCCTTACCAACCAATGGTAAGGTGGGACAGTGGAGAAGGTGTGGAATTCCTCCACCTTAGAGCTTTATAATCTTGCTTTTGCCTTCTGTAGTGCTCTCCTCCCTTCTGTCTTTCTTGTTGGATTTGGGTATATCCTTTCTTGAGAAAGATAGTAGTAAAGTTTTTGCTTCTACTCTGAGAAGTCTCTGAGTCATTTTGGGTGAGTGGTCTTCTGACACATACAGTTTTATACATTTTGACCTTGTGAGTTTTGAAAAGTTAAGAATCTGAAGAACTGGGTTCTAACATCCTATATCTGGATTTTATGGCATTAATGCCCTGACAAGCTAGGAGTAACCTTTAGTGACCATCCTAGCAGTAACTGAGATAAAGACTCATTGGGTATTATCCATCCTTGACCTCTCTTTCAGCTCAGTTGTTTTTATATCAAGTATTTATTACATTTCATTCTTTTTTTCCAATCTTTGGATTTTGATATTGTTCTGATATTTATTTGTCTTGTGGAGTCATTGATTTGTATTTGGGCTATTTTACTTTTCATGATGTCCATTATTTTGGCTAAGACCAGGTAGAAGATCAACCAGAGGGCTACTGCAGCAATCAAGGAATGAAGTAGATGGTCTGTACCGGACTAAGGTGTACATATAAAGTTATGTACAGTATAGAGAGCATATACAAGAAATATTACAAAGGTAGACTCAAAAGGACTTGGCAACAGATTGGATATGGGAGGGGGAGGAGTTTGCTGGTAAATGTTTAAATGTTTACCAACCAGCTCTTGGTTGAAAAATGTATGTGTGACACACTTTTAAGTTTAACCTGTAATCTGGACATTTTTCCTATTACTTTCTTAAGTCCAGATAATCAACAAAACAATAAATCAACCTGTAATTTGTAGTGTTTTCCAAGGTTGTTCAGAAAATTTAACAATTGATTCTGAGCTCATTCAAGCCAGCTCCAGCAGCCCATTGTCAGGGTGGGGGTCACAGAGAATGAGGAGTCAAAGATTACACCTAGATTCAGAGCCTGGGTGACTGGGAGGATAGTGATTATATTCACTAGCCCTCAGTTTTCATAGGGAAATTAGGAAGCGGGAAAGGTTTTTTTGGGGAAAGATAATGAACTCAATTTCAAACAGTTTAAGATGTCTATGGGACATCATCCAGTTTCATATATCTAATAGGTAAATGAAAATTTTTGAGATAGGAAGTCAAAAGAGGGATTAAGTCTAAATAAATAGATATGAGAATCTTATCTGCATAGAGATGGTGATTGAATGCATGGGAGCTAATGAGATCACCTAGAGAAATAGCATAAAGGGAGAAAAACGAAGGCCTAGATCAGAACTCTGGGGGATGCCCACTGTTAGTGGACATGACCTAGATGAAGATTCAACAAAGGAGACTGATACAAAAAAAAAAAACCACTCAGATAGGTAGTAGGAGAACCAGGAGAGAACTGTGACACAAAAACATAGAAAGAAGAAAGGATCAAAGAGACAAGGGAAAATAATAGTGTTAAAGGCTGTAGTGAAGTCAAGAAGTTTTTGAGAAAAGACTATTAGATTTGGCAATTGAGATCATTGGTTGAAGAGGTTCAGCATAAAATGATGACGTTTAGGGTACTCCAGACCCCAAAATACCAACACTCTGGATCCTGCCGAATGAATTAGACTCAAGCCTTCTTTCAGCCAAAGAAAAGTAAAGTTTATTAAAAGTTCACTTGTATTGGACACAGAGTAAGTCTGTGCTAGAAAATTCTATGGCACTCTCATACACATGGAAACAAGATGGGGTCTTATATACAGAAAGGTTGTTCGAGAAATCTAGGGGTGGTCTAGGGGAAGAGTTTGGGGAGGGTCTTCAGGAGGAGTTAATGAGGTAAATGAGTGATTAAGGGTTGGAAGTTTCTGGAGGCTACCTGGAGACTACAGACAATTGGTGGGCTAGGCCAGTTCAAAGGTGGATTAATATTTTGATAGGCTCAAGGGTGGGAAATAGATGGACAATGGAGGGCTAGGCTAGTAACAGAGGTCCAAAAAAACTAGAAATAAAGGTTGGACATTACTACACAGTGCAGGAGATCATAAATTTAGAAGTGAAAAGGGATTTTGTCCAATGATCTCATTTTACAGATAATAAAACAAAGGTTAAAGGTTTTGCCTAAGGTCATAAGGGTTATAATAGAGCCAAGATTTGAATGCAGACCCTCTGATTCTGATAGCATTCTAGAATTGGAATCAGGAAGACTGAGGTCCAGATATTACATATGAGACTCACTAGCTGTGTGATCATGCAGTGGGGGTAAAGTTTAAAGTGTATTAGACCTAGAGTCAGAGATAACCTTGAGCTGAATCCTGGCTAGGTTCCTTACTACTTATATCGATAGGACTTAACTCAGAGGGTTTTTTGAAGGTTCAAATGAGATCATGTATATAAAGTACTTTGTAAATTTTAATACATTATATAAATGCCAATCAGTATTATTATTTGATGATACTCAAGTTTTACACTCACTTTCACTCTGCCATTAACTTGGGCAAATCACTTATCTTTTCTAGACTTAAAGAAGATCATTCTATCTTGGGCACTCTTCTTTCTTTTCCCCCTATGCTACCTCAATAATGTCACTGGGTCCCATGTGTTCTGTGCAGAAGATTATCAGATCTATCTCTCCAGCCCTAATCCTTTTCCTGAGTTCCAGTCACACATACCAATTGCCTTTTATGTATCTTGAGCTAGATGTCCAATAGGTATCTCAAACTCTACATGTCTAGGTTATCTCAAATTGCACATGTCCAAAACAGATTTCATTATCTTTCCCCTTAAACCTTCCCCTCTTCTGAATTTCCCTAGTACCATCAAGTGAACCCCATCTGCCTAGTCACCTAGGCTGGTAACTTTAGTGTTATCTTCTCATTAACCCCATCTAGCCAAATCCTTTGCCAAATCTTATTGCTTCTTACTTCTTAATATCTCTCACATATGTCTCCTCTCCATTAACACAACCAATACCCTAGTTTAGGTCCTCATAACTTCTTGTCTAGACAATCCCTATTCCAATAGCCTTCTAATTAGCCTCCTTGTCTCATCTCTCCCCACTCCCCACCTTCCATCTTGTATTTCTGTAACTTTGTATTATTTGCCTTCCATGCCTGGAATGCTTTCCCTCCTCATCTCTGCCTATTAGTTTTCCTAGTTTCCTTTAAGGCTCCGCACAAATCCTACTTCCCATAGGCCTTCGCTGGTCCCACCAGTGCCTTCCCCTCTGAGATTATCTTCTACCTACTCTCTTTGTATCCTGTATGTATCTAGTACTGTTGTTGTTCAGTTATTCAGTTGTGCCTAACTCTTCATGACCCCTGGACCACACTGTCCATGGGGTTTTCTTGGCAAAGATACTAAATTTCCTTCACCAATGAATTAAATAAAACAGAAGCCAAGTGACTTGCTCAGAGTCACACAGCTAGCATGTGCCTAAGGCCATATTTGAACTCAGATCTTCCTAATTCTAGGCCCAGTACTCCACCTACTGAGTCACCTAGCTGCTGTGTGTCTAGTTATCTACATGCTCTCTATATGTCATGACATAGATGAGCATGGGGACTATTTTTGCTTTTCTTTACATTCCCCTGCATATACCAAGAGCTCAATAAATGCTTTTTGACTTAACATGCATTTTCTTAACTTTAAGATGAGGGGATCTCTAAGGTGCTTTCAACTTTAACTTTCTATGATTACAAGAAGATAGACTATAGGAGAAATACATTTTGATGAGAGGAAGGGCTGAACAGCTGAAAGGTTCTAGGTAACCCAGGAGAAATGTGGGCCTATCAGGGCAAAGTGAAGGACTGTACTTCGGGGGGAAGGAGGTCTAGATAGTGGGAAGGAGAATACTTTTCTCTTACTTTTCACTCTTTCTAGGTTCTCAGCCAGAGGTATCTAGGTGGCACAGTACCTGCAGTCAAGAAGAGTTGAGTTCTAATGCAGATACTTAGTTAATGTGTGACTCAAGTCACTTGACCTTTTAAACCACTTAACTGTCTGTCTCAGTTTCCTCAGCTGTAAATGAGGGTAATGAGGGCAATACCTTCCAAGGCTGTTGTGAAAATTAGATGAAATATTTATGAAGTGCTTAGCATATTCCTTGGCATATAATAGGTGCTTACTAAATGCTTGTTTCTTTTTGGGGTGGGGGAGAGATGGAGGTAGGACAGGTTATTTCCTGAGCCCCAGGGAACTAACTAGTATTTATTTAGTGGAAGATTAGAAAGTTTTTATATAGAACAAGTGGGGGACAAGATAGGATGGAGGGAAATATAGTCAGTCTTTCACAATATATCCACTATGGAAATGTTTTGCATAGCTTCACATATACAACCTATATTGAATTGCCTATCTTCCCAATAAGGATGGGTGATGAGGGAGGGAGGAAGGGAAAGAAAGAATCTGGAATTCAAAGTTTTAAAATCAAATGTTTAAAATAGATATATAAAATTTTTTTACATGCAACTGGGAAATAAGATGTACAGGCACTGGGGTATAGTGATCCATCTTGCCCTACTGGGAAGTCAGAGTGGAAATGGGGGAGGATATAGGAGAGAGCAGACTTGGGTGGGGGCATACAGTGGGATTGCTGTTTTGGGATGGTGGATAAGGGAAGAGACAGGAAGAAAATTTGTAACTCAAAATCTTGTGGAAATGAATGATATAAACTAAAAATAAACATAACATTTAATTTTTAAAAAGATGGCACATATAGCCCAGAAATATAGAAACTACTTTCTATTTCTTTCCATGAATTACCAGGGATATTTGTCATTTATAATTTTTCTAAAATTCTAGTCACATCCTTAACTTCTTTCTTGTTTATCTTTTGATTAGATTTATCTAGGTCTGAAATAGGTTCATTTAGAACCCCCCCCCACCTCTACTATAGTTCTATTATCTATTTCTCCAATTTGACTGAGTTTTCCTTTGTGTATTTAGATGGTATGCTATTAGGTATATATATATATATAGTATTGATATTGATTTATTATCTATAGTACCTTTAAGCATTATGTAATTTTTCTGTTTCTCTTTTTATCATTTTTAGATTTAATTTGTCTTTAGCTTTATCTGAAATCAACTGCTACATTGCCTTTTTTTAGTTCAATTGAAGTATGATAGATTTTGTTCTAGTTCCTCATTTGAACTCTGTGTAAATCTTTGCATTTCAAGTGTGTTTCCTGTAAAAACAAAAACAAAAACATGCTGTCAGATTTTGTTTCCTCATTCCTTTGGTGATCCTTTTCTGTTTTACAAATGAGTTTACATCATTTATATCTATGATTGTTAATTGTGTATGTCCTATCCTGTTCTCTTAAAGTTTTTCCTCTCTTTACTCCCACCTTCCTCTTTATAAATTAGAAATAGGTGGTAGAAGAGAGGGCATTTTCCTGACTTTTGATCTTATAAGTGAAATAGCCTGTTTCTTCTCCAATGTAGTTATTTTTATAATAATAATGATAATAATAATAATTATAGCTAACATTTATATAGTGCTTATTATTTGCCAGGCACTCTTCTAAGTGCCTTACAATTACTATCTCATTTAATCCTCACAAGAACCTTGGGAGTATTTTACAGATGAAGAAACTGAGGCAAATTGAAGTTGTTACGCGCCCAAGGTCACAAAACTAGGAAGTGTCTAAAGATAGATTTGAACTTACGTCTTACTGACTCTAGGCTCACTGCTCTATCCATTGCACTACTCACCAGCCTTTTTTTCCTTATCCTGAACCAGATCCTAGGTTTTCACTTTTTCCTCTTTTCCTTTTAATTCTCCCTTCATGTTCCTCCCTCCAACATTCCAGATTGTTTTGCTTAGGACTATCCCCTGTTAATACCCCTTACCTTAGACTCCTACCTAAACCTTCCTTTTCCTTGTTACTTCCAATTTCCCTTTTGAATTCAATATATTTCTATATTGAGATTTCTATATGTATTTGTGCATGAAACTGTATTCAATCTTCTTTATCTAATTTAGATGAAAGTGAGATTCATGTTATGCTGTTTCCTCTGTGGGCATATACTCTTGGTCTTATGTACCTCTATTACCCTGGTAAAGTCTCTAGTCCCTCCTATTTTTGTCTTCTCCTACTATCAAAACCAAACTAAACCACCTATAGACCCTCTATCATTTTAATTTTTCTCTATAACATTTACAGATTTACAATTCTGAGAAGACATTTCCCCCATTAAAATGTTAAAAATTCTGCCCCACACATTCCCTTTCACTTAAACTAATATGTGTGTTTTTCTATATTTTTCTTGGTGCCTTCCTTTCCGTGTCCAAATATATGTTCAGTTCAGGTCTGTTCATTAGGAATGCTTGTAAATCCTCTATTCACTAAAGGTTAATTATTTTTCTCTCAACTTTTGCCTGGACTTGTGGAATCACTATCCTCCTCGACGTTTATTTGTTGGGAGTCTCTCAAACCACAATATTTCCTCATTGTGGTTGTATTTTTTCTTAGTTTGTTCTTGGGGGTAGGGGATTGGGTTAACTGGTGTGGGTCAAATTTAACAATTGAGTATTATAGGCAGGGCCCTCCCGATCCTAAATATTATAGGACAAACTCTGCCCCTCCTTCATGGGACTCACAGGCTTTGCCTGGCAGTTCCACCTTTTCTCAGGGCTCTCCCTACTATCATTGTGCAAAGTCACTAGCCTTACTTTCTCTTCAGGGGCCATCTGGGTCCAGTGAAAAAATAGAGATCTCCTTCTGGAGTTCTTTCCCCCTGGTGTTAGGCTCAGGAGTAATTTCTGTGCTGGGCACCAACCTGTGTTACATCTGTATTGGGACCCTAAGAGTGCCCCAAATTACTCTCCTGTAGCCAAGGGTCTTTGGAAAGTTTGAACTTGACTAGGGGAGATGACTTGACTAGGGGATTCAGGGGAGAACTGAGACTGCCTAAAAGATTCCCAGGGAGCTGCCTGCACTCTCCACCTTTGTCACTTGGCTCTTGATCTGGTGGTCTGACTATTCTAGGATTGCCATAGGACTTCAAGAATCTCTCTCTAGATTCCTGGGTTGGGTGGGAGGAAGTCTAGATATCATTGCCTCTTTGGCAGTTTGGTACCTCTCTAAGCCTTGATGGAATGATTATGGTAGATCTGCAATTCTCCTAGCATGCTGCCATCTTTTCACATTTGATGGATCATTTCTGATTAGACAGACAACGGAAGGCTTCATGGAGGTGGTGGCACTTGAGTCTTGTGTGGTGGGTAAGATTTCTAGAAGCAGAGAAGGACAGGGGAAGCATTCTAGGAATAAAGATGAACCAAAAGAAGTGAGGGAGGAATGGATGGAATATGAGTAGTGGAATATGTAGACTAGTATGGTTGGGGCAGAGAGGAAAGAGCAAGAATGGATGGAAAATGAAAAGGGGAAAGAAGAAATAGGTATGAGGTGATATGGATTATGGTTTTGCTTAGACACTTCTGATAAATTAAAATGATGAAAATACATGAGTTATTACACTAGTTATCAAATATATGAAATGCTTTGCAAGCCTCAAAATGTCATTATAAAAAGCGATGATATTATTTTTCATGAAAGAATTTCCCCTTAAAATAGAGGTGGGAACAGTTACTTAGATGAAGGGGGTGTGGCAAAGGTACAAATGGTTAATAAAAGACAATTTTTTTTTGCTCATTTTACAATTATCTAATACCAGCATGCTGAATACAACTTAAATGCTGCCTCTT
The DNA here is from genome assembly GCA_011680675.1 of Gymnobelideus leadbeateri. NCBI lineage: Eukaryota > Metazoa > Chordata > Mammalia > Diprotodontia > Petauridae > Gymnobelideus > Gymnobelideus leadbeateri. Next base: position 165,907 of record WOXC01007269.1, on the reverse strand, counting down.
CCTCTTTTTTTATTTTGAATGTAAACAGAATCATAAGTATCTGTAACCAGAAAGTAGTATTGATTTAAGAATGAAAATAATGCTAATAAAGTTGCTTGATAGAAGGGAGACCCAAGCTAGTAGCTAATGTCAGTTGAGATAGAACAGCATTTATCCCACTGAGTTAGAGAAATACTGTAATTTTTTGTATTTTTCATGTATCTTCTTTGTGCCATATGTCACCTACTCATCTACACCTTAAAGGTCTAAGATGTATTGGAGAGTTAGTTACAATTAATGTAATGAAATATATGAAATTCAAGCAGTATATCAGATTTGGGGGTATAAAGAAATGTAAAATATATGACAAGGAATTGTAAGAATAGAATTTGCTGTAACTACTTCTTGAGTGTCAAAAATGTGAATTAAATGGGGGGGGAAGAAATTATGAAAGAAAAATAAGAAAGATTTTGGTTATATTCAGTACTCAGTATATTTCAATGTATCCTATTGGCATCACTGAATATTATGTATAAAACATTCCATAATTTACTATTATATCTTTAACAAAACAACAACAAAATTATTTCCAGAACTCTCTATACTTATGAATTAGATAGGAAGACCTTGTGTGTATTGTTCTCTCCCCTTCCTCCCAACACACACACCTGACCATAAGGTCCTTGGTAATATGCATTTCTTCCAATCACAAAATTTTATGGCTAGAAGGACCTTTGGAAATTATCTAATCTTGGAGTGGCTAGGTGGTGAAGGGAGTAGAGCACCAGCCCTGGAGTCAGGAGGACCTGATTTCAAATCTAGCCTCAGACACTTAACACAAAAACTAGCCATGTGACCCCGGGCAAGTAACTTAACCCCAACTACCCATCCAAAAAAGCAAAAAAAAAATTATCTAATCTTTTATTTTGGGTAGTTATTTTATTACATGAGTTATCAAAAATTATCTAATCTTTTATTTTGGGTAGTTATGTGGCATAGTGAGCTTGGAAACAGGAAGACATCTTCCTGAGTTCAAATTCAGCCTCAGACATTTACTAGTTGTGTGACCTTGAACAAGTCACTTAACCCTGTGTACTCAGTTCCTCATCTGTAAGATGAACTATAGAAGGAAATGGCAAACTTCTCTAGTATCTTTGCCAAGAAAATTCCAAACGGGTCATAAAGAGTTGGACACTGAAACGACTGAACAACAAATCTTTTATTCTACTGTTATTTTGAAGTCAAAGAGAGACAGAGAGGTAAAGTGATTTCCTCAAGGGGATATAACTAATTAGTGACAGAACTGGGACTAGAACCAAGATCTCCTGAATCCCAGTCAAATCTTTTCACTGTACCACAATGCTTCCCTTGTTGAAACAATCTCTCTGTTTTCAGTTGTAATTTATTCCTGTTTTACTTTAGCTTTACTATATCAAGAAATATTTTCATTTCTACAAACAGAAGCCTAATGTACTAAGTAATGTGGCCAACCTGCAACTAGAATGACCTGGTTCAAATGCTGCTTTTGATACTTACAGAATGATCTTAACTTCTTTGAGACCCTTTCCTTACCTGTAAAATGGAGACAATTTTTGGGTTGTTTTAGGTAATAATGACAAAACATAAATGCTTTGAAAACTTTTTTTTTTAAAGCAATTGGGGTTAAGTAACTTGCTCAAGGTTACATGGCTAGTCATTATTTATGTGTGGGTGCTCATTTTCTGAGGCCGGATTTGATCTCGGGTCATCCCAACTCCGAGGCCAGTGCTCTTACTCACTGAGCCACCTAGCTGCCCCAATGCTTTGAAAACTTTAAAGCACTTTAATGCATGTGTAAACATAAGTTATTATTATGGACACAAAAGCACAGTAAAGACTTTCCAGAAACAATTCCCTCCCTGCCCCCCAAATCAAAGGCTTTATTAACATAAAGTACAATATATAGAATGTCCAAATTTACCCATCTCCCCCCAAATCTATACCAAGTAGAATTTTTAATCCAATTCGAACCCATTATAAAACAATCACAATTTAGTAATAAGTTGTTCAGGAATAAGGGACCAACTGAAAGTCAGTCAATCAATAAACATTTATTAAGTACCTACTACGTGCCAGATACTGTGCTAAGTGCTCTGGACACAAAAAGAGGCAAAAGACAGACCCTGACCTCAAGGAGCTCACAATCTAGGGGGTGAGACAACAAGCAAACAAATGTGTAGGAGAACCAAGAGAGGGTGATGTCACAAAAACCTAGAGAAAAGAGAGTATGTAGGAGAAAAGGGTGATTTACAGTATCAAAGTCTATAGAGAGGTCAAGAAGACTATGACTTGAGTAATGACCATTGGATTTGGGTAGTAAGGTCAGAAAACAGACTAGAGAGTCAAGAAGAAAGTAAAAAGAGGGAATTTATAGATGATCTTCTCAAGCAGGTGATCCACAAAAAGCAGGAGAGATAATGGGACAGCAGAATGGAAGGATCAAGTGAGGTTTTTTGGGAGGATGGGAGAGATATGAGTAAGTTTATAGGCAATAGGGAAGGAGCCAGTATACAAAGATAAAAGATGAATGAGAGTGGGATGACAGAGGGGACAATCTGTTGGAAGAGATTGCTTGTATAGAGGGGATTTATCTTGGTGTAATGACAAGCAAAGTAGTCAGTACTTTGCTCCTTGTTTCAGCTATTCAAATGTCTTTGAGCCTCACCTTTGATTGTGTCAAGTCTTTGTTGGAAACTGTAGACATTGTGTTGCCCTTAATAGGCCTAAGGGAGTTTGGAGACTGCCCTGTCCTTAATAGGCCTAACATCATTATATGGAGCCCACAGTGGGAGGAGCTTGCTGAAAGAGAGGAACAAGAAGAGTGGAACAGGAAGGAGCAGGACAGATAAAAGCTCGAGTACAAACTAGGACTAAGCAGAATTGAGAGGGAGAATGCTTGTGATTTCAGCACTCTGTCTGTCTGTTCTGTCTGTTACTTTATCAGAATTAAGCATTCTGTCTGTTGAAAGAGGACTTTACCAGAAGCCCTGGAAGAGGACTTTACTGCTGTTTACAGAAGTCCTGAAGGAGGGCTTTACTGCTGTTTACAGAAGTCCTGAGACTTTACCGTTGATTTGTGTTTGATTTCTCAGACAGAAGCTTTGTCTGTTGGTTTGTGGTACTTTGTCAGACAAAAAATGAATTGAGATCATAGTGCTGGAAATGTGTGTAAATATTGTTGTAGCTCTGTTAAGCTTTGTCTTCCTAGAAACAGAAACTATGAAGGGTTTGGAGCAGAATATATCTGTTATATCTCAGCACCATGGGTTGAGATATAGAACCAGAACAGAGAGCTGCCTGTGTGGGTGAATCCAGGCAAGAACTGGGAGTGGTCAGCCTGTGGAAGAGGAGCCATGGGGTTTGGAAGCCAGCCTCTAGTTAAGATGAAAGAGGACTTTACTTGGGGACTCAGTGTTGAATGATGATATTGTAACTTACTGTGACCTAGGGGTGGATGACGTTTGTACTTTCTGTTACCTCTCAAGGATGATTAGCTTAAGGATGACTGGAAGCTAGCTTTCAAGTCAAGATGAAAGAAGACTTTACTTGAGTACTCTGTATTGATTGAGAAGACTGACATGACTTACTGAATGATATGTTTTGTTTACGACTATGTGACCACCTTAGTAATAAGTTGTTATATTGTTGTGAATGTTGTGCCTTAGTTTCTTTAATGTTTTGCTTTAGTTTACTGCTGAATAAATAGAGAGTTCACTATACTATGTGATTAGATCCTTAAAGTTATTCACAGCAGCAGTCCTCAGGAGAGCTGCATGTGATTGACTTTATACTTGGCCAGGGCCATCTATTCATATGAGACAGAGGTGAAAGAGAAGATAATGGTGAAAACTCTGAGTGATATAAGGAGGAGGAAGAAGGAGTTCTCAACAAATGGCCATATTTTTTTTTTTCTGTAAAATATGAAGCAAGGTTCTTAACTGAGAACAGGGTGAATGGGAGCCATAGGAAGTTTGAGGAGGGATAAAAAGGTTTGGAAGAGCTGGTATTGAGAGTGGGGTAATAAGTTGATGTGGGGTAATAAATTCTATACCTTACAGGTATAGAACTGTTGTCTAGCAGCAGTGAGGGGTTAATTGAGATTGTATGAATTTGTAGTGGACCCATTCAGAATGATTGTGTGATTTTTTTCACTTGTGCATATGAAGGCTGCTGATGGTAGGAGTGATTCAAGACTGAGCCTTGGCAAAGCACAATTGGAAATATAAGGGAGCCAGAGACTCAAGAGAAGAGGACAGCATAGAGTTGAACTGATTCACCAGAAGGTCAAGATGAGGAAAAGAAGAGAAAGTAATTAGTGCAGGGGAGATGACCTGGAAGAGAACTGAGGGGTTGGGAAACTGGAAGTTAAAGTATAAATCAAGAATAGGCTTTGTTATGGGAAGGCAGAAAGAAGTGGAAAGCCAGTAGATGATGGTTAGCTAATGGGATTTCAGAGTTCTTGAAAAATGGAGTTAGTGTATTTGTGGGTGATGGTAAGATCCAGGATATGATCATCTTTGTATATGGCTGAGTTGGAGATTAAGGGGTAATAGGAGGTCATGGCAAGTAAGTATGTTAAGGAACTGAGTGGTTAGGGTGTTTGAAGGAATGTTAGTATGTATGTTGAAGTCTTCTAGTATGAGGGCAGGAGTTGGAGAGAAGAGAAAGATTGAGAGACAAGTACTGAATGTATTGAGGAAGGAAACAATGTCCTGGAAGTCTGAAGACAACAGTGACCAGGATTTTGATTGGGTGGAATATATGGATTGTATGGACCTCAAGAGTTGGATAGTGACTGATAGAAGTAGGGGGAGAACCTGGAAGTAGCAATGGGAAGCAATAAGTATTACAATTCCCCTGCCAGTGAGGCAAGGGGAATGACAAAAAAATTTTCAAAATTTCAGAACAGAAAAGTGATCACTTCCCCTTCTCTCATTTTTCATTTATATTACTGTGGATTTCAAGTCAAAATTTCCTTAGGTTTCTTTGCAATTTAAATAACCTTCAAATTTATTCTTTCTCCTTTTTAGGACTGACTGATGGTGTACAGGCTTTGGGAAACCCCTTGAACTCTGACTGAATCTTCCCATTTGATGAGGCAGTTGCTTGAGGCCATAAACCTTTCATTATAGCTAGGCCCAAATCTGTTTCTCTTAACCTAGCCTAGCCCTCCATTGTCCAGCTACTTTTCACCCTTGCTCCTATCAAAATATCTATACCCATATCTATTACCCTTAAACTAGCCCAGTCTGTCATTTCCAGGTAGCCTTCAACTATTTCCCACTCTTAATCCCATTCCTGGACTCTGACTTCAGTCCTGGTCAAGACCCTCCTCTAGGCCGCACCCTAAAATCCTCCCACAATATTTCTTTATATAAGATCCTTCTTGCCTCAATGAGAGGCTGAGAATTCAGCAGTCCCTTTCACATTATTCTGGCCCCCTTTTCAATACAAGCATCACAAACACTTAGGCTCTTATTCATTATGGTGAATCTTTAATAAACTTTGCCTTACTTTGGCTGAGAGAAGACTTGAGTCGAATTTATTCAGCAGTTCCTGGCCGTGTTGGTATTTTGGGGTCTTGAGCACCCTTAAACCCCAGACCTCAACATTTACCACAGTAGTCAAAAATTGGAATTTAAATACACAGTTTGATTTTCTTTTTTTCTTAGGGAGAAGAACAGAGGGAGCAAGGGACATTTTTGAAAGATTTGTAAGTGTTGCTTAACTTAAAGCAACGTTCTTTAAAAACTATACTCTCCAAGGAGCCTAGGAGAATGGTCTTTGAATAGATCATGTTATATGACTTTCTTGCACATGATGCTTTGTATTACCTTTGCTTTATTGAGCTGCTATTCATTTATCTCCCCAAAGGCTGCTTGCCCATAGAATTTAGGTGGCCTAGTTTAGATTCTCTCAGATAGGTAGGCCCTCATTAAGAGACCTTATGCCAAATTTAGCATTACCTCTTCAGCAGCACCAGAGAGAGGTACTTTGGAGGCAGAGGAATTTGGTTTGAATCCCTGCTGTCACTTGCTTTCTGTATAAGATAGATAACTTGATCTTTCTGGGCCTTCTCTGTAAAATTAGAGGGCTGAGCGAGAAGCACTTTTAAATTACTTTCCATTATAAATGCTACAACCTTCCCCCCCCCCCCCCCGTGAAATTGTGGGGTGGGGGTCCGGGGCAGAAGGAAACCTGACGGTACAACATGCTCAGCCTCTTGGGCCCTTCAGGTATTAGTCCACCTGCTGGCCTTCTCTTGCATTCTGCCTACTCTGGGGGCCCTGCAGTGTCCTGTGGTAGCCCTGGCCAGGCCAGACCCCACAGTATTAGTGTCTTGGGAAGGGGCTGCATGTGGAGATGTTCTCATGGGAACCTGGGTTCACCTCTTGGCTCGACTACTTCTAAACCTGTGTGACCCTGGGCCAGTCACTTCCCCTCTCTGGGCCTTAAAAGGTGGGGGGGGGGGTAGAGTCTGTCCAGATCTTTGATCCCAAGACCCAACTTGGCCCCCAGGAGCGCCCGGAGAAGGAGCTGGAGAGAAACGCGCTCCGAGGCCCGGCCCAGTGGCCGGGAGCCAACCAGCTTCCCGCGGACGAGGGGAAAAGCCCCGGCCCACTTCCCCACGTTCTAGAAGGGGCGCCCCACCCATGCCCTCCGGCACTCCTTCTCGGGGAGCCCACCACCACCCAGAACCCGCCCCCTCGCGAGCCTCGGCCAATCGGCCGCACCCGCCTCCAGGGAAACGGAGGCGGAGGCCGGGGCTGGGAGGGAGGCACGGCTTCCCGCCTTCGCCAGCACCCATTGGCTCTGGGCTCGAGGGAGCCCGGAGACCGGAGTGCGACGGGATTGGCCGAAGCGGGTCGGGGCGGCGGTTCCCATTGGCTGCAGAGGTCCCCGTGATGCGGGGTGGTGACTGACGGCTCCGGGTCTGAGGGGCTCCTGCTTGTCAGGTTCTAGGTAGGTGCATTTCCGCGCGCCCGCCGTCGCCCCGGGCAACGCTGGGGGAGCGGGGAGGGCGCACCCGTAGCTGGGGCAACACCCCGCGCCCTCTGGGGGGCGCCCAGGGCTCGGCAGCTAAGGCGGCGGCCTTGGCGGGGGCTCCTCCTCTTCCTCCTCCTCTCCGACTCCCCCCCACTCCTCCTGGCCCCGGGGCCGTTGCCCACCCTTCCTCTGGCTCGCTGAGGGGCTTCTCGGGTGGAGGGTGGGGTGCGAGCTTAGAGGCCCGAGGTCGGAGGCCTGGGCCTGCCCCTCTGGGGCCCCCGGGGATGGGAGATAAGGGGGGAGGGGAGGTGGCCGGAGATGGCTCCTCCCCTGCCCCGCCCTGCCCCGGCTGCTGGGTCAGGGGGTCACTTAGTGTCTCCAGCTGAGGGGTATGTGGTCCACACCCTCCCAGTGTCCCCCATTCTCTCCCAGCTCATCCTCGTGGGTGCCTCCCCCTCCTCTCAGCTGCGCTAATGGTGGGGGCGCAGCGGGAGGTGGGGGCATGGCAGGAGCCCCCCCTCCAGGCCTGGTGGGGCTGGGATGGCTGCACTCCCTACATTTCCTTAGTTTCCTTTAAGGTATGAAAAGGATGAGGGCCTGTTTAGAAAGTCCCTAGTTTAGCTCCTGAGGAATAGGTTCGTTCTGGTTCGTTTCAGTCTTCCTGACCTGGGAATGAAGTGATTTCGGGTTTGAGAGGTGATAGTAGGGGTGGGAGACGTTACTTAAAACCAGTAGGACTCCATGGGCAAAGCATTTTAATTAATTTTTTTCTTTTGAGATACGAATAGTTGATTTAACCATATGTAGTGATTTGTTTATGTTGACAGATTTTTGTTTTAAGTTTTCATTCTGTATTGTGAAAAATTGGCAATCTTCTAGTAATGTTCAGAGTTGATACATTTAGAACAAAGACTTCTATTCTACAATTGAAGTTTGTTCTCTTAAAGTTTTCTTATCCTCCACCTCCAAAAAAGCAGGCTTTTAAGGGTAGAACCTGCCTTTGGGCAGTCTCTTGAGGCGTGGGCGTGGCCTAAGGCTAGTTACTGAAATACAAATCAGTTTCACTGCTAGAGACAATTTCCGGACCCACGTGTTATAGTGGGTAAAGACTTCATTTAGATCCACTTAAAACACTTTGTAGCTGATGGCTTCTGCAAACTTCAAGAACTATGAAAATATCAGATTATTATAATACCAGATAGAAACTTTGGGCTCGGAAAGTTAAATTCCAATTAACTTTGCCACAGATTGCTATTTTGGACAACTGAGTTATTTGGAATGAGTCATTATTCTTTAATAAGGAGCTAAGCATTGTGATGAAGGCTTTTTTGGATTATTGGAGTGAGTACTTTTGGTTGCCTAATTTCTTTGTAAATACTATCAGTGCAAATTTCTTTCTGGTCTTTTTATTCCCTGTAATTCTTAGCCATATTTTCCCATAAAACATGTATAAGATGTATGAAAGCAATCCTCTGTTTTCAGCGCTTGGGGTTTTGTTATCCTTCTTTCCTATTACATGATTAGACCACCTCTTTTTCTGGTAATACATTTCCTTCATTATGTCTTTTATGCCACTTCTAGTGTTGTTGATTATGGCTGTAATCAGACCCCACTTAAGGCTATCATTAGTCTTTCCATTGCCCTTTGGCTACTTGTTTTGACTGAAGAATTTTTTGTAATTCTTCTGATTCATGTTGTATCATTTTGATAACAGTGGTATGAGAGACAATATGCGTCAGTGAACAGTTTAGGATACTTGAAAACATGCAATTTTCCACATGTGATTCAGACCTATCCCTCAATTCTAGGACCATCTTATTGTCCCATTTACGTAACCTACTCATGAAAAGTCCACTGCTGGACTAATTTGGTAACTAGATTGTTATAATCTAGATAAGGTGTTATTTCATTTCAGTTTGTCTTTATGTATGTAGCTAGAACACACATTGCTGTGGACTTTACTGAGGTATAAGAGTGTTCTGGGGCTTCATACAGCACCCTATAAATGTAGTGCACTATAAAATTGCAAATCAAGATACTGTTTTGTCAATGGATTATAGATATACCATTCAAAATTTGTTTTTTAAAGCCCCAATTTCTGAAGAGCCTTGAGTTTGCCAGGAACTGCAGTTTACAATCCAGGTCTCTTGAGAAATACCCAGATTTATTGGATTTTGTTACTGTGACAAATATTCAAATGGACTGGTGATCTCTTTGATTTGGGTATTCTTTGCAAACCTTAAAACATATAGACACTGGCTATTATGATGCTGAAGCTGATAGCCTATCATATTTGCCTTAGGGAATCAGTTGAACTCATTTATGACCTTGCTTTTGTTACGTGATCAGCCTATCTTCCTATCCTATTGTTCCTTCTTGACATATTTATTCTTATTCTTCTTTGGAATTCTGTGTTTTATATTGCAGCATGCTCATACTGCTCCTGATGTTCATTGACTTCTGTGTGAAACTCATTTTAATTTTTCTTTCTTTTTTTTTTTTTTTATAAGCAATTGGGGTTAAGTAACTTGCTCAAGGTTACAGGGCTAGTCATTATTTATGCGTGGGTGCTCATTTTCTGAGGCCGGATCTGATCTCAGGTCATCCCAACTCCGAGGCCGGCGCTCTATTCCCTGCGCCACCTAGCCGCCCCTCATTTTAATTTTTCAAAGCCAGTAGTGTTCCTGGTCTTGCTGCCTTATAACCAAACTGGTAAAATGGTAGTGTTAAAAAGATGATCCTTTGCTTTCATTAAAAGCTTGGTGTCAGTAAAAGTTTTGCACTTTTCCAGAAAGCAGTCTAGCCTGTTTCTCTTCCTCTTGTTCAGGTTTGTGCCCTGATGTTTCAGACCTTGGACAAACTCTAGAGGGTGTCATCCAAATGCATAATGGAATCTGGGCAATACATATTCTTCATCCATTTGCTTTTTCCAGGATGGATAGTTAGGTCAGATTTCTTTGAGTAATTACTAATCACTAGGAGGATTTGCAGTGTTATGGGATTTGAAGCAATCTACATAATAATTATAAACTGGAGCATATGGAATTCCTTATTATCTACAAGGAACTGTCAACTCCAACTCTTTGGGCTGATGTTCTGTCGCAGTGGACCTTCGGAGAACATGCATCTTTGTTTTATTCCTTGCTTTATATATATTTTCAGAAGGTTTATTTCTGTTTTTATAGCTTTCAGGAAATCTTAAATAATGGAGACACTTAACCTTGGATATACCATCCTCATTGAGGTCATGAAGATAAATTACTTCATGTGAAATAGTTCGTAGTGACATTTGGAAATTGTGCTTCTTGAACTTTCATATTGCAAAGTGGGCTTCCCCCCCCCCCATTAATGGTGATTACCCTAAATACAGTATTTTAAGTTAAAGTTAAGTTGATACAACTTTTATAACACTTTAAGTGTTAAAGTTCAATAATTACAACAGAAATAATTCAAGTTTTTAATCCACCTGTTACTTACACTGCACCATCATCTGCTATCTAGCTTTCTATCCTTTAAAGGACAACTTTTCAAACTTATAGCAAAAAGCATTCTAGGAAGATCTGCAATGTTCTGGGACTTAAGATAGCACCCTAATTTGTTTAGTCATTTCCTAAACTATTCACATGTTATTTTTACTAGCTTTTTGTTACCAAAAAAAAAAAATGCTGCTATGACTATTTTGGTATATATGGAACCTACCTTTCCATCTTTGTTGGTCTTTTGATTTTAGAGTAAACCTGCAGTTTCTGAAATTTTTCCAATATTTCTAGCCAAAAGGCCAATCATTCTTGCTGTAACAGTTGTCCAACTTAAGTATTTAGTTACTGCCTTCTTTAATTGGAGGACCATGCCTTAAACCCAAATCATTCTGGCTCTCATTGATTGGCTAACAGTAGGTCCCAGCCCAAGCCTCTCTTGTTCATGGTTTGGGCCTGGATGGCTCCAAGGAAGTATAAATAGCAGTTGTTTCTGTTTTGGCCAAAAGTCCTGGGGGGTCTTCCCCTCCCAGATTGATTTTTTTTTTAACTAGGTAAAAGTTTAGCTTAGTTTTTAGTTTAAAAAATCTTACTGAGGCTGGACGAGCATTGCTTCAGTCAAGCTGAGACCTGGGAAAGACCTTAATTTTAAAAGGCCAAGGTCTCTCACTGAATCCAGGGCCTTCTCTGGTCGTCCTGATCTATATATTGTCATTGGACCTAGATGTCTCCAGAGGAGTGAGTTAGGCTTTGTAATAGCAAGCACCCTGGCACACCCAGCATGGCCTGCTAGTACATGTTCTTTGATCTGCTTTTCGTAAAGAAAAGGCAGATTTTAAAGGGGTCAGCAGTTTTACTTTAATTACATTCAGCAGTTCAAGGGAAAGGTCAGCACCCTGAGTAAAGAAGATACAAGCAGAAAAAAATACAAATTAGCATAAAAGGCTTTGACTGTCTGAACATAGTAATATTGCTATGCACTTTACATACATCACTGGCTTGAGCGACCACAGACATCCAAGCAGTCAGGGGTCTCTGAACATACAGCTACACAGAGTCTCAACCAGGAAATCGAAAGATCCTTCTGATGAGTGAACCCCCAAAGCAAAATGCCAACCTCCCAGGATATATAACAATGGCTCAGCCCTTGATTGGCTAAGAGCCAGTAGGCTGAAAACCTCCATGACTCATCCCAGCTGTGAATTATCAGGGTTCAAGGGAGATCAATCCTTCAGATGTTCACAATTTAGCCTGAACCTGGAAAACTGAACTCCAAAAAGAAAACAACAAAAATCCTACCTTGCTTGTATTTACAGGCTGGTGGCTTTTCATAGCTTTCACTCACTTAAATCCAATTCACTTTCAAGTTATGGCATTGTCTTCCTCATGGCATGGTACTCTTCAAGAGCAAAGGACGAACAATAATAGTGACAGCTTTTAATTGAAGCCATATTTCAGGCCTGAATAACATACAGCCTGTGGGCTGCTTGCAGCCTGCCAAAGTGGCCTGAGGTATGTTGTGCAGACCTGTTTTATATCCTCTACATTTTTCACGGGCTGCCTGAAATCCTTTGGTGGACCACAAGTGAACCTGTGGGCTGTATCTTGTGCAGGCATGCATTATTTTCTTTCTAACCTTAGATGTCCTGGAGACATTTTTTATACCAAACATGGTATCTCATTTTAATTTGATATAATAGGCCACTTTGTGGCACTCTTGGTACCATCACCACTTTTGTGCAGGATAGAATGCCAGAGTCAGGAAGCTGAGTTCAAATTTTGCCTAGGATCCTTACTAGCCTTGTGACTCAGGGCAAGTCACTTGACCTCTCTGTCATCGGTTTCCTCATCTGTGAGATGGGGGTGGTAATGATATCAGCAACTTCCAAGGTTGTGAGGTTAAAAATTAGACAATAATTATAAAGTGCTTTGCAAACTTTAAAGTGCTATATAAATGGCTATTATTAGCTATTAAAATACAATAGTTTCTCAATTATCCATAATTGAGCTGTGATTAATTTTTAATATGAGACTAGCTACCATACAAAATATTCTTGGCATTCTTTTCTGTAGCACATGTTTGTTAAAGAAAGAACCTTCTTTTTAAATACTGGTATCTCATGCTTATGGAATAGGTGTATTCTGGAAAAAAATTACTCATGAGGCAAGGTTCTGTAAAGTAAATAAACGGTTGGTATTTACCATAGTCAGAGTGACAGAATTTAAGAACAGGAAGGAATGATCTTAATAGCAATTTAGTTAAACCTTTGATTTTGCAGATAAGAAAACTAAGACCCTGAGAGGTTAATTGAATTACATACAGAAAAAAAATTTAAACCATGAGCTTCCTGATTGTGGAAACTGTATAGAGCTAATCACCCACCTGCTTGCAGATAGGTAACTCATGAGGCCTTGATATTCCAGATCTACAGGGTAACATTGTATGAATACTTTTTAGAAAGTATTCAAACCTAGTGTCACCCCTCCTATAATCATGTATGCTTTAATAGTGAAGCATGATACTCCTTCTGACTTAAGGAGCCCATTTTGTGATCCATTTACTCTATTTGGGATATGTGACTAATTAAAATGTCTATATGTAGCCCCAAGACTGGATGGAATAAAACTGGGTCTGGAAGAAGATTGATCCTGAGGAATTTTAACTACTATTGTTAATTTATCAAAACAATTATTTCCCAGAGTGGCAGTCATCTACAACTATTTAAATTTACAGAAAAAGTGATAGAAATGAATCATCCAATTGGAGACCTATTTCCTGGGGTAACACCATGGATAAGATTTATGCTTCCACTTTGACTAAAAGACTTAATTGGTTAGAGGATAAGAAATTAATGCATCTGTAGGAATCAAAAGGCTTCATGTCTACTGATGGCTGCAGCCAGAAGTTATTTATTACAGTTCATAGTGGATGAAGCCCAATATAAAAGGAAAATGTGTGGGGTGTCCTGGCTCACTCCAACCAATGAATTTGGTTCACTGCCACACAAAACAATATTGTTAGCACTAAAATGGGCTAGTTTGCATGAAGATGTGATTAATGTTATGGAAATGCCAGGACAGCACAGACTTTGTACAGCCTTATACCAGGCATTAATATCTGGCCAGGGTGAGGCAAGGCTACCCTCTTTGGCCCATAATTTTTATTAATACTAGAACTGATTATACATGCCATGATATTTACAGGAACATAAGAGGATTAAATTTTTACAATAGAAAAATCAATATCTTAGCTTATGCAGATAATTGAGCGATAGTTGCTGGCATCCTCCATTCCCTGACTAGAATGCTGAACGGTGTAAGTGAGGTTGCTTAATGCATTTTAACGAGACCAGATGTGCAACCTTATTGACTGATGACCAGAAGAAGAAGGTGTTCCCCATACAGTTCCAAATTCAAAGTGAGGGCATCTCAGTGATGTCTAACACTTGTTCTTACCTTGGAATTCCCTTGGGGTTTCACTCTTAAAATTCTGTGAAAGATGCAATAACTAAGATGACTACGGACTTAGACCTAATGGACAAGTCTAACTTGGCTCCTTGTCAGAAAACACACAGTAAATACCTTTTTTTCAGTCTGCATCTGTATCATTCTATTTTAAGAGTGGTATAGGCTGCAAGAGTGCCCTCAGATTCTTGGACAGAACAATTTAAAAGATGCCAAGAGATGGTTACACCTCCCTCAAAGAGCCACATTGAGTCCCTGTATCTCCCTTATAAAGTAGAAGATCCAGGGAAGGCAAACCTACTACCACTAGTTGTGCTAGTTGTCATCAGTCACCAGGTGGCTGAGTCTCAGGCATCAGCCAGTCTGGGCCAACTCTCACTATGATACAGTGAAGAACAGAATTAAATGTAACCCTCAAATGGAAGACTTCACCATTTATTTAAATGACTCCGTGGAAGGAGAATTTGGATACAAAGATACATCTGGTCCCAGTTATTAGTAGCCAACTGACAATTGCCAGGTAAAATCTCTATTGAGTAGAGAATAAAATATGGTGTCTTGGTTGTTGGCTCTAGAAGGAGTGTAGAGGAATTTGAAATATGCACTGAGATATTATTTTAAACAGAAGCTAGTCAGCAAACCTTTTTAGGGTAAAATATGTCCCATCACCTCGATGCCTATGGCCTCAATTATTTTTTTTACATGGGAATTTTTCAGGATCTGTGATGTGGCACTTTATTCACAGAACCAGACTGGACTGTGTCACATTGAATGGGGCCAGGAGATTTGACTCTGAAGCTAAGCTCTATCTTTGATGTGGGATATTAAATGAAATTCTCCCACATGCACACTGCCACTGTAGTCGTCAGCTGAGTGGGACTATTACCTGACAGCATGATGTTATCTTAGACTTGTTGAAACCATAAAGTGCCAGAAAATGCCCCCCAAAACTAAGATTTGGGCAAAATCAGCAGTTCCAAGACCGGGAGAGACTTTAAGACCAGATTTAGTAATCTTGGATAATAGGAACTGCAGTGTCACTGTGTTGATGTTACTCTACCCTTTGAAAATAGACATTCTGCAATATCAGATAGTCTGTTAGCATCTGGCTCAGGAAGGTTATATATATATAGGGTATATTGCAGTATTCAGCTAAGTGGAGACACTCAGAGGATGGATTCCAGGTAATGATATTGTGTTTTCTAAATTAAAAATCACCCTGAGGTATGCAAGCCTGATGAAGTTGATCGTCAGGACTCTATCAGATGGAACAGGGACATAAACAGTGAACATTTACAGCAATTAGTACTCAAATGAACTGAGACAAACAGTGAGAAGCAATTTGCCTCATTATTAGTTTATATACAATATACTTTGTTCTTTTTTGTGATCTATTATCAAATTTTACATGTGTAATATTTACTTGTTTAGGTTTTATAATGCATTTTTAATATTACCAGGTATTTGATCAGTTATCCCTACAAAATGTAACATGTAATAAGCATTACCTGTAATTCTGTTCATCTAAACAAATTAGTTGAATAAAGTAAAAATAACATCTCATTTCCCCAGTAGACCTAATAATGTCTAAATTGTTAAGTTTCAATCTCAAAATTTCTTACCTTTGATACTCTGGCATATACAAATTATTTTTCTTTCTAAATTAATAATTTAAAAAATTCAGATTCTGTGTATCACATTTACTTAAAGAGAAGAATCCATTTGACTAAATAAATATAATTAAGTAAATCACTAATAGAAATTCATCCAATTGATTAAAATTACATTCAAATAATTTGACATTTAGGATTTTCCATGCTACTTCTTGTTATTTAGGACAATGGAAAATAATAATCAGCATGAGTGGCAAGAGGTTGACTATAACTTTAAATATTATTTTTATCCCTAAATTATGGCCAGGATTTTTTTTTTCTGGCTGCAGATCTCTTTTTCTTTCACTTCAGCTTTTCAGGAGTGATTCAGGTAAATAAGTGAATTTTACAGACTCTAGAATGCTGGGCCCTCACCACAGGCACTTAAAAGTGGTATAGACAGTAGTACTGTCATCTTTTCTTACCTCTAAACTACTTCTTTACTCTTGAATCATAGTATTATTCTTTACAATCATTGTGTCAGTTTTTACCTTTTCATGAAATTCTTTTTTTTTTGGAGGGGGGAAGGCAAGGCAATTGGGGTTAAGTGACTTGCCTAAGGTCACATAGCTAGTGTCCAGTGTCTGAGGTTGCATTTGAACTCAGGTCCTCCTGTCTCCAGGGCTGGTGCTCTATTCACTGTGCCACCTAGCATGAAATTCTTGTGTTGAAATTAAGAAGTAAGATCTAAAAATTTATTTTTTGTTATCCTCATATAATTTTTTTTTTTTTGGTGTGTGGATGGATCTGTATCTCCTTCATGTGGGCACTCCCTTCAAAAATGCAGATCACAGCCCATCCTTACCTTCTCAGCTTACCATGTCTTTCCAAAGGTCTTCCACAGAGGGCCCACTCAGCATTTTAGGGGCTTTCTTTTAGTACTCTAGTAGTGTATACAGGCTATCAATTATTTCTTATTTTCACCATATGTCTAACCCATTTCCTCTTATCACCCACCTTCCTGATGGTATGCTGTACACAGCTTCTTTTGCTCAATTCTTGACTGGTAATGTTTTGTAGCTAATTAACATCTATCATGGAACTCTTTATTGGTCTTTACATTGTGACTGTCAGAATTAATTATTCTAATTCTAGAACATACAGCTATCTCCTTATAATGTTCCAGAAGAAATAATATTTGTTAATGCTTGAAATAAAAGCTTTGTGAGTTATAAAAATAAATGCAATAAATGCTATTCCCCCTTAGCTGTCTCAGATGGTTAAAAAAAATGAAATCACTTATCTAGTGTAATTGATTTTACCTGGGTTGAGAATATAGATTTATTATTGAAGTTTTGGGAGAGGAGAATATAAATGTAAATATGACAGTAAAAATTTAATTAGTAAAAAATTCTATGCATAAAAATACTCCTTATATGTGTATTGGCCTATTTTAAAAGTCTACTTAAAACCTATTGTAGTTATTGAAACTACTTTTAAGGAGCATATATATGTATATATACATATTTATATTACATGCAAAAAATCTGTACAACAAAGGATTGCATATAATGATAGTTGAGTCTCTACTAGAAAATAATTATCTTAATTATTATTTATTATGATTAATAAAAAAGGACAGTCATCCCAATAAACAGCCTGATAGGTCATTTACTTGTCTTTCAGTGACTAATGAATGACAGGAGTTTGACAGCAGCTTTAAATGCATTTTCATTCCTAAAGTATGATCAGAATTTATTTTTCATTTGAATACAAACATCTTTTTCATTAACTTAAGCTTTTCTGAAGGGATTGGCTGACTTCCCTAAACTGTGTATGTAAATTTCACAGACTGTAGAATGCTGGGATCTGACTGTAAGTACTTACTTAAAAATTATATAGAAATAAGTACTACTATCACCTTACTGTTCTTAACTCTAAACTACTTCTTTACTTTTGAATCACAGTATCATATTTTACAATATTAACATCAGTTTTCAAGTTTCCATGAAATACTGGTGTTGAAGTTAAGGAGTAACATCTGAAAAATTATTAATGTCTCTTATCCTCTATAAATTTTGCCCCCTGTGGATATATATCTCTTCCATATAGGCAGTCCCTCCAAGAATGCAGATTGCAGCCCATGTTGCTCCTCTGCTCCAGTGTCTTCTTATTATGCTAGGATCAAATATAAACTTTTTTCTTTTTGACAACTAAAGCCCTTCACAATCTGGCTTTACCCTCTGTCTCTTCACCATTTCAATCTTACTGCGTATTTTTTAAAAATAAGTTTTTATTTATACTTTCTTTTTCTTTTTTTGGAGGACAGTTGGGGTTAAGTGACTTGCCCAGGGTCACATGGCTAGTTTTTTTTTTGTGTTAAGTGTCTGAGGCTGGATTTGAACTTAGGTCCTTCTGATGCCAGGGCTGGTGCTCTATTCACTGGTCCACCTAGCTGCCCCCATACTTTCTTTTTCTTATATCACCATAGTTATCCAAAGTTTTAGTCAACCCTCTCCTTCTCCCAGAGAGCCATCCTATATAACAAAAAGTATTTTTTTGGAGAGGAAAAAAAATCAGCACAACTGATAAAAACATTGAAAAAGACTGAAAGATGCAGTGCCTAACATCTGTGGATCTCCTACCTCCACAAAAGGATGGGGGAGTCCTGTAACATCTCTTCATTTGAGTCTTGCTTGATCTTTTTTTTTTCTAAATGCTTTACTGACTTCTGTTTAACATCATTCATTTCCGACAGATGTTGAGTTACAATTTTTTCCCCGTTTTTCCCCTACCCACCACCCCAGAATAGCAGTCCCACAGGATATCCCCTCATCCAATCTGCTCTCTCCCATATCTTCTCCCATACCTCCTTCAAGTTTTCCATTAGGGCAAGGTGAATTTCTGTGCCCCAATGCCTGCACATCTTATCTCCCAGTTACATGCAAAATAGTATTAATCATAGTATTTATATATATTTGAAACATTTAATTTTAAAACTTCGAATCCCAGATCCATTCCCTTCCTCTCTTGTCACCCACTCCCTCTGGGAAGTTAAGCAATTCAGGATATGTTGTAAATGTATAGCTATGCAAAACATTACCATTAGTAGATATGTTGTAAAAGACTGCTTATATTTCCCTCCCACCCATCTGACCCCCCACCTGGTTCATTCCCTACTTTGATCCTGTCCCTCTTCAAAAGTGGGTGCCTCCAATCTCCCCTCCCACCAGCATGCCCTCCCCTCCATCCTCCCCCCTCTTATCTCCCTTTCCCCTACTCTGGGGTGGTGAGGGTGAGATATTCCATTTAGTATGTATGTGATTCTCTCCTTGAGCCAAATTCATTGAGAATATGCTTTTGCCTTTTTGCCTTCCTGTTCTTCCCCTCCCCTGCAACTACTTCCCCTTGCCTCTTCTACATGAGATAGTTTACCCTACCCTGTCTCTCCCCATCTCCTCTTGCCACTTTCCTCTCTCACCTCTTAACTTCACCCCTTAAGTATCATCCCTTCCCACCAAATTCAACCTGTGCCCTCTATCCATGTATACCTGTAAACATATATACACACATTCACATATGTATTCATATGCCCATATACCCTTCTTCAATTATTTTCATACTGAGAAAGGTTTTATCAGTCACAGTTATTGTTTTTCCATGTAAGAATGTAAATAGTTCAACTTTGATAAGTTCCTTTTGATTTCTTTTCCCTGATTACCTTCTCAGGCATCTCTTCCTTCTTGTGTCTGGATGTCAAATTTTCTATTCAACTCTGGTTTTTCCTCAAGAATGCTTGAAAGTCCTCTATTCCACTGAATGACCATATTTTCCCCTGAAACAAGATACTCAGTTTTGCTGGGTAGGTGATTCTTGGTTTTAATCCCAGTTCCTCTGCCCTTTGGAATATCATATTCCATGCCCATCAGTCCCTCAGTGTAGAAGCTGCCAGGTCCTGTGCTATTCTGATTGTGTTTCCACAATATTGAAATTGTTTCTTCCTGGCTGCTTGGAGTATTTTCTCCTTGATCTGGGAATTCTGGAAACTGGATATAATATTCCTAGGAGTTTTCTTTTTGGGATCTTTTTCAGGAGGTGATCTCTGGATTCTTTCAATCACTATTTCACCCTCTGCATCTAAAACATCAGGGCAATTTTCCTTGAGAGTTTCTTGAAGGATGATTTCTAGGTTCTTTCTTTGATCATGGCTTTCAGGTAGTCCAATAATTTTAAAATTATCTCTCCTGGATCTATTTTCCAGGTCAGTGGTTTTTCCCATGAGATATTTTACATTGCCTTCTATTCTTTCAATTGCTTGGATCTATTTAACAACATCTTGATTTCTCATAAAGTCACTAGCTTCCATCTGCTCTAGTCTAATTCTGAAGGAATGAATCTCCTCAGTGAGCTTTTGAGATTCTTTTTCCATCTGGCAAATTTGGCTTTTTAAGGCATTCTTCTCCTCATTGCCTTTTTGAGCCTCTTTTGCCACTTGAGTTAAGTCAATTTTTTAAGATGTTATTTTCCTCAGTCAGGCTGTTGCCTCTCATTTCATACTTTTCCTGCATCCTTCTCATTTCTCTTCCCAATTTTCCTCCACTTCTCTTATTTGGTTTTTAAAATCCTTCTTAAGGTCCTCTATGGCCTGTAACCCCCTTGTGTTTTCATTTGGGGCTTTTGGTACAGGAGTTCTGACCTCACAGTCTTCCTCCTGTTCCATGGTTTGGTCCTCATTGCCCCCCAAATAGGAGTCTAATGTTGCATTTTTTCTGTTTATTTTGTTTCCTTTGCCTAGGCATGTTGCCACTTGATTACATGACTTTTGGGCTTGTTGCCACAGTAGGACTCTGCCACCAGACAGGGGAGCTTCCATCCAAAATGTTGGGGTCTTCTCAATTGCCAGAGGTATTAGTTGGGTGCCCTCCCTGAAGCCCCCACACACTCTGGCAAGCTGGACACACACCCCAAGACCTCTGCCCCAGACTGCAATCCAGATCCAGGGAGATTAAAGCAAGAGCGATTACCCCCCAGACTGATTCCTGGATCCCCCTATAGCTTGTAGGCTAGGAGCTGAAGCTGCAACTGAAGCTGCAAAATGGTGGCTGTGTCCCTTCTCCTCAGCCACTTCTCGCCCCCAGGGGAAGAAGCTGATATGCTTCCAAATACTGGTCCCAAAATCCATAGGGCACTATCCTCTCACTTTGCGTTGGAAATTCTGGAAAAGCCACCGCTGCTGGTATTCTGGGGTCCCTCTGTCTGGCTGCTGGTCTGGCCACCCTGGGGCTAAAACTTCTGACTCATGGGATCCTGGGCTCGGCTCCCAGAGCA
This sequence comes from Gymnobelideus leadbeateri, assembly GCA_011680675.1. Lineage (NCBI taxonomy): Eukaryota > Metazoa > Chordata > Mammalia > Diprotodontia > Petauridae > Gymnobelideus > Gymnobelideus leadbeateri. The sequence goes on along the minus strand of WOXC01007269.1, from coordinate 145,041 downwards.
CTGTGCTGGCTGCTTCCTGGGGCTGCCGGGCTGTTTTCAGCAGGAGGTTAGCTTCTCTGTGTTGTTCTGTGGGTTCTGGAGCTCCAGAAGTTGTTCAGAGTCTCCCCCCCTTTTACATAATTTTGAAGTGGTGTGGGCTGGAGTGCCTTGGAAGTGCTGTTTCTACTCTGTCATCTTGGCTCTGCCCCAGTCTTGCTTGATCTTTATAATTTTGTTACATTTAGTTTTGGCTTTTTGGTGTATAGTTCTTTCCATTTACATTGTTATAGTTATCATATATGTTGTTTTCTTGGCTCTATATTTACTTTACTCTGCCATATAAATCTTTTATGTTAAGGTTGCATATTCACTTAGAATGTATTGTAGAATATGATGTAAGGTGTTGGACTAAGCCTAATTTCTGCCAGACCAGTTTCTCTGTACCTATACTTTGTAGGATTTTTAGCATAAAAGTGTTGTGCTTTGTCAAGGTTATTCTTTAAAAATTTGATAGAATTTTTCTGTGAATCCATCTAGAACAGAAGTTTTTCTGCTTTTCTAGTTTTCTCAGTAGTTTTTATCAAATGAGGAATTTTTCCCCCTAGGTTATTTATATTTTGTACCTTATCAAACACTAGATTATTGGGTTCTATTGTTCCTGAATTTCCCTTTTTTAATTTGCTTCGTTGATCTATTTTTTAATCAGTGCTATACAGTTTTGATAATTGCTGAATTAAATATAATTTGAAACTATCCCCTTTTGTCCTTCTTTTCATTATTCCTTTGTTATTTTAGATCTTTTGTTTTTCCAAATCTATTGTTATTATTTTATTAAGTTCTGTAAAATATTTCCTTGATAATTTAGTTAGTATGACATTAAAGCTGTAAATTAGTTTTGGTAGTATTGTTATTTTTATTATATTGGCACAGCTTTGCCATGAACACTGAATATTGCTCCAGCTATTTAATTTGTTCTTTATTTCCTTAAGAACTTTGTTATTGAATCTATTACAAGTCTTTTATATGCTTTGATAAGTTGATTGCCAGATATTGTAGGCATTTAATAGTTATGTGAAAAGAGATTTGTCTATTATTGCTTCTTTGGTTTTTTAAATTATTATTACTATAATAGAGAAATGCTATTAATTTTTGAGGATTTATTTTAGAGCCTGAAACTTTAATGAAGTTATTGTTTCAATTAGTAGCTTTGCTAATTCCCTAGAATTTCCAAGTAGATTCCATATCATCAGCAAATAGAGTTAGTTTTAATTTCTCTTTGCCTGTTTTTAATGTCTTTAATTTTTTGTTGTTGTTGTTGTCTTACATTATCACAAAATAGTGGGAAGAGTGGGAATCCTGGCTTTAGACTCCTGTATTTATTGGAAAATTTCTAGTATATGCTCATTTCACATGTTACTTGCTTTTGGTTTTAGATAGATGCCTTTTATATTAAAGGTTTCTCTGTACCTATACTTTGTAGGGTTTTTAGCATAAAAGCGTTGGACTTTGTCAAGGTTATTCTTTAAAAGTTTGATAGAATTTTCCTGTGAATCCATCGAGAACAGAAGTTTTTTTCTTCGGGAATTTCTTTACAATTAGATCTACATTTCTCCAGCATTTCATTCAGTTCAGTATTTCCCCTTTTGTTTATCTCTCTGTTAGACTTATCCAAAGCTGAAAGGGCAATATTGAAGTCTCTTGTTACTGTTGTTAGAATCTGTGTCTTCTTGTATCTCAGACTGTTTTCTTAAAGAATTTGGATGCTAAGGCATTTGGTACATATACATTTGTTATTGATACTGGTTTGTTGTCTGTTGTTCCTTTCAGCACAATATAGTCTCCTCATTTTATCACTTTTTGTTTTTTTGAATTTTTTTTGTCAGACAGCAAGATGGCAACATTTGCTTTTTTGGACTCATTTGATGCATAGTAAAAAAAAAAAATATCCTATCCCTTGAGTTTTATTTCGTGTATGTCTTAAAAAATGCGTTTCCTGAAAGCAAGATTGTAGGGGTTTGTTTTCTTATCCAGTGTGTTACTCTTTTTCATCTTATTATATTGTTTAATCCATTCATGTTTAAAGTTATGAGTTAGGTTTATATATTCTTCCATTTGTCTCTAGTAATGACTTTTCCCCCTTAAGTTACATATTTTTTCTTTCTCTGCTGTAAATATAGTACTGTGTTCCTACAGTTACCTTTTTTTTTTTTTTTACTGCTTTTATTGGTTATTTCTTTCCTTTTTCCCCCTCTCAGTCAAATAGATTCCCCTTCGTCTTCTCTTCTTCAGCTAGTTCTGTTCATTAGTTTTTAAATTTCATTTTTTTGGGTACCTTTTCATCTTTTCTGTTTGTTCACTCAAGACTCTCATTCTCTGATTTAGGACCCCTGTAATTATCTTATCTCTCTTTTTCTCTCTATTTCTCATGTAATCAAAGGGTCCAGGGTATCTGTCTATTCTAGGTTTTTCCTTCTAGGTAGTTTCTGTTACTGCCTACCTTGTAGGTCTTACCCAGTGAATTTTCCTTTTACATTTTCCCTCATTCCCAGACCAATAACAACCAATACAGATAATAGAAAGGATACAGTGCATTGGTAGGACTCCTCCCCCACTACATCCCAAATTGTACACCCTACCACATACCTTCTTCTGGTTATCTTTTTCCATGTTTCCCTGAAAATCTCCTTCGAGGGTCAGTGCTCTCCCAGGTGCTACCTACCCCCAGGAAATTTAACTCCCCCCTCCAGAAGTTATGACAAATAGACTTCTCAAGAGCTAAATCTTCCAGGCCACACCTAGTACAATTTCCTCTTCTCCATTCACAGGCTATTTCTCATCACTCATGGGAACATTCATGTGGAATTCCCTTTTTCATCCAAAGTAAAACCTCCTTCCATCCTCCTCCCCTTACTTCCCCTCTCCCTCCACTCCCTATCAGCTCTTCTCATTGTAAGACCACAGAAGTCACCTTCTCATTGCTAGCCCTTTATTGGGCCCTGGAATATTACACATTTCTCTCTATCCCCTTGTTCCTCCTTCCTCCCTTTCATGTCCCTCTCATATTGCTAATATTTTAGTCCACAAAACATAGTGATTCACTTGTAGGCAGGATGTCAGCAGGGGTTCTGTCCACAATGCTCTATGCCCACCTCCCCCAAACTTCTGCCTTTATCCCTTTCTCATTGTGTCCTTTTAGAAAGAATTTTCTTACTGGTCTCTCTCCTGTCACTCTGTTGCTTTTGCTGACCTTGACTGTGATATTTATTCACTCCTCTGGCATTTTTGTTATTTGGAGTTTTTAAGAAGGAAATATTCCCTTCAGGTGTAGTTTTCTTCTTAAAATGTTTTACAAGCCTCTTTATTATTGAATGTCTATCTATATTCATATGATTAAAGCCAGATTTGCAGGATAAGTCATATTGAGCTCCATTTCTCTTCAGAACATATTATTCTACTCCTTCTGTATTTTCTATGAGGCAGAATAGTCTTGTGTTATTTGAATTTCCTTTATTTTGCATCAAAGGTTTTCTTCTGATTTGATAAATTTAATCACTATGTGTCTAGGAGTTTGCAGACTTTTTTCTTTTTTTTTTTCTGAAGGTGATTTGTGAATTCTTTTACTTAATATTTCATTTTCTTTTCTGTGTTCCTGCCGTTTAGTACTAAAGTTTTTTGTACTCTAAAATCTTCAGGAGAGTATGGTCCTTAGATTATCTCTATGCATTCTGTCTTTGAGATCAACAAGGTTTTGTTTGCCTGTTGAGCACATTTTTTTTAGTATATATATATATATTTTTTTTTGCTTCCTTTCTTCTAGATTGCTCTTCACTTCTCTGTATGCATTCCCAAACTATTGCTGTCTCTTTTGTTTCTTCTTGAGACTTGGAATTTGCAGATTCAAGTTTTTCTGTTCTGTCCATTATTTTTGCTGTGCTGAACATAAATTCTGCTCTCATTCTCATTCTCTTTTGAATTACTCAAGAACTATGTGTTCTGGTTCCATGTTCTCATCACATTCTACAGAGTCCTCTGCTTCAGGTGTTGGAGATTTTCCTTTGATTTGCAGTATTCATAGAAGCTTTATTCATTTATTAGATCTGGAGGCCATATTTCCTTCTGTTGTTATATATTTTCCTTGTTGATTTATTTGCATATATTCAATGTCTTTGAGTTTTGTTCTTCTTGAGATCTTTGCCAATTTCAGACTTTCCCCCTCCTTGATTTTCCCCTATCCACTTTCTGACTGTCTGCTCCAGTGGTTGTGGCTTCGTTGGGTTAGATCTCAAAGCCTCCTGGACTTCTCCCATGCTGGGCAATAATATTTTACCAGCTTAGGTCTCTTCCTCTGCTGACTTTTAAATGGTCAGAACTAGCCCCAGCTGGATCATGGGCTCTTTTCCTCAGGTTTAGTGGAGTGCTGCTTTCCTTATAGCATCTTGCCTTGATGTCCTCTCCCACTCCTTTTGTTCCTTACTTTTCTGTCAGCAGTTCAGATAGCTGCCACTCTGGTGCTGCAGGGGCTTGTTGTCTTCCCTGCTACTGACAGTACAGGTCTTTTTAGAGTCTGTGCTGTGGGGTTGTGACCCCACTCAGGCTTTTGTTTTAAGGCTTGTTGCTGCACTGGTTATCACCTGCAACCTAGAGCTTAGGGTCTCCAAAGCACTGGAAAGAATGAGGGGCATGGGATGTAGGGATGGCCTTATTTTTGAGCTTGTTGGTCCTTGAGTTGGCTAATACAGCCTCATTGCTGGTAGTCTGAGAGGTGGGTGCTGAATGGTGGAGGTGGAGGTGGTACTGAATGGGTTTCTTAAAAAATCTTATTTGGATTTGGGATGCCCTAGTCCATGGAGACAGTTGAAGTTGCTTTATCTTTAGCATGTGAGTAATATTTTGGAGAGGTTTGAGAGGTCTTGAGGATTAGATAAAATATCTACTCTTCTGTCTTGTTCACACGACCCATGGATCTTTATTGCATATTTTACCTTTCATATAATTTATATTCTATTCACCTATCTATTTGCTGATCCTCACATGTCATTCTCTTTCCAGTTTCTGTACCTTTGCACAGGCTGTCACTGTCTCTCATACCTGGAATGCACTTTGTCCATACCTCCACCTTTTGTAATCCCTAGCTTTCTTAGGACTTTAGCTCAAGGGCTGCTGTCTACATAAAAACTTTCCTGTTTCTCCTAAATGCTAGTGCCTCTCACTGACAAAAATGCCTTCTTTTTACCATATATATGTGTATATATGTATGTATGTATGAACTTAGTTCTTTGAGGGTAAGTTTCATTTCATTTTTGTCTTTGGATCCCAAGTTTCTGGGACATAGTAATAATTTAGCAAAATGCTTGTTTGGATGGCAAGTTGATAGAGTACAACAGAACTGTTAACCTCCTTATCCCTGGAATCAATGTGACAAGTTCACATTAGCTTTTTTGGTTGCTATCTTGTATTGATGATTCACCTGGTAGTCTCCTAATCCTTAGAAATTTTTTTTAGAAAAACTGCTGTCTAACAAGTATAATAGTAACCACCTTATCTTTTCCACAGGGGGCATGGTCAACCAGCATTATTATTCTTGCTCCTTAATCCTATGCCAGTGCCTCTTTATGGTATAGAGGTATCCTTTGGTTCTCAAAATTTATGCTAGGATAGTATATACCCTGCCATGTCCTACCTACTAAGCTAGAAAACTTTTGAGTATGAGCATGGTGATGTCCTGTTTTCCTGTTGTCTAAGGACCTTTGTAGCAGTGTTTGGAGATGCTCATCACCAGAAGGTTGACCATCAGGGGATGAATTTATTTTGGCCACAGCAAGTCATGAATGCCATCTACTAAGGCACAGAACTATTGACATATTGAAGTGAGTAAGCTATTAACCCTATGTATGCCATTAGCCTCCTTCTTCAGGTTGACAAAGTCCAACTTAAAAAAATTTTTTTTCTGCAGCTTATTTGAGATAGACCTATGGTCATTTTCATCATTCTCTTCTGCAAGTTATTCAGAATATCTAAAAGTGTTATGCCCCCAAATGGAATTGCCATTTTAATTGAGATTTGACTGGAAAAGAGTAATAAGGTAAGATTGCTTTTTTCACTATCTCACTTACATTACTTAGTATATCCTCACAGTTATATTTTCAGTTTGAAATTGCAAAATATTTTTGATTCATGTTTATTTCATGATATTTTGCAATCCATGTAGCAAAATTTTCTGTTTCATCATCTGGTTTGTTTAGCCTCTGTGATTTTAAATATTGTGTATTAGTTCTTTCAATGACTACCATTCAGCCAAGTGATTCTTATTTCATTTAGGTCACATTATTCTTCTGTCCTATCAGTATTGTTGATATCATATTATCTAGCATTTTATTAAAAGTACTCAAATATTCAAATTGATCTGTGATCTCATTGATTTGTACATTCTCTCCAATAATGCAGGTTTTAACTCATCCATGTCTGCCTATTTGTGCAGCTTTTGTCCATGTCCTAACCATAAATTCACCACAGGGAGTCCACCCAACATATTAGTTCACCAAACAGCTGGTCACATTTTAAGAATAATGGATAACAGGTGGATAGCCTGAGTCCTCTACTAGTGAGAGCATATTGGTAATGTTAGGAGTTAGGCTGTCCACCTGTTACTTATTATTGCACTATGACTAGATGTTTGGGGTAAGCCCAACACTAGCAACTGTTAGTTAAGGATTGATATTAGGACAAAATTAGACACTTGCAAATAATTAAATAGTTAAGAAATGGAGGTTTAGTTTGCCCTAATCCAGCAACAATAGAGTAGCACTTGGTTTGTCTTGTCTTATTTCTCTCCTCTCTTTGTCACCTGCCATATGGAAATACATCTGGTCACCTGGGCAGAGTATGATGATTCTGTTTTCTTTTTTTTGCTTTTTGGAGGGCAATTGGGGTTAAGTAACTTGCCCAAGGTCACAGGGCTAGGTTTTTGTTTGTGTGTGTTAAGTGTCTGAGGCTGGATCCGAACTCACGTCCTTCTGACTCCAGGGCAGGTGCTCTACTCACTGCGCCACCTAGCCACCCAGATAATTCTGTTTTCTACAGATATCTACTTACTTGGAAGGGCCCCAACTCTATTTGGGTGAGACTTTTTAAGCCCCTTAGGTGACCAGAAAGCTGTTTCAAGGGAAAGGTAGAAGAGCTTTGTTGTCCTTTAGGGAAAACTAATTCTTATTTCTGGGAAACAGGAATCCTGGTCCTATCACACCAACACATCTTTTTCACTCATGAATTTCTAATGACATTTTTTTATTCCTGTTTTTTAAAGTTCCTTATCATTCTCATTCCTACCTTATGACTCTCAAATAATCCTTTCACTAACGTCATTATTATGTCATTGTCAGTTACAACAATGACAGATAAAAGCAGCAGTAACACAATGTATTTTTACCCTTTATTGGGTGACAGCAAAGACTCCGGATTTAGAGTCAAGAGAAACTTTGGTTCAAAGCCCACCTCCAGCATTTAGTACCTATATGACCTGTATGACCATGGGAAAATTAACTTAACCTCTGTGAGACTAGACTTTCTCATCTGTGAAACGAGAACAGTAATAACTTGTAGTAACTTATTTCTGTTGTTACGGAAAGCTTAAATGAAATAATACATGTTGGGCACTATGTAAACCTTAAAGGACTGTATTAATGTCAGCTACTATTATTATCATTATTATTGACACATTAATCTTGTAAGCAAGGCAAGTCATTTAACATATAAGAAATCAGGCTCCAATATGTCAGATTTCTTGACTAAGGTCAAATGTTAGAATTGGGACTAAAAACCAAATCTAAATTTTTGTCTTCTATCTAGGATTCCCTGCCTTTTTCTTATATTATACTTTCTCAGGTATCCAAATAGATCTCTTATCTAATGGGAGTTCCCTTCAGTTATGCAAATTGAAACACATCAGTCCTTGCCTATCCTGTTCAACTTCTGTTCTTATCCTGCCAAAGATTCTAATCAGTATGCTGATAGCCTTATTTTTTCTTGGCATCATGAGTATACCAGTGGAGTAATCCTTTGGTCTTGCCACTTGACTGGCTCTTCTTCTCTTCATGCTATATGATTCCTTGATGACATCCTTTACTCCTCATTGTTGGAATTTTTCATTAGTTATATGTTACAGCCTATTTATATCCCCACATACCTTAACATTGGGTTTTTTTTTTTTTGTGATATTTATTTTTACTTTGTAGGCTAGGACAAAATCTCTTATATTGTAGCTGAATTCAAAAAAGCCAAGGTAGCTGACTATAGTAAATATAAAAATGATAAAAAGAGATAAACAGAGAAATTATATTCTGTTTAAAGAAGGACATCATAGAAAACAAAATCAATATCAATACCTCACACATATATACCTAATAACATAGTATCTAAACACTTAAAAGAAAAGTTAATCAAGTTAGAGGGAGAAATAATTAAACTATTATAGTGGGAGAATCTTAGTGTATCCATTTCAGATTTAGAGAAATCTAAGTAAAAGCTAAGCAAGAAAGAAGTTAAGGACCTGAACAAAACTTTAGAAAAATCAGAGAGGGATATCTAGCAATTGCTGAAAGGGAATATAAATCAATTTTTCTATTGCCAGGCTACAAAATACCATCTTTATAAAAACTGGTTATCTGTCAAAGCATAAAGACCTGATAAAATTTTTATTATTATTATTTATTTATGTTATTTATTGAAGTTATTGTTATTAATTTTTTAGTTGATTCTTTAGGGTTCTTTAAATACACTAATATGTCATTTGCAAAGAGTGATGATTTTGTTTTTTCTTTACTTATTCTTTAAATTTCTTTTTCTTGTTGTTATAGTTAGCATTTTTTAGTACTGTATCAAAAAGAAGAGGTGACAGTAGACATCATTATTCTGCCCCTAATTTTACTAGAAAGGATATTAATCTTTACATGAGAATAAACCAGAAAACAAATAAATTAGAACAATTAGAATAAATCTCTATGACATCTAATGGTACCACTTGGTTTTAGATGAATACAATTCATCATTTTAAGAAAAGGTCCATTTGTTCCTATGTTTTCTAGTTTGTGTGTTTTTTAAACAAAAAGGGATGTCATATTTTGTGAAAACCTTTTTTCTGTGTCTGTTGATATAGTCACATGGTTTTTGTTGATTTTGTTTTTAATGTGTTTAATAAAATTTATAGTTTTCCTGGTACTAACCCAACCCCTACATTCCTGATAGAAACTGATACTGGTCATAGTGTATGATCTTTATGATATATAGTTTTAGCCTCATTGCTAATATTTTATTTAAAACTTTTGCACTGATATTCATTGGGGATATTGGTCTATAGTTTTCTTTTCCTGCTTAAGTTCTTCCTGGTTTGTATATTATGACCATCTCTGTATGAATTGAAGGAATTTGGTAGGATCCATTATGCTATATAGTTTATATAATGGAATTAAGTTCAATCACTGGAACAGATTTGATGTATAATTTTCAGAAGGAAAGAAAAACAAAAACACCAGTAGCACGGTGTTCATTATACCCAAAGGACCCTACTTACTAGGGGAAGAACTCACTATCTTACAAAAACTAGTAGGAAAACTGGATAGCAGTCTGGCTATTAGGCTATTAGGTATAGATCAACACCCCAGTCAGTCAGTCATAAATTATCGATGTATACATGACATAGATTTAGAAAGTCACATCATAAATAAATTAGAAGAGTAAGGAATAAATTATCTTTCAAGTCTATGGAAAGGCAAACAGTTCATCTTCAGTAAGGGCTAGTGAGGATGTCTGAGAGACAGGATGTGCAAATGTGTAAGTCCAGGGAATAGCAAGTAGTTCAGGTTGACTGAACACTTAGCACCTCATTTAAAGATTGGGTATTTAGCAGACTGCTGTTCATGATAAACTTATTCTCAGTGGATTCTTTCCTAATAATTGTTTAAGGATATTAAAGACTAAATATTCTCTAGTTTTTCTTTTACAGCTTTCCTTCTTAAATATATGTATTCGTTGACTCATGGTTTTTATAGTCTGTTTTATTAAATAAAGAACAACACATTCAAGCGGCTAGGTGGCGCAGTGAGTAGAGCGCCAGCCCTGGAGTCAGAAAGACCTGAGTTCGGATCCGGCCTCAGACACTTAATGCACACACAAACAAAAACCTAGCCCTGTGACCTTGGGCAAGTTACTTAACCCCAATTGCCCTCCAAAAAAAAAAAAAAGCAAAAAAAGAACTACACATTCATTGTTATCTTTGCTTCATTGACTCTAGTCAAATTTATAAATAAGAAATTGGAAATCTGAATTAAAATCACAAGTCCAGGGAGTTGATTTTTTCTTTAATCTGATATATGTTACATTCATTTCTATATGAAGCCATCATTATTATTAAATTCTCCTATTAAATTCTCTATACATTAGAGAGGGTTCTGCTAGGTATGATGAGATGTTACAAAAAAAGCAGGAAGCTCCAGCTTTGTTCATCATTAGCTGAGTGGGAGTGAAGGTAGCAGATGGGGGAATGATACAAGGCTTGGCATGATCAGTGATGGAATAAAAGAATAAGGGATTCCAGAGAGAAGGATAGTGTAGAACATTTGGATTTTAAAATTTCATCTTATTATTGAATTAATACTTTAAAATAGAATGTGGCTTAGAAGCCTAGAAATCAGGCATCTGATTTCACTGTAATAGGGATCTCCTGAATCATGAAACTCCGACTAATTCAGGTTGATGTCTTCTTTGTAATTTAAAGCTATATAGAGGAGAACTATGCCAAAGATAACACATTTATGAGGGCATTGAAGGATTGATTTAAAACTGTGAAGAAACAGGGGAAGATGCCCAAGCCATTAAAAAAAATCTTGAACTTTATTATTACTGTTGAGAAGATTGACCAAGTTGATGACCACCTACAGCTTTTGTCCTATATATGCCTTCTTTCTTCTCTATATAAAATTCTTAAAGGGATAATCTGTACAAACCTCAAGAATATCCTCAATGAGGATATTATATTATAGATAATCTTTCTCTAGCCCAACTTCTTTAGTATATATCCTGTTTTCTTAAGGAGATTGCCTCCTCTATCATCACTGTTCTTTCCTGGTCTACTAGTTGCTTCCCTAAGGCCTACATACATATCCATGTCTCTCCCATCCTCAGAAAACCCTCACTTCATCCCCATTAGCTATAATTCCATATTTCTTCTCCTTTTTGTAGTTAAACACCTTGAGACAGCCATCTACAATAGGAACCTCCATTTTTTTCCCCCTCTTGCTCTCTTAACTTTACAGTCTGACTTCCACCCTCAGTATTTGACTGTAACTGATCTCTTCAAAGTTGTTAACAATTTCTTTATTACCAAAAATAATGGCCTTTTCTCAGATCTTATCCCTTCTGACTTCTCTGCCGCCTTTGACACAGTCTATTACCTTTTTTTTTTCTTGATCCATTCTTCTTTTTCAGTTTTCATGACATTTCTGTCATGATTCGCTCCCTATCTATATAACTGACTGTTCCTTTTTAGGCACTTTTGCTGGACTTCACCCTGACACTCTAATTAAAGGTGGGTATCACACAGGGCTCTATTCTGGGCCCTCTCTTTCCCTCTGTGTTTTCTCACTTTGTGTTCTTTTCAATTCCTGCAGATTCAGTTGTCATTATTTTGCAGGTAATTCTTAGATCTGCTTATCTAGCTTTACCCTCTCTGCAGATCTCCAGTTTAATATCTCCAACTGCCTACCAGACATCTTGAACTCAGTGTGTCTGAAATTGAACTTGTTATCTTTCCCTCATTGCTCTGTTATTGCTGAGGGTACCATCATTCTTCCTGTCATCCAGGTTTGAAGCCCAAGTGCCAGCTGCTATCTGTCACTCACATATCTAGTCTGTTGCAAGGTCCTTTTTTTCATAACATCTCACACTCTTCCCTCTTTTCTTCTCTGACACTACTGCTACCCTTGTGCAGGCACTCATTACCTCATGCTTGGACTATTATAGTAACTTACCAGCTGGGCTCTATGCCTCCAGTCTTTCCCCACTCCATCCAACCTCCACTTATCTGTTAAACTGATCTTCTCAAAGCATTCCTTTACTTAAAACATACCAGTGCCTTTTTATTAACTCCTGGATCAAATATAAAATCCTCTGCTTGCACCCCTTCCTCCCACTCCCATTTTTCTTATACTTTACATACTCACATGTACTTCCCAATCCAGTGACACTGGCCTTTTTGTTGTTCTTGAACAAGAAATTCTATCTCCTGACTTCAGGCATCTTTACTGGCTGCTCCCAATGCCTGGAATTCTTTCCTTCATCATCTTCACTGGGATTCCTGGTAGGCAAACCAAAATCCCACTTTCTACAAAAAGCCTCTTATATATGCTCTGTAGAACTTTTTTGGACATAGTTGTTTGCTTGTTCTTTCCCTCATTAGCCTGTGAGTTTCTTGAGAGTAGGAATTATCTTTTTCTTTCTTTGTGTTCCTAGGCAGTACCTAGGAAACACTTAATAAATGTTTATTGACTGATTTATCTAGGGTAAAGAAATTTGGAGTTTTTTTTTTTTTAATAGAGGATTACACTTTAACTTTTACTTACAGGAAACATGAACAAATGCTTACGTGGGTCTATGATCTCATTGGTTTGGATATTTCCTACAGTGTTGTAGATAGAATGCAGCCACCACTACCCAGTTGTCCAGTTTTTGTCTATGTCCTACTATAAGCACATCCCAGGGGATCCACCCAACATACTGCGGAACCATCTTTGATTTCTCACTCTTTTATTCTGAAAGGGAAATACTATTTTCTGAAATGTTAATGGAAAGATGTTATTTTACTTTTATTATTAAATTAATATTATAATAAAAATGGAATGTGGCTTAGATATCTGATTTCACTGGAATAGGAATCTCCTGAATCATGAAGCTCCTTCTACCAATTCAAGTTGATATCTTCTCTGTAATTTAAAGTCTTAGAATGCAGAGAGTGTAAGTGATTTGTCTAGGGTCAGAGCTGGGACTTGCACCCAAGAATTTTTTAATTTGAGGCCATCTGTTAAACCACACAATTCATGTGAACACACACACATATTCATACATACACACACACACACACACACTCACACAGCAGATGTTTAAATTTAAATTTATGGATGTTTTAAATTACTGATGATGCATAATTTCTTTTTAAACAATACTCAGAGAAGTAATAGATGCAAGAGCTGAAGATATATTCAGTTTCGTGTGTGTGTGTGTGTGTGTGTGTGTGTGTGTGTGTGTGTGTGTGTGTAGCAGCAAGCACCCTAGCATCCCCAGGGTGGCTGCCAACACAGGTTCTTAGATCTGCTTTTTAAATGAAAGCAACTCAAAATGGGTTAACAATCTTGCTTTAATCAATCAAACATATCATTTACCTAGTTCAGGGGAAAAAGTCAGCACCCTGAACTTCAGAGTATACAGACAGGTTATAAGCAGAAGTTACAGGAAGACAGAGAAACATTTCAGCAGACAGGCCTCCAACTGTCTGACCTTTACATCCATACCTAGTCACAGTTACCAGAGAGGGAAGCACCAACATCTGGGTTTTCAAAGTCGGGGTGCTTAATGGTTGCCCAGAGTCTCGCCTGGTCAAATCACATAACTCTTCTCAAAGTGAGCCCCAAAACAAAATGTCACACCAGGGTATATATAGTCTTCTCCTGGGTCAGAAAATGTCACAACCCTCTTGATCCACTGCCCAATCACAAAGTAACTAGGTGTGAGTGTTCCTGAAAACCAAGCCTCCCACCACAGGCTCCACGTGACCACATTCAGCCTACTAGGGGGCAGAGTATATTTTCAAATAGAGGAAGGTAAGAGTCACTTAAGCCTATCAAAGGGCCTAGGGGCAGGGAAGATCTTAAATTTCCATTCCCATAACTGTGTGTGTGTGTGTGTGTGTGTGTGTGTGTGTGTGTGTGTGTGTGTGTGTGTAGAAAGTAGATATGTAAAGGTTGGTTTATTTTTTGACTCAAAAAATGGGCTGAATAACAAGTTTCCAGTTTGCCTTTTAAATACATGGTTACATTGACCAAAAATGTGAAATATTTAATTTGTTATAAATAACTCTTAAGTGAATATTATATAAGGTTATAAGTAAGTTATACAATCTGTGGAAATTAAACTGAATGATTCAATAAGAATTTATGCTTGGCAGCAAAAGATGTTATTGAAGAAGAGGGAACTTGAAACATCTAGTTTGGGTTTGCCATTATAGTCGTCATTTTGATTTGTTCCTGTTAGCAAGTGGTAGGGTATCACCTACAATGATATACTCTTTGCTGGAACATTTACCAAGCATCTTTAAGGTACTTGAGATGATACCATAGTCCCCAGTACCATCACTAAAGGAAGCATAAACCTGGAGCTTGTCTCTTTCTTGATTAGTTTGGGTCCTAGCCTTGGATAGTTATCTAACGATGTAGAAATACTCACCCTCCTTTTTTCTTTTTTGTTAGGTTGAGACTCTTATTTTACAAATTTGACTCAGTTCTTTATATATTTGAGAAATGAGGCCTTTGTCAGAGAAACTTGCTGTAAACATTAACATCTCCCGCCCCCTGGCCCATTTTTCTATTTTCCTTCTCATTTGGGCTACATTGGTTTTGTTTGTACAAAATTTTTTTGCATTTTACTTCCCATGATCTACTCTATCTCTTGTGTGACCATAAATTCTTCCTTTATCTACAAATCTGACAAGCAAATTTTTCCATGCCACCCTAACTTACTTATGATATCACCCTTTATATCTAAATCATTTACCCACTTTTACATTTTCTTGGTATATGGTGTGAGATATTGGTTTTGATTTTTTCCTAGCTCTAGAAAATAATTCTTTTATAGTTTCATTGGAATAATTGAATAAGTAAATGAATTTATGTAGAATTAGCATTTTTATTATATTGTCTCAGTCTCCCCATGAGCAATGAGTATTTCTCCATTTGTTTAGATCTCTATTTGTGTAACAGGTGTCTTACAGTTTTGTTTATATAGTTCCTGGGTTTGTCTAGGCAAGTAGACTCTCAAGTATTTTATATTGTCTGCAATTATTTTAAGTGTAATTTCTCTATCTCTCCCTGCTGTATATTGTTGGTAACATATAGAAATGCTGATTGCTAAAGTTAATTTTTTTCAACTAGTTTTTTAGTTAATTCTCTAGAGTTCTCTTAGTATACATCATCATCTGTCAGTTTATAGATGTTCTCTAGAGTTCTCTCAGTATACCATCATATTCTTCATTTTCTTTTTCTTTATTGATATAGCTAACATTTCTAATATAGTACTGAGCAATAGTGGTGATAAAGGACATCTTTGCTTCACCTCTGATCTTACTGGGAAGGCTTCTAGTTTTTTCCCCATTACATATAATTTTTGCTCTTAGTTTTAGATAGATACTACTTATCATTTTTTAAAAGGATCCATTTATTCCAAGACTTTCTAGAACTTTTAATAGGAGTAGATGTATTTTGTCAAAAGCCTTTTCTGTATCTATTGATTATAGTCATATGATTTTAGCTTTGTTATAGATAATGGTCAATTATGCTGATAGTTTTCCCAATATTGAGCAAGCTTTGCATTCCTGGCATAAAAATCTCAGTTGTTCATAATATATGATCTTTATGATATATTATTGTAATCTCTTTGCTATTATTTTATTTAAAATTTTTGTATTGATATTCATTGGGGTAATTACCTGATAGTTTTTCCCCCTCTGTTTTTGTTCTCTCTGGTTTAGGTATCAAAACCATATTTATATCATGAAAGGAATTTCTGTTAATCTGAGCAATTTATGCTTTATTAAATATTCATTCCATATAGATTGGCATATAATTAGGCAAAATAACTCTTAATAATTGCTTTTATTTCATCTGTATTGGTTGTGCATTCACCCTTTTTATTTTTGATACCAGTAATTTGATTTTCTTTCTTTTTTGAAATCAAATTGACCAGTAATTCATTTATCTTTTTTCTTTCATAAAACTAGGCCTTAGTTTTATTAATTTTATTAGTTGGGTAGTTTTTTACTTTCAGTTTTATCAATCTCTCTTATGATTTTTGCAATTTCTATTTTGGTGTTCAGTCGGGGATTTTTAATTTGTTCTTTTTCTAGTTTATTAGTTGCATGCCCAGTTCACTGATTTGTTCCTTTCCTTTTTTTTGGTCTTTATTAATTTGTTTGTTTTCTTTTAGTTTACAAGATTCAGTTCCACAATTCCTTGAGTTTCAAATTTTCTCTCCTTCCCTCTCCCCACCCCCATCCTTTCCTTTTTTATTAATGTGTATATTTAAAAATATAAATTTTTCTCTTAATAATACTTTGGCTGTATCTCACAGATTTTGGTATGTTTTCTCATTCTTGTCATTCTCTGTAATGAAATTATTGATGTTTCTATGATTTGTTCTTTGAAACACTCATTCTTTAGGATTAGATTATTTAGTTTCCAATCAGTTTCTAATGTATGCCTCCATACCCTTTATTGAATGTAATTTTTATTGCATTATGGTCTGAAAAGGATGTATTTAACATTTCTGCTTTTCTGTGTTTGTTTATGAGGTTTTTATGGCCTTATTCATGGTCAGTTTTTCTGAAGATACCATGTATAGCTGAAGAATAGGTGTACTCCTTTCTATTTTCATTAAGTTTTTTCCATAGATCAAGCATTTCATAAGTCCTATTTTCCTAAGTCCTAAGATTATTTATCTTCTTCACTTTCTTTGGTTATTTTGTGGTTAGATTTTTCTAATTCTTATAGGGGAAAGTTAAGGACCCCAATTGTTATAGTTCTACTGTTTATTTTCTCCTGTAAGTCATTTAACATTTCCTTTAAGAATTTGGATGCTTTGTCATTTGACACTTATATGTTTGGTATTGATATTACTTGATTGTCTGATAACTTTTAGAAAATTATAGTTTCTCTGCTTATCTCTGTTTTTGCTTTTGCTTTGTTTGAAACCATGATTACTACCCCTACTTTTTTTTTTTTAAACCTCAAGTAAAGTATTATAGATTCTGCTCCATCCCGTTATTTTAACTGTGTGTGTTTGTGCTTCCTGTAAACAACATATTGTTGAATTCTGGTTTCTAACCCAATCTGTTATTTGTTCTTTTAACATTGTAGCTGCTAAATATTGTGTGATCCTGACTATGGCTCTATAGTTTTTATTTGATTTCTTTCTGGCTGCTTAAAGTGTTTTGAAATCTGACTAGAGTATTTCTGGAAGTTTTGGGATCTCTTTCAGGAGATGATCAGTGTATTCTTTCAGTTTCATTTTTGCCCTTTCATTCTAGGATATCCGGTCTGGTTTTCCTTTATTAATTCTTGAAATATGTTGTCTAAGATTTTTTTCTTTGATCGTGGCTTTCAGGTAGTTCAGTAGTTTTTAAATTATCCCTCCTTTATCTTCCAAGTCTGTTATTTTTCTAAGAAGACGTTTCACATTTTATTCTATTTTTTTTATTCTTTTGACTTTTTAAAATTGTTTCTTGATGTCTCATGAAGTTTGCTCCTATTTGCCTAATTCTAATTTTAACAATTATTTTCTTCAGTGAGCTTTTGTACTTCTTTTTCTATTCGGCCAGATCTACTTTTTAAGAAGTTCTTTTCTATCAGTGAAGTTCTCTCTTTTACATTTGACTAGCTTTTTATTTCTTTAGATGTTTTTTTTTTTTTGGTATTTTTTTGTGCCTCTTTCACCAAACTGTTCGTTTTCTTTCCATAATTTTCTTGCATCACTCAGTTCATTTCTCTTCCCAACTTTTCCTCTACCACTCTAACTTGATTTTTAAAATAATAAAAAAAAATTGGTATTTTGTTTTTTTCCCAGTTACATGTTAAAAACAATTTTCAGCATTCATTTTTAAAACTTTAAATTCCAAATTCTCTCCCTTCCTCCCTCTCCACTCTCTCACCCCATTGAAAAGGCAAGCAACTCCATATATGTGTAACCATGAAAACATTTCCATATTAGTCATGTTGTGAAGGAAAATACAAACAAAAAAAAACCATAAGAAAAATATGCTTTAATTTGTATTCAGCTACCATCAGTTCTTTCTCATGTGCTGAATAGCAATTTTTGTCTTAAATTACCTTCAGAGTTGTCTTGAATTATTGTATTACTGAGAATAACTAAGTCATTCATAGCTGTTCATATTTACAGTGTTGCTGTTACTTTTTACATAGTACATTTTACTTTGCATCAGCCCTTGTAAGTCTTTCCAGATTTTTCTGAGAGCATCCTGCCTATCATTTCTTATAGCATAGTAGTATTCCATCATAATCACATACCACAGCTTGTTCAGCCATTCCTCTGTTGATGGGCATTCCTCTCAGTTTCTAATTCTTTGCCACCAGAAAAGAGCTGGTGGCAAAAACATATTAATACTTTTGTACACATGGGTTCTTTTCCTTTCTATTTTTTCTCTCCCTGGAGATACAGATGTAGTAGTAGTATTTCTAGGTCAAAGGGTGTGCATAGTTTTTATAGCCCTTTGGGCATAGTTCCAAATTTCCCTACAGAATGGTTGAATCAGGTTACAACTCTACCAACAGTACATTAATGTCTTGTTTTTCCCACATCCCTTCCAAAATTTGCCATTTTCCTTTTCTGTCCTAGCCAATCTAATAAAATTGTTTTAATTTGCATTTCTCCAGTCAGTAATGAGTTAGAGCATTTTTCTCTATGGCTATAGATACCTTAGATAACTTCATCTGAAAACTGTTCAGATCTTTTGATCGTTTATCAATTGGGAATGGCTTTTATTTTTATAAATTTGACCTAGTTTTCTATATATTTGAGAAATGAGGCCTTAATCAGAGAAGTTAGCTTCAAAACTTTTTTGTTACTATTGCTAACAGTGTTTCCCTCCATATACATACATATACTTGTGTGTATATATGCATATATACATATACATACATACACATATATCTCTGTGTATATATACATATACATATACACACATATACATATATATACATACATATCTCTGTGTGTATATATACATATACACATATACATACATATATATCTGTGTGTATATACATATACATACATATATATCTGTGTGTATATATACATATATACATATACATACATACACATATATATCTGTGTGTATATACATATACATACATATACACACATACATATATATATTTATGTATGTCTTTACTTTACTTCTAACTTCCTTAATAATGAGAAAGTTCTTATTAGTTACATGTATCTTCTTTCCATGTAGGAATGTAAGCAGTTTGACTTTATCAAGTCCCATATGATTTCTCATTCCTATTTACATTTTTATGCTTCTCTTGAGTCTTGTGCTTGAAAGTAAAATTTTCTCTTCAGCTCTGGTCTTTTCA
Source organism: Gymnobelideus leadbeateri (assembly GCA_011680675.1). Lineage (NCBI taxonomy): Eukaryota > Metazoa > Chordata > Mammalia > Diprotodontia > Petauridae > Gymnobelideus > Gymnobelideus leadbeateri. Next base: position 125,650 of record WOXC01007269.1, on the reverse strand, counting down.
TCAAGAATGCTTGAAAGTCCTCTGTTTCATTGAATGTCCATTTTTTCCTCCTGGATTATACTCAGTTTTGCTGGGTAGGTGATTCTTGGTTGTAATCCTATCTCCTTTGCCTGTTGCAGTAACATATTCCAAACCTTCTAGTCCTTTAATGAAGAAGTTGTTAAATCTTGTGTTATCCTGACTGTAGTTCCTTAATATTTGAATTCTTTCTTTTGAGTGCTTGCAATGTTTTCTCCTTGACCCGGGAGCTCTAGAATATAGCTATAATATTCTTGTGATTTTTTTTATTTTGAAATTTCTTTCAGGAGGTGATTGGTAGATTTTTTCAATTTCTATTTTATCCTCTGGTTCTGGAATATCAGGGCAGTTTTCCTTGATAATTTCTTGAAAGATTTATGTCTTGGCTCTTTTTTTTTTTTTTATCATGGCTTTCAGGTAATCCAGTGATTTTTAAATTATCTCTCCTGGATCTATTTTCCAGGTCAGTTGCTTTTCCATTGAGTTATTTCACATTGCCTTCTATTTTTAAATTCCTGTGGTTTTATTTTATTATTTCTTGATTTCTTATAAAGTCATTAGCTTCCATTTGCTCAATTCTAATTTCTGAAGAATTACTTTCTTCGGTGAGCTTATATATCATCTTTTCCATTTGGCCAATTCTACATTTTAAGTAGATTTTTTTCCCTTTAGTGAATTTTTGTGCCTCTTTTTCCATTTGTCCATTTCTTCTTTTGAAGGCATTATTCTTGTTATTGGCTTTTTGTCCATTTCTGCTTTTTAAGGTATTATCCTCCTTATTGGCTCTTGTAACATTTGACAAGGTCTTATTTTTAAGGTGTTATTTTATTCAGTATTTTTGTGTTTCCTTTGCCAGGTTGTTCATTCTTTTTTCATGATTTTCTTACGTTATTCTTATTTCTCTTCCCAATTTTTCCTCTGCCTCTCTTGATTTTCAGAATCCTTTTTGAAGTCTTCTATGAGCTGAGACTAATTCATGTTTTTCTTGGAGGCTTTGGATGTAGGAGCTTTGACTTGTTATCTTCCTCTGAGTATGTGTTTTGATCTTCTTTGTCACTGTAGTAACTTTCTTTGGTCAGATTTTTTTTTCTGTTGTTTACTCATTTTCCAGCCTATTTCTTGATTTTTAAAGTTAAAGTAGGGCTCTGCTTCCATGGTGGGTGGGGTACCCTTTCCCAAACTTTAGGGATTTGTGTGGCCTTTTTCAGGGATTCTTTTAAGTACCTATAAGTTTTCAGTTCTTCCAAGGATCTAAAGAGAGGTGTGTCTGTGAGTGACCACCAGCACTCTTTTCTTCCCTGGAACTGTGAGGAGGTTCCCCTGGTGTGCTAGTGCTCCTTCTCACCCTGGGACTGCCATCTAGGACTGGGACCTGGATCTAAGCATGGGCAAAGCAAGAAAATTTTCCCACAGTGTTAGCAGAGACCCCTGTGATATCCTTCTGACCAGTTGTTCGAGCTCCTTATTGTCTGTTGACCAAGAGCACAGGAAGCAGCTCCTGCCACTGCTGATTCAGTGGCTCCCAAGACCTGCTCCCGATTTGGGACTGGGTTTGTGCTGGTATAGCCTTTGCTGGACGTTGCTCTACTCTACCCAGGTGTGATAGACCTGAAAGGGACCCACCCACCCTGCCCTTTTGTAGGTTCTGCTGCTCCAAGAATTGTTTTATGGCATTACTTAAAGGTGTTTGGGGGAGAACTCAGGCAAGTCCCTGTCTTTTCTCTGCCATCTTGACTCCTTCCTCTAAAATAAAAAATTTAAAGCTATTTTTGGAATTCTTTTTTTTTTTTTTTTGCTTTTTGGAGGGCAATTGGGGGTAAGTTACTTGCCACACAGCTAGTAATTGTGTCAAGTGTCTGAGGCTAGATTTGAACTCAGGTCCTCCTGACTCCAGGGCTGGTACTCTATTCACTGTGCCACCTAGCCACCCCTGTTTTTGGAATTCTTTTTGGGCTTGTTTCTAGTTTGCAATTTTCTTTGAGGCCTTGCTTGTAGGTGTTTTGAAATTGTTTCTTGTAAGTTTGCATGTTGATCTTTCCTGTCACGATGGTAGCTTTTTATTGTCACATTCTTTTTTGTTGTTTGCTTTACCCCAGCCTATTTCTTGACTTTGAAATTGATGTTAAATTTGGGCTCTTTTCCTGGGGTGAGGTGTTGCAAGCTTCAGTTCTTTCCTGCTGCTAATTCTTGACATTTGGAAGTTTTCAGTGCTTCCAGGCTGGTGTTATCTGTGGAGAGCTGTGGTTATTCCTTTCTTGGTCTATACTCTGTTTTTTTCCCAGGAAGGGCTCTTAATCTCTTGCAGTTGAAAGCACAACTGTTCCTCATGGTCTTTGCTCCCTTGGGACTGAAAATGCTCCTTTCTTCCTTTCTTTTTGGCTCAAGAGTTCCTGTTACTGCTGCTGTCATTGCTTCCAAGGCTCACCTCTGGTGTTGCTGCTGGGTAGGGTGCTAGTCAGCCCTTACCCTAGTGCCACAGACCTCTTCTTCTGACCTTGTAAGTTATCTCGGACTGGAAAATTGTCTCACCCAGAGCTTTTACTGGTCATGCTGCTACCAAATTCTATTTGAGACATTATTTTAAAGTTGTTTGGAAGGGAATGGAATGTTAAGTGAACTTGGCTGTAGTGCTGTCTTTGCTTTGCTGTATTGGCTCCACCCCCAGGTCAGTAATTTTTGCTTTAAGATAGATACCTTATATTTTCTTCTACCTTTTTTAGCCCTTTGATTTTATCTTAATATTTCTTATTTTCTCATGGCCTCAATGGCTTCTCTTTGCTCCATTCTAATTTTCAATAGTTTGTTGCTTAGGCTAGGTTTTATACCTCTTGTGCCAAGCTGTTAATTCTCTTTGGATTTCTTTCTTCCGTAGCTCTCATTTTGCTTCTATTTTTTCCCTCCAGTATGCATTCAACTTATAAATAAATACACTTTAAATTCTTAAAAACTCATGCTTCATTTCTTCTAGGAATTCTAGTTGAATTTTTACCTAGAATGTGTTTTTCTGTGACACTTTACCTGTAGATATTTTGGGGTCATTTTCTTTTCTTGGTTTGTGTCTTGAGCATCCTCATCACCATAATAGCTTTTTATGCTGTGATTGTGTGTGCGTGTGTGGGTGTGTAGGTAGGTATATGTGTTTGCTTATTCTCCTTTACTACTTTGTGATTTCAGATTTTATAGTAGAGTCAGGCAGTGTTTACTTCTGGAGAGAAGGTCTGTGTTGTTGCTTTCCTGTAGAAATTGAGTGTATGATTCTAGGCCCTTAGGGAAAGTTTAGGTTGGGGACCTGCAAGGTCTCCATGTTATCAGACTGATCTGATCCAAGGCATAGACTGATCACCACCCCCATCTGATCTGAATTCTGCAAGTTCCTCACCTGCATTTGGGTCTGAACAATAATAAAACTTCTGACTGGATGCAGCCACTATTAATTGTCTGGGAAGTTCTGCTCATTCAGAATAACAGAACTGTAGATTTCTCTTTGGTCTGGCATTCCTACACTGCTTATTTCTCTGAAGGATTCAGTTTGGGCTAGAAGCTAGAACTGAGACCTCACACTACTTCTGAAGTCACATTGCTGCTTCTCATTTCTGAACTTTTTCCTTGCTAGGGACCTTTGACACCATCTAAATCTTTGATGAAAGTTCCTTCCTTTGTCTGTCCTAGAGCTGTAAGTCAGAAATAGATAGTGGGTGATAAAACTGCCAGTTGGCACTTATTTCTGAGACCTAGAAATTTTTGAGTTTGGAACCTAATATTGTTCTTCTTTGTGAATTCTCTGTCTTACTCTGTCTCATCCTGGGCTGGACATATGATTCAATGTACTTTTTCTTCTTAAGTTTCTTAATTAAGATTCAGTCTGATACATTTTGTCCAACTATTTGGAGGGGTTTTGATAGAGAGCTTGCTGTATTTCTTCCTGCTACTCTGTGATTTTGGTTCCCCCAAAATAATTTCCTTACATTTCAAATAGCCTCTACTGTATTCAGTGGGACAGCTGAGAAAAATCAGTTGTGTTATTTATCCTTGTGTGTTTCCAATTTCTTTAAAAAAATTTTATGTTTAGGAAATCTTTGCTAACCAACATTCTGTAACTTTTAGTAGAAAATAGATCTTGACATTTTTGAATACTTTGTATTTTATGGTACACAAAATTGCTTGTCTACATTAAAAAAATCATTAATACATTTTTACAGCAAAACCTTTTATCAATCCATCTTTCCTTCTCTTATAATACTTACCCCTCTTCGTTTTCTTCACAGAGACTTTGAGTTCCTTGAAGATTTAGTTCTTTGACAGGATATAACCCCGTGTACTCACTGCACTCTCCTTCCTTGTCTATCTTGATCTTTTGATGAACAAGTTCTACATTGATTCCCTTTTTGTTTCACTAATCATGCTTTGCTATTTCCAGTTTTAGATTACTCCCACCCTCCACAGCTATTACTAGAAAAAGTCAGAAAATAATACTTTCTGGGTCAGCTAACCAGTTTATTTTCTGTCATCTCACTGGGTTCTTATTGTAACAAGTTGTTCTTCTTATATGCCCTTAATTCACTCTCCCACTCCTGACTTCTACTGTTATAGACTTTTTATCTCTCTTCAAGACTTTGATGATACCCCTTTCCCACCCTCTAGACTGAGGGCATCCAGAGCTTGGTTGACTCCAGGTCCAGGGTTGACATATCACATTCATGGACAGGGGGTGACATGTGGCTTAAGTGATCCGGCATTTGCAGATGGAGAGTATTAAGCCTGCAGGAAACAAATCTAGCAAACAAGTTTAACAGACAACAAGCCAAAAAGAAACAAGGAGACAACGACCAGAAGCAGGGTAGATAAAGGGTCAGCCATGCTTCTGGAGTCCATGAACCCACTATTACAGCCTCATTCATGGTCGAATATATAAGTTAAGGCTACAATTTGGTAATCGTCTTCTCCTTAATAAACAGCAGTTACAACATTATCTTTCCCTTATGCTATAATTTCCACAACCTTTGAAACATTGCTTGGCTTCCACTTTACCCATACTTTTTTAACTCCCAGTTTTATTCTATCAGTAGAACTAAACCCTCAGTTCCTCTGACAGTTATTTCAGAAGGAAGGGTCAGTTTTCACAAGGGGTATCGTTTTACAAGGAATAATGATCACTTGAATTATTCTATTATTTTTACAAAACTGTATGGGTTCTTCAGCTAAATTTTGGAATGTCACAATAATTTCTCCTTGATAATTAGAATCTGTTACTCCAGCCAATACATGTATTCCTTGAGCTACTAATCTTGACTTAGGTGATATACATCCAAAATGACTTTTAGGGATTTCCATACATATTCCAGTGGATAGTTTTCTTATTTCTTTTCTACCCAACTAAAAGTCCTCTAAACAGTGTAAACCATATCCTGCTGAACCAGGTATTCTTGGATATGGTGCTGGGACATCTTGCCTCACAGTCCAATACTCAATATTTGTGATCTTATGTGTTTACTGTTTTCAAATTTGCAGATTTGGGGTCATCATTCTGACTAGAGATGTATTTTCTCCCAATGATCTGTTATTCAAATTATGTAAAGCATTGAACAAATTATCCTTCCAATGTTGATACCAGTTAGTAGAATTTAACTTCCTTAACTGTTATTTCAATAATCCATTCAGTCTTCCAATTAACCCAGATGCTTGTGGAGAATACAGAATATGAGATATCCATTTTTTTTCTTTTTTTTTTTTTGGAGGGCAGTTGGGGTTAAGTAACTTGCCCAAGGTCACATGGCTAGGTTTTTTTTTTTTTGGTGTGTGTGTGTGTGTGTGTTAGGTATCTGAAGCCAGATTGAACTCAGTTCCTCCTGACTCCAGGGCCGGCGCTCTGTGCCACCTAGCTGCCCCGAGATATCCATTCTATGTCGTTTAATATATAATATCTCTTCATTTCATTACCTTTGAAATGTGACCCATTATCACTTTGAATCTGCATTGGGGTTCCATAATATAGACTTACACTGTCTAGAGTTTTACAGGTGTTTTTCTGGGTCATATTCTTATAAGGACAAGCTACTAATACACCTGAATAGGTGTCAACACAAGTACAAATACATTTGCATCCTTTATCTTGGGGTAGTGGACCAATATAATCTATTTGCCAAATTTGAGCTGGTACTTTTCCCCTTGCTATTTATTCCTTTCCTGTTTTACATATATAACATTCCTCTGCTACCTGTTTTAACAATGAAAATGAAATGCCAATACCTTGATCTTTTGCCCGCCGGTGTGTGGCCTGGACCCCTAAGTGACCCGCTGGACCCATTTTGCTAGTACTAGATCATTAGTTGGTATCAGTATAGGGACAGTATGTTGAGTAGCAATCTTTGCTAGTTGATCAGCATGTGCATTGTACTCATGTTCTTGTGTGGTAAGGGCCACACGAGCATCTATATGAAAAACTGACAAATTAGTAACCAAAGACATGTCCCATATATTTTCCCATAATTCTTTGCCCCAGACTTATTTACCATAAATTTCCCAATTTTGATTTTTTCACATGGGCTAAACTAAACTAGGGATGTGCTAACCCTTTAGCTACCGCCCATGAATCAGTAAATATACGACACTGTCCTCCTTGTTATGTTTTGATGGCTTGATGTACTGCCATAAGTTCAGCATATTGACTACTACTTTCCAAAGTCTTCCTAGTACATGAGTATAGGCTACTACTTTCCAATTTCTTTTATGGCCCATATATTTTGCTGTTCCATTAAGTAAACCATGCATGTTTCTTTTGTTCTTCAGTTAATACATCATATCTGTCATTCCATTTTTACCAAGGACTGTACCAACTGTTGCTGTGGTTCAAGGGATGTATCATTTCCCTCAGTATCTAAGTTTTCTATAGATTCATGTAGAATAGAAACTCCATTTTTGCTTATTTTAGCTCTATTTTGAATATATCATTTCCATTTAATTTATGATAGCCTTTTGTGCATGCTCAATTCTGTGTGAAGCTGGAGTACTCATTACCCAGGTCATAATCGGGATTCCAAGCCTTGATATCACTTCATGATTCAGAGTCAGTTGTTCAGTCTCTACCAAAGCCCAGTATGCAGCTAATAGCTGCTTTTCAAAAGGAGTGTATTCAATTCCAGCTGAAGGGAGTTTCCTAGACCAAAATTCTAATGGTACATTTTGGCTTTGTTGTTTTTGCCATAAACTCCAGTTGGCATATTCATCCTGTACAGTCACTTGTAATTCCACTGGGCCACTTTGCATAGGCCATAAATCTAGGGCCAATTGTATAACAGCCTTGGCTTCTTCAAAAACTTTACTCTGATCAAGTCCCCAATCAAATTCATATTCCTAGTAACTTCATAAAAGGGTTTTAAAATCTGTCCCAGGTGCAGAAAGTGGTACCTCCAGTATCCAAATAATCCTCTAACCTTTTGGGCCTCTTTCTTATTGGTAGGAATAGGAAAATCTTGAATCTTCTGTCAGCTTTACAGCAGACTCTCTCACAGCTCCTTATTCTATTGTATACTCCAAAATTTTACAGTTTGAGCTGGCCCTTGAATCTTTGTAGGGTTAATTCCCCACCCTTTGCTTTTCATGTGCTCAATTAAAAGCATCAAACCCTCCTCTTTTGCATTTTTTGTCTGTATCGTAATATCATCTACGTAGTGGGTAAGCTGTACCCCAGGTAGATCTAATTCATCCAAATGTTCAGCCACAGCCCTATGCCAAATAGTGGCTCTAAGCAGATATCCTTGTAGCAAGCAGGTGAAGGTATGTTGTCTGCCCTGCCAAATGAAAGCAACCTGGTCCCATTGTTTAGAATCTCTTGGGAATAGTAAAGAAGTCATTGAGGGGTGGAGCCAAGATAGCGGAGTAGAAACAGCACTTCCACGGAGCTCCGGCCCCCACCACTTCAAAATGATGTAAAAGGGGACTCTAAACAACTTCTGGAGCTCCAGAACCCACAGAACAACACAGAGAAGCTAACCTCCCGATGAGGACAGCCCGGCAGCCAGGCAGGGAGCTGCCAGCACAGTGCTCTGGAAGCCGAGCCCAGGACCCCTTGACTCGGAGGTTTTAGCCCCAGGGTGGCCGGACCAGCAGCTGGCTGGAGGGACCCCAGAACACCAGCAGCTGTGGCTCCAGAATTACCAACACATAGATGCCTAGGACAAAGTGAGAGGTTAGTGCCCTATGGACTTTGGGACCAGTATTTGGGAACAAGTCAGCTTTTTCCCCTGGGGGTGAGAAGTGGCTGAGGAGAAGGGACACAGCCACCATTTTGCAGCTTCAGTTGCAGCCTCAGCTCCTGGCCTACAAGCTGTAGGGGGATCCAGGGATCAGTCTGGGGGGTAATCGCTCTTGCTTTAATAACCTCCCTGGATCTAGATTGTGGTCTGGGGTAGAGGTCTTGGGGTGTGTGTCCAGCTTGCCAGTGTATGTGGGGGCTTCAGGGAGGGCACCCAACTAATAGCTCTGGCAATTGAGAAGACCCCAACGTTTGGGACAGAAGCTCCCCTGTCTGGTGGCAGAGTCCTACTGTGGCAACAAGCCCAAAAGTCAAGTAATCAAGTGGCAATATGCCTAGGCAAAGGAAACAAAATAAACAAAAAAATGCAACATTAGACTCCTATTTTGGGGGCAAAGAGGACCAAACCATGGAACAGGAGGAAGACTGTGAGGTCAGAACTCCTGCACCAAAAGCCCCAAATGAAAACACAAGGGGGTTACAGGCCATAGAGGACCTTAAGAAGGATTTTAAAAACCAAATAAGAGAAGTGGAGGAAAAATTGGGAAGAGAAATGAGAAGGATGCAGGAAAAATGTGAAATGAGAGTCAACAGCCTGAGGAAAATAATACCTTAAAAAATAGACTAATTCAATTGGCAAAAGAGGCTCAAAAAGGCAATGAGGAGAAGAATGCCTTAAAAAGCCAAATTTGGCAGATGAAAAAAGAATCTCAAAAGCTCACTGAGGAGATTCTTTCCTTCAGAATTAGACTGGAGCAAATGGAAGCTAGTGACTTTATGAGGAATCAAGATGCTCTTAAACAGATCCAAGCAATTGAAAGAATAGAAGGCAATGTAAAATATCTCATGGGAAAAACCACTGACCTGGAAAATAGATCCAGGAGAGATAATTTAAAAATTATTGGACTACCTGAAAGTCATGATCAAAGAAAGAACCTGGAAATCATCCTTCAGGAAATTCTCAAGGAAAATTGCCCTGATGTTTTAGATGCAGAGGGTGAAATAGTGATTGAAAGAATCCAGAGATCACCTCCTGAAAAAGATCCCAAAAAGAAAACTCCCAGGAATATTATAGCCAGGTTCCAGAATTCCCAGATCAAGGAGAAAATACTCCAAGCAGCCAGGAAGAAACAATTTCAATATTGTGGAAACACAATCAGAATAGCACAGGACCTGGCAGCTTCTACACTGAAGGATTGAAGGGCATGGAATATGATATTCCAGAGGGCAAAAGAGCTGGGATTGAAGCCAAGGGTCACCTACCCAGCAAAACTGAGTATCTTGTTTCAGGGGAAAATATGGTCATTCAGTGGAATAGAGGACTTTCAAGCATTCTTGAGGAAAAAACCAGAGTTGAATAGAAAATTTGACATTCAGACACAAGAAGCAAGAGATACTTGAGAAGGTAAACAGGGAAAAGAAATCAAAAGGAACTTATCAAAGTTGAACTATTTACATTCCTACATGGAAAAACGATAATTGTGACTGATGGAAACCTTTCTCAGTATGAAAATAATTGAAGAAGGGTATATGGGCATATGAATACATATGTGAATGTGTGTATATATGTTTACAGGTATACATGGATAGAGGGCACAGGTCGAATTTGGCGGGAAGGGATGATACTTAAGGGGTGAAGTTAAGAGGTGAGAGAGGAATGTGGCAAGAGGAGATGGGGAGAGACAGGGTTGGGTAAACTGTTTCATGTAGAAGAGGCAAGGGGAACTAGTTGCAGGGGAGGGGAAGAACAGGAAGGCAAAAAGGCAAAACCATATTCTCATTGAATTTGGCTCAGGGAGAGAACGATATACATACTAAATGGGATATCTCTCCCTGCAGTAGAGTAGTAGGGAGGGGTATGAGAGGGGGGATGATGTAGGGGAAGGTATGCTGGTGGGGAGGGGAAGTTGGAAGCACTCACTTTTGATGAGGGACAGGATCAAAGTAGGGAATGGACCAGGTGGGGGGTGTGATGGGTGGGAGGGAAATATAAGCAGTCTTTTACAGTATATCTACTATGGTAATGTTTTGCATAGCTATACATGTACAACACATACTGAATTGCTTATCTTCCCAGCAAGAGTGGGTGACGAGGGAGGAAGGGAATGGATGTGGAATTCAAAGTTTTAAATTAAATGGTTCAAATACATATAAATACTATTATTAATACTGTTTTGCATGTAATTGTGAGATAAGATGTGCAAGCATTAGAGCATAGAGATTCACCTTGCCTTAATGAAAAAATTGTAACTCAAAATCTGGCTGAAATAAATGATGTAAATCAGAAGTTAATAAAGGATATGAAAAAAAAAAAGAAGTCATTGACTAAATCAATAATTTTGTACCAAGTCCCATCATATTTCTGGATCCTTTCTCTTAAGGTGATGGTATCTTGAACAGCAACATACAAGGGGGTGTCACCTTATTCAATTGTCTATAATCCACTGTCATTCTCCACATCCCATCTGACTTTTGTACTAGCCAGACAGCGTTTTTCCATTGAGTAGTTGTAGGTATTAACATTCCTGCCTCTGTATATTCCTTTATAGTATTGGTAATTTTATCTTGCCTACCTAGCAAGTGATACTGCTTTAAAGTAATTACTTCAGAAGGTTCAGGTAATGTGATTGAGCCCATTTTTATTTTTCACACTAAAACTTTATTAATTCCTATCTTCCTTACTACAAATTGATATCTCCCCTCAGGTAAATTTAGAGTCATACCTCTCATGATGTCTGTTCTAATGATGTATTTAGGAATGGGTACAATTACTACTGTATATTTTTTCTTAGGTGGTTGTCTAGTTTTCGTCATCCAGTCCTGTGATGGTAAGAGGAATTCCGTGTCTGAATTTATCAGGGTTCCCATATATAAGGGAGGCCTCTGCCCCAGTATCTATTAATGTCTTAGTTACAGTATTTGATCTGTTTTTCCAATATATGGTCAAATCATTATGGAGTTTGTAATCCTGTCTGTGTATTTCTTTAATCTGAGCTGGGGCTTGACCAATTTCTTATTCTCTCTGAAGATGTGACAAACTTGGAAACAAGGATTCAGGAGGATCTGTAGGGCTGATTCCTACTTGCCTATTGTGTCTGATATTATTAATTAATCTTTCTTGGTACATCTTATGTAGTTCATTAGTTGGAATACTATGTATTCTTCCAAAATCTACCCCTGCTCTCACTGGAACAGTAAAGAATTCTTTTCTTGGCATTCTGTTCTGACTTTGAATCTGCTGGCTATTTGCTCTCCTCTCTTGAGGAAATTTATCTTTTTCCTATTCCCCTAAGTCAGTTAACTGTGAAATCTTATTCAGCACCTCTGAGAGAGAGAGTGCTCTTTCTCCCCAATTAGTAGAGTCAGAATTAGATGCTTATAAGCAAGTGGAACCATCTTCACTATGATATTTCTGTGAGAACCTGCTAAGGGAATACTATGATAAATATCTCTGTCTCTGATCATGATAGCAGTTTTCATTACCTCTTCCTTTAATTTTCTTATATAATCTTTAAGCAAGTACCAGGTTCTGTCTCCACTAGGCCACATAGAGTCAATAGCATATTGTCTATTGCATCCATCTGCTGCTAAAGCTAACGGATTGGTTGTATTGTTACCTCTGAGCATATGATGATCCCTAAAAATTTTCTGTATAAAAGGATTCTAATAGTTATAAATTTCAAGCAACCTCTGTTACCTACCAATACTCCTCCAGCCTCTTCATCACTGATTCTCACCATCCAAGATATTCTCCCATCCTTTGGGTGAATCAACTTAATATGTCAGTGACTTCCTGCTGAGTAAAATCCTTAATTATCTCCCTGAAGACTGTGTTCCTCCCCAGTTCTCCTGCTTTCTTCTCAGTATGGGGTGAAAGTCTGCCCTCATAAAAGGCTCTTCATCTAACTTTGTTTCATTCTCCTCCCACGAGTTCTCCTGACAATTCTTATCAGGGCAACTCGGTTTAGCCTCTGCCAGAGCTACACACATCTCCCTTTTGCTAGTTTTTTCTTCTTTTTCTGAGCCAAACACACAGCACCCTTCTCTTCTATCACATGAGACTTTCCTGCTTGCTCTTCTAAAGGAAGGCTTACATGCTGTAATGCAGAAAGTTTCTCATGAAAATCAGCTAACTCCCTTTCCATCTGAACTTTTTCCTGTAGCAGTTTGTCTCTGCTTTTACATGTAATATGGTAACCTGTTAGTAAAACCCAGCCTCTTCTACACACTCCTGCCATATATTTCCCTGGTTACACTGGTAGTCCTTGTAAACATCTTTCTGAATCTCTAGGTTCTCTCTTTTGTAGCCTCAGTTCCCAGGTTTCACAGAGTTCAGTTCTTTTAGCCCATTCCCTTATCAGGGAGGAATAAGGTAAATCCTCCCATCCTGGGATATCCATTTCTTCCTCTAAAGTCCCTTTGCCTCCAAATAGAGATCTGATACCTTCTGATCCTGTTCATGATGCCAGATGTATCACCAAGGAAATATTTATAGCACTGATTCTGACTATGAACATGCTGGAATAGTTCTGCATCGCAAAATATAATGGACTCTCCATATAGAAGACAGAAGCAAAACATTTATTCAGACACCAGAAAGCTGAATCCCAGCACCAGAAAACTGAATTCATCATAGCAACAGAGAAGTTAATACACCTAATCACTGTAGGAAGCAACACCATCCCAAAGCCTCCCCCCTGCTCCAACCTTCCCACAGACACAGTCTTAGCTGTTGTCTTGCCAGCATCCTCTCTCCACCTCCATTCTAAATGCTCTGACTTATTTCCTGCTCCACCCCTTCAGCAAACTCCCCCCCACCATAAACTCCATGTGTTTATATCAGGGGGCAGAGAAAATTAGCCTATTAGGGGGCAGAGAAAATCTTCAAATTCCCTTTAGGCCTATTAAGGGGCAGGGAAGATCTTTAAATTATCATTATATCCTGACAAATTAGTTAAGCTCTCTTAACTGCAATAAATAAATGCTATAAGGTTTGTTCGCACAAAAGCAAGTAGCAAGAAAAAAGAATAGAATCCTTTGGAAAACAATTTGGGACTGTACTAGAAGGACTTCATACTTTTTGACACCTTAGTTCCACTACAGGGCATATATGCAAAGGAATTTAAAGCCTGGACATAAAATAGGGGAATCACTAAACAAATTATGGTATATGGATGTAATAAAATATTTCCATGCTATGAGAAATGACAAAAATTAATTCAAAGAAACTTGGGAAGACTTTGTGAATAGATGCATAATAAATTATTAACAAATCTAATAATAATGATAATAATGATAAATTGTGAGGAAAGCTACAGAAAGATTCCAACTAAAGCCCTTCACAGCATAGTTTGATCCTTTCTTTCCTGCCTAATTACACATTATCCCCCTTTTAAGGTCCTACCAAACTGGCCTTCTCCCCGTTCTTCACAAGTGTCACTCTGATCTCCTACTTCTATGTCTTTACACTGGCCATCCTTCATCCCTGGAACTCAGATTTGGTTTTTTTTTTTTTTAATGGCTTAATAATATTGCATCATACTAATATGTCACAATTTGTTCGGTTTTTCTTTAGTCCATTATTTCCAGTTTTTTTTTGTCACCACAAAAATATGCTATGACATTTTGGTCATATAGAACAGGGCTTCTTAAATTTTTTCTGCTCGCCGCTCACGACCCCTTCAACACTCATTAAACTGTTTAGAGAAGTGCTTTAAAAGACCATTTTTTTCATTCTTTATTTTTCTTTTCCATTGACCTTCATTCTTATATCTAGTAGTGAGATTTATGGACCCAAGAATATGAAGACACTACTGACTTTTTCTCAGTGTACATATTTTGTTTTATCTCGTGATTGTTCAGATGTATGCCATTTGCTTGGAAAAAATGCTTATTCTTTTTTCTGCATTTGTGAGACCTTAGCACCTAACGTATTTTTAGATCAAATCACTGAGGTTAGAGAGAAAGGAAAAAAAACCCATATCTATTTTAAGACAAGTCAGTTTAAATTGACTTTGAAATGTCTTGTGAACCAGATTACGAAATAGATGTTTCTACCTTCTGTTGTTATTTTTTTTCTTTTTGGATGGGGGAAGGCAGGGCAATTGGGGTTAAGGGACTTGCCCAAGGTCACCTGGCTAGTAAGTGTTAGGCTGTATTTGAACTCAGGTCCTCCTGACTCCAGGGCCAGTGCTCTATTCACTGCACCACCTAGCCACCCATCTACCTTCTGTTTTGTTAGCTTATTTTGAAAAAGCTGCTAGAAAGAGTAGAAAATAAAGTTTACTGTGGTCTTCAGGAAAGATTAACTTTTGGTAACAGGATATTGTTATTGAGAAGTTTTACCTGAAGTTTGTATAATCAGAAGTTATACTATAGTGATACTTTGCTTCAAAAATACTATCATATATAATAAAAGACTTGATAGTTTGTAAAACACTAAATATCATGTAAGGTAGGCAGAGTTAGATTTTCTCTGTGTTTTTTTTTTTTTTTTTTGCAGATATATGATTTAATCATGTAGAAAGCTCCTCCTGAGGAGTTTCCTCTAATCTAGGCCTGCACAATTTGTGGACCTTGGGCATCCTCTACATACAAATGATGTTTTCTTCTACATTTTTAGTGGGCTGCCTGAAATCCTTTGGCATGCTACAAGTGGCATGGGAGCCTTAAACAACCAGCTGGTGGCAAATTGGGCAGGCCTGCTTTAATCCATGCATATTGGTGCCTTCCCTTGAAATTTATAATTTTAGAAAGTTTTCTGGAGCACTGAGAGATTAAATGACATGTCTGGTGCCTCACAGTCAGGATGTATCAGAGGCAGCACTTGAACTCAGATATTCCCAAGGTCTCCTGTAATCCAAGCACTGCAATGCTGTGTCTTGCATTGTACTTTTAAACAATGAGCAAACAGAAGTCACCGCCCTAGGAAGTGACAGACTCATAGTTTTGTGCTCTTTTCACAACACTGTACTGCTGGAGAGCCAAGCTCCTTTTTAGCTTAGGATTTTCTCTTTTTACAGATATGGACACATGCTGATTAAAAGAATTTCTTACAACCTGTGGAGCAGTTAGTGCTTTATGAAGATGGGATTTGGAAGTGACCTGAAGAATTCACATGATGCACTGTTAAAATTGCAAGATTGGGAATTACGACTTTTGGAAACAGTCAAGAAGTTTATGGCACTGAGAATAAAGAGTGATAAAGAATATGCATCTACTTTGCAGAATCTTTGCAATCAAATTGATAAGGAAAGTACTGCCCACATGAATTATGTTAGCAATGTATCCCAGGTAAGTAAATAATTTAATCGTTTGGGAGTACAGAAAACTCAAAATGTCTTAAGTGTAATAATTATACTTAAAGCCAAAAGATTCCACTTTAACAAATGGGTCTTTGTTGTTTCATCTCTTACAGTATATCTGTTCTGTGGTTTATTGAGCCCTACTGCTATTAGATTCTGGTATATTTATGCATTATACCTATCCTTTTTGAAAGACATGGTATGTTATGATTTTAGTGTTGTACATTCTTTCAGTCCTTTAGTCAGAGTAGCATTTTCCTTTGTGCCTAGATCAACTATAGTTTCAGTCTGAAATAACAGTATATTGATGAACTGTCCAAAGTTGATATATAAATTAAGAAAGAAAATAGTTTTATAACTTGAGGACATATTGTCAGGTAAGAAACAGGAGCAAACCCATACTTGTACTTGAACTATTAAAATGTGCTTTACAATTAAATAAAATTAGAGATGAAATCTATATTTGATGTCAGATCTCCCGAGTTTTACATTTTCCCATTTACTATGATGTCAAGTTTAGTGATAGTTTTAAAATGATTTACATTTTTAAAAAATCAATTTTAATATATTTGGACACTTGAAAGTGAATAGTTCATTGTCTTAGGATACAGTTAAGACTTGTATAAGTCTGCCTATAGACACTACCATTTTATATATTCATATATATGATAGAGATTTTTATCATTTTCTTTATGGAAACAGAGCACCTTTATACTCAAGCCATTCTCCTCATGATTTGGAAAGTATAGATTTTCGCATACAACAGGTCAGACCCAACAACTTTTAAGTAACCTTATTCTTTCTGCCTGATTATTATGGTTATGAAAGTATTTCAGCTAAGAGATCTGTAAGTATCAGGTGAAGGTATTTGGGTGTTTCTGGCTGAGATACTATGCCATTTCCATTTCTCTATAAACAGTTTGGGCTAGACTTAGATATTTAAAAAATTTCTTCAGAAAGATTTTGTTTTCACCCAATAACTGCTATTCAGTGTTGTGATTCAGTAGGGAAAAACTGGCACAACCTTTAGAAATATTTCATGCATAGCTAATGAAGAAAGCAATGGGTCATTTCACTTAATATATTGATTCATGCATTTAACATTTTAAAAATGATTTTATTGGGGTCTTTTGCTTTTACATTAGTTCTTTCCTGATACACATCACCTGTTGCTGAGCTTTTCCGTATAACAAAGAAAAGTTAAAGCAAAACCAAACTTACAAACTGACTTTGCTTGTTCGTGTGTATGACCCTCTCCTCAAGTTGTCCTGTGCCTCTTCCAGAATAAGGAGAGTGTTTTATCATCTCTTCTGTGGGACCACATTTATCACCACAATTAGTCTGATCGAGCCTGCCTTTTATATCGTGTGTATTGCATTATTGGAATCTCTGTGCATAGTACTGCCCTGACTCTGTTTATCTTACTCTGGGTCAATTCACACAAGTGTTCCCATATTTCCCTAAAAGCCTCATTTGCTATTTTTTTTTTACTTTTTGGAGGGCAATTGGAGTTAAGTAACTTGCCCAAGGTCACACAGCTAAGTTTTTGTTTGTGTGTGCATTAAGTGTCTGAGGCCGGATTCGAACTCAGGTCCTTCTGACTCCAGGGCTGATGCTCTACTCACTGTGCCACCTAGCGCGCCCCACATTTGCTATTTCTTATGACAAAAAAGTGTCCTATGACATTCATGTACCATATTTTGTTCATTCTCCATTTGAGAGCTGCTTTATGAACATTTTTTAGCTATAACAAAATAATTCATGTATTTTATAAAAATAACTGATTATATATATATTTCATCACATAAGCCAGTTTTCTTTATTTTTCTAAACTACCAACTATACCATTTAAAAAAAATACTAAAAGAAAATAAAATTTAAAAATAAAAACCAGAAACCATCAGATAGCACTTTTATAAGATCATAGGATTTAGTTTATTAACAGGCAATCACAACTTTATGAAACTTACATTTATTACAAGAGAAATGAACATACATATGGAACCCAAAGAGTTCACAATCCATACAGAAGTTTGCATTTTTATAACACCAAGACAAAGGAAGGGATACCAGAAATCTCCACCTAGAGGGGTGTTACATGGGAGGAGGAAAGGTGCAGTAAAAGTGGGAAAAGGGGAAATTAGAATCAGCATCCCCTTCCAAAGGGAAGGACAAAGCTGATGGCAAAAGCTTCCCTCTTTTCTATTGGGAAGTGCTAGAGTATGAACATAGGATGGTCTGCTTATTATCTACCCAGGTCACAGCTACACACGCAATTTCTCAACTTCGTGCAGACTGACTGGCACCATTTTGACTCCCAAGGACACATAGGGAGTCCAATTTGGGATGCAAGCAACACATTATGTTAGTGGAGTGGGGGAGTTGTCCTTGACACAGTCAGGGCTTCCTGAATACTCTTGGTCCAGTATTTCTGGAAAACATGGCAACTTAAAAAAGACATGTTCAGGGGACCCCTTAATAGTAGATTGAGGAGAAAATGGTACACGTAAGAGGCACCAGACAGAATGTAAGAACTCTGCTAGCACTAAGACAAGAACCCCTTAACAGTCCTTAACAAGCTACCAAGGACCTTCAAGAACATCTAATCATGCCCTTTGGTTTTACTGATGAAGATAAAAGTTCAGAGAGATGCAGTTGGGTGGCACCATAGTGCACAGAGTGTTGGGCTTAGACTCAGGATGACCCAGGTTCAAATATGGCCTCAGATACTACTAGCTGCCTAACCCTGGGCAAGTCACTTAGCCTCTCTTCACCTCAGTTCCCTCATCTATAGAATGGGAATAATAATAGCACTTACCTCTTATGGTTGTTGTGAGGATTAAGTGAGGTAATAATTGTTAAGCATATGGGGTCCAAAGCTATTCATTGTGCAAGAAAAAAGCACTGAAACAGAGCTCTGAGCCAATAACCATTTATTAAGAGGACTGTACCCCTGGGAATGGGACTTCACATCTTCCTCAAAATCTGAGATGGCCCGGCCTTACTTTTACAGTACTTGATGCCCAAACACACAGAAGAGGCATAATAAAATACTTAGTCTTCTTGTTTGATAGACCTTAATTCTGACCCTCCAGGAGGTCCCGAAGTGATGCATCTGCATGGATGGTCACAAGTTGGGCAAGGCAAGGGTCATCTCTGCTGACTAAGTGGTTATAAGATGATTCCCTCCTCATGGTGGACAAGAGAGCTTGGTCTGGATGTACAGAAATAAATTGGGACTTTCCATGTCATGTTGAGATATCCCACCCATGTTGCTGTCGGTCACACACTCATCACCTAAAAGGGTGGAGGTCCTCTAGTCAGCATTCTTGTGGTTAGGCAAGTGAACTTTATGACAGGTTTGTGAACAGTGAATTTAAAGCTTGTAGTGCAAAGTTTGGGGCCTATTATAAGAAAGAATATATCTTATCTAGTTTAGCATTTCATATATGCGTATATATATATAAATATTTATAAATGTAATTCTTATACTAACATTAGTTAACTAGACTGACTAGGAGAAATATGATGCTAGCTAGTGCGGATGGATGGATAAACAGGGTTTTTTTTTTTTCAGGGAGATGTGGACATGTTTGTATACAGTAGGGAAGGAGTCAGGAGATAAAGAATGAAGATATATGGGAGAATGGGAATGACATATGCTGGAGAAACCAAGATAGAATGGGGAGGAGTTAAAGAGGAGACTAAGGCACAGAATGTGAGATGGAGAGCAGGGTAAAGAAGTCACTCTTGTCAAGTGGCTTCAAGATTTTCCATGAACTAGGGAGCAAAGTTTTCAGCTGAATGAGGGGAGGAGTTGCTATGGGAAATTTAAAGAGGGATGAAAAGGGATAGGGAATCCATTAAGAGAGGTGAAAAGAGGATTGACTTACCTTAGTGAGGATGCAGGTGTGATTATTTAGCATTCATTTTAATTTAACTCAGAAAGTTTTGTGATGTTCTTTAAATTCTTTCAGTAGCAATTGAAGTGTGGAAGCATGTTGAGAATTAAGCCATTAGATGATGGGAATGATCACAAGTTAAGTCTTGGCAGAGCAGTATTGATGATACTATAAGGGAGTGTGACTTCAGAGAAGGGAACAGCATAGACTTTTGAACTGGTTTGTGTAGGGGTCAAGATAGGGAAGGGAGGAGACTCTAATGCAAGGAGATAGTCCAGGAAACAACCAAGGGGTGGAGGGATTGGAGATCCCTGTGACCATGAGGAGCAAGTTTTGGTGCTGTAAAGCAGAGGTAGAGGTGGAATGGCAACAGATTGTGATCTGATAAAGGAATTTCAAAGGCTACGACATAGATATGGTTCATTTTTTAAAAAAATTTTAAACAAATGCTTTATTAACTTCTGTTTTACATCATTCATTTCCGCCAGATTTTGAGTTACAATCATTTTCCCCCCATTATTCCCCTACCCAACCTCCCAGAATAGCAGTCCCACAAGATATTGCTTCCTCCAATCTGCTCTCTCCCATACCTTCTCCCATACCCCCTTCGACTTTTCCATTAGAGTAAGGTGAATCTTTGTGTCCCAATGCCTGCACATCTTGTCTCCCAATTATAAGCAAAAGAGTATTAATAATAGTATTTATATATATTTGAAACATTTAATGTTAAGACCTCGAATTTCAGATCCATTTCATTCCTCCCTTGTCACCCATTCCCTCTTGGGAGATAAGTAATTCAGTATATGTTGTACATGTCTAGCTATGCAAAACATTATCATAGTAGATATATTGTACAGGGCTGCTTATAATTCCCTCCCACTCATCCCACCCCCCACCTGGTCCATTCCCTACATGATCCTGTCCCTCTTCTATAGTGGGTACTTCCAACCTCCCCTCCCCCCAAGGATGCCCTCCCATTCATCATCCCTCCTCTCATCCCCCTTCCCCCTATTCTGCTGCAGGTTGAGATATCCCATTTAGTATGTATGTCATTCTCTCCCTGAACCAAATTCAATGAGAATGTGGTTTTGCCTTTTTTGCCTTCCTATTCTCCTCCTCCCTTGAAACCACTTCCCCTTGCTTCTTATACATGAGATAGTTTACCCTACCCTGTCTCTCCCCATCTCCTCTTGCCACTTTCCTCTCTCACCTCATAATTTCATCCCTTGAGTATTCTCCCTTCCCAACAAATTCAACCTATGCCCTCTATCCATATATAACTGTAACCATATACACACACATTCACATATGTATTCATATGACCACAAACCCTTCTTCCATTATTTTCATAGTGAGAAAGATATCATCAGTCACAGTTATTACTTTTCCATATAGGAATGTAAATAGTTCAACTTTGATAAGTTCCTTTTGATTTCTTTTCCCTGATTACCTTCTCAGGCATCTCTTCCTTCTTGTGTCTGGATGTCAAATTTTCTATTCAATTCTGGTTTTTTCCTCAAGAATGCTTGAAAGTCCTCTATTCCACTGAATGACCATATTTTCCCCTGAAACAAAATACTCAGTTTTGCTGGGTAGGTGACCCTTGGGTTCATTCCCAGTTCTTTTGCCCTCTGGAATATCATATTCCATGCCCTTTGATCCCTCAGTGTAGAAGCTGCCAGGTCCTGGGCTATTCTGATTGTGTTTCCACAATATTGAAATTGTTTCTTCCTGGCTGCTTGTAGTATTTTCTCCTTGATCTGGGGATTCTGGAACCTGGTTATAATATTCCTGGGAGTTTCCTTTTTGGGATCTTTTTCAGGAGGTGTTTGGTGGATTCTTTCAACCTCTATTTTGCCCTCTGGATCTAAAACATCAGGGCAATTTTCCTTGAGAATTTCTTGAAGGGTGCTTTCTAGGTTCTTTCTTTGATCATGGCTTTTAGGTAGTCCAATAATTTTTAAATTGTCTCTCCTGGATCTATTTTCCAGGTCAGTGGTTTTTCCCATGAGATATTTCACATTGCCTTCTAATCTTTCATTTGTTTGGATTTGCTTAACAGCATCTTGATTTCTCATAAAGTCATTAGCTTCCATTTGCTCCAGTCTAACTCTGAAGGAATGAATCTCCTCAGTGTACTTTTGAGATTCTTTTTCCATCTGGCAAATTCGACTTTTTAAGGCATTCTTCTCCTCATTGCCCTTTTGGGCCTCCTTTGCCATTTGAGTTAGTCTATTTTTTAAGGTGTTGTTTTCCTCAGTCAGGCTGTTGACCCTCATTTCATACTTTTCCTGCATCCTTCTCATTTCTCTTTCCAGTTTTTCCTCCACTTCTCTTATTTGATTTTTAAAGTCCTTCTTAAGGTCCTCTATGGCCTGCAACCCGCTCATGTTTTCTCCTGGGGCTTTTGGAGCAGGCCTTCTGACCTCACAGTCCTTTTCCTGCTCTATGCCTCCAAAATAGGAGTCTAGGGTTGCATTTTTCTGTTTCCTTTGCCTTGGCATGTTGCCACTTAATTACTTGACTTTTGGGCTTGTTGCCACACTATGGCTTTAAGGCCAGATAGAGGAATTTTCGTCCCGAACGTGTGGAGGGCAACTTCTGTTTCTGGCAAGCTGTAAACCCATCCACAACTTCCACCCCAGATTACCATCCAGATCCAGGGAGATTATAGCAAGAGGGATTACCCCCCAAGACTGATCGCTGGATCTCCCTACAGTTAGCATGCAGGCCAGGAGCTGGAGCTGCCTCTGAAAACTACAAAATGGCATATCTCCTCAGTGGCTGGTCCCAAAGTCCATAGGACACTAACCTCTTACCTTGTCCTAGGCATGTCTGTGTTGATAATTCTGGAATCTCCACAGCTGCTGGTGTTCTGGGGTTCCTCCAGCTGGCTGCTGGCCCTGCCGCCCTGGGGCTAAAACCTTGGCTCACAGGGACCTGGGCTTGGCTCGCCATGCTCTGCACACTGCGCGCTGCCGGCTCCCAGACCGCTGTACTGGTACTTCTTGCAGGGCTGCTGGGCTGTCCTCAGTGGGAGGTTAGCTTCTCTGTGTTGTTCTGTGGGTGCTGGGGCTCCAGAAGTTGTTCAGAGTCCCCTTTTACATAGTTTGGGGGGAATCTGGGGGCAGAGTGGCTTGAATGAGCTGTTTCTACTCCACCATCTTGGCTCCTATGGTTCATTTTTTAATGTTGGCAAGATAAACGTTATGATTGTCCATCTGTGTAGTTGTGGTGGAGTAGAAGTCATGTGAAATTAAGGAAATGGGAAGTTCGAATTGTTAGAGGGTATTATCAGTGTGTATGTTGAAGCCCCTTAGTTGCAGTTGGGGAGGAGAGATTGCGAGTCAGGCACTGACCTCATTGAGTAAAGAAGTGGAGTCTCCTAAGAAATCTGTAGAAAACAGCTGCCTGAATTTTGAATGTGTAGAAATTATGGATTGAATTAACCTCAAAGGAGAAATGTTTTCTGAGTGCTGATAGTAGAGGAAGAGCTTAAAAGTGGCAGCGGGGAGCAAGGAGTATTCCAACTCTCCCACCAGGAGAATGAGTGAAAACCATTGCTGGAAATGGTGACTGGAAAGATGGGATAAGGGAGAAAGAAATAAATTTAAGATGAAAGCAGTTATTCCAGAGAATACAGTGGTTAGGTTTAGAGTTGGGTATTGGGTAATCAGTTCCCCATTAGATGTGATCAAATGATTTGAACAAACAATTCTCAAAAGAATTGAAAACATAATAATCATATGAAAGAATTTTTCAAATCACTTTAAAGAAGAGTTATGGAAATCAAAATAACCTTGATGTTTCACCTTATACCTAGCAAATTTCAAAGATGATTGTTGATAGACAGGTACACTTACGAATTGTTTTGGAGCTTTGAGTTGGCAGAACCATTTTGGAAAGCAATTTGAAATTAAATCAAATGAAGAAAATGCCCATATCTTTTGACCTAGAGACTCTTATCGCTAAGCGTATTCCTCAAGAGCTTTTTGACAAGAAGGCTCTGTATACATGAAAATATTTATAGCAGCTTTTTTGTATTACCAAAGACCTGGAAACCAAGTAGATGTTATATCTATTGATTGGGGAATGAATAAATGAATTGTATTTTGTGAAGGCAATGGAATGTTATTTTGCTCCAGGAAACAGTGAGGAAGATGAATACAGAGAAGCATGGGAAAATGATAGTCTTAAAAGAACTGATGAAAATTGAACAATATAGAGCCAGTTTAACAGGAGAATAATATAAACGGAAAGAACAACAGTAAAACAATAGAAACTCATAATGTGAAATTATAAAGAACAAACTGACCTCCCCAGAAATATTAGAAGACACATTTCCTTGTTCCTTTGTGGGAAGACAGAGTCCATAGGTGTGAAACACTGTATATATCAGATTTTTTCAATATGTTCATTGATTTTGTGGAATATTTTTCTCTTCTTCCTCTTCTTTATGCATGTGTATGTGTCTGTGTGTATATATACATACAAAAATACATGTATATACATATATACGTGTGTGTGTATATATACATACATATACACACACGTTATGTATTTGCTATAAAGGAGAGCTCCTTGGGAGGGATGTGTAAGAAATCTAAGTCATATAAAAATAAAATATATTAATAATAGTTTATTAGAACAAAAAATAGAAGAAGCAACTCAAGTAAGCAAGAATATTTGTAACTTATTTTTTTTGTTATAGTAGGGAATTAGAAACTAAAGTGTTCCCTTTCAATCAGGAAATGACTGAAGAAGTTGTAGAATATGAATATATGGGGATATTATTGTGTTGTAGGAAAAGGGATAGTTTCAGAGCAAACTGGAAAGGTTTGTATGAACTGATGCTGAGTGAAGTGAGCAGAAACCAGAAAACAATTTACACGATAACAACAGCATATAAAAATATCAAAACAAAAAAACTTTGTTCAGTGCTGTGAACTATGATTCCAGAGAACCTGGAATGTTCCCCTTTTCTTGACAGAGAGATGATTGACTCAGAATGTATTATGAAAAACATGTTTCTTGGACATGTTCAGTGTGGGAATTAGTGGTATATATTTATTGCAAATGTTTTCTTTTTCCTTTACCTTTTAGGTGTCTGAATATATATGTAGAAGAAAGGATTAAGGGATGGTAATAAGAATGTTGCCAAAAAAAACAGAAAAGAGAAAAAAAACAGATGAGAGAGTCATTGAAGCAATTTAGAAATGTGTAGAAGAAAACAGAGGGAAACAGACCAATAAGTCAGCTTTGAAAATTATATTTTAATTTGTTATGTACATAAAAGCATAATTAAACTATATGTAATAGAGATTCAAAGTTTCATGTACAATCTTTTTTGTTTTACTTTGCATATGGAAATTCCCATTTTATTTGTTTTTTTAAGTTCAGAATAAAAAAAATTTAAGAAACCCAGGTTATCTTTTCAGGCAAGTAATTTCTTCCTTAATGATCTACTTTTGACAACTTTGCTTACCTTACTATTGATTCTAATTAAATGTAGTAAAGACTAGGAATTCAGTGGCTTAGTAAGGAATTATATTTGTCTGCATATCCAACCAGATCTCTAAGACATAAATTTCAAAGTCAAATAGCAAATTCCTCCTGGTTTGATCTAAGTAGAACAAAATAACTAGTCTAAGTGGGAACCAAGTAGTCTTAACTACATTTTTCTGATTTTTAAAATCATAGCATTGTATTTTTAAAAGTTTATGCACCCTAAAGATATTTTCCAATAGATTCATTATATTCTTTATGCTGGGCACGTATTAGGTGTTTCATGGGATCAAAGATCATATTGTTAGAGTAAGAAGTATCTTAGAGATAATCTGGTCCAACCAAATAAAGGTAATAAATAGAGGAGATTGAATTTGAATCCTTTTGCCATGAATGCTAATTGAATTTAATTAAATTAGAGATACACTAAAGCAGTATCCTGTATTGGAAAGATTGCTGAACCTGGAGACAGGAGACTTAAGTTCACAGGAGACTCTATCATAGGCAAGGCATTTAATATCTCAGAGCTTCATTTTACTCAAATCTGAAATGGGCATAATTATACTTGTACTATACTTCCCTCTCTCCCCCCAGTAGTATTTTATTGCTTGGGCAAACCTTTTTTTTTTTCCCCATAAACAGGAATGATTATTATTAGGTGTCAATACCAGATTGCTGAAAAGAAAATCCTCGTGATTTTTATTTTATTGTTTAGTACTCCATTGGCATTTCCTCTTTTTTTTTTTTTGGTATCTCTTTATAATCTATATTGTAGGGGCAGGTGTCATAAGGGGTAGAGAAATGGCCCTGGAGCCAGGAAATATGAATTCAAATTCCATCTCTGACACAAACTGACTTAGTGATGCTGGGCAAGACACCTAACTTCTCATTACTTTAGTTAGCTAAGAATATAAGTTGCAGACAGGGTGCCAACCTGTATTGGTATGAGATGTTTTCTCATCTGGGAGTTCTCATCTACCATAGAAATAGACCACAAATCCGTCCCAATCCATATCCCTTTAACCAGGAGTAGAAGGAGTCTTTAGATTTCCAATCTGACTCTTTTACTATTGTTTAAACTACGGTAGAAATTCATATTAGGTTATGTTGAGCCAGCAGAACCTATGAATTTTGAACTGTGTGTATATATATATATATATATATATATATATATACACATACATATATATATACATATATATATACATACATATATATATACATATATATATACATACATATATATATATATATATACACATACATATATATATACACATACACACACATACATATATTTGTTTCTGAGTTATTCCCCACTTGGTGTAGCAACTTTTTGAAGTCTTAGTATGTCATCTTTTTTAAACTAAAGATGTTTAATATAGACCATTAATAACAGAACAATACTAGAGAGTACAATTTTTTATTGAAATCTTGTTTATACTAAAAATATTTGATTGTCCATTTAAATTAGATGAGAGCTCTGATTTATTTCTTTTTCCTTTATTACTTTTGTCTAGACTTGGCTACTAATGATTCAGCAAACAGAACAGCTTAGCAAAATAATGAAGACACATGCAGAAGACCTTAATTCTGGACCATTACACAGGCTCACTATGATGATTAAAGACAAGCAGCAAGTGAAGAAGAGTTATATAGGTGTTCACCAGCAAATTGAGGCAGATATGTTCAAGGTATATCCTTTAGCCATGGCTTTTATTCCTTTGTCTTTTATCCATATTGGACATTTTGATCATTTTTTTGTAACTTATTAAGTTGTTTTTCTTAGATGAATCAAGCTTTTTGGTTGTGTTAGATGAAGAGTTGTTTTATGTAATTAAAATGAATGACTTATTTGAATTAGTTTGCTTTAATTGTAGAAAGTATTAACTCTACCACTGGCAATTAAAAGGCCATTAACCTTCAGATAGTTGAAAAGGAATTTTTGATTTACTTTTTGTTGAATTTATCAATGAACATCTCAGTTCACTGAGGCTTGAAATTATTTTAAGTTAGCTATCTACCAGTATAGTTTATAATTGCTTACTAAACAAGAGTAATTAAAATTACATGTCTGCTTTCTAGGGCTTAAGAATTAGTTGAGAGCCAACTCAGGAAGACTTGGGCCTGAGTCCTGGTTCTGACATATTGGTTTCATGACTTTGGATAGATTGCTTAAACTCAGTACCCCCAGCTAACTCTTTTAATATTATAAATTGCAGAATATTTCTTGATCAGCATGGGTAGAGGGAATTTCATAATCAGGAAGCCTTATAATAATGCAATCACAGACCTGTATTAAAAAAATAAAAGAATTAGTTACTCGTTTAAATTATTTGTCCAAATACCTTTTCTGCATTTGCTTCCCTTATAGGTCACAAAGACAGAATTGGAGAAATTAAAAACAAGCTATAGACAATTAATAAAAGAAATGAATTATGCCAAAGAGAAATATAAAGAAGCTTTGGCTAAAGGTATGTAGCAGTTAATGAATTAAAATGTTGATTTTAATGATTCTTGATCTTGACATTTGAATGTTAGCTTTTTAAGGAGTCTTAATATTTTTACTTTTAACAATTCATTTGAGTGCAGAGCACAAAGTAGAGGAAAATGGGGTAATAGATAAAATACAGACTCATTTTTATGACTTGTTATATATTTTACTTTCATAAAACATCATTGCATATTTCATGTTATGGTAAATTATATAAATATTCTTATAATAATATGAGAAAATTTCCTTTAAGCCATTCTCCCTTTCAGTAGATTTTTATTCATAATAAATGGAGCATTATGTATTTGTTTGGAGAACTGAAGTTTTTTTTTACCTGAAGTTTTCAAATGACAGCCATAAAGTTGTTTTACGGAACTTTTCTGAGATTAGGTTATTTAAGATCTCTGTCTGGTTTCCTGATACTTTTGGGTATTTTATATTTTTGAAGGCATTCCTCTAATTCTTCTGTGTCCTTAGTTTTGTTAGCATATATTTGTGTATAATTTGTTCTGATTTTAAAATTTTTCTTCTAGTTTCATTCTATTTCACCTTGAATATGAATATATTTTTACTGCCCAACTTAATAAATATCATAAGTCTTTTAACTTTAGGTTCTCTAGAAATTTGTTTACTCCACATGTTCCCTTTGTTTTTTCTTTCTCTTAGATTTATCCAAAACTGAGAGGGAAATTAATATCTTTTGTCATTATCTTATTGCCTATGTCTTCTTGAATTTCAGATCATATTTTTATTATTAATTTGGATGCTAAGGCATTTGTAACATATAAATTCATTACTGATATTCATTTGTTGCCTATAATTCCTTTCAGCATAATTTTATTTTATTATTTATTCCTTTTTGGAGGGGAGTGGGACAGGGAGTGCAGCTAGGTGATTCAGTGGTTAGAGTCAGGAAGACTCTTCTTCTTGAGTTCAGATCTGACCTCAGACACTTATTAGCTGTGTGACTCTGGGTGAATCACTTAACCCCTTTGCCTTAGTTTCCTCATCTGAATGAGTTGGAGAAGAAAATGGCAAACTATTCCAATATTTTTGCAAAGAAAATCCCAAATGGAGTCATGAAGAGTCAGACACAGCTGATAAATGACTGAACAACTTATCCTTTTATATTTTTGAATATTTGTTTTTTTTTTTGTCATTTAGCATGGATATTCCTGTTTTTTAAAATTTAGTTGGTGCATAGTAAAATTTTTTTCTATCCCCCTCAGTTTTATTTTGTGTATATGTCTTTGTTATTTTTTTAAATTGAGTTTCTTGCAAGCACCAGATTGTACGATTTTGTGTTTTGTTATATACTCTATCCCTTTTTCATTTAATTGGATTGTTTAATCCATTCACATTTAAAATTGAGAATTAGGTTTATATTTTCTTCTGTCTCTAAAATTGTTTTTCTAAAAAATTATATTCTTTTCCCTCTTGTGTTGTAAACACAGTATTATGTTCTTTCAGTTACTTTAATCTTATTTTAAGATGGCCCTGTTCCTGCTGGCTTCCTTCTCTTCACCCTGATCCCCTTTTCTCATTTGTTACCACTTTCCTTTTCAGGGTTTTATTTGTTAGTTCCTTTTTTTGTCTCACTTTTATCTAACTATATGTTTCTTCTCGTTTTTTACCTCTCAGTCAAGTAAGGCCCTTTTCTCCCCTCTTCAGCTAGTTCTGCTCATTAACTTTCTAATTTTTTTTAATTTGAATTTTATTTTTGTGCCCCTTTCCAAAAAAGGATTTCTTTCATTCTCTTCATCCATTCTTTCTTCCTATCTATTTAGACCCTTGTTATATGATTCATGGCCCCCATAATTATTTGATATCTTTTCACTATATTTTTCATGTAATCAAAGCTCCATGATACCTATTCTAGGTTCTCTCCTGTGTCATTTTTGCCACTTCTTGGAAGGACTTACCCTCTGGATCCCTCTTTTCCATTGTGCCTTACTCCCAGAACAATGCCATTATTGCCAGTGTCAGAGAGGATATTGCCCATGCTAGCTCCCTTCCCACCTTTCTGATTATGAAGCCCATCACTGATCTATACCCTCCTCTTGTTACTGTTTTACTTATATTTACCTCTAAATCTCCTCCTTGTATCCATGCTGTCTCACTCTTCCAGGTGCCAGTTGACTCCAGGGCTTCTAACTACCTTCCTTCCAATGTATACCATTTTTCAAGCCCTAAATCCTTCAGGCTTCATTCAGTATAAGGTCTTTATCTCCTTTACTGACTCTCTCTGTCCTTGTTCATTCTTTGGTGTAACTCCCTCTCACATCTGAAATTAGACCTCCTTCCATTCTTGCCCTTTTCTGTCTTTCCCCCTTTCTTCTTCACAGACTTTCTGCATGCTTTACTCTATCAGAGATCATAGCATTCATGTTCTTCTTATTGCTAGCCCTTGATTTGATCCCAACATATTACCCAGACTTCTCTATACCCCTTCTCCCATTCTTCTCCCATGTTGTAATGTAGTCCCACAAAAAAGCATGAACTCACCTCTAAGTAGAGTGTTGCCAGGTTCTGTCCACAATGCCCCCCAACTGCTTCTTCACTTTTACTTCTACCAGATATCTGTCTTCACCATTATTTCCTTTTGTACGTTTAGAAATGTCTCTTATTGGTCTCTGTGCTATCATCCTGTTGCTGTTGCTGTCATTGAATGCTATTCACTCCTGCATTTTTATTGTTTGGGCTTTTTGAGAAGCAAATAATCTTTTTAGTTGTTGTTTTCTTGCTCATAATGTTTCAAATTCATCTGTATCATTGAATATCACCTTTCATCCTGTATGGTTAAGCTTATATTTGAGGAAGAGGTCACCTTCAGCTGCATTTATTGCTCTTTGGAATACATCATCCTGTTATTTCCTATGTTTTTCTAGTGGGTGCAGAATAGGTTTACAGTTTTTAAGTATTGTTCCTTTGCATTTGAAGGTCTTTCTCCTGTTGGCTTGTAGAACTTACTGTTTCTGAATTGAAATATTAATTTTAACTGCTGTGTGTCTTCAAGTTTGGAATCTTGGGATTTTAAAATGTTTTTTTTTTCCCTCAGAGGCAGTCTGAATTATTTTAGTTGATATTTTCATTTTCTGTTTTCAGAAGTTCTAGGAATTTCTATTTTATTTTCATTATAATGTTAAAGTTTTTTTTTTTGTTGTTCTATCTTGTACTTATGAGAGACCTAAGATCCTTATGTTGTCTTTATTCACCCTGTCTTTGAGATCAGTATTTTTGGCTTGTGTTGAGTATATTTTCTTTTAATGTTACTTTTTTGCTTTCCTTTTAGTTTGTTTTTTACTTCTGTGTATTTGTATTTACGATCTGTTTTTCTCTGTTTCTTTGATGCGACTTGCCATTATAGATCTCAGTTTTTCTATTCAGACCTATTTTTGCTGTGCAGGCCATAAATTCTGCTCTAACAATTCTCATTTCTCTTTTGAGAATTGGGAGTAGCATGTTGTAGCATGATCTGGAGACCATCATTTCATTCTGTTGTGACTGTTTTTCCTGTTTATTTATCTGTTTTTGTTCGAGGTCTTTTGAGTTTCCTGTGTTCCTAAAATCTTGAGTAATTTCAGTCTTTGTTACCCCCCACTCCCACCCTCCACTATCACTCACTTTCTGACTCCCTCCCCTCTGGTTGTTATTTCCTTAGGGACTGGATCAAAATATCTCAGCCTCCTACTCTGCTGGGAAATTCATGGTTCACCAGCGTAGGTGTCTGCCATAAGTGACTTTTGGGTAATCACACATGCGTGTGCGCACACACATACACACACACACACACACACACACACACACACAACCCTAGAACACTAGTCTCAGAAACTTTTAAAGTAGGTCTTACAGGGAGGGCAGTACAGAGATATATGGTAAACATGAGCAGACAACATTTAACATCAAGAACATAAAGAAGAATCATGCTATCATATAGTAATTTTCTTTCATGAAATTATCCATTGTTCCTTTCATTTGTTCTTTGCATTGCCAGTTCTTATTATGGTTATTTAGTCTCCATTTAAACTTTAATCTTTTTTTTCAAAGTTCCTTTATTGATTTTAATTTTTATTGTTTTGTTATCAGTAAAAGATATATTTAATATTTTTGCTTTTCTTTGCATCTGTTTATTAGGTGTATATGCCATAGCATATTGTCAGTTACTGTAAAGGTACTGTGTTAGACTGAGAAATATCTATGTTCTTTCTGTTTGTATTCTGTAGTTGATAAAGATATATCATATCTAACTTTTCTAACATTCTGTTTAGGTCCTTAACTTCTTTCTTATTCATTATCTTGTTAGATTTTTCTAGTTGCATAAACTGATCATTTGAATTCCCAGCTATTACAGTTTTGCTGTCTATTTCTCTCTATAGAACTAACTTGGTTCTTAGATTCTATATCATTGGGTTCATGTATTTTAAGTATTGGTGTTTTCACTTATCTGTGGTACATTAAACATAGTTTCCTCTGTTATCTTGTTTAGACATTTTGTTTTTACTATTTTCTTGTCTGAGAACAGGATTGCTTTCTTGCTCTTTTGAATATGCATGATGCATAATTTTGTTTTAGCTTCCTTTACATTTGAATTTTGTGAATATCTTTTATGTTTTATGTAAACAGGATATTGTTTATCCATTACACTACCATTCTGTTTTTTGAGTGAGTTTATCCTATTCAGTTTTAGGGTTATGAATTTTGCTTTTTGGAGGGCAATTGGGGTTAAGTAACTTGCCCAAGGTCACATGGCTAGGTTTTTGTTTTGCGTGTACATTAAGTGTCTGAGGCCGAATCCAAACTCAGGTCCGACGCTCTACTCACTGCGCCACCTAGCCACCCCGTAGGGTTATGAATTTTGATTCTGTTTTTCTCTTCCTCATAGGCTCTTGCATTTTTTTTTCTTTTTCTTTTTTTTTCTTGAAACCCTGACCCCCTTTTGTTCTGAGGTTAAGTGACTTGCCCAGAGCCATACAACTAGTAAGTGTCAGATGTCTAATGTTGGATTTGAACTCAGGTCTTCCTGACCCCAGGGCCAGTGCCCTATTCACTGACATCTAGCTGTCTCTGACCACTGCTTTACCAAGAAGGAAATGGAGATGGAATCTGATTAGGACTAGTTTTCTCTGATTAAAGTGTACGATTTCTGTTCCTCTGCCCCTCCTCGCTTTATAGCCATACTATTATCTCTGGTTCTTATGCTTATTTTTGCTCTTTTTAATCATCTTTTCTTATCAGTCCTCTGGTGTGGAAGGTTTTCTTGCTTTGTCTTACTCCCTTAGAAATTTATCTTTCATCTCATTCGCAACTTTTCTTTCCTACTTTTATCCTTTTGAGGTTAATGTACTTGTGTACCAGTCTCTCTTCATATGGGTGTATTCAGTTCTTTTTTATCTAATTTAGGCAAGTCGTAGTTCATGAAATACTTTCAGACCGTATACCTTCCTTTTACATTTGTATGCTTTTCTTGGGCAGCCCATTTATCCAAAGTTGTAAGTTATTCCCCTTAATTCCCTATTTCTTTCCTTGTATGTTTCTTGTTCTTTCTTTTATTTTCCTTTCCTAAAAAAATAAAAAGTAGAACAAAACACCTAAGAGACCTTGTATTTGTCTTAATTTTCTCTGTGACTCCTGAAGACTGTAGTAGTCCAGGGAATTGGTGGAACTGGGAAAGCATGAGATTGACAGATTTTCATAAGACTATCTAGGACTGTTGGGAACATCAAAGTCTTAGTGTAGATATAGTATAGTATAGGTTAACTTTGTCCCTAAGTGGATTTGTCTTGAGACCCAGCTGTGGACCCTTTGGGCAAAAAGAATATAAAAGCAGCTTTTTAATACTTTGGGGTAGAATTGTTAAGATCCCAAGGAATTTCCTTTAATCTTATTGGCAGTGACTTTTATCTGTTTTTATCTCCTTGAACTACTTTTAATTTTACCTTAAGACCTGCTTTTACCTGAGGTAACTGGAATATATTTTTAAAGTAAAACTACTGTTTGTTTGATCTCTTGAGCTCTGAGTGATCCATTGCATCAGATGGAGAATTGTAATTGTTAAAAAGACATTTGAATTCTCAAGATATACCTTTCCCTTCTTCCCCAGTGGGGTGTAACCACTTCATTATTTATCCCCCTTTCAGTTTCTCAAACTTTCTACTTTTCTAGGTTTCTCTTGACTTCTGTGGTTATATTTCTTTCTTTCTTTGCTTTAAGTCAGCTTTATTTTCAGTTCTGAATTCTCTCCTTCACTATTCTTCATCTACTATCTGTTGAGAAGATAAGAAAAGCAAAATTCATTTAAAATATGCATATTTAATGAAAACAAATTCCCACAATGAGAGAGAGAGAAAAAAAAAGAGAGAGAGAGAGAGAGAGAATGAGAATATATTTCAGTCTACACTGAGTCCATTAGCTCTCTATTTGCAGGTAGATAACATGTTTCTTCATGAGTCCCTTAGAATTGTAGTTGGTCATTTGTGATAATGAGAGTTATTAAGTTTTTCAAAGTTGATTATCTTTTCAGTATTGTTATTGTAGAAGTTATTTTCCTGGTTCTGCTTACTTTACATAAGTTCCTACAAGTCTTTCCTGGTTTCTTTAAAACTATCTCCATCATAATTTCTTACAGAACAATAGTATTCCATCAAATTAATATGCTATAACTTGTTCAGTTTTTCCTCAGTTGTTGGTACCATCTCAAGTTCTAATTCTTTGCCACTTTGATCTCTTTGGGGTATAGACCACATATCAGCATACATAGTTTGATAGTTGTGGAGTTTACATGTAAATTGCTTTTTAGAATGTTTAGACAAGTTCAGAACTAGAACCAGTACTGAAGTAGCCTGCCTATAAGAACATCACCAGGAGGAAAGGACTCCAGCTATAGCCTATGGCAGAGAGAGGTCCTGGACAAGAAACCCCAAGGCAGACCCCAGTACCAGATAAGTACTTGAATCCCTTGAAGGAGAGGCTTGTCTGGACCACTTTACTCAGGATCAGGCAGGTCTTGCCTGAATTATTTAGTTGTAAAGCTTGACCCGGTTCATGTTCAGTTCATCTGTTCCCCCTTTCTCCTCCATTCCACCTCCTGGCCCCCTCCAATAAACCAAGGAAAATTCCAAATGCTATTGTGAAATATCTTGATTTGAGAGATTCCTAGGAGAAACACCCCAAAGAGAATAGTGATTCCACTACAAGTCTAAGTAAAGCCTTGAAGAATAAAAAATGTCTTGGTCACAAGCATTGTAAGAGTTCTTATAGATATACGGATAGAGAATTGAAGAAAAAAATATTTTATATGTATATGTGTGTGTATATATATATATATATATTATATATATGTATATATATATAAGTATTTCTTAGATTTAGCTCACCTGAAAAACAGATCAAGAATACACAGTACAAGAATTATTGAACTGTGTAACATTTTTATTTCCAATGCTTTTACTATCAAACAAGAAAAAGAACAAATCACTGAACTGAGCCTGCAGTTAAAATTGTCAGCAACAAATAAAAATCATTTGATAGTAAAGTAGAAATTATGAAAATTGAAGGACAATAAAATTAAATCTAAAAAAATTATTGAATTTACAAATAAACTATGAGTCAGTTTTTAAAACAAAGCTAATAATCTTGCTAAGCAATCAACTTGGGGTTTTTTTGTTTGTTTTTTTCTTTTTGGAGGGGAGAAGGCAGGATAATTTGAGGTTAAGTGACTGCCCAAGGTCACATGGCTAGTAAGTATTAAGTGTCTGAGGTTAGATTTGAATTCAAGTCCTCCTGACTCCAGGGCTGGTGCTCTGTTCACTGTGCCACCTAGCCACCCCAATCAACTTGTTTTTAAAAAAAGAGAGGGAAATTATGTTGTTCATATAAAAAATGAGAAAAGAACTTTGATAACCTAGAAGAAATGAATAAATCTTTGCAAAAATATAAAAGACTCATTAACAAATATAGAAATCGACTATTTAAGTAGCCCAATATCAGAAAAAGGATTTCTTGAAGCCATAATTGATTCCAAGTTGGGTTGAAAAAACTCCCAGACCAGATGAATTTATAATAAACTCTACAAAACCTTCGAAGAGCAGTTAATTTCACAAATACATGAATCATTTAAAGTGATAATAAATGAAGTGACCCCAGTCTTTTTGTGATGCAAATATGGCCTTTATATGAAAACTATGGAAAGATAAGGTAGAAAAGAAAACTTTAAACTAATTATCCCTATTGAACTTTGGCCACCACATTTTTATAAAATGAAACAAATAGCCACAACATAATAGAATAATTATTAATTATAAATTAATAATTATTAATAATTATTATTTGACCAGATTGGATTTTAACATAAGTACAGGATTAATTCAAGATAAGGAAGATGACTGATATAATAAAATATAATAATATAAATAATATAATAATATAAATAAAATATAATAAATTCCACTTATAGCACTTGTTTCTTTTTGTAACTCTAGAATTCATAAAAATAAATGGAGTTTTCCTTAACATGGTAAGTAATTCTTATCTAAATTTAAGAGCATACGGTATATGTAATAGTGAAAAGTTATGGTGTTTTCTGGTAAGATCAGTGTAAAGTAAGGATGCACATTATCATTACTGTTATTTAGCAAAGTGCTACAAATGTTATCTATAATAATAAGGCAAGAATAGGAGATGCAGTGAATAAAGCACCAGCCCTGGAGTCAGGAGGACCTGAGTTCAAATTCGGCCTCAGACACTTAACACAAAAACTAGCCGTGTGACCTTGGGCAAGTCACTTAACCCTAATTGCCCTGCCCCCCCAAAATAAAAAAATAATAAGGCAAGAAAAAGAAATTGAGGGAGCAAGCATTGAGAGAAAAGAAACAAATTATAGTGTTGGGTTTTTTTTGGCAGATGATACAATGGTGATATTTGGATAACTCTAATTAATATTAATTGAGTAGTTTAAGCCCAGATGCAGGAAATAAATTATTAGCATTCCTATATTTAACCCATGAAACCCAGTATGAAAAGATAGAAGGTAAAATTCCATTCACATCGAGTATTGAAACTCTAAAATATTTCGGAGTTTGCCAATATCCATCCAGGGACTATGTGAATCTGAGTATAAAATAATCTTTGCAGAAATACAGACTTAAGTAATTCAAGAAACAGTAATTATTGATGGGTAAGTTAATGTACTTAAAATGACAATACTAATTAGTTATTCGATTCTCTGGTAATCAAGATCCTAAAATAGTATTTTATAGAGCTAGAAAAAATAAATTCATCTAGAAGAATAAAAGGTCAAGAATCTCAAAAGTAGTGATGATGAGTACCAGACCTCTAACCATGCTACAGAGCAGTAATTTTTCAAACATTTTTGTTCTGAATTTTTAAAAAAAAGGCTGTTCAGTGTAACAGATTGAGTACACAACATGTTGATAAGTAAAAGGAATAGCATAATGCTTGCTTAATCCCTAAACCCTGCTTATTGGATGAAGCACTCACTGACAAAAACTTCTGTGAAAGTTGAACAATAGTCATGAGGTCATTAGGCATAGAGCAGCCCTCACACCATGTAGTAAGTTCAGCTCCAAATGGGTATGTGACCAAGATAAAGGCTCTTCTCATAAATAAATTTTAGGAGCAAGGAAGAAATTACCTTTCTCATCTGTGGATAGGAGAAGAGTTCACGACTTAAAAAATGATAGAGAGGATCACAGAAGATAAAATAGAGCATCTTGATTATATAAAATTTTAAAAGTTTTTGTATCCAAAATCTGAGTTAAAATCAAAAGGGAAACAGGTAGTTTCAAACAATCTGTTCAGCAAGTTTCTCTGATAAAGTTTTTATATCCAGCTTATGTAAGGAACTAATACAGATGAATAAAACCTAAAGCTCATTCCCCAGTAGATGATTGAAAAATATGAAAAGTCAGTTTTCAAAGAATAAAATCCAACTTATTAATAATATTCCTATGAAAAATGCTCTAAATCACTAATACTTTGTTGTTATTTCAGTTGTGTCCAACTCTTCATGACCCTTTTTGGGGTTTTCTTGGCAGAGATACTGGAGTGGTTTGCCATTTCCTTCTCCAGCTCATTTTACAGATGAAGTAACTGAGGCAAAACAAGGTTAGGTGACTTGTTCAGGGTCACACAGCTAGTAAGTGTCTAATGTCAGACTTGAATTCAGGAATGAGTTTTCTAGGCCCTGCACTCAATCCACTGTGCCACCTAAGCTGCCCCCTTAATAAGGAAGCGGTTTAGAAGTTCTTCCTCATAGCTATCAGCCTGGCAAGGATGAGAAAAGAAGAAGATGACAAATATTGAAGGGACTGTGGGAAAACAGCTACTACAGCACTGTTGTTGGACCTGTGACTTTGAAGCAAACAATTATGAGAAGCAATTTGGAACTCTGCCCAGAAAGTTCCAAACTGTGCCTAGTCATTGACCCAGCTATACCACTATGAGGCCTGTACCCCAGATTAAGTCAGAGAAATAGAATAAGGGTCTAAATGTAAAAAAAAAATTAACAGCTTTTCATAGTTGCCAAAATTGAAAACTAAGTGAGTATCTTCTTGGGGAATAGCTAAACATTCTTTTTGAATGTTAATGTAATGGAAAAATGTTGTGCCATAAGAAATTATGAAATAGACAATTTCAAAGAAAATGGAAAGACTTTTATGAATTGATGCAGATCAAATTGAGAAGAAATCAGAAAATAATTTATACAAATGTAATAGCATTACTGAGAAAAGCAAATATGAAGGACTTTAGAACTTTGATAATTTAATTATAAATCTGAAGTCCAGAAGAGGCATATGTGTATCAAGGCTTTTATTTGAATTTTCTAAAATTTGCGTAAGGGGTGGTTGTTGGAAGGATAGATTGATTTTTTTTAAATTTTTAATTGAAAAAGTAAAAGTAAAACATAACAGGAATGTCTTTTATTATGCCTCGTAATTGATTTTTATTGGTCACTCAACAGATATGACAATCTCTTGTGAATGAACTATAAAAACTTTAAAATAATGGGGGGTTTTGTGCTTTTTTTTTTATTGTGCCACTTCTTGGCTGTTTTCTGTTGTATCTAGTCAAAATTGTTCTTGTTTTTTTATTTATTTATTTTTTTTAATTTTTTTAAAGCAATTGGGGTTAAGTAACTTGCTCAAGGTTACACGGCTAGTCATTATTTATGCTTGGGTGCTCATTTTCTGAGGCCGGATCTGATCTCCGGTCATCCCGACTCTGAGGCCGACGCTCTTACTCACTGCGCCACCTAGCTGCCCCTTTAGGGCAATTGGGGTTAAGTAACTTGCCCAAGATTACACGGCTAGGTTTTTTTTGTTTGTGTGGATTAAGTGTCGGAGGCCGGCTCCGAACTCGGGTCCTTCTGACTCCAGGGCCGGCGCTCTATTCACTGCGCCACCTAGTCGCCCCGTTTTTTTTTTTTTAAGACTCACTGTGATCCCTCTGTATCCAGCTCCTGTTTTTCACAACTCACTATCAAGCATAGCCCTCATTTTCATTAAGCTGGTTTCCATACTATCTTGTAGACTTACTGTAATTATTCCTTTTTTTATAATCCTTGCTCCTCCTACATATATAATTTGTTCCTCTCCATCTGCAATACCTTTCCATTTTTTTTAACTAATTCTTAAAGGCCCAGATCAAATCCTACATCCTTCACGATGACTTCTTTAATGGTTCATGGTGTAATGGAAAGAACAGCAGGGAAGGAATTAAGATACTTTGTTTTCCCATTCTTCCACTAAATTGCTGGTGGGGCCTTTGACAAGTTAGTTAACTTCCCTGCACTTTAATTTCTTCATCTTTAAGATGAGAGAATTAGCCTAGACAATTTCCAGAGTCTTTCCTAGCACTAAAATTGTATGATTTCTACCCTTATTCCTTTCCTCTATACTTTTATAGCCCTTTCAGCCTGTATTGATTTAATTAAATATAATTTTGTGTTATTTGCTTTCATTTCATGTGACTTTTTTTCTCAATTAGACTTGAGGACAGGTACTATATCTTAAGGCAGTGAAGCATGCTGTAAGAAAGAACAGTGTACTTGATCAGGATTCCAATGCTCAAATCTGTTTTGATACTGTGTGTGATCATAAAGAAGTCACTTAAGTAGTTTGTAAGCCTTAAAAAGGTGCTTTGTAAAATATGAAGTGTTATTTTTATTGTCCCTGCTGTATTGTTCTCATTATAAACGTTACCACTGTCACCTTATTGAATGATACCATTGCTGGTGATGATGATGGTGATTAAAGGATAATACACCTAGTGCCAAAGGGGAATTAGGAGGCCATTTTGTCTCACTCTTTCATTGTTTTTTTTTTTATAGATGAGGAAACTAAGATCAGGGAGGTTAAATGAATTGTTTAAGGTGACAAAGGAAATACTCAGCAGATATGAAATTTTAATTCATATGATTTTTTTTCTTATTGCTCAAAATATCTAGGACAGGAATGAGCATGGGCTTATTGATTAACATTTGCTGTTTGATTTATGAAAAATATCAACTGATACTAAATGATAGCTTGATATCAATATTATGAAGTAATGATAAAATTTTTATATGATATGATGATTAATTTTGCTAATCTTTCTCTACTCTTCTTCAGGGAAGGAAACAGAGAAGGCAAAAGACCGTTATGACAAAGCTACAATGAAACTTCATGTGTTACATAATCAATATGTATTGGCTTTGAAAGGGGCGCAGCTTCATCAGCATCAGTATTATGATACCACACTTCCTCAACTCCTGGACTCATTACAAAAAATGCAAGAAGAAATGATAAATGCATTGTAAGATAAACTTACTTTTGTTTAGAACTGATCTTCTAAAGTAATTTTGTTATTTTCTATCCCTATCATACAAAAATTTTCATTTTTATATTGTACACAGTTATTTTCTCTTATGGTCTCTCTTTTCGCTCTTCTTATCTATAGTTAATCATATGTCTTTTCTTGCATGCTACTGAATGCTCATGGAGGAAGTCAAGTATTGCTAATTGAGACAAATTTATGCTGTATAATCTCAACTGGGCTCTTAATGTTTCTTTTGCTCTTCCCTGATTGACTTTTTAATTCTCTCTCATCTGTATCAAAACTCTTCTCTTAACCTATTTACTTTATCCCATTTTTCCTCCTTTTTAGCAAAAGTTCTCACTTCATGTTTCACTGAAACAACTGAAAGCATCCTTCAAGTGTTCTAACATGTCAGATCATTTTAATGTTCTCCTCCCATTCTCTCCTCTCTGTATTACTAGTGAAGATCTGATCCTTTTATTTGATAAAGCTAACCACTCTACTTGTGCCCTTGATTCCATCCCATCATGTTTCTCCAGGAGTTTATCACTTCAGTCATTTCCCATTCTTCTCACCAGCTTTCCTTCTCCACTGGTTCCTTCCTTCCTTGCTCACAAACATACTATCCTTAAAAAACATCATTCAACTTTACTCCGTCCCCCTGAGATATTGTCCTTTATCTTTCCTCTTTTCCCAGAAAAACCTGTTTATGCTAGTGACTTCAATTTTCTCACCTCCCACATTTCAGCCCCTTGCAATCTGGTTTCATTCCCACTCCTCAAAAGAAACTCCTTTCTCATGGGTGACATATGATCCCATTTAGTTGTGAAATCAAAAAGTCTTTCTCAGTCCACATCCTTCTTGAACCCTCTGTAAGTCTTTGGTGCTCTTGGCCGGTAATATTTTTTGGACGGTTGTTCTTTTCTGGGTTTTCCTGGCAGTACTTTAATGTGGTTCTCTTCCCATTGTCACATTGGTTCTTTTCAGTCTCCTCTGCAAGATTATCATTGACATCCTGTCCCTTATGTTTGGGTGTTCCCTAAACCTCTGTCATAGAGAAGGGTTTGTATTAAGTGAAACATTGAGTCATTTCGATATGGTTTTATTTTGTGACAGCAATAGTCATTCATATATTCTTCTACTGATAGTACATTTACTTGCAAAGTCTGACATTGGCCAGACTGAGCTATTTCCTCATTATTTTTGGTACTGGATTTTGTGCCATGCATGTTTCATTGTGCTCTTTTGTTGTACTTTTAATTTTGTGGTTTTAAAAAAATGTAAATTATTCCAAAGAACCTGCAAATGTTGTAGCTCTTAAATAACATATATCAATGATTTTTAGAGCTATGCAGGATCTTTTTGGTGTGAGTAAAGCATTTCAAGGTTCATTCAAGTCCACTGTGGAAAAAGATTAGTCTCACCAAAAGAAAAGAAAAATTTGGATTAAAACAAAGAACAGCAAAAGCAAGAACTGACAAACTAATCCTGCCAAATAGCCTAACCAGAAATAAGGAGGTGTGGAACCAAGATGGTGGAGTAAAAGCAGAAAGTTGCTTCAGCTCCTGCTCTAATTACTTCCAATACAGGTAAAAAGAAAATGACTCTAAACAGATTGTAGAGCTACAGAACCTACAAAGTGACACAGAAGCAAATCTCCCATTGAAGGCAGCCTGGCAGGCCAACAGGAAGGGTTTATCGCACCTGACTGGGAGCCAAGCTCAGACCATTGTGAGCCATGTGGGCCCAGACCTGGGGTGGCCTGGACCAGCAGCACAAACCTGCCAGAGCAGACTTCAGGAGAATGAAACACCAGCAGCTGTGGTGGTTTCCAGACTTCTCAACCCATAAATGACAAAGAGAAAGTAAAAGGTCAGTGGGGAACTTTGTTAGAACTAGATGATGGAGAAGCGTGGTCTGGCCCCTGCCTCTGGGGTGAGAGGCGCAGAAGCTTGACGGCTGCAGCTGCTGCCACATGGCTGCCTCCAGAGCTCCTGGCCTGCAGATCATAAGGGAACCAAATGATCATTCAGAGGCTAATCCCTCTTGCTTTGACCTGCCTGGATCTGGGTCACAGTCTTTGGCAATGATCCTGGGGTGAGGAATGCCAGTGTGCCAGGGCTTGTGGTGGTTGTAGAGAAGGAGCCCTCCTCAGACCTCTGACAGCA
Organism: Gymnobelideus leadbeateri; assembly: GCA_011680675.1. Taxonomy (NCBI): domain Eukaryota; kingdom Metazoa; phylum Chordata; class Mammalia; order Diprotodontia; family Petauridae; genus Gymnobelideus; species Gymnobelideus leadbeateri. Next base: position 83,192 of record WOXC01007269.1, on the reverse strand, counting down.
TGTGTGAAAACCCCAGCAATTTGGAACACAGCTCTCTCCACTCTGGAAGCAGAGTTCTACCATGGCAAAGAGCTCAGAAGTCAAGTAATTGGCTAGCAAGATGAACAAGCAGAGGAAGTGCAATCAGACCCATAGAATCCTTTTTTGGGGACAAAAAGGATCAAAACATGGAACAAGAAGAAGTCAACAAAGACAAAACTCCTGCATCACAAGTTTCCAAGAAAAATATGAATTGGTTATAGGCCATGGAGGAGCTCAAGAAGGATTTTGAAAATTAGGTAAGAGAAATGCAGGAAAATTTGAGAAGAGAAATGAGAATGATGCAAGAAAATCATGAAAAGTGAGTCAACAGCCTGCTAAAGGAGACCCAAAAAAATAATGAAGAAAATAACACCTTAAAAAAATAGACAAACTCAAATGGCAAAAAAGTCTCAAAAAGCCAATGAGGAGAATGCCTTAAAAAGCTGAATTACCCAGATGGAAAAAGAATTTCAAAAACTCGCTAAAGAGAATAATTCCTTCAAAATTAGATTGGAGCAGATGGAAGCTAATGCCTTCTTGGGAAATCAAGATACTATAAAACAGATGCAAACAAATGAAAAAATAGAAGGCAGTGTGAAATATATCATTGGAAAAAGCCACTGACCAGGAAAATAGATCCAGGAGAGGTAATTTAAAAATTATTGGACTAGCTGAAAGTCATGATCAAAAAAAGAACCTAGAAATCATCCTTCAAGAAATTCTCAAGGAAAATTGTCCTGATCTGCTAGAGGGCAAAATAGAAATTGAAAGAATTCACCCTGGTGGCTCCTACCCCTCCAGGGCTTCTCAGTGTGACCCGTGTTCCTCTCCCTGGGTCCAGGTCCCCCTCCCCGCCAAAGACTCGCCAACCAGGCAGGCCGTCCCGACCACAAGGAAGCGAGGCCCGGAAGTGGCGCTGGAAGACTACAATTCTCAGTAGTGCCCAGGGAGGCTCCTCGAGTCTGACTACAATTCCCAGTGTGTACCATGGCAACTTGCTCCATCCCAGAGGAGGAGTCACTGGTTTGAATCCCTCTTAATAACCATGTGAGGCACGCTGGTAAAAAACTGAATCAGTAGGCCTTCCCAGACACACTTGAATTATGTCATTCAGCCAGTGTCAGACTCTGCGCCAGCCTCGCCAGGCTCCTCCTTGGAGTGCTTGGAAGAGCTAGGGGCTTGCTTGACTGGCTGGTTTTTGGACACTGTCAGTCTGAGATGTTGTGGGACCCTGCAGGTGTGGGCGTCTCCTGGGCAGGATAGAAGGGAGCATCTGGAGTCCAGCAGAGCAGTCAACAGTAAGAGAAAGAAATGCACCAGCTACCAGGATTGCAACTGTCTGAGGTTTATGAAGCCCCTACAAAAACACTTCTACATTGTAGTATGCACTTAGTCCCGATAGATGCTCCCAGCATACCTGTGAGATGCTGGCTTGCCTCCTGATGAGGTGTGAAGTGTCTCATCTGTTTGTCTCATTTTGACAGCACACCCTAAAGCATTATTAAGTACTGCCTGGTGAGCATCTGATCCCTTCCTCTTGAACTTGACTTTGAAATAGGGAGCATATCCAGATTGGGAGAAGATGGACAGAGACCAGAGCTGAGAGGTGCAGATGGGAGGTGAGGTAGACATAGAGTATATTAGGTGCCTGGGTGGGAGAGAGGATTGAGGAAGCCTGTTTATCCAAGCAGCCTTGGATAAACCCTTCTCCAAGAAATCTCCTGGTCTGAAGTATGGCATCCAGCACCCAATGGTTTTGCAATGCCATGAGGGCAAGTAAATCAACCTGTGTTTGGAGGCTGGTGACAAGCTTCCCTGTGCACTCCAGACTCATGGTTGGTTCTTCATGCCAAAGGTGGCTGTTGATCCAGTGAATGCCAACAGGGCCACATTGAGCAGGAAAGCAAGCCTTCATTGCCAATGGAGGGACAACTTTAACCAGAGAGGAACTTCATCGGAGTAGTTCCCTTGGAATAGGGACAAATTGGGCATAGAAGAAACAAAAGCACAAAGGCCTTCCCTGAGGGGAAGGAGGCTGTGATACAGTATAGACCCACATAAGAAGAACAGTCCTGTGGATGGGGGCAATTCAATAGCAAAGGCATGGGTATCAAAACGTTGAATCCAGGTAGAGTGAGGGTAACAGCTCTGGCATTGTTATGGAACAAGAGGCCTTTCTGGGATTGCCACACTAACCTAGAAATTGAATAGATGCCTTTCCAATTTGGTGTTTACAATGAAGTAATATCAATACTAAACATATATGCATCAAATGGTATGACATCTTAGAGTAGTGATTATTTCTCACTCATGTTAATAATTAATTATTGAACTAGAATCAGAATTTTTTCAGAAGCCTGTAGGTGTAATAGTAATGAAATCTGAAGATCCCTTTGTATTGCTAAGCTAAGAGGTACTTAGCACCTAGTTTCAGATTAAGCCTCTTTTAAAGAAACAGAAGGTATGAACCCCTGTTGTTGACATAACAGGAAGGGGCTGAACAGGAAACCCCTGTTGCTGATGTGACAGGAAGGGGCTGAATAGGGAGGAGCAATACTGTATATAAGGAAACACACTAGCTGGAAGAGTACTTCTTGGGATAAGCATCATGGAGGCAGGGCAGCTGCTGGACTGAAGACTGAACTGAGAATTGAGAAAGAGGAATGAGAATTGAGAACAGACAATTTCTTGGAGCAAGCCACATGGAGGCTGGATAAAGTGATTTTGATTTTTTGAATGGAGCTTATGCTGCTGAAGACTTCTGTAGGCCAGCTGGAGCTGCTGAGTCTGAGGGCCAGCTGGAATTGCTGAGGAGTTACTGAGTCCGAGGCCTAGCAGGAGTTGTAGAAGACTGAGGAAGCATGACTGTGGTGTTAGTATTTTGTCTGTTTGTGGCTTTGTTAAGCCTTGACTTCCCAAGGATAGAGTCTGTGAAGGATTTAAGATGGACTGGACACGATGAGCTTCAGTATGGGACAGGAACTGCATGCAGAGTTGGACAAGGGCTGGGAGCTATCTGCCTTTGAAACCAGGTGACGATTTGGTGAATCCAGGTAGGAGCTGGGACCATGGAAAGGGATCCATGGAATCTGAGAGCCTACCCCGAGTCTTGCTGAAAGAAGACTTTACTTGGTTACTGTGTACTGACTGAGAAGATTGTGATTTACTTGTGACTGAGGAGTGGATGGCCTGTGTATTTTCTGATGACTGAATAGTGAATGATGACTGGACTGATTTTTTACTTAATGTGCCCCATGAGTGGAGAACTTTGACTGTTGTATTTTGTGACCCTTAAGGAGGTAAGGATGATTGAATGATTGAGTTACTAAGTGATTGGTTGACTAAATGATTGTACTTTGTTCAAAACTATGTGACCACTGTGGTGAAAACTATGTGGCCATTTTAGTGATAAGTTGTTGTGAATGCTGTATTTTGATTTTCTGTGATAAGTTGTAATATTGTGAATGCTGTATCTTGATTTTCTGTGAATGTTTTGCTCTGATTTGTTATTTAGTAGAGTTGTTTACTATAAAAAAAAAGAAAGAAAGAATTCACCCTTTGCCTCTTGAAAAAGATCCCAAAAAAGAAACTCCTAGGAATATTATAGCCAAATTCCAGAGTTCCTAAGCCAAGGAAAAAATATTATAAGCTGTCAGGAAGAAACAATTTGAGTATTGTGAAAACACAATCAAGATAATGCAAGATCTAGCAGCTTCTACGTTAAGGGAGCAGAGGGCTTGGAATATGATATTCCAGGGGTCAAAGGAGCTAGGAATAAAACCAAGAATCACCTACCCAGCAAAACTGAGTGTAATGCTTCAGGAAAATATGGTCTTTCAAGGAAATAGAGGATTTTTAAGCATTCTTGCTGAAAAAAGCGGAGCTGAACAGAAAATTTGACTTTCAAATACAAGAAGCAAGAGAAGTATGAGGAGGTAAACAGGAAAAAGAAATCATAAGGAACTTATTAAAATTGAACTATTTACATTCCTACATGGTAAAATGATAATTGTAGCTCATGAGACTTTTTCTCAGTTTGAGGATAGTTGAAGGGATTATATATGTATATATGTATACATACATACATATGTATGTATAGAAGGCTGTATGTGTATATAAATATATATGTGAATGTGTATATGTGTGTACATGTACACATAGAAAACACAGGATGAGTTGAATATGAAGGAATGTTATCTACAAAATAAAATTAAGAGGTGAGAGAGAAATATATTGGGAGAAGGAGAAAGGGAGAGACAGAATAGGGTAAATTATCTCATAAAAGAGACAGGAGAAAACTTTTCCAATGGAGGGGAAGAGTAGGAAGGTGAAAGGGAATGGGTCAACCTTACTCACATTGGATTTGCCTTAAGGAGGGAATAATAAAATGTACACTCAATTGGATATCTTACCCTATAGGAAAGTAGGAGGGAAGGGGATAAGGGGGGGGGGCGGGTAATAGAAAGGAGGGCAGATTGGGGAGAGGGTAGTTAGAAGCAAACACTTCTGAAAAGGGACAGGGTCAAAGTATAAAATAAAATAAGTGGCAGGGAGGGATAGAATGGAGGGAAATATAGTCTTTCACAATAGAACTACCATGGAAACGTTTTGTGTAACTACACATGTACAACCTATACTGAATTGCTTGTCTTCCCAGTGGGGGTGGGTAAGGAGGGAAGAAGGGAAAGAATCTGGAAATCAAAGTTTTAAAAACAAATGTTAAAAAAAATTGTTTTTTTTTTTTTACATGCAACTGGGAAATAAGATATACAGGCACTGGGGTATAGAAATCCATCTTGCTCTAGTAGAAAGTTGGGGGGGTGTTGGAGGATATAAGAGAACAGATTGAGGGAAGGGGTATTCAGTAGGCTCACTATATTGAGGTGGGGGTAGGGGAAAGATGCAGAGAAAATTTGTAACTCAAAATCTTGTGGAAATGAATGTTGAAAACTAAAAATAAATAATGTGAAAAAAGGGAAGACTTTTTAAATAAATACTTATTTTTAGTTTTCAACATTAGGAAAGAATTTTAAAGGAATCTGGCCGCCACAAAATTTGTTATTTATTTCTCAGCAGTGAAGGATAGTCTCCTTGAAGTTAGAACTACAGTTAGAAGTCCAATTGTAGAAAAACAAACAAACAAACAAAAACAATCCAACCCTGCTACTCATTATCATGAAGAAAAGATCTTTGTTATGGGCAATGCAATGCAAAGAGTAAAGTAATTAAAATTGGAATTGAACTCAAGCTAGTACCAAAGTTGTTATCAGAACAAGTCCAGGTAAGCCTTTATGCTTTGAACATCTTCATCAAAACTGTAAAATATCTACCCTAAAAATGTTTTGGGAATTTTTAAACTTCTAGTTTTTTTTTAACTTCCCTGTCCCTATTGAGGGATTGATAAACTTTGATGATTTTATTGCTATATGGAAAAGTAGAGTTGTTCTAGAATTACAGAAATACCTAAATGTAGATGGAATATTACCTTGTACCTTGTACCAGAAAAGGTCAAGAATTTTATCCAAAAGATGGTGATAAACATATTTCAGTTATATCTCAATTCCATTTTGCATTCATCTTATTCTCTCAGTTTACATGGCCTAATTTCTGTTCCCGCTTTGAGCTTTTGGGTAGTGAGGTGGCATAGAGGCCTTGTTCCTTGAATCTGCTTCCTGAATGGAATGCTGCCCCTTTGTACCTGGATCTCCATAGAAAGTATGTTTCTTTGTTCCTTACTAAATACATCTTAACTGTAATTCAAACTCTCTCAGACTCTTTCTGGGCTAGTAGGCTTTTCTTTTAAAGGCCAGCAGGAATTTGGTCAGTTGTCATTTAGTCAATGCCAAATTCTCCCTCTAGTTCAAGGTAATTTTTTTTTAATACTTTGTAAAGGGATGACTAGATTTAGTACAAGTCTCTGTATTTTATTGACATACCTCATTACTTCTATTATCTTTCACTTTCTTTGGTTATATCAGTTAATTGTAGAGTTGCTTAGGACCCCGAGATCTTATGTAGCTTGCCTAGGATCACATAGCTAGCATATGGACCAGGTCTTCCTGACTCCAAGGTCAAAAAGCTGGCCGGGTCACTATCCTGTGCTGCTTCTAAGAACCCATGGTAACCTAAATCATTTTTGAGAAACTTTCCATTGGAATTTGTATCTAATTCTGTAATTCTGATTTGTTCTATTCTCTATCCTTTTGCTCCGTTCTCCACCAGTGCCTCTGCCTAATGCTGAGGCTGTTATGAATCTGAAGATTCCTTAGAATTAACTTAGCTCCCACTTACCTTTTAGAACAAAGCCTGACTATATTAGCCTCCATTGTCAGGACTCGATTTGAAAGAACTTAAGAGTGATTCCATGACTGGAACCCACATAGCCAGAATTCAAGCAGGTTAAGGAATTCATAAAAATATGGTAAGCATTAGGGTGGCATTCATATGAAGTTATATGTGCTATGGCATCTAGTTTCTCACAGACTGGTGCCTTAAAGCCTTTACACATGTTGATTGTTTAGATATTTTGTGAGGATATTCTGGAATATCTGGTAACCCCTTTGACTATTTAGGGTCATAATCTCTGGACACTGCAGAAAATCTTTTAAAGGTATTTCAGTATATTGCTGTTTTAGTATTTCAGCCACCTATGCAGACAGATCTTTTTTGACACTTATTTAAAAACTATAGTTAAATTAAGTAATTTGCTTTTACACTTCTTCTGTAATCTGTGTTTTATTTTTTGACACGGAAGGCAATTGCTTATGTAAATTATATAGTTGTACCTCTAAGGCAGATTATATATCTCTTCTCATGTGGTTTTTGAGTGGTAAACGATGATTAGTACAGTTGAGTTTCTGAAGATTTTCTGTTTATTGTTTCTGAATGTTCAAATATATTTGTAAATTTGAATTTAATTGGATATAAATTGAAAGCATTTACAAAGACTAGTTACTCTTGTCTCTGAAAGTTTTTTGTTTCTCCTGACTTCTTCCTACAAACTTAGAAACTCTTCACTCACAAAACATCACCAGAGGTGTCAAATTCAAATAGAAATTGATCTTTGAAGCTACATATTGACTTAGAAAACCACAACTTGGCATTATCTGTTTTATTGTATTTTAATTTATTTTGTTAAATATTTTCCTGTTAGTAGAGACTATGACACCTCTGTTCTAAGAAACTAACCTACTGGCAGCTCTAGTTAATTTTGACACAATAATATTATTTATTTATAATTATGCTATTACTCAATCGTAGTTATAATAGTATTTAATTATTTATAATTATTTTATATAATTTAAATTATAATATATATTTCTATACTGTGTAATTAATTATATGATATATCCTTATGAATAACAATTTATACAATATAATGTTATTTAATTAATTATTTTGGTGAATAATTAGGTTGATAATTTGAATTGTAGGATATCAGAAATTCTAATTTGCAATGCTTTCCCTTTAGGAAATTGTTGGGTAACAAAGTGTATATTAGAATGTAAAAAGTACAAATTAAAAAACAGTGAGGGGAAAACACTTTAATAATTTTAATTATTAATAAATAAAATAGAAACACCTAGCTTATGAAATAGTGATATAATAAGTAGGAGAGCACGATTTGAACTCAAGTTCTCTGACTTCAAATCCCAGTGCTCTTTCCGTTTTCTCAACTAAAGTATTGGTTTATTTCCATAAAATCATTGAGGACCAAAAGATAATAATAGAATGTTATAGAGACATTAAACAAAAAGAGATTTTAGAATCATCTTGTTCATATGTTCTTAACTTGGGGTCCATGTACTTAAAAATTTTTTTTGATAACTATTTCAACATAATTGATTTCCTTCATAGGCCTATGTATTTTGTTTCAGGAACATAAAAACATTACTCTGAGATGGGGTATGTAAGCTTTTTCAGTCAGCCAAAAGAGTGAGTCTGTGACCCAAGGGATGAAGAATATAGTCTAAGCCTCTAATTTTATAGATGAAAATATTGAATGCTAGGGAGGTGAAATTATTTGCCTAAAACCACACAAGGGGCTGGTGGGAGAGCCAGCTTTAGAACTGAGGTCTCTTGACTCACAAGCCAGTATTCCTTACTTCTCTTAGAGCATGCTGAATCCCTTTTTTCAATGAACTAAGCTTTAGTCTTTTAGCCACTTTCTAATTTCACATTTCTTGCTGCCTATAGGATATTTCCTCTTCAGTGTCCTACTACCATACAACTTAAAATTAAATAAGCAAGTAAACAAGTTTTCCCTACTAATACTTTCACGTCTCCCACCATTGTTTTACTATCCCCAGGCTTTTAAGCTCTTAATATTTCAGAATAGTAAGGGAAAGCTACATCTGATCTTTTTGTACAGTCTCATTTCTCACTATTTTCCAACAGGCATACCCTACTTTACTTAAGTCTAGGTAAATTTCCTCACTGTCTTCCAAATTATTTTCAGATTTTTGTCTTCACTCTTTCTATTGCCTAGTAAACTCTTCCTTTCTGCCCTAAGTCTACTCTTCAGGGCTTCCTCTGACTATTCTAGTCAATCATATTTTTTCCTTCTGTTAACTTACATCCATCATACATAGTTATTTTCAACCATTTTCATGTCATTGACTGAAGATTTCAAAGTCTTTTTTCCATTGAGATACAACTTGTATAGTAAATCTAATGTTTATTATTCTGCTTTCATTTCAGTCTCTTTCAAAACTGAAAAATGTTGATAATTTATATATTTGTTCTTAGAAAAAGTATATTTGACGAATACAGCCAGATTACCAGTCTTGTTACAGAGGAGATAGTCAATGTCCATAAAGAGATTCAGACATCAGTTGAACAGATTGATCCTAGCACGGAATACAACAATTTCATAGATGTTTACAGGTATGAGATTTTCTGCTTTCAGCATTTGTGTCAGAAGATTGAAATATAGTTGAACAAATGTAAAAGCATTACAAGGCAAAAAAAATATTGTAATTATTGTATTTTAGTTCTTTTGAAAGTCATTTTAATCTCAAAGTAATGCAGTTCAGCTAACATGCATACTATGTATAAGGCACTGTGCTAGGCTTTGAGAGTACAAAGACAAAAATGAAACCTAAGATCTTGGATTCTACTGGGTAGAGGTTTGTATAATATGTACATATATAAGTAGGTAACAGGTAACTTGAAAAGGGAGAGAATGATAATACATGTGTCATGTCAATTATATAATTGCCATTAGTCATTTTGAAGTAATACATTTTCAGTTTTTACTATAATATCACTTAGAGTAATCCTTTGCCTTTACATATGAAAATGTATCTTCTTTTTCACAGTTTATATCTTCAGTTTCTTTAGAGGAAAGTGAACAGAATTATTTCTTCTTAATTATTTGTTAATTATTAATTATTAATACATTAATATAATTATATTATATTATACATAATATAATATATAATATAAATTATATATAATATAATTAATTATTAATACATTTATCTGGTAAAATACATATTTTTATTAATCTCATCTGAGCAAATATCATCTGGAGCAAATGTATTCGACCTGTCCCAAGAATTTGTCCATGAAAGCTGTGATAGAAAAGAACACAATGGATTTTGCATCCAAGGACCTGAGTTCAACTATGACCTCTATGGGTGGGCAAATCACTTTAATACCTCACCTTCACTTTCTTCATTTGTAAAATGAGAGCTTTGGACAGAGTCCCTCTGTGGTTCCTTCTAGCTGTCATAGCATGATGTATATTTGTCCTTGGTATGTAATGGATGCTGTATGCAATCTGAATCACAGCTGTTTTCCCTATTTTACCAGATCACCAGCTATTGAGGAGCAAGAAATTGAATTTGATGCTTCTTTACTTGAAGAAAATGAAAGTCTTCAGGCTAATGAGATCATGTGGAATAATTTAACAGCAGAGAGTTTACAAATAATGTAAGCAGAAAATTCAAACCATTCATAGATTAATAGGTTAGATTTAATTTTTATGTTAGATTTAAGTGGTTTATTAAATTTTAAATGCTTATTTTTATGTAATATGCTATAAAATATACTAGTATTCTGCTTCTGTATCCATTCTTCTATTTAACATATATTTCACTTATGTAGTAGCAATAATTTTGTTTTTGGTTTTCCTCTAATATTCTTTTTTTTAAAATTTTTTTTAATTAAACAAATGCTTTATTAACTTCTGGTTTACATCATTCATTTCCACCAGATTATGAGTTATATTTTCCCCCCATTTTTTCCCTACTCACCACCCCAGAATAGCAGTCCCACTAGACATCCCCTCATCCAATCTGCTCTCTCCCATATCTTCTCCCATACCCCCTTCGACTTTGCCATTAGGGCAAGGTGAATCTCTGAGCCCCACTGCCTGGACATCTTATGAAACATTTAATTTTAAAACTTCGATTATCAGATCCATTCCCTTCCTCCCTTGTCACCCACTCCCTCTGAGAAGATAAGCAATTCAGTATGTGTTGTACATGTATAGCTATGCAAAACATTACCATAGTAGATATATTGTAAAAGACTGCTTATATTTCCCTCCCACCCATCTCACCTCCCAACTGGTCCATTCCCTACTTTGATCCTGTCCCTCTTTGATAGTGGGTACTTCCAACCTCCCCTCCCCCCAGAATGCCCTCCCCTCCATCATCCCCCCTCTCATCCCCCTTTCCCCTACTCAGGAGAGTGAATGAGGGTAAGATATTCCATTTAGTATGTATGTGATTCTCTCCTTGAGCCAACTTCAATGAGAATATGCTTTTGCTTTTTTGCCTTCCTGTTCTTCCCCTCCCCTGCAACTACTTCCCCTTGCCTCTTCTACATGAGATAGTTTACCCTACCCTGTCTCTCTCCATCTCCTCTTGCCACTTTCCTCTCTCACCTCTTGACTTCACCCCTTAAGAATCATCCCTTCTTTGGGGTGGCTAGGTGGAGCAGTGAGCAGAGAGCCAGCCCCGGAGCCAGAAGGACCCGAGCCCGGATCCGGCCCCAGACACCCGACACACAAACAAAAACCCATCCACGTGAACCTGGGCAAGTCACCCAACCCCAATTGCCCTCCAAAAAAAAAATAATAATAATCATCCCTTCCCATCAAATTCAACCTGTGCCCTCTATCCATGTATACCTGTGAACATATGCCATGTACCCTTCTTCAATTATTTTCATAATGAGAAAGGTTTCATCAAACACAGTTATTGTTTTTCCATGTAGGATTGTAAATAGTCCAACTTTGATAAGTTCCTTTTGATTTCTTTTCCTTGATTACCTTCTCAAACATCTCTTCTTGTGTCTGAATGTCAGATTTTCTATTCAACTCTGGTTTTTTCATCAATAATGCTTGAAAGTCCTCTATTCCACTGAATGACCATATTTTCCCCTGAAACAAGATACTCAGTTTTGCTGGGTAGGTGACCCTTGGGTTCATTGCCAGCTCTTTTGCCCTCTGGAATATCATATTCCATGTCCTTCTATCCCTCAATGTAGAAGCTGCCAGGTCCTGTGCTATTTTGATTGTGTTTCCACAATATTGAAATTGTTTCTTCCTGGCTGCTTGTAGTATTTTCTCCTTGATCTGGGGATTCTGGAACCTGGCTATAATATTTCTGGGAGTTTTCTTTTGGGATCTTTTTCAGGAGGTGATTTGTGGATTCTTTCAACCTCTATTTTGCCCTCTGGATCTAAAACATCAGGGCAATTTTTCTTGAGAATTTCTTGAAGGGTGGTTTCTAGGTTCTTTCTTTGATCATGGCTTTCAGGTAGTCCAATAATTTTTAAATTATCTCTCCTGGATCTATTTTTCCAGGTCAGTGGTTTTTCCCATGAGATATTTCACATTGCCTTCTATTCTTTCATTTGTTTGGATCTGTTTAATAGTATCTTGATTTCTCATAAAGTCACTAGCTTCCATTTGCTCCAGTCTAACTCTGAAGGAATGAATCTCCTCAGTGAGCTTTGAGATTCTTTTTCCATCTGGCAAATTCGACTTTTTAAGGCATTCTTCTCCTCATTGCCTTTCTGAGCCTCTTTTGCCATTTGAGTTAGTGTATTTTTTAAGGTGTTATTTTCCTCAGTCAGGCTGTTGACTGTCATTTCATACTTTTCTTGCATCTTTTTCATTTCTCTTCCCAAATTTTCCCCCACTTCTCTTATCTGCTTCTTAAGGTCCTCTATGGCCTGTAGCCAGCTTGTATTTTCATTTGGGGCTTTTGGTTCAGGAGTTCTGATATCACTGCCCTCCTCCATGCTTTGAGCCTCTTTGCCCCTAAAATAGGAGTCCAGTGTTGAACTTTTCTGTTTATTTTGTTTCGTTTGCCTAGGCATATTGCCACTTAATTACTTGATTTTGGGGCTTGTTGCCACAGTAGGACTCTGCCAGCAGACAGGGGAGCTTCCGCCCAAATGTGGGGTCTTCACAACTTCCGCCAGTTGGGTGGCCTCTGTAAAGCCTCCACCCACTCTGGCAAATTGGATACCCACCCCAAACTTCCCCCCAGACCACAATCCAGATCCAGGCAGTTTAAAGCAAGAGCGATTAACCCCCAGACTGATTGCTGGATCTGTCTACAGTTCGCAGACCAGGAGCTAGAGCCACTACTGACGCTGCAAAATGGCTTCTGTGCGGCTGTTTCTTCAGCAGCTTTTTGCCCCCAGGGGAGGAAGCCTCGCGTTCCCCAAATACTGGTCCCAAAGTCCATAGGGCACTAACCTCTCACTTTGTCCTAGGCATATTTGTGCTGATAATTCTGGAATCACCACAATTGCTGGTGTTCTGGGGTTCCTCCAGCTGGCTGAAGGCCTGGCCGCCCTGGGGCTAAAGCCACAGACCTGGGCTTGGCTCTGCATGCTGCGCTGTTGGTTCCCAGCGCGCTGTGCTGCCTGCTCTCTGAGCGCTGCGCTGGCTGCTCCCTGCAGGGCTGCTGTGCTGTCCTCAGCAGGAGGATAGCTTCTCTGTGCCGGTTCTGTGGGTGCTGTGGCTCCAGAAGTTGTTTGGAGCCCCCTTTCACATTGTTTGAAATTTGTGTGGGGCAGAGCACATTGGAAATGCTGTTTCTACTCTGCCATCTTGGCTCCGCCCCCCCTCCTCTGATATTCTTTAGGTCAGTATTCTACCTTTATCTGAGGATGCATTTTATGTTTCAAATTTTCTTCATTTTTTAAATGAAGAAAAGGAATATGATGGTCTTAATTTTTTTTACCTGTATTGTTACATTTTGTCTTCCAAAACAGTTCTTAGCGGGGAGGATTATAGTTACTATTTTACAGATGGACATATTATTTGAGCTCTTTGAAGACTAAGATCACCAGCTTAACTCCCTCATTTCATAGATGAGAAAAATGAGCTCAAGAGTGGTGGTGTGATTTTTATAAGTGGTTTACATAGATAACTAGAACTGAGCTGAGACTATAACTTATGTCTTCTGACTCTTGGTCAAATGCCCCTCCTGTTACAGAATTCTGTCTCTTATTTTCCTTCAAATCAGATTCACCTACTAAGTTGTATAAATTCAGCTTTCCTTCTTACTAAACTTGAGGTTCTAATAAATTCAATTTAGTTTAACAAATGGTGATTATGTATGTGATATTTTGAGGGAAATGAAGGAAAAAAAAGGAAAATGCTCTTACACTCAGGGAACTTATGTTTTTGGGGGGAGATATAAGTAAATATAAAGTATATAAATATTAACACAGAAGTAAATATAACGTAATTTTAAGGGAGAGAGTATGTTAAAGCCAATCAGGAAAACCTTCATGGAATAGGTGGCAACTAAGCTGTGCTTTGGAAGAAGCTAAGGATTTTCCAAGGTGAATTCTAGACATTTCAGTTGTGATCACTGAGATAACAGAAACTGTGGGGACAAGATCTTTCTTAATGTGCTATTGGTGCTTTCTTTCATTAAGCAGTTAATAATTAACTTTCATATTTGTAGTACAGAGCACTGGGTCTTGAAAAAAAATTATTTGGCCCATCTCTTGGTTGACTATAACCATAACAAAAGAAGTTTATGGATAAATATACAGATCTATACCTTTATTGCACCATTGCTGCTCATGAACCTGTTCTCATCTTTATATGTTATTTCTTTAAACTTGAAATTTTTATTGGGCCTCATTTGTATACTCTTACTTCAAAAGGTCTAGCTAGTTTAATTATTATTTATTTGCTCTGTCCCTATCTGATAGGATTAAAGAATTTCCTTTTGTTTCTGCTGCCCTCACACTTGAAACTGTTTCTTGTCTTATGTTTTGTAAAGACTTCTTTTTGTCCTTATAGTGGACTGGTGACTTCCTGGAAATGATTTGTGAATTGGATTTAAGTGAGGGTTATGCACAGTCTTCAGCCTCACTTTCTCCTCTGGAGCCATCTAGGTCCTGTGGCCAGAAATGAATCCCAACAACTGGACATAACCCAGGATGCAGTGGGGACCTTGGTCTTTTTCAAACTAAGGTCTTTTAACAAGTCTCAGTCTGACTGAGGTGGAGCCCTTTCAGTGATTAAGTCTTAGTAAGAAATGAGACAGAGAAAGGCCTCTTAAAAAAAATTAGATTTTTAGAAGACCTTCAGGATTTTATGCCCAACTGGAAACAATTGTTATTTGTATTCATTCTGAGCCAATCAGGACCCAAACAATGACCAAATAGGGTTTGGCCAGTGAAGTATAGCTCCCCAGTCAATGAGAACCAGAGTGATTTTCAGTTAAGGTTTATCTTTAAGAGGAAAAAAAAAACCAAAAAAAATTTCAGAGATTAAAATTTATATTCCCTTTGGGCAAAGTACCCACCCATAAGGGTGTGGAAAGAATGAATGGAAGGAAGGAACAAGGAAGGAAGGAAGGAAAAGCTAGTCTCCATGTTTGGGGGACATTGCTTCTTTGTTTTTAGCATCCTTAGTTTTTTTAGAACCAAGGTAAAGTTATAAACTTCTACATGAAACCATTGCTGATACCCTCCCTACTGCTAGTTCCTCCCTACTGACAGTATCAATTCTCCTTTAAACTAACTAATCAATAGTCATTTATTAAATGCTATTATATTAGGCAGAAACTGTAAAATACTGTGCTGTGAGCTGAGGATACAATAAGAACTGAGACAGTGTCTGTTATGTTAAGGAATTTACATTCTGCCAGAAATCTTAAGAATTTAATACTAGTTATCAATTTCAACATTTTTAGTTTTTCCATGTTTGGTTCTAACTATTACTTTTTGGCCTGCATATACAGATTCCTCAGGAGACTAGTAAGATGATCTTGAGGACTTGTCACATTTTGTTGTGATCCACATTGTGTTCCAGGCATTGTGGATACAAACAAGAAAAAGAAAGACAGCCCCTGCCTTCAAGGAGTTTACTGTCTAATTGGGGAAGACCCTATACAAAAGGAAGGTGGAATGGGGAGAGAAAGGAAGTGTTGAGACTTTGCAGAGGAGCAGATGGCAGTTGGGGGGAACTTCAAAATCCAGATTCTGCCCTAAAGGAAAGCTTTGGTGGAATTTAGTGCTGTCCCCTCGCCTCCTTCCCACTCTACAATCAAAGGGGAGAGGAGGCTGAGCAAGGGGCTATGTATATACTGGGTTAAATAGCGTGATGAGATTCCTAGTCACCAGTTTATCTCGAGAGAGAGGCATCTTGATGGTAGAGCTGAGACCATACAGAAATCTCTTGGTTTCTATAAATCCATTTCTCCCTTCATGGAGTACTTATGAAGCTCCCTTTTGCTGTAGGTCTTTGTTGGGTTCTGAGAGCTCTTGCCTAGATAGAGGCCTGAAGCTGCCTTTCTTCCATGTGTCTCTTTTGACCTTGACATGTGCCACTACTGCTTTGGGGACACGAAACATCTTAAGTGTTGATTGTAAAAGTATTGTAACAAGTAGAATTGTACCAACATGGTATTTCTTTATCTTTATCTTATTGTTGTAGGGATAAACAACGATAAAAATATGAAGACTTTTATACATATGAAGATTTTATAAATTCTGAATGTATAATACTGAGCAATAAATTTGGGTAAACATTTCTTCTCAACTGTTAGTCAACATTTATTGAATATCTACAGAATGTAGATTACTGCATTCAGTAATTATAGTAAAGACCCATCACATTTTGGGGGAGTTCTAGGTGTTCCCTAGAGCAAATAAACCAGAATTCTCACAATGAAGAAGAATATGAAGGATGCACTGAAAATATATTTTAGCTATTTTTTTCCTCAGGTCAGGCAGCTGACCCATTTTTTCTTCCCCCTCTTTCTCTATGCTGCTCTTGGAGTATTCAAATTGGAGGAGCTGATTAATCAAAATTAATCAATCTCCTGTTGGTGGAATAGGTGAAGAGATTTTGAACATGAAGTAGTTCCGTGTTCCCTCAGCTTCCCTAGTATAATGTTAATGGGATAGAAGATCTTGCCTGATCATTAATAGGCCTCAGGTGGAGTCCTTTAAGGAAAGCTTGCTTAGGGGAGGCTTGCTTGTAGGAAGCTTTCACATCTTTTGCTAATTTCTAATTAGGCACTGAATTGCAAGGGTTGTGATACCTTCTGGCTCTGAGAAATGTTTATATATTCTAAGTTGGTATTTTGCTTTGGGGACTCACTTCTGAGAAGGATCTTATGATTCCCTGGTTGAAATTTTGAGTGGCCATATGTTCGTAGCTCCCCAACTGTTCTGATGTAAAGGCTCTCTCCATCCAGAGATGTATGTAAAATTTATAGCTGAATCAGGCAGTCACATCCCTGTCTGTTGGTCTTTATTTCTCTGCTTGTATTTCCTTTGAAGTTCAGGATGCTGACTTTTCCCCTGAACTAGTGAATGTAATTTAAAAAGATTGTTCACTTAAACAACTATCTTTCCTAGTAAACCAGATCTAAGAATGTGTGCTAGCAGCCATCCTCAGTATGCCAGTGTGGTTGCTGCTATACCTGGGCACTGCTATTATAGTCTATGCTCCTTCCCCAGACTTCACTCTTCTACTGGTCATGCAAGATACATAGAAATCAGTGTTCTTTAATACTATGCTACAGAAGATTAAAAATAAAAATTTCAACTCTGCAAAGGGTAGTGTTTTTGAATTGGTAATGTAAAAATTTTTAATTAATACATTTGATCTAATTAATGTATTACATATATTAATTAATAGAAATTCTTTTCTGCTATCATACATTTTTCTTTTTCTTTTTTTTTTTTTTAAAGCAATTGGGGTTAAGTAACTTGCTCAAGGTTACACGACTAGTCATTTGATTTATGCGTGGGTGCTCATTTTCTGAGGCCGGATCTGATCTCGGGTCATCCAAACTCCGAGGCCGACGCTCTTACTCACTGCGCCACCTAGCCGCCCCTTTAGGGCAATTGGGGTTAAGTAACTTGCCCAAGATTACACGGCTAGGTTTTTGTTTGTGCGGATTAAGTGTCGGAGGCCGGCTCCGAACTCAGGTCCTTCTGATTCCAGGGCCGGCGCTCTATTCACTGCGCCACCTAGCCGCCCCCATACATTTTTCTTATAATATTTGTCTTATGTCTAAATGTCTATAAAATCTATGTAGAAAAGGAAAATTGGGTATATTCGGAGACTAAGAAATAGAAATTGCCCACTATACATTCAAATATTTGAAAATATCCATCTATGTATTGTTTATCCTTATACATCATGTATAAAGTCCATGCATTAATTGATTGGATAGTATATATTCATTCTAGGTTGAAAACTGTTGAAGAAGAATTGATCCAAACACAGCAGATGCTTTTAAACAAGGAAGAAGTTGTCCTGGAACTAGAAAAGAGTATTGAAGAATCTTCTAAGACCTGTGAAAAGAAGTCTGAGTAAGTAGAAAAACAACTTAAAGAAAGAAGTATAATTATTTTAACAGTATAATAGCATTTATTTGTCATCTGTTGGAGAGTGAGGGGTTCTATGAAAGCTAATCTTCTCCATCAGTGACTTTCAGAGTATGGTCTAGGGGTCCCTAGGGCTTCCCAAGACCCTTTCAGAAGGTCCATGTTTTAAAACTTTTCATAATAATGCTTGTTTAGTGTTTTAGTCTTTCTGACTCTTTGTGACCTAAGATAATAATACTGAGACATCTTAATTTCTAGTACAGTTAAGATCAATAGATAAAACCTACATAAAAACAAAATATTCTTTGTGGGGCTGGGGGTGTCTTTTCAGTGATTTTTTTTTAAACAAATGCTTTATTAACTTCTGTTTTACATCATTCATTTCCGCCAGATTTTGAGTTACAGTCTTTTCCCCCCCATTATTCCCCTACCCAACCTCCCAGAATAGTAGTCCCACAAGATATCGCTTCCTCCAATCTGCTCTCTCCCATACCTTCTCCCATACCCCCATCGACTTTTCCATTAGAGGAAGGTAAATCTTTGTGTCTCAATGCCTGCACATCTTATCTCCCTATTACTAGCAAAAGAGTATTAATAATAGTATTTATATATATTTGAAACATTTAATGTTAAGACCTCGAATTTCAGATCCATTTCCTTCCTCCCTTGTCACCCATTCCCTCTTGGGAGATAAGTAATTCAGTACATGTTGTACATGTCTGGCTATGCAAAACATTATCATAGTAGATATATTGTACAAGGCTGCTTATAATTCCCTCCCACTCATCCCACCCCCCACCTGGTCCATTCCCTACATGATCCTGTCCCTCTTCTATAGTGGGTACTTCCAACCTCCCCTCCCCCAAGGATGCCCTCCCATCCATCATCCCTCCTCTCATCCCCCTTCCCCCTATCCTGCTGCAGGTTGAGATATCCCATTTAGTATGTATGTCATTTTCTCCCTGAACCAAATTCAATGTGAATGTGGTTTTGCCTTTTTTGCCTTCCTATTCTCCCCCTCCTTTGCAACCACTTCCCCTTGCTTCTTCTACATGAGATAGTTTACCCTACCCTGTCTCTCCCCATCTCCTCTTGCCACTTTCCTCTCTCACCTCATAATTTCATCCCTTGAGTATTCTCCCTTCCCAACAAATTCAACCTATGCCCTCTATCCATATATAACTGTAACCATATACACACACATTCACATATGTATTCATATGACCACACACCCTTCTTCCATTATTTTCATAGTGAGAAAGATATCATCAGTCACAGTTATTGCTTTCCATATAGGAATGTAAATAGTTCAACTTTGATAAGTTCCTTTTGATTTCTTTTCCCTGATTACCTTCTCAGGCATCTCTTCCTTCTTGTGTCTGGATGTCAAATTTTCTATTCAATTCTGGTTTTTTCCTCAAGAATGCTTGAAAGTCCTCTATTCCACTGAATGACCATATTTTCCCCTGAAACAAAATACTCAGTTTTGCTGGGTAGGTGACCCTTGGGTTCATTCCCAGTTCTTTTGCCCTCTGGAATATCCTATTCCATGCCCTTCGATCCCTCAGTGTAGAAGCTGCCAGGTCCTGGGCTATTCTGATTGTGTTTCCACAATATTGAAATTGTTTCTTCCTGGCTGCTTGTAGTATTTTCTCCTTGATCTGGGGATTCTGGAACCTGGCTATAATATTCCTGGGAGTTTTCTTTTTGGGATCTTTTTCAGGAGGTGATCGGTGGATTCTTTCAACCTCTATTTTGCCCTCTGGATCTAAAACATCAGGGCAATTTTCCTTGAGGATTTCTTGAAGGGTGATTTCTAGGTTCTTTCTTTGATCATGGCTTTCAGGTAGTCCAATAATTTTTAAATTGTCTCTCCTGGATCTATTTTCCAGGTCAGTGGTTTTTCCCATGAGATATTTCACATTTCCTTCTAATCTTTCATTTGTTTGGATCTGCTTAACAGCATCTTGATTTCTCATAAAGTCATTAGCCTCCCTTTGCTCCAGTCTAACTCTGAAGGAATGAATCTCCTCAGTGAGTTTTTGAGATTCTTTTTCCATCTGGCAAATTTGGCTTTTTAAGGCATTCTTCTCCTCATTGCCCTTTTGGGCCTCCTTTGCCATTTGAGTTAGTCTATTTTTTAAGGTGTTGTTGTTTTCCTCAGTCAGGCTGTTGACCCTCATGTCATACTTTTCCTGCATCCTTCTCATTTTTCTTTCCAGTTTTTCCTCCACTTCTCTTATTTGATTTTTAAAGTCCTTCTTAAGGTCCTCTATGGCCTGCAACCTGCTCATGTTTTCCCCTGGGGCTTTTGGAGCAGGCCTTCTGACCTCACAGTCCTTTTCCCGCTCTATGCCCCCAGAATAGGAGCCTAGGGTTGCATTTTTCTGTTTCTTTTGCCTTGGCATGTTGCCACTTAATTGCTTGACTTTTGGGCTTGTTGCCACAGTATGGCTTTAAGGCCAGATAGAGGAATTTTCGTCCCGAAAGTGTGGGGGGCAACTTCCGTTTCTGGCAAGATGTAAACCCACCCACGACTTCCACCCTAGATCACAATCCAGATCCAGGGAGGTTAAAGCAAGAGGGATTACCCCCCAAGACTGATCTCTGGATCTCTCTACAATTAATTGCAGACCGGGAGCCGGGGCTGCCTCTGAAAACTACAAAATGGTGTGTCTCCTCAGTGGCTTCTAGCCCCCAGGGGAGGGAGCCGACACATTCCCCAAATACTGGTCCCAAAGTCCATAGGACACTAACCTCTTACTTTGTCCTAGGCATGTCTATATTGACAATTCTGGAGTTGCCACAGCTGCTGGTGTTCTGGGGTTCCTCCAGCCGGCTGCTGGCCCTGCCACCCTGGGGCTAAAACCTCGGCTCATGCGTACCTGGGCTTGGCTCTGCTCCCTGCGCGCTGTGCGCTGCCAGGTCCCAGACCACTGCGCTGGTCCTTCCTGCAGGGCTGCCGGGCTGTCCTCAGCAGGAGGTTAGCTTCTCTTTGTCGTTCTGTGGGTGCTGGGGCTCCAGAAGTTGTTCAGAGTCCCCTTTTACATAGTTTGGGGGGAATCTGGGGGCAGAGTGGCTTGGATGAGCTGTTTCTACTCTGCCATCTTGGCTCCGCCCTCCCTTTTCAGTGATTTTTAAGAATATAAAGAAGTCCTGAGATCAAAATGTTTCCAAACTGCTGTTCTAGATAAACGAAACTATTTTATTCACCAAATAATTTTAAATTTATTTTTAATAGAAACCTTTCTAAAATGCTTTATGTGCTTCCTTGATTACTTATACAGCAAATTTTGAACAAAATCTCCCTGTTTTATGATGACTCATGGCCATTATGTAGAAGAAAAATTGTTGTATTCTTTCAGGAAATGACTCTGATAAATGTTGCATCAGCTTTTCTGCCTTACACTTTCTACCAGGTCAACTGACTAGTTCTTGTCACTAGACTACATCTAGGCCTTTCCTTTTAAGGGATTGTCCATTGCAGTGGGATCATAGGATTTGAACTTGAGATGATCTTAACATTGTCTGGTCTGTCTCCCTTATTTTATGGAGTAGGAAACTGAAGCTGTGAATGTTAAATGACTTGCTCAAGTTTACACAGTAGTTTGTAGCAGAACCAGGATAGGTCTTCTGGCTCCAAATCCCATGCTTTTCCTACCATCATATCAAGATATCACGGTATATATCACCTTCCTCTACCTTCCCTCACCAGGCAAATTAGGACAGGGATAAAAATATCTAAGTATAAGGTAGTAAGGTTATGAACTTTTTGAGCTATTGTAGCATATCTTTGCCTTTCTCTTCTTCATTTGACTCTCTGCTTAGATTTCTGGGTTCCTTTGCTTTCTTGATTCTTTTAAGCAAATTTTTTTTTTTTTGAAAGACACACAATTTTATGGAGAATGTGATGCTGATTACACAATCAAGATTTACATAAAGTTATGGGAACATGATTGATAGTAGGGGTTTTTTGATGAATTAGGTAATGGAGGAGGGGTCCCAGCCTTAGTATAACTGTGCATGTGGTTACCCATAATGCATACAGTTAGGGGGCATGTATGTATAGTAATGATATTATAATACACTGTATGTCATAATTTCACTCCAGGTCAGTCCTTTACTATTACTGCGAAGGTGCTAACATAGGGTGGATCCCTTCTATGGTTAGGTGGTCAAGTATCCTGTTCTACATCCT
The DNA here is from genome assembly GCA_011680675.1 of Gymnobelideus leadbeateri. Classification (NCBI taxonomy): domain Eukaryota; kingdom Metazoa; phylum Chordata; class Mammalia; order Diprotodontia; family Petauridae; genus Gymnobelideus; species Gymnobelideus leadbeateri. Next base: position 61,138 of record WOXC01007269.1, on the reverse strand, counting down.
GGTGGTGCTGTTTTCTGATAGGCTAGCTATTATGGCCTTATCTGGTCAAGATGGATAGTTTGGTATTGTAGTCTTGTCTTGGATTAAATGGATGATGCAATTGTGGTTGGGGTTGCAATGTGGTGGGAAAGGGTCTGGTAGGGTGGGGGAGGGGTGAGGTGCTGAGTTTCTATTCCATGGGTGCTCCTGTTGTTTCTGTGGGAAGTAAGGGTTCAGGGAAACACTTCTTGTTCTAGTGAGCAGTGAGGCATAAGTTAGGACATTTTTTGGGGAGAGTGCTAGGTAGATACAGTGGGTCTATAGTGAAGTTTGGATATTGGGGCTGAGGGCAGTTCTGTTAGGACTCCATCATTCCCCCCTCAAAGAACTGGGACCCAAAATTATTTGGGGAAAGGGACAGGGGGTCTCTGCTTCCATGGCTTCTTCCGTCTGGCAAGGGGGTGTAGAGCTGTTCCTGCCTTAGCAGGTCCTGGAGGGGAGGGGGAAGATAGAAGTGAACAGCACACAAGCTGCATCCAGGGGATGGACTGGGTGCTCTGGTTTCAGTTGGTGTTTGCCTTGTAGTATCATCTGGAAATTGATGGAGGCCAGTCTTTTGCAGTCCCCTTGGGTGGCTCCTTTCAGAATAACAATTTTAGATCCTCAGGCGGCTCACAGGTATATCCAGGGATGTCTGGAGTATCTGGATTGCCTTTGATCCCCACAACCTGCTGGTAAGCAGGCAGAGTGGGACTGGAGTGCTGGGGTAACATTGAGAATGATGCCCTGGTATTTACCAGAAGATTTACAGTTGCTCCTGCCACTTCTAAACAAACCCGGGGCTCAACCATAGTGAAGTAGAAAGAGGGAGCCTTGTTGTTCTCCAGCACCATCAGGCCTCACACTGAGAATCTAAGCAAATTTTAAAAATATTTTTCCAGTTACAATTATAAACAATTTTTAACTATTCATTGTTAAAAATTTGAAGTTCCAGATCCTCATCTTCCTTCCCTCCCTTCTCTCACATCTCCTTGAGAAGACAAACAATTTGATATAGATTATACATATTTAGTCATGCAAAACATATTAGCCAAGTTGTGAAAGAAAACACAGGGTTCCCTCCCCCAGTAACCCCAAAGAAATTAAAGAAAGTAAAAAAAAAGTATGCTGTGATCCGCATTCTTATCCCATCAGTTCTTTCTCTGAAAGTGGATGGCATTTTTCATCACAAGTCTTTCAGAAATGTCTTAGGTCACTAAATTGCCGAGATTATCTAAGTCATTCAAAGCTAATGATCCTTCAGTATTTCTGTTACTAAGTCCAATGTTCTCCTGGTTCTGCTCCTTTTACTTTACATCAGTCTACATAAATATTTCTAGGTTTTTCTGAGAGCATCATTTCTTTTTTTGTTTGTTTTCCATTTAATAGTATTTTATTTTTTCTAATTACACATAAAGATAGTTTTCAGCATTTGTTTTTTGTAAAATTTTGAGTTCCAAATTTTTCACCTTCCCTCTTATTCTTCCTCCTTCCCAAGATAGCAGGCAACCTGATATAGTTATAGAGGTACTATCACGTGAAACATATTTCCATATTAGTCATGTGAAAAAAGAAAGAGAACAAAAGGAAAAATCACAAGAAAGAAAAAAAAACAATTGAAAATGGTATGCTTTGATCTGCATTCAGATTCCATAGTTTTTTCTAGGGATGTGGATCCTGCTTGTCAATTCTTATGCACAGTAAAATTCCATCACAATCATATGCCACAGCTTGTTCAGCCATTCCCTAATTGATGAGCATCCTCTCAATTTCCAGTTCTTGGATAACAGAAAAAGAGCTACTATAAATATTTTTGTACATTCCCCCAACAGTGCATTATTGTTCCAATTTTTCCACATCCTTTCCAACATTTGTCATTTTCCTTTTCTGTCATATTAGCTAATATGATAGGTTTGAGGAGGTACTTCAGAGTTGTTTTGATTTGGATTTCTCTGATCAATAGTGATTTAGAGCATTTTTTAATATGTCTATATATAGCTTTGATTTCTTCTTTTGAAAACTGCCAGCTCATATCCTTTGACTATTTATTTAATGGAGAATAGTTCATATTCTTATATTCTGATTCGTAAATACCTTTTTATTAAAAGTTACTTTTTGTATTTTCTTTGACCTAGACCTTTAACTTGGCCTAACTTATGCAGTCCTAAAGTAACACTGGCAGTTAGGTGGCACAGTGAATAGAGTATCAGGCTTGGAGTCAGGAAGACTCATTTCCTGAGTTCAAATCCAGCCTCAGACACTTACTAGCTCTTTTACCCTGGACAAGTCACTTAACCCTGTTTGCCTCAGTTTCCTCATCTATAACATGAGCTGTGGAAGGAGTGGCAACCAACTTCACCTTAAGAGTTGGACACAACTGAACAATTTCTGAATAACAATAAAAGTGACCCTGAATCTTGCTAACTATTTGCTTCTATTAAAATTAGCTAATGTCCCTTGCTGAGGTATGATTTGAATACTTTGACTCCAGATCAAGTGTTTTTTCCATAGTAGAAACAGTTAGAAACTGCTTGTATTTGCTTGGCTGCCTGTTTTCTTCTTACATATTGTCATGAAGGGTACTCTCAACCCATATGTCATTCATTTTCATAAAGTGCCCATATAATTTAGTAGTTATTGATGTGTTCTTTGTTAACTTTATAGAGAATTGACAATTCCTTATTTATTTTGGAACTTTTCTTTTGGAATCCTCCCTTTCCTGAGGTATCTTGTAAAATGATCTCGAAGTATTTTCAAAGTTCTATCCCCTACAGCCCAGGATTTTCTTAGTTATATATTAGGTCTAGTTCAGTCATTTTAAACAACTTTGTCTTCTTACATGCTGTGATGGAAGAAAAACCTCAAGAGGTACTTTCAGGGTAATTAATAATCAATTTATTAATTAGGCTAGCCAGCAATAAATTGTTAGTTGTTTCTCTCAGTAACCAAAAATGCCAAGGTAATCTCTGAAACACATTAAATCTGGAGTTTACCTTCTGACAGTTCAGTTTGGGAGTACTAAGTTTGAGATCTTTATGTGATAACCAGTTTGAGGTGTCTAATAGGCAATAGATATATGAGAGTGGAGGTCAGAGAAGTTAGTGCTGGATAAATAGATCTGAGAATCATCTACATAGAGAAGATAATTTAATTGGGAGCTGATGAGATCAATCAGTTAACTACAGAGGCAAAAGAGAAAAGGTCCTAGTCCCAGGATTAGAAGAATTGACCTGGATGAAGATTCTAGAACTAAGAAAAGACTGATCAGACAGGGAGGAGGAGTGTCACAAAAACCCAGAGAGGAGAGAGTATCTTAGAAAAGAAGGTGATCAGCAATGTCAAAATCTGCAAATGGTTCAAGAAGGATGAAGATTGAGAAAAAGCTATTAGATTTGGCAATTAAGAGGTCATAGGTAATTTTGGAGAGGGGAGTTTCATTTGGATGATGGTGTCAAAAGCCAGACTATATGGAGTTAAGACAGTAAGAGGAGGGGAAGTCACTTTGTAGATGACGTTTTCAAGGAAAAAAGAAATAGGATGATAGCTAACAAGGATGGGTGGTTCAAGTGATGGTTTATGTTGATTAGAAGAATTGATGAGTATATGTACAGGAGCTTTAGATTTTAATTAAGCCTCAGCTGATTTCAAAAGCCCTTCCTCTTTGAGTTTAGATATTTAAAGGAACATCATTCGCATCATAGCTAATCTTGTTTTTGATTTAATCATCTCTCTTGGGTTTAATTATTATGTTTATGTATATGACTTTCAGGTCTCTATATCCAGCCCCAGTATATGCATTGAAATTCAGTCTTGTCACACCAATTTCCTATTAAATATTTTAAACTGAATATCCAAGAGACATCTCAACCTCAATATTTCCAAAAGAAAATTCATTATCTTTCTCTTCAAATCTGACTCTTTTCCCAACTTCCTGCCATTTTCCCCTTTTCCTGTATTTGTAACCTGAACTATTCTGGATGCTTTGTTTTACCTTACTCCACATATTTAATCATTTGCCAAATTTCTCTCTCCTCAGCATGACTTGAATCCAACACTTTTTCACCACTCACAACTGCAACCTTGGTTTAGGTCCTACTCTTCTCTTGCTTAGATTATTGCAGTGGCCTCCTAACTGATCTCCTTCCCTCAAAGTGCTTTTTCACTTCTCCACTCTGTAAACACCAGTGGCTTCCTGTAATTTATAGGGTTGAATATAAACCCCTCTGTTTAGCTTTTAAAGCACTTTGCTACCTGGCTCCAGCCTTTCCTACCATTTTCAGTGTACATTGTTCCTCCTTCCTTACTCTGTGATTCAACCAAATTGACCACCTCTCTGTTTCTCTCAGAGGAGACAACCTATCCCCTATCTCTGTGTCTTTGTACTTTGTTATCCCCCATACCTACAAAGAATGCCCATCCTCTTCCACGTGACTTTCCCTTTAGGAAATAGCTTGGGCACCATTTTATTTCTGAAGCTTTTTTCCTTCTTGTTAATACTCTCTCAAAACTACTTTATATAGTACCTAACTACTTTGCCTTAATTTGTGTTGATCCTCTTTATGTTTATTCTATGTATCCTCATATCTATATCTATCCATATCCCTATCCCTATATCTGTATCTATGACTTTAATCTCTTCCATTAGAATATATGCTCCTTGTAGGTAAGGATTGTTTTAAAATCTTTGTGTTTGTGTTGCCAGACCCTTGTGCATAGTAGGTTCTTAATATATCCCTACTGATTGCTTTTTGAAGCTCTATGATTTATAAAGATTTTCTCATATTTCTTCTGCAGCGTACCTATAATCTTCATCGTAATTTTTTAAACAATCATTTGTGTTTCATTTGTTCTCTTTCAGTATTGTGCTTCTGCTGAGCCAAAAACAGTCACTAGAAGAACTAAAGCAGTCAGTCCAGCAGTTAAGGTGTGCCGAGTCCAAGTTTATAGCCCAGAAAGAACTCCTAGAACAAAAAGTACAAGAGAATGATGGAAAAGAGCCACCTCCTGTCTTCAATTATGAAGAAGACGCTAGATCAGTTACATCTATGGTAAGTGAGAAGTTGTCTGCCCTGGCGATAACCAGAGGAGGTGATTGCCAAGGGGATGGGGGCTGGGAGGCTGGTGTTGCAAAATAAAGCTTAATGTAAAACTGAGTACCGGACCTATGATTTTATTGGTGTAAAGAAAGAGGAAGGTCCCCCCACCAGTGTAGGTTGTCGTCTTCTCTAAAGCTTACTTTTTTAGAAGCTTGCTTAGAGCTCTGAAATATGAAGAGATTTGCCCAGAGTCACACAGCTATAGTATGTGTAGGAGGCAGGAATTGAACATAGATCTTTCTGCTTCTGAAGCTGGCTTTTTATCCAATAAGCCACACTACTTCTCAATGTATATATCATACTTATATTTTCCTGCCTCAATGTCCTTCACTTTTTCTGTGGACTATGAGATATTTAATATAAGAATAACTTTAATTGGCAATACTGAAACTTGTGTTTAAGAAATTGGTTTACATATATTTACATTGTTTTATAGTGATTTTTCTCTTATGTATATCAAAATTGTAAGCTTTAAACTTGTATAGTAAAGCAAAACAAATTACCCACTGGCCCTGTCCAAAAAAACCCAACAAAACCCCAACCAGAACAGTTCAATCTACACTCTGAATCTATTTCACCTCTATTAGGAGGTAAGTAGACTTTCATCATGGGTCCTTTGGAATTGTGGATGGTCATTTCTGTTCATCAGCATTCTTAAGACTTTCAAAGTGGATTGTATTTACAAGATTGTTGTGATTTGAAGAAGCTGTGAATTCCTGTATAAATGCAATGTGGTCATAGTGAATCATCATTATGATGTGTTGCTGTAGTTTCCTGCCTTGTTTTATTTAAAATTTTTGTATCAATATTCATTGGGGATAATGGTCTACAGTTTTCTTTTTTATATTTTTACTCTCCTTCATTAATTGTAAATACCTTATTTGTATTATAGAAGGATTGGTAGAACTCCATTAGTTTCTATTTTTAAAAAACTTTGTGTAATATTGGAACTAATAATGCTCAATAGAATTCATCTGTAAATACATGTAGTCCTAGTGTATTTTTTCTTTGAGTTCATTTATGGCTTGTCCAGTTTCTTTTTCTATATTGGATTATTTAAGTTCTCTGTTTCCTATTCTGTTAATATGGGTGTTTTATCTTTCTGTAAATATTCATCCTTTTCATTTAGGTTGTCAGTTTTATTGGCATTGTGAGTGGATTGTGAGAGATACATTTTTTATTTTGTTGCTCTAACCCTGCTTTTTGAGAGAACCATAATTCCTTTGTTGGTATTATGCACATAATTTGTAAACTTTGCATTGATTTAAAATGTTTAAAGAATAAGTAAGATATAGCTTGTGTTTAAGCCATATTATTTTTGTGTTTCTGAGGGAAAGGGGATTTTTTCCAAAGCAAATCCTTTTAATTCCTATATAGCTTTTCAAAGTTTCTAAAATGCTTATATACATTTGAAGAAAAAACATCCCAAGGCATTTTAGCAGTATATTCTGTATTTTAGTATGCTTATTCAAGGAGAATTTTAACTTCAGGGATTTTTAGTACTGTCGTGATTGTGACTACCTTGTACCTTAGTATATTTTAGATTTTACTAGTTTTTTACAGTATCCTATGTTATATTATTATAATCTGTATATTGTTGAAAAAATTACTAGTATGTGGCACTAAATACCAGAAGGGGGAAAAAATCCCTTTTTTTTTTTTAAAGTGAGATGTAATAATTATATAAATACCTTGTGTGAAAATATTTTATATTTTCAAAATGCTAATTAGATTTTAGCAACTGATTTTTCACATATGAGTAGAAAATGCTCAAGTTGACTTTTCCACTGCATTGGATTTTGAGTTAGATTTTGGATTGGAATTCCAGCCCTGCCATGTAAATGTCTACATAATCTTGAACAAATTACCTAACATCCCTGTACCTCTGTTTTTTCATATATAATATGCATATTGACCTATAAGACCTTTAAGATTTCCTTTATCACCTAATCTTCCAGTTAATCAAATCAAACACTGTGTTAGGTAATACAAACATATTGAGTAAAATAATCCTTCTTGGCAAGGAGCTTCTGTTGTAATGAGGGAGACGTACATAGAACTATAGAGAGAATAAATACTAAGTAATGAAATACTATGTAGTTTGAAAGTGAGAGTGCACTAGAAGTTAGAGTGAATCAAGAAAAGTTACATATAGAAGGTGATTCTTGAGTTGCATCTTAGAAAAGGAGATTCAGTGATATGGATGTCAATAAGGAGTACATTACATTCATCAATAACTGCCATCAGAAAGTCACACATGTAAGAAGGGTTGTCATGTTTGACTATTAGAGAGTAGGTAAATTTGACTGGATTGCAGGAGATAGAGTAATTTCTGAGGCTTGAAAAGTAGGTTGGGGCTAGGTTATAAAGAGCTTTAAAAGCTAAACAAGTGTTTATTTTTGATCCTGGAGGCAATAGGGAGCCAGTGGAGTTGATTGAGCAGGCTATTGATGTGATGAGGTCTTGGCTTACAGAAAATCACTCTGGCAACAGTCTTTTAAGATGTTTTGGAGTGGGAGAGATTTAAATTAGAAAAACCAATTAGGAGCAATTTATCATCCCATGCTTTTGGAATTTTCATTTTATTGATAAACATGCAGATTTGAAGATTTACCTCATTAATATGAAACACTGTCAATGTTTATAAAGAAAACTTTTAATTTTGTATCATGACATTTTAGTTTAAATCTCAAAAATGAAACATTAAAATTTTTCCCTTTCGTATTAAGAAATGTTTTCTATATTAATGCTATATTGATTATGCAGATTAAATTTAAAAATAATAATATTTGTACAAAAATGTAGAAATTAGAAACCTGCAATACATGTTCTAAAACACGAATATAATGATCACAGCACACAATTAATTGTTATAGAGTTCCTCACAGTTTTACAGAATAGATGATGTAGCATATAAACAGTGTCTGAAGTACAGAATTAGTCTTGGATTACATGGTTTTATAATTCAGTTACAAGGGAAGAATGATCAATAATTATGAACAGTGTTATATCTATGCAAAGAAGTGGAGCATAAAACCAGTTTAAAGAAAACTTGCCATGGGGCGGCTAGGTGGCGCAGTGAATAGAGCACTGGCCCTGGAGTCAGGAGGACCTGAGTTCAAATGTGGCCTCAGACAGTTAACACTTACTAGTTATGTGACCTTGGGCAAGTCACTTAACCCCAATCGACCAGCTTTCCCCACTCCAAAAAAAAGCAAAGCAAAGTCAGAACAACTAAACAACAACAATAAATAATGAAAACGCTTCATAACCTGGCCCCTGTAGTGGGAATAAATATGTGAACTTAGATGAGCAACTCAGTTTTAAGCCCCCATTTTGTGACTAAGTAGTTCCTATATAAGTTGTTTTTCTAGAATAAGATAATGATTTTCATGGTATAATTTCACAATGGTGTGTCTGTGTCCCATTGGTAAACAACTACTAATGATTATGTATGTGTATATCCTCATGTTTGGTAAATAACTGCTAATGGATGTGTGTGTATCTCCCAAATCTTGTAAATAACTGATAAACACTTACTGGTACCCTTAGTTTGATTGATAGTTTTCTTTTATTGTAAGCTTCGGTAATTGAACACCAGTCAGAATTTAGATGTAACTTGTAAACACCCTTAGCCAGCACCGAAAAAAAAATTTTTACCAGACACCCCCAGCTGATCCTGGGTCAAGACTAGGGCAAACTCCTGTGTTTTTATGACCTGAAAATGTGAACATCCTGTATTCTTTCCAGAGCAGTGGTAATTGATGGAGATTTGCCAGAATGCTACCTTGGAGGGAACCTTGTCATGAGGAATGGTATAAGACATGTTTACTGGTACTTTTAGGAATCAGGTTGGTGTTTTTTACTCTTAGGCTTGATATTGGTGTCATTGCATAGTTTTTTTCATGTGTACATGCATTGATTAAATAAATGTTTATCAACATTGAGTGTATGCCTTATTAATGTACTGTCAGCCCTTAAAAGTATTCTTTCCTTTCCAGTCCTATTACAACTTGCTCTACCACATGTATTCTGTGATACAGTGACATTAGCTTTTTTGTTGTGCCTTGAATTGCTCTCTTCAAAGTTACCAATGATTTCTTAATTGCCAAATCTAATTAGCCTTTTTTCAGTCCTTACTCTCCTGCATCGTTTTTTATTTTTCATTCATACCCTCTTCTCTAGGTTTTTGTTTCACTGTTCTGTCCTGGTTTACTTAGATTTCTCTGACTGGTCCTCTGTCTCCATTGCTAGCTCTTCATTCAGTCCACTCCTGCTAACCAGAATTGCCTCTTTGTCCTGAATATTGCCATCCAAAACAACCAGCTCCAGGTAGCCACCAAAATCAGAGTTTAAGTTTCCCACTCTCAGAAAGGTACTGTACAGCACATCCTTCCCTCCTGTGAAAGCAGATCCTGCTCCCTGGGAGCAGGTTCTCTGGTCAGTTGACCTATCTTGTGCTCCCCAATGCAGCCACCCTTATCTGAGTTTAACTCTGTGTATGTGTGTTGTATATTGAAAATTCTTCTTCTCTCTTCCACTGATTCTCTTTTTCCCCTTCTTATTCCCCTTCTCCTTTTCCTATCAGTTGCCACTAAATTAGCCTTGAACTCTTCCCCATTGTTATTATATGTTATTTTTGACATCATTAAGGGGCTGTTTTCCCTTGTCTCTGGCTGGCCTGGGTACCCTCTCTTGAACATTAATTGGATTTCCAGACAAGTCCTTAACCTATTGACAGTAGCGCCTATGCTGTGGGAGTGTGTCGCTATGAATCTTATCATAGAAAACAGAGGTCTATAGAGGAATCTTCTGTCCTCCCAGGAAAGACTCTCTTACTCCAGAGAACTGTCATAAAACCCAGTAGAAGGATGTTTACTAAAGATATGCATTGATTGAACTGAGTGAAACTTCATTTCATAACTTGCATATCAGCATCTCCTTAACACTAGAGAGAGAACTGGAGCTCCTTGTGGCTGTTTTGTACTCAAGTGACCAGGAGACAGTGTCAGTAGTGTGAGCCTTTAGTATCCTGAGCCAGTCAGGTTTCAAGGATGGTTTTAATCCCTTTTAAGGAAAAAAATATCCTAACTCATATGGGAGAAGGGTATAAGATACTGCTTCTGTTAAATTCCACTTCTTAGTGATAAGATTTTTAAGGTCATCTAGAGGACCTTCCACCACTTAAATGAATTTAAAGCTAATACTGGTCAATTCAAGTAGTCTATAAGTATAATTCAAATATTCAAGAAGTCTGATTTAGACAGCATGAAAGATGGAAAAGAAAAGCTTAAAAAAAACCATAGTAAAAACAAAACAAACAATATAGCTTCTCCCTTAAGGAATGGCGGTTTGGGAAAACCATGACTAGAAACCTCAGACTCCTCTCCCTTTACCCTTTGCTTTGGAATGGCTAAATCCTAAGTCCACGTCGTCATGTCCATGTGATGGTGCTAAATGCTTGGAATTTTCAGTGTGTCTTTCAGTGTAAAGAGGTATATGCAGGAGCCTCACTAGGACCAAAAATGATGATATTTCTTGGGTAGTCACTGATCCTCATCATGTGTCAAGGAGAATTGTTCTGTATCACCACCTACTTACTTCATGTTCCCTGGACCTTCAGCCCTGACCTCCTTCTCCTTGGGGCTGGGGATAAAAAATCTTAACCCTGTAAGATGCGTTTGAGGGACTGCTCCCCTTCCTTTGTTGGGGACAGGTAGACACTTTGACTTCCTCTCTGCTGACAGAAGGAAATTCCCTCCCCATAATTCCACCCCTTTGTCCTCCAAGCCCTCCTTGAGGAAGCACTTGTATATGATCGCTGGGTATTGTAGTGTTAGCAACATAGAGGAGCTAATTACTTCTAGAGGTCATAATGAACCTACTTTTCTGCCACTGCCTGTTCTTCTGACAAAACTGCTGCCAGTCTCTTCCTTTGACCTGAACCAGTGAAATCTGTGTCTGTGTCTCCTGCCCCTGGTCACTGCTCCAAGGCCCACAACAGTGCTTACTGCCCACACTTCACTGAAATCATAACAATACCAACAAAGATATGCATCGAAGACTTCTGGAGTTGATTGTTCCACTGAGCAAAGCTCTCTGAGTTTGCCTGTTGTGATTTGGCAAGTATCAGAGAGACATCCTTATAGTTGTTTTGTATTTAGGTCACCAGGAAGTGATGTAAATAGGTTAAACCTTTAGTTTAAAGTTTAAGCCAGTCAAGTCTCAAGGATGGTTTCAATACTTTTTAAAGAAAAAAACTAGTCTAACTCACATGGAGGAAGACAATAGAATAGACCTTTGGTGCTGTTGGACACCTGATGTTTTCTGTTTTTATCTTCATACTGATCTCCTTAAGGCTTGCTTTTTGCTCGGTCAAGAATATCTACATTTTTCCACTCCTCTCTTCTTGCCCTGTGGTCTCTCCTGCTCTGCTGCTCTCGCATGACTCTTTTGCATTCTCCCTGCCACTGTCTTCTTTATTTATATTTCCAGGGCCAGCCAGCCCATTTCAACTTTAGTCTGCTCAAGTATAATGACTAGAGATTTTCCTTCATAATTGAAGGCAGACAGCAGCATATTCATCTAATAAATGCCAGGAAGAGTCCCAGGAGACTACCATTAGATCTTTACTTTTCAAACCCTACATCTGAGATAGCAGCCAGAGCTTCATGTTACAGATAACACTCCAACTAAGAATTTCTCCATGTTTCTCTAAAGTATTCATTTGTCATTTGTTATAGCACAATAAAATTCCATTGCAGATATTATAAGGTAACAGAATCTCAGGGCTAAAAGGGACCTCAAAGATCATTTAGTCAAATCCCTATCTAAAAGTTTGTTTCCTGACCCATTAAAACTCTCACAGTTGTGAAACAAATGTAGGTCCACATCCACACAAGATGTAGAAGGAAGCTGAGCAAGAATCAGTTCTACAAAATTCCTGAAAATTGCTCTTTTGGCTTGTGCCTACACATAATAATTATTTCTCTTCTCATCTCCATTTATTTTAGTCAAAGTTGGTATATAATAACACTAATGATAGTTATCATTCATACAGTGCTTTGAGGATTGCAAAATGCTTTACAAATAATTTATTTTATCTTTACAACAATTCTGGGAGTTACTTGCTATTATTATCTTCATTTGACAAGTGAAGAAACTGATTTAGACAGAAGTTTAGTGACTCACCCTGCATCACAGATTAGTAATGTGGCCAAGATATGATTTGAACTCAGGTTTACCTGATTTACAGCTCTTCTCTACTGCACAGCCTATGCACATCTGAGCAAAGCCTGAGTACTGTAGGCCTGTGTTTTGACCAGAGAAATGTTCATCCTCCCTACACAAATATTAAGTATAAATGGTTACTTCTTTGGGGAGAGCAGGGTAAACAGCAATTCTCCAAGGATTGGTTCTAGAGTCAGTTTTATTTCTCTTTTAAAGTGATAGAGATAAATGATTAAGAGAAGGAAAGGGTGTAGCAAAATCTCCAAATTAATACTGAACTTTTATCTGATACAGATAAATTAAAAGGATCTTACAAAAAATCTGTAAGGTCAGAAAAGTTGAAGAGGAGTTTTAATTTGAAGAAATGCAAATTAATGATTTTCAGACTGGATAGTAGGGGACTGCAAGAACAATATAAGTCAGCATTGCTATACAGTATATTCTTAAGTTTCATCTAGAGAGGCATAGCTTCCAGGAATAAAGGAGTGATAGTTTATTCTTTTTTTCCTGCCTCAGAACTCATCTGAAAGAACATTGATAAACAGAGGCACATATAAAAGAGGGAAACCAGGATAAGGAATAGATAGCCTTGAGGCTGTGACACATGAAGCCTATCTAGCCTAGGTAAGAAGTTTAAAAATTATGCTCTCCTTTTCTCAGCCAGTCGCCTAAGAGGAAAAAAGCTGTCTAGCTAATTGCCGCCGTATCCTTTTTTACTTTTCAACCTTCTGAAGCCTCATCTCTGACAGTGTCACTTAGAAAATAGCGTAGCCTCCAAAGTTTCCAAAGATTTCCCAATTCCAAGTTCTCATTCTTCTTGGCCTCTCCAGACCACATGACACCACTTTTGGATACTCCTCCCTTCCTCTTTTCATTATGTTTTCAGTACATGTTTGTTTATCTCTCCATCTTCTTTGCTGGTTCATCATGTCCCAGCACCTAACTGTGGGTATCCTCAATACTTTGCCCTGGGCACTTTTTTCAGCAGGTATTTATTAAGTACCTTCTGTATGTGCATACTTTGTTTGCTGGGAATACAAGTAAAAAGATTGAGGTAGTTCCTGACTGCAAGGAGCTTGTATTGAAATGGGAATAAATGTATGTATATATGTACATATGTATGTATACATACATACACACATGCTCACACATATGTATAGAATAATTAACTACAAAGTAGGGGGGGGTGGAACCAAGATGCCAGAGTAAAAGCAGGGACTTGCTTAAGCTCTCCCCCTAGCCCCTCTAAATAACTACAAAGTAGTTAAATACTATACAAGGTAATTTGAGAATATACAGCAGTTGAAATAACTGCATTTTGAAGCAGCTAAGTGGTACAGTGGATTCAGGAGCCTAGAGTTAGGAGGACCTGAGTTCAAATCCTTCCTCATAGGCTTACTAGCAGTGTGACCCTCGGCAAGTCACTTAACCCTGATTTCCTCAGAAACTAATTAATTAATAATAAAATAAATTAAGCTTCAAGCCAGCCTTTTTTTTTTAAAGGACTGCATTTTGCAAGGAGTGCTTTGCAGTAATGAAGAGATGAAAGATAAAGTGTCACATGTGAAGAAGAAAAGGACAGTTTGGGCTACAGAGTGCATAAGGGAGAGTAATATCCAGTGAGATAAGGTTGTAACAGGATGTCCTGTAGGCACAAACTCAGTGTGTCCAAAGTGGGCTCATTATATTTATCCCCTAACCATCCCTTTTCATCCTCCCAGTTAGTTGCATCTTCAAGCTAATATTCACCCTCACTTTCTAGTTGATTGCCGCCTCCTGCCCCTTCTGCGTCTACCAGAGTTCTCATGTGTCATGCAGTGTTTCTCCATTTGCATGGCAGCTATGCTAGTTTGGACAGTGAGCTGTGCCCTGGAGGGAGTGCCCCCCCCCCCCCAGTCAGGAGTTTGTTGCTATTCAGTCCTTTTCAGTAACGTCTGAACCCCATTTGGGGTTTTCTTGGCAAAGATATTGGAGTGGTTTGCCATGTCTCCAGCTCATTTTATAGATGAAGAAACTGAGGCAAACAGGTCACACAGCTAGTGTCTGAGGCCAAAGAACTCAGGAAGAGGAGTCAGGAGAACTGAATTCAAATCTGGCCCCAGATGCTTACTAGTTGTGTGACCCTGGACAAACCACTAAATGTCTTCTTGCCTCAGTTTCCTCATCTGTACAATGAGAATATTAGGAGCAGCTTCCCTGCAGGGGTGTGGGGAGGGTCAGGGGAGCTGCAGGGGGCCACCCTGGCCGCAGCTGCAGGCTTCCCCCTTCCCCACCACACACTCCTGCTTGGTCCCCAGGGGGCGCCAGAGCCCGGGAGCAGCTCCCACCCCGGGCCTGCAGGGGGCAGCAGACCAAATGACAGCTTCCTGCAGGTGTGGGAGGTGAGGGCGGCCCTCTGAACACGACTCCATCTTGTGTCGAGAATGTGCCTTGTGGGGGGCCGCGCAGGCCTTAAACATTGCAGATGGGGTAAGGGGGTGACGGGTGATGCAGTGTGGCCGGGAGTGATTGGGGGTGGGGCGGGGAGTGATGGGGAGTAGGAGAGTGCGGAGTTGGAGGGGACAGAAATGGGGGGGGTGGGAGTTAATGGGGGATGGGGAGTAATTAGCGGGGAGAGGGGGTGATGTGAGAAGGGTGGGTTGCAGGAGAGTCTGGGGTGCCCGCCCCAAGTGAGAGCTGTGGCTTCATGGCCTAAACTAACCAGTGGTGAGAAGCGCAGCTCAGCCGTGGCCAGAGGAAGATGGCCTTTCCCTTGCGCAGCCTGGGCCGAGCCCTACCCAGGGGTCAGGTCGGAATCAGTCTTGTTATATTGCCAAAGCGTTCCCATGTCAAGACGATTGAATGCTGGTGCCCTGAGACTGACTCACTGTAGGGTCACTAAATGTTGCCTCCTTATTTTATTTTTCTGTTTCTAAAAGTAGAGAGAATTCATTAGGAGCTGAAAATATTAGTGAATTAGTTGCTAATATGTAAATATTTAATAACCATTTTATACTGTACATAGGCACTGTATTTTTCATGTGCTTTAATGGACTGACATTCTTTGTGGTTTGTTAAGTTTGTGATTTGTTTATTTTTTTAAATAAATATTAATCTTCAATTCTTATGAAAGCCAAGAGTTAGATATGTAGAACTATACCTGATTTTTCTTGGTGGGGAGTGGGGAAGGAAGGGCAGTTGGGGTTAAACAACTTGCCAAAGTCAGCCAGTTAAGTGTCAAGTGTCTGAGGCAGAATTTGAAATCAGGTTTTCATGACTTCAGGGCTGGTGCTCTATTCTCTGTGCTACCTAGCTGCCCCTTATAACTGATTTTTAAAAAGATATATATATATATAAAATTTGATTCTAGACTTAAGAAATAAAATAGGCATTTCCATAACAGTGGAATAGAAAAAAAGATGCTTTTACATGAAACTGAAGATCTGCTATGTACAACTTGCCATTCTTTTTTAAAAATAATAAAGTTATCATGTAGCTTTCTTTTTTCTTTCCTTTCTTTTTTCTCTTCCCTCATTATAGAGATGACTGCCTTTAGACACAGATATGTGTGTGTGAATTTTGCATGCATATGTAAAATCATTCTATACATATTTCTATTTATCAGTGTTTTGGATGCAGACTGTTTTCTTTATAGGTCCTTTGTAGTTAATGTGGGTATTTATAATAGCCAAAATGACTTAGTCACTCAAAGTTTTTCTTAAAACAATATTGCTGTTACTATATACAATATTCTCTTGGTTTTGCTCATTTCACTTCATTATTTCATGCAAGTCTATCCATGTTTTTCTAAGATTGTCAAGCTCATCATTTCATAATGCAAAATTACCTTTGGTTCTTTTCAACTCTAATAAAATTTGAAATGTGGGCTTGTACTACGACATCTATCATTCCTTTCAGTGATAGAGTTTACATATGCATTAGATTTTCCTCCCTCCTTGACCTGTTTTTGTCCCCCCCTCATTCTTTTGACATTAATTTATTTTAATTTTGGGGGGGTCCATTTTAGTGAATAAAGAGTCTGTTATTTAGGTGTGGTTTTGTACCTCTTATTGTAAGCTGTTAATTCTCCTTCCAAGTTATTTCTTTTGAACTTTCATTTCTTTTCTAACTTTTTCCTCTAGTGCTCTTATTTAATTCATAATGTTTTAAAACTTGCTTCATTTTTTCTTGAAATTATAATTGACCTTGTGGCCAAGTTGTATTTTTCTTTGATACTTTACTTGTAAATGATTTGGATTTCTCTTCTGGATTTGTGTTTTGGGGGGTCCCTAGTATTTTTTTGTTGGTATCTGTAAAGCCAATCACAGCTGCTCTCCCAAGGACTGCTGCTATGAATAACTTTGAGGGTCTAATCACATAGTATAATAAATTCTCTATTTGTTCAGCAATAAACTAAAGCATTACATTCAATAAACTAAAGCATAACATTCACCACAACATAACATAACAACTTATTATTAAGGTGGCCACATAGTCTTAAACGAAACACATCATTCTTACAGTCATCTTTAAGGAGTAGCAGAAAATATAAACACCATCCACCCTTAGGTCACAATTAGTTACAGTCTTCTCATTCAATACAGAGTATCCAAGTAAAGTATTCTTTTATCTTCACTGGAGGCTGACTTCCAGACCCCATGACTTCTTCTCTACAGGCTGACCACTCCCAACTTTTGTCTGTATTCACACATAGGCAGCACTCCACTGCAATTCTGTATCTTAGCTCATTGGGACTGCTCCACTCCAAGCTCTTCGAAGTTTCTGTTTCTGGGAAAACAAATCTTAACGGGGCTACAGCAATATTTACACACATTACTAACACTGTCATCTCAATTCACTTTCTGTCTGAGAAATCTACATGGAACAACAGACAGGGTTTCTGTCTGAGAAAGTAACACAGATCAACAAATAGAGTGCCAACATCACAAACATTCTCTTAGTTCTGCCTGCTCCCAGTTCTGCTGGTCTTCTTATCTGTTCCTTCCTGTTATACCCTCTTTGTAGGCTTCTTCCACTGTGGGCCCCCATGTGATTGCATTCAGCCTATTAAGGTACTAGGGAGATCTTCAAATTCCCTTAGGCCTCTTAAGGACAATACAATGTATACTGTTTCCAATCAAAGACTCTTGATACAATCAAAGGTGAGATTTAAAAGCATTTGGTTAGCTAAAACTCAATCTAAAAAAAAAAAAACAACAACAAATAGAAAAAAACCCAAAACCTATTTTACTTGTCTTTTCTTTGCTGGCTCTTTTTTCCCCATCATTTTTCCTGAATTGAGGCTGTGTCTGCATAAGTCTATGTGAACTTTTGGAGAGAATGTGACCTTGTTGACTTCAACCAGTGTTATTTGGGGTCTTGCTACTTCTTTCTCTGGGTTTTGAATACTATGTTTTTCTTGGGCATCCCTGGCATCATGATAACTCTTTTATCTTTTTTTTTTTTTTTAATATTCTTGCTTCCTGAATTAGGACTAAGCTGGAGTGTACTGGTTAGACAGTGGACTCTCTGAAAATTCAGGATACAACTTAATTTAGTCTGTGTTATTAACATTTCCCACTTCATTTTATTAAGTCTAGACAAGAAATAATATAATAAATGAAAACCTGATTTACTGACGGATTTCCAAAGTGTAAATGCTCACATTGAAAATTTAATAACTGACTCTCACAAGCCAGGTCAAGGTGGTTCCAAAATGCAGATGGGCAAGAGAGCCTTTGAATACTTCTAGCAGGATTCATTTGACATAACATAATATAGTTGATCTTGACCATTTGTAGATTCTGTATTTGTGAACTTGCTAAAATTTATTTGTAAGCTGAAAATCAGTACTTGCCGTGCTTTTGTGGTCATCCGTGGCCAGGCACAAATGTTGAGCTCAAACAAGGTGGTATTCTACCTTCTTGTTAAAGCTGTAAATAGTTCAATAAGTGTCCTTTTTGCTTTCTATTTAGTATGGCTTTTTGTTGGTGATTTCCCAGTTTAAAATATTGCCCAAGTGTAGTGCTGAAGTACTGTCTAGTATTCCCAAGTGCAAGAAGACTGTGATATGCCTTACAGAGAAAATATATGTATTAGATAAGTTTCATTCAGGCATGAGTTATGGGGCTGTTGGTGGTGAGTTCAGTGTTAATGACTCAACAGTGGGACACATCCAGAAAAAAGGAAGGAGAAATTCTTTGATCTGTATATGCCACTGCTTTGGAAAGAGTTAAAGCAGCTTCTATACTATGTGAGGAAGCTATGGGAAAGATGGAAAAATGGCTAAATTGGTAGATGCGTGAGATGATGACTATTAAAAAACAGAATGGACAGAATTGTGAGGCTGAAAGCCAAAGAAATTTACAGTCCCATTACCCAGTGTCAGGACAGTGTCAAACACTTTGTCAAAACTAGTGGAGACTAGTGCTAGCAGGCTCACAAGCTGTATGGCACAAAAACTGTTAAACTTGCAAGTGAGGCAGGTTCTGCAGATCAGGAGGCTGTGGAAGAACTGAAAACATACCTATTAAGTACCTAAGAGTTATACAGTAAGACCTGGCCTGTGGCACTGATGCACAATATCCCAGTTTCATCATCTTGGAATGATTTGAAGCCAGAGACTTTAAAGGCCATCTGAATTATATAGATTTATTTGCTAATATCCTTATAAAACAAGCCAATTTCACCAGTGTGAAAAACCTTGTTTTTCATATAACTGTGGACTGAGTATTATTGAGTTAGAGAGTTAAGGTAGTATAATAACAGTATAGTAGAATTGCTTATTGCCCTACATGCTTGAATAGGACCAAGATGACATCACTATGTTGGGGTCAAGGTACAGTGTGTCCATCAGTGGCTGATCAGACCAGTAAGAGATTAGAAGGCTCTACCACAGGTCAGGTACAGATAGTCCATATGAACATTTATAGAGGACATGTCGCTAAATTTGTGCATCTTACATTTTGAACAATTTTGTTTTGCTCATAGAGCGAAGCACTTTCTTTGATCCAGGCATGCTGTGTTGGGTGGTCCTGTGCTAGTGTCTCCCATGTCTCTCAATTGATTCCAGACTTTTTCAGAGAGATCTTGATGATGTCATTGTACTGTTTCTTCTGACTTCTGTGTTATGTTACCTTGTGTGCGTTCTCCATAAAATAGTCTTTGAGACACACATACATTTGGCACTCACACAATATGGCCAACTCATCAAAATTGGAATTGTACTCTCCACAGTAGAGTTTGAATTCTTGGCAATTCAGTTTGAGAAAAGACCTCAGTATCTGTGCCTTATTTTGCCAGATGATCTTCAGAATCTTCCTAAGACTATTCAAATGGAAGCAATTTAGTTTCCTGGTATGTTGCTGGTAGACTATCCAGGTTTCACAGGCATGCAACAATGAGGTCAGCCCAATGGCTCTGTAGACCTTCAGTTTGGTAGGCAGCCTAATACGTCTTCTCTCCCACACTTTCCTTCAGAGCTTCCCAAACACTGCTAGCTCTCGCAATGCGTGTGTCAGCTTCAACATCTGTGTGTACATCACTGGAAAGTATACCGCCAAGGTAAGTGAACTTATCCACAGCATTCAGAATTTCTCCATATTGCTTCAAGAACAAAGGATAATAAACAAAAATATTAAATATTGACAGAAAGATGTCTTTAAGCAGAAACACAAATGAAACAAGTTTTTGTATTGTCAATTGATGAAAATGTGACTAGAGGCTTGTAGGACCTTAATTAATGCTTGAGTATTCACTAATTCAGCATTCATGGTAACATAACTACTACAAGTGATGAGAATTGATTTTATTTAAGGAAGATAGGTGGTACAGTGGATAGAGCACTGGACCTGGAGTCAGAAAGAACCAAGTTCAAATCTGCCTTCAGACACCTACTAGCTGTGTCACCACGGGCAAATCACTTAACCTCTTTCTACCTGTTTCCTCACTGTCAAATGAGGATACTAACGGCACCTACATTGCAGGGTTGTAAGGATCAAATGAGACAGTAATTGTAAAGTGCTTAGCATAGTGCCTGGAAAATAGTAGGCACTATAGAAATACTCATTTCCTTCCCCTCTGCCCCCACCCTTCCCCTTCTCATTTTGGATTTTTTTGGTATCCTGGTGGGTTCCAGCTGTAGCCCTATGGCAGTGTTCTGCCCCTGAAGTCTAGCTCAGAGATATCCTTCTCTGAGTTAGAGGGAGTGTGGCATGTTCTTTCTTTCCTCTAGTGATCTGGTTCTGAGATTCTGATCTCCTGAGTTATTAACAGCAGTGAAGTCTCTTTTCCTGAGGGCTAATTGTGCAGTCTGCCCCTTGCAGTCAGCCTTGTTCTGCTTCATAGTGACTCTGGGATCCTGATCCACCCCTGTTACACACTTCTTGCACTCTTCATTTGCCTTTGGATCGATTTTATGACCCTATACTGGAAAAATGATTCATTTTGTTTTTTTCTTAGATTTCCACTTATTGACATGGTCTGAGGTTTCTCAGAGATCTTTATTGGGGTATTTGTCCAGGGAGCTGGGTATTGTTATTTTCTTCTACTTCACCATCTTGGATAGTTTGCTCTGTGAGGTACACTTGTACTCTCTCTCTCTCTCCCCCTCTCCTCTCCTCTCCTCTTTCTCTCTCTCTCTCTCTCTCTCTCTCACACACACACACACACACACACACACACACACACACACACACACTTTTTATTTATGTTCTTCATATGTAAAATGAGGGAATTGGAACTAAATGATCCTCTGAATGTGTTCCAATGCTAAATGCCTGTCAACAGGCAGTCACAATGTCATGAGACTGATGTGAAATTAGGTTTATTACAGGAGAAATGAACATGCATGTGGAACCTAAAGAATTCAGAGTCCTTAGAGAAGTTTGCATATTTGTGACAGTACAACAAAAGGAGGAGAAAACAGGAAGGGCCATGGCACCAGAGGGGAAAGGTGCAGCAAAGGTAGAAAGAAGCAGAAAAAACCCTTCCCAAGGGGAGGAGCAAGGTGGTGGCTAAGGCTGCATTCTTTTCCTTTGGAATGGTTAGACTGTGAAAATGGGAAGGTCCTCTTATCTTCAAAGGACCCCACCTGCACAAGCATTTTCCCAACCTGGCCCAGACTGGCTAGCACCTGTCTTGCCTCCTAAGGACGCATAAGGGGGCCCAGCTTGGGGTGCAGAGAGCAAATTATGTCAACTCAGAGCAGTGGTAGGGAACTTTGTTCTTGACACATTCAGGGCCTCCTGCATGCTGTGGGTTAAGTGTTTCTGGAAAATTGGCAACTCAAAAACTTTAGGGACTCCTTAGCAGCCCTTAACAATCCCATCATCATAAAATATGTATTTTTTGTATATTTTTGAAATTTATGCAAATATAGGTTATATGATTTTTTTTTTTCCATTGAGAACCCTTTACACTAATGTAGACACATCCCTTTCAGCCCTTGGTAGCTCTTGGAAGTTGAATGAGGCACACAGTCATTAAGCAACTTGTTTTAGGATCACCAGCTAGTAAGAAGTGAGATTTGAAATTTGGTCTCACACTAGTGCTTTATTTATAATAGTATACATTTTCTAAATCAGAGTTTATTAACCTAGGGTCTTTGAACTTTTTTTTTCCAAAATGTTTTAATGATCATTTTTTCAGTATAATTTGTTTCCTTTCCATATGAAATATTCTTAACATTTGGATAAATAGAAAACTTTCAAATTCATTCAAATACAGAAAGATCAAACTATCCATTTAGGGTATCACTAATACCTCAGGTGATTTGATTTCTAGAGAGCATAATAATAGACAATATGATTTGGGGGATTGTTCAATAGGGGAAAAGAATTCTCCATTTCTTTCTTTTAAAAGAATTATTTTTTTTATTACCAAAATTCCCCTCCTACCCCTCCTCCAGAAACTCTTCAGAGTATAAAAACCTAAACTAATGGAAAACCACATAATCCATTTTCTGATAAAGAAGTAGAGTCAGGTGTATAAGAATTGCTGAAAAACATAGCTCTGGGTCCTGATGAATTCACAGGAGTATTTTGTCATACTTTTAAAAGACAGTACCAATACTACAGAAATTATTTTGGAAAAGTTAGAAAGAAAACACTCTTCTAGATTCCTTTTATGAGACATAGCCCTAGTTTTCCATTTCTTTTAAAAGTTTCTTCATTTCTCTTAAAATATTGTTAGAATCAAGAATTGAAAAAATGAGTCCTGCAGTTGTTTGGCTTTGTCATCATTAGTTTACTTTATTTTTGTCTCCCTTAGAGAGATCTGCTGGACTGTGGACATTTAAACATGAAACAAGAACTGTTACTTCTGTGTTCCATTACTAGTCTTCCTTTCCTTTTTCTTCCTTACTTTTCAAACCTAAATTTGACCAAACCTAAATTTGCCACTTTGTAACTTCTATTCATTGCTTCCTTTATCCTACAGGTATTCAATACAACCCCAAGGTCTTCTCTCCCCTAACCTCTAGACCTCAAATTAATTACTTCATTTAATAAATTTCAGTCCCCACAATGAATATTAGTTTGGAAAAATCTTGGTTTTGAGTATGTAAGGAGTTTAATGTCCATTGTTTTGGACTTTTCTTTTACTAACTTAGAATTTAAGGATATTTTAACAATATTCTGATCAAGATTTATCTGTACTGACAACGTTTTTTTCTTTCCCCAAATTAGGAGAGGAAGGAGAAGCTATCTAAATTCGAATCACTTCGTCATTCCATTGCTGGAATGATTCGATCTCCCAAATCTATGTTGGGCTCTTCATCAGTAAGTAGGATTAATTATTCTGTGCTTTTGTAAATCTTCCCATTATTCTAGATTGCTAGGATATGATTTTTCATTTTGTTATAACTCAGTGAGTCATCAGGGGAGGATTTGATTGAAAATACATAATTTGTAAACTCTACCTAAAGAGAGATTCATTGCTTTGAAAGAAAGGTACACAAGGACTAATTTGACCAATAGTAGAATCAGTTTTGTTACTTGTTATATTATTACTTGACAAAGTATTCATCTACCTATGTACTAGCAGTTTTGAATATTATTTCAATTGCAAAAGTACATGAAGCCTTACTGGTATATAAATTTATCATAAGTATAGCTAACAGAAAGGTGTTCAAAACAATTTGCCCTATTTGCAATATTTCATTGACTAAGGGAATTAGAGAATGTTCTTATCTGACATCATGTTTTTAAACTATGTTTTTTGTTTGTTTCCTAATTGTAAGAAATTACTCTAATTGTAATAAACTACTCATTTCAACATTGAAGCTTTAATATGTTTTTTGGGGGGTTGTTGATCAGATTTACATACAGTACACAAAAATTAATTATTATTCTTTTGAAAACACTTTTGGTTGTATTTCTGTAATTTTCTAACTAATAAAAGGCATAAGTATATGTTAGTATGCACATATGTGATTAGGGGTCATAGACAAATATATTAAAATTTTTGCTTTTTTTAGGGAAATAAGATCATATTTATAAAAAGTAGAAATTAAATTGCTTCCTAGCTTTCTAGACTAACTTAATAGCCCAACTACCTTCTGAATTCCCTCCATGTATATAATATGTGTCCCAGAGAAGCAACAGAGTAGTTTTTTGCTTGCATATGTCAGATAAATGCTTTTATATCAAAAGATGACAAAATCCCACTGAAAAGATTTCCAAACCCTGAATTATGTACTGTTGGTTATTTTTATTTTTTCCTGTTATAAATAGTTTTTAAAAATACTATTTCAGATTATTTGAGAACTGTTTAAGAAATGTAAAATGTGAATATGATTTTTTCATTTGATTTTTAATTTAGTAAAATAATTGGTTCAAATGGCTGCTGGTTAAAAGGAAAAAAAAATTCAACGTATTTTAGCCTTTACTGCTAGTAGTATTACTTCCAATAAGAGGAATCATTTTTGTGGGAACTAAAAGGTGACCTGAATGGTAGCTTCTTTGTGTGACATTGGGGGGAAAAAAAGAAGAGTTACTTTCAAGAAACAAACAAAAAAATTACTGCCAGTGGGACTGGGGTCCTCCCCACTGATTTATTCCTGGAAGTGTGGAAATCCTACTTTCCAATGCAAATGACAGTTCATTTGTTACTGTATTTTTAGGGAGTTGTTTTCCGGCTTTGAGATGTGAATGTTTGCCTGAGTTCACATAGCTAGGAGTCAGAAGTCTGAACTTAGGCCATTCTTACTCCAAGGCCAGCATTATATTCCATATATCACATAGACATTCTTGCAGAAATTATTCTTTAGGAAATACCTGCCAAAATTCATGTCCTTTTCTTGCTTTTCAGAAAAGCACTTTCATTATGAAGCTATAAAGCCTTTTTGACTTAGCAACTAGTGTGAGTTCTTTAGTAACTTAGTTTTACAATGATTTGAGTTTCCAAAGTGAGGAGTACGGAAAACTGATTCAGGAATTTGAGAACCCTTTGTAAATATGAAATAAATAATACACTTAAGAATGATTTTGAGGGGGAAAAAAGAAAAATTATTTGGTCAATATATAACATAAATAGTATTTGGGATTCAAAGAAATAATGATGAAAATGCAAAAGAAGAAATAGTGAAATATTAAAAAAAACCCTTTCCCTCAGTGTTTTAATATGAAAACTAATAAAAAGTCTTGATGTTTTTTCATAACATTAACTCACTTTCCACTTCACTTCATAGGCTGAAAATCTGTGTCAGGGCCTAGTTAGTACCAGTTTATGCTGGGGCAATAGGAAAAATGCTTATTATTTTGCTTTGTGAATAGTACTTCTTACAGTACCTAATTTACTCACCTAAACCTAAAATAGGCAACACTGTTGATAAATTCAAACCCAGAGATATGAATCTGGGCTTTTATTTCAGCCTTCTAAAGGAATGCTCTTAGAACATAAAAATTCTTCTTTGAGAAAATGGAGCTAATTCCTATGTCTGCGATTTTCTCATGTCCAAGGGTTATTATAGGCTACATATGCCCAATACCTTTTCCATAGACTTTAGTATGTCACATTTCTTTGAGGTAAATACAGATGTTTTTGAAGCTAATACAGACTTTTGGAACTAACTCAGGACTAAATATGGTAGAACTAGGTCAATAATTTGAATTCCATACAAGAATAGGAAAGTGGTGGAAAGGGTGAGCTTTTTCTCATTGCTCTACTAGGTAGTAGTATATACAGTAGTGGACAGTTAATAAATATTTATTAAATACCTATTGTGCCAGGCACTGTTCTACATGCTAGGGATACTAATATGAAAAAGAAAGACAGTCGAAGCCCTCAAAGAGCTTGCTATCTGTTGGGGGAACACAGCGTAGAAAAGGAAACTGAAAAAGATACCAAACAGCTCTAGTACCGTGGAGAAAACCACAAGTATACAGCCAGTTGCAAATATGAAGGGATGGTGATCTGGGGGCCCTTCTTAAACAGAAGTTTTGAGAGGAACTCAGTCTTCCAATCAGAAGTATCCCTGGGGAAGAGGAAGCTAAGTAGGTGTGAGTACCATGTCTGATTTACATCTTGCAGGATGATGAGGTTCTTGGGGATGAGATTAAGTCCAAACAGGGTAGCTGAGAGGGAAATGAAGGACAATGGGGGAAATTAAAGTGTTCGTTATGTTAAAAATATATTACGTTAAATTCTTATATAGTATATATCATGCCTCTTATTTTCAGTGCCAGTGAGTTAATGTTATAAAAACATAACTTTTTAATCTCCTACCATTTCACGCCAACCTTATTTCTTGAAGTAATCTTTAACATATACATTGACAGTCATTTAAGCAAAATTCAGTTTTTAGGAATTGCCTTTACTTCAGTCTGATTGAATTACATTTTTCAAAAGTCATACATACTACTAAAATATGCCTTTAATAAATTTCCCATTTTTATTTTAAATCCTCAGAATCTCTGTTAGGTATACATATTTCTTAAAAAGAAAATAATTTTTATGCATGTGAGAATTTAGGGAAATTACTTCATTGATACAGCCATGATAACAAGTGATGTCTCCCTAACAGTTGAAGACCCTCTGTTCTTAGCTCAGTTAAATGCTCTAAAGTTTTCAATTCACTGATATATTTAGTGAGCTCTTGAAGTAAAATAATAGAGCCTACATGTGTTCCTCTTAAGCTTATGACACAATCAACTAGTGAACTGAAATATTTCTTTTAAAAATTAAGTATACCTAGAGAATCTCTACTCATGTGCCTATTATTACATAACTTCAGTCTGCTGTCAGAAGTTTTCTGACTGATCAAATGAGATTATCTATATAACTTGCTTTTGTAAACTTCAAAGCACTATATAACTGTTAGCTGTCATTATTGTCTTTATTATGACTACTATTATTATAACTATTACTATTATTAATTAAAGCCATGTAATCTTGATTTAAGAATGTATTTTTAGTGGTGTTTGGCCTAATGACTCAATTAATCTACCACAATACCCTCTTCCCCCAAAGTCTTTCATTTTAATGCTAATTTGTTCAATGTTAAAAGATTAGCATTTTAAAAGTCACTTGTATTATTTGTAAACTTTTTTTTCTGCTTCAGAATAATATACAAAAAGGTGTTCCAAATCCTTCCAGAACTAAGAAAATACATATAACATCTTACAAGATTTTTTTAAAGAAAATAAGATGACCTTTTTCTGATGGTTGTATATATTTTAAAAGTTTTCAGTACTGCAACAACCTAGAGTCTCTCTTTTCTCCTTCCTGCTTCTCTCTCTCTCTCCCTCTCTCCCCTTCTTTCTCTCCCCCCCCATTCTCGCTCTTTTCATGCACTCTCTCTTGCTCTTTTCGCACTCTCTCGTTCTCTCTCTTGCTCCTGCTTTCTTGCTTTTTTTGTGTTACACACACACACACACACACACACACACGCATGCACGCACACACACACGCCATGTACACACAACTACCATAACTATATAAATACACACACACAAGTATTAAGGACAAATTTTAAGTCAAGTAAAGTTTTTGGAGAAAACTTAAAAGCAAATGAAATTAAGAATCTAGAATAATTATGGCAGTGCCCATGTCATTTCTTTGAAAATAGTTTAGTGTATTGGGGTTATGGATTAGAAATAATTTGATTTAAACACTGATAAATTATTTTCAGATTTAAAAGAAAGAAATAATAGGAGGAATAGAATAATATGTTTAATCTGAAGCTTTTTGTGTGAACTTATGTTCACACTGATGTCCATTCAGTGGGAAAATATTGAAAAATTCCCTTATGTAGTATTTCCTTAGATAAATGACTATCTTATGAAACAAAAGAATATGAGTATTTATAAGCCTTATAAATCTTGCCACATGTGTTTAAATGAAAAAATTCTCTGGGAGATTGTCAGAATAGTAAAGAGTCAAATGATTTTTATTTTAATGATTTTATTCAGTATTAAGATACCGCTTTAGTAAGCTAAGATATTCTTAATAAATATTTTCTGTTGAGATTTTACCACTTACTAATTAGTTTAAATTAGGACTAATCTACCCCACAAGACTCAAAGAAAATTATAAAATTTGCTTTTTGTGTTAATTTTGTATGCAAAGCACGTCATCAGCAACTTAAAGTTACTAATAAAAAAGGGAAGAGGAAGAAAATGAAAGGATTGTCACATTTTGTAAAGAAGAATTTTCTGGAAGGGTTTTCTAGACATTTATCGTATTCATGAGATTCTGAAAGCTGATTACCCTCCTTTGCCTATATATAAGTAAGACCTTAATCAGTAAAAAACAGTTATTGTGGTTTGCAAGAAGACTTTTACTACATTAATAAAAAGGGTGGACAGAATTTAAAAAGTTTGTGAAGCAAAGTGCCACAGTCTACAAAGAAACTTATACTAAATTAACAAAATGAGGTAAATTTAGGTAAATTTTCCAGAAAAAAAATTTTTTTAATATTTCAAACAAAAGTACTTATATGCCCTGAATTATCTGGGTAATTTCCTTAGGATCTAAATTCATCTGTCCACCAATGGAACTAGAATCTGTACCTAACTTTAAAAACATTGTAAAACTTAATACTTAGATCAGTTTCATAGTGAGAGATTAAAGAATTTAAGGTTAAATAAGTTATAAGTTATGTTTGTCCATGAACAGTTAATACATATTTTCGTGATAGACAGGTCCTTTAAAAATGGTTATATATTATACAAACATCTTTCTAAAAAGTACAAGTATGCCAAAATGCTGTGATTCAGTTACTAGGCCGCAGGAAACCTAGACAAGTCCCCACAAACCTAATTTTTCTAAGAGCACTCCTCAGAGCTTAAAGCAGAAACCAGTTAATAAGCTTCCTCTAAAGACAGCACTTAGACTTTATTTCCAACAGATTGCATTAAAATCATACTGTATTTAATAATAAAAATATCATGTGACATAATGTACTCTTGGATTATTTAAATAGACATTTTGTTATTTAGAGTGATTTTTTGGTTATGAATTATTTATTAGCCTACTTATTAAATTTTATGTAGAACTCTTACTCTGGAAATTGAAACCCAGAAAAGTGAAGTGATTTGCCTCATAATGCCAGTTGGCCCTTGGTTTTTGAGGTATATTCTAAATGCTAAGTTGGAAGTGCTCTTTGAAGAATGCTTTAGTGATCTTGCATTTTTGACAGGCCTGTCATAAGCACTTTAGACAGAGTACTTGGACAACCAATGAAATAATATGTAATAATTAATACATTTATTCATTTTACACTTTAATGACATGAATGCTATTCACCTTAGGTTTTTATTACCTCAAAATTTAATATAAAAATGTAGATGTTCTTCTGATATGAAGCATAGTAATCCCTTAAGATATTTTTTGTCTAATTTTATGGATGCAATTTCAACATTTGCTTAGATTATATATTGATATTTTGCATATTATACTATTTAGTTTCCACACTTAGTATAGGGAAATGGAGTTATTACTTTGTATAACATAAGAAACCTCTTGTATTTTTTAGTGCGCTCCATCGAAAGTAGGAGAGATACCTTGTACTTCCTCTAAAAAGGCATGTTATTAAGCTTAGGTTAACTATTATGTATTTTTAAAAATGTTAGCTGTCTTTTATTATTCTTAAGGTCTTTATTTACATTTTTTGCCTAGGCTCTAAGATCCAAAGAATGAGAAACAAGGGAGGATAAAAAGTTAAGTTTCTTGTATCATATAAATCACTGTCATATCCAATATTTTCTGATGTAGCCATCCTTAGGAAAAGTTGACAGTTTTTATTATTAAAGTCTGAAACAAGTTTCTGACAGAAACAAGTTTTATTTTATTAGTGATATAACCCATATTCAAGTTTATTAGGATAAACAAAGGATGGCTAACAGGACCTATCTCACTTTGAGGGAGCAGATCTGACTTTTTATTTAAAAATAAGTGACGGAGACCACAACAAATTGATAATGTTCTCTGGTTGGGAAATTCCAAGTTGGTACCTATTTTTTCTCCCTCCGAGAGAGAATGCTGTACTAACTCATTATAATTCAAGAGTATTATAAGAAATAGATTTGGGTGCAATTAATGGAATTAAAGTGCTTTCTTCACCCAAAGTGGTAAATTTTAATAGTTTATTTTGCCACATTTTTAGACTTTGTTGTCATTGTTGTCATGAGAAATATTATATATGAAAAAAAAAGGCAGATATAGAAGAGATAATAAAATGGTAGGAGCGTAGTGAAGAGTAACAAGAGACAGGTGTGACAAATGTAGTTGAAAAAATAATATGGGAATGAGAAAAGAAAGTGGAAGAATAATGCTAAGAATTAAGGAACAAAGATAGATGAATAAGGGAAGACCAGAAGTCAGAAAAAAGAGAAGACACAGGAAAACAGAAGATGTGCTGGCAGCAGAAGTATTAGACAAGAAATTAAAGGTAAAGAAAATATATTTCTCTAGAGAGTGTCTCGTCACACAAGAATACTGCAGGACAGGCAACCAAAGAAATGTGAGGTTGCCTAATGTAAGGTAATTTATGTTCTTGGCCTAGTAATGTTCTATCTTTTTTTTTTTTAAGTTTATAAAATGATTTCCCAGATTAGAGTATTTTATTGCATTTTAATTTTGCTTCCTAACATATAAACAGTCTTTATTTTAAAGACTGAGAGGGAATAATATCTGCAACAAGGAAGAACATTTGGCAACAAAGATGAATAAAAGTTCAATGAATATTTCTGTCATTCCTAACAACAATAATAATAATTGTTTAATTAAGAGCTTCCACTTTCATTTCCTATACTTATATAGGAAATATTAATATTTCACAGTAATGAACATCCTGATAGGCACTAATTAAGAAAACAGAGCTAGTTGACAATAGGAATATTAATAGATCTTTTAATTATTTTTGCTAATGGTTGTCCCTATCCAAGGACAGGTTGTTTAGAAAGTTCCTGATAGCTATACAGTTTGCCTCTTTTATTAATTTTTACTAAAATTGAACCATTCGAAAATTTTAGGTCCATGTTCTTATTTTTTCTTATTTTTTTCAGGGGAGAGTATTGCTACTAAGAATTTCATAACTTCTTTTATAGTTTATTGCATATGATTATTGAACCAGATAGTTTGGTTTTGCAATATTATCACCATCCTAAATTGATTTTCTTTTCCTTAAATATAATTTTGGCTTCATGAGTACTTTCTTATTTTTCAACCTGGAGTTCCTTCACGTTCCTAGAATTCCAGCACCATTTTATATTTGATTACTCAACCCTTCCAAATTCTTCTAAGAATCCTATGTAGCATTAATTTTTTAAAGTAAAGTGATTTTTTTTTCTATTTTAGAATGTCATTATATGCCAAGAAGTAATTAATCCAATGTTAAGTCTTAGCTAAAAGACTGAAAAATAATGATTATTTAAATAAGCTTTGAAATTTAATTTTTTGGCTCAATTTCACAGGGAATTTTACTTGAATTCTTTTCCATACTGTTCTATAAAATTTGGATCTTTATTTTCAAGACTAACTTTTTAGCAGTTTGTCTTTTAAAAGGGCACTTACCTTTTCTACTAAACTGTGATAAAGACTGATTTCTTTATTAAATTTTTGGTCATTCGCCAGAATATTTTAGAATAGATAATGTGCCTCTTCACCCTACTTCCTTGCTCCCTGCATTGGCTACCCAGCCCATTCCCCAGATAGAAAGTTGGTTGCTCTCCAATTGTGCTTTCCATTTATTCCCTGGTGTTGACCAGATTCTTTAGTTGCCTGCTTTATTCTGCCTTGTCTTGGGACAGTTAGCTTCAGTAAGAAAATAATCATTCAGAAGACCAGATTAGTAGAAGAGGAAAACTTCTTTTTTTAAAGTGTGAACATTTTTTCTATAACATTAGCAAAGTTTCAGCTACTTTGCCCAAAAGAATTTTCCAAATTATGTATGTGATAATAAACATTTGGGTACTTTGTGGACATTTTAAGAGCACTTAGGACTAATGATTCTGAATAATATTTCTTGTATACAGGTTAAATCCTATTATAACCAACCTCAAAATACATTAAGATTCTATTGAAGTGAATATTGCTAAAAATTTCTGTTTTTAGGATGGCAATAGAGAAGCAAATCTAAGTTGGTCAGGGATGAAGGTAGAACCCCTCTACTTTGTGTAAATCCACATAAACTTTAGCCCAGGATGCACAACAGCTTTGAGTCTTTAGCTTTATCTAGGAAATAGGCTAATTTATTAGGATGATGGCCACTCAATCTTCCTTCCCAGCAGAAACTAATTAGCAAAACAAGTGATTATACATTCCCACAATGATAGAAGTAAAATTTACTTGCTATATATAAAAAGCAAGAATCTGAGTTGGAAGTGAATTTAGAGGTCATCTAATCAAACTTCCTTCCTAGTTTAGGAATACTTCCTATGGTAGAAAACTCACTAATTCTGTTTTTTAGCATTTTGGAGAGAAAATCCTTCTATATCAGAAGTTTAAATCTGTTGTTATTCTACTATTTAGTTCAGTGGAAAGAACCCTGAAATGGATTCAGAAGAGCTTGGTTAGACTCCGAGCTGTGGTTTACTATCTGTGTGACCTTGGACAAATTGTTTGGCCTCTCTAGACTTCAGTTTTCTCATCTGTAAAACGAGGGTGTTGGACTAGATGCCCTAAGATCCCTTCCTACTCTAAATTTGTGATCGTTTGACCTAGTTGTCCTACTTCTGCCCTTAGAGAGAGAGGATAAGTTTCATTTCTTTTTCAGTTAGAAGCACTTGAAATATTTGAGCATAGCAGTAGAATTCCCCCTGAATCTTTGCTTCTCCATCATTTAGGACCCTGTTAATATCCTGGCCATCTCTTTTTGAACATATTGCAGTTTGTCATTGCCCCTCTTAAAATAAGATAGCAAGATCCTTGTCCTAGAAGAAAATTTTGCAACAGCCCTGATTAAAGAACTATCAATCTAAGCAAACTTTGAAATTGCTACTAGGTGTTAAATTGCTACCGGGTATCATAGTCAAATCCATTTTCCGGCATTTGCAGCTCCTGTTTAGAATTCCTTTGCTGTCATCTCCACAGGCTAAGGATCATAGGTTTTAAGGAAGAAAGAGATCTTAGAGATCATCTCAATTTACCACCCCTGCCCTTCCATTTTAAATCTAAGGATTTAGATGAGGTGACATGCCTAATGTTACAGAGATAGTAAGTAGCAGAATGAGGATTTGAACACAAGTCCTCAAAGAGAAAACCTGTGTTCCTTCCGTTATGCCATAGTACTTCTCCCTACCCAAACTAGAATATGGTTAGAAAGGCAAAGGCAAATAAATGTCTGAGCCCAGGACATTACTGCTTTTGTTGATTTCTTTTTTTATGACATTTTTCATAGGAACATAGATTTAGAGCTGGAAGGGACCTTAAAGGTCATGTAGACTAGCCCCCTCATTTTACAGGTAAGGAAACTGAGGTCAAGAGAGTTTAAATGCTTTGCTTAGTGTTGCCACAGGTAGGATGTAGAAAAATCAGAAATCAAATTCATATCCTCTGACTCCCAAGTCCAGTGCTCTTTCCACTGCACCACAATTCATTTCTTTGCCAAAGAAAAGGAAAAAGTTATAGTGAATTATTTGTTTTAGTAATTTTATTGGCCAAATTCTTCCAAAACCTATTATAATGAATCATTGGCTGAGCTTAGAATCTTTTCATTTTAGTTACCTTTATAAAAATAATATTTTAGTGGGATAATTAAAACTTGGGGGAAAAGTAACATATTTAATCATTTTTGGAAACCCTACCCTTTAAAATTCTGAATTTTATATCACTTACAAGTTATTAAGTTAAAAATATATTTATTGTATTCCCATTTGTAAAACTCTCAGTGTTCCATCCTTTTCTAGGCTGCTGGTTGTTCTTTGACCTCTTTGGATATTCCTTGGATAAATTTTTTAAAATGATATCAATAGACTTTTTGATAGACTTTTATAACCAATTTTCCATTTTAAAATGTACTTGATGACTATATTAACAAACTGAGGCATTAAAAAAACGACCAAAAGAACAGAATAAACATTAATACAATGTAACAGGAAAAGCAAATGGGAATAAATGGACAAATTAACATTATGTAGAAAGAAGGAATGATTGAACAGGTACATTTTATTCATTAAAATTACTTTAGTTAGATATGTGTTTGCAAAAAAACTTGAATTAGATTTGTATTTAATATTAAGTTTATCATCATTTTTCAAAATGAAAATTTTAGTTGAGATGAAAAAATATAGAAATACCATTCATTTAAAAGATGGTAATTAAAGTAATTACTAGTTCCTTTTTGTTCATTAACGATAAAAAGACTTGTAATTCTTCATCAGTTTTAAAGGAAAATTATTAAAGTTTAGGTGGGTAATTTGTTTTACTTGAAAGAATATTATACAATGAACCACAAAATCAAGTTAGAGAAAGATATTAAATTGTTGAATATTTAGTGTTTAGAGATATAAATCCAATTAAAAGGAATTATGAATGTATAATTAGTAGAATTCTGGGACTTTTTTCCTATTAAAATGCCCAAGTCCCTCAATATCTAGTCATGAATGCTCATAAATATTATTTAAAGGGTAGTATATAGCGCAAAACTTAGGTTTCCTGTGGGAGCCTTATTAGGCATAGTTCTTAGACTTTAAAAAACATGTGCCTTTTCCATGCAGTAGAAATGGTCCAAATCATTAATTTAAGTGTACCACTGACTAGGTTGATAATTTTTTTTGATAACTTCATTAAAGGCCAAATTGGTAAATATTATGTCAAAAGAACTTTGTGGAAACCCTCAGCTATATTTCTATACTTAAAACATTTTGTACAGCAGTTCTTCTATACCTAAAACATTTTGAACCAAAGATTTCATAAACTTATATTAGAGTTTCAAGTGCATTTTCTATAATATACTATATTGAATATTTCTGTAACTAAGTGAATATAAGTTTTGTTGCACTTTTCAGATGGAAAATGTTGATCCCATTGGGGAAACATTCTAATTGATTTTGGGTATCAGAAATGGTGCAATGTATAATCTATATCAAATTGCTTTGCCTTTTCAAGGCAGGGCGGGGAGGGAATTTGGAACTCGAAAAGAAAAACCAGTTGATAAAATTGTTATTACATGTAATTGAGAAAAAATAATTTTTTAAAAAGAAGTGGTGCAGAGACTGCAGGCAGGCTTAATGATACTATACTTTCTGTACTATGAAGATAATATATTTATTTAGCCACATTGTAAAGTTTTAAAAGGATTTTCACCTCCACTATATCATTTTAATAAAAATTTTATGAGGAAATGATGATACGAGGGAATAGGTATTATTACTGTTTTACAGGTGAGGAAACTGAGTTTCAGACAGGCCAATATAACTTGCCTAAGATTAACTAGGAATGATTTTAAAAGCAGGGTCTTGAACCCAAGTTTTCTAATTCAGTGCCCTTTCCACTATACTGTGCTGTCTTTTAGGCATAGTTTGGCCTAGAGACCCCATTTTTAAAATTTTAAAGTCTCCATGATACTCCCCAATTTTACATTAACAAAGATAATTTAAATTAGCTTTTTCTTTCACTTATATGGTATGTTTTAGAACTTAATCTATTATATCTATTAATCACATAATCATTAATATCATATATTAGATATGTTATATAACTTAATTATCTATTAATCATATATTTATATTATTTACATATTATAATTGATGGAAATTTATTCTTGATGCATTAGACGTAGCTGTCCTAAGGACCTGAAAATGTTACTGTAAGCTGTCTCATTCACTTGGAATGTTTTTTGGAAAAAATGGCTATATGTATGGGTGAGATGGCAGATTATAGAGGGTGGAGGAGAGGGATGAGAGGTTCATTCTGAATCATTTCATCTGTGTCAGTAACTTCCAAATGTCAAAATTCATTTACTCATTCAAACCTACAAATCCTGTCCAGCTTAGTCTTTGAGAGTTTGTTTTTGGATACTGAGAGGTTAAGTGATTTGTGTTTAGTCACATATAGGTATATATGAAGCTGAAAAGCTTTTCGCATATATGAATATATATAAATAAGGATAGGGCATAGATATCAACCCATCATTTTAGTGATATAGAGACCTCTTAAATGAGGAAATTCCCTCTACTAATTTAGGTAGGCACTTTCTCTGACACTTAGTCTTATGCCTGGAATAGTGAAAAGTTAAGTGGCTTTCCAATTCCAGTTACACAGCCAGTATATGTTAGAGGTGGAATTTGAAATCTAGACTGCCTAGCTTCAAGACTAGGTCTCGGGGATGTTAGGTGCCACAGTGAATAGAGTATGGGCCCTGGAGTCAGGAGGACCTGAGTTCAAATCTGGCCTCAGACACTTAATACTAGCCATGTGACCTTCGGCAAGTCACTTAATCCCAATTGCCCTGCCCTCCCCCAAAAAAAGGCAAAAAAAAAAAAGACTAGGTCTCTGTCTACTATGGCATTCCTTCATTTAACTATATGAAAAATTTTAATTCTTTCACTTTTTGTGAGAAAATGTAAGATTCCATATGCCAGAAATTAGAGATACGTCAAGAAAGTGGTATCAATCTTGGCTATCTTAATATCTTCATATCTGTATAAGATCAGAGACTTTTTACTTTTTTTGTATGGGGCTCTATCTTCCAGGTACTGATAACAATTTCTGAAGCTTTGCATAAGAACCATTCAGGTTTTTCATGTACAATACTTTTTTTCTGGTTTTAGTCAGTAGCTTTGTAAGAAAGGAAACACATTGTAGAGTTGGCAACAGAAGAAATCTTGAAAGAGATGAAAATAGTGGTGAATCCATGACAAGACAGAGGAATGACACCTCTAAAAGCAGTAATAGATAAAGTCTGTGATTTGCAGTTGACAGGAGAACTTGACCTTGGAATTATATAGATAATAGACAGTACAATAAATTGAACTATGTAAAAATAATATGACTTTATTTAAAGTAAAAATAAAATGTGTATTATGATGCATATCTCTGATATTTATTTTTGTATTTATATATTAGGAATCTAATTTTGTAGTTTGTAATGTCAAATGAACAAAATCAGTTATAATGGTATGACTCTTCCATATACTTTTTGACTTTTCATGAGCAGAATTTTAAAAGTATAGGATTTCTTAGAATTATCTTACAAAAACACAAATTGACTGTTTTTTAAGATGTCTATTAAAAAATGGAGGCAGCATTTTATAGTAGAAAGAGTGCAGGATTTACAAAGTACCTGGGTTTGTATCTTAACTCTACTACTTTCTACAGGACTTTGTGACTTTGGGCCAGTCACTTAACCTTTCTTGGTCTCAGTTTCCTCATCTATAAAATGAAGGGATTGGAGTAGATGACCTCTGAGATTCATTACAACTCCAAGTATTTTGTTTAGATAAAAATAAATATGTAAATTAGTCACTCTTATTCTGAAAATTATATCAATCAGGGAAGTTTTAGGCCATCAAGAAAAATACAAATTAAATGTTGCTACTTATTGTAATGAAAAAAGCTTCAACATAATTACTTCTAATTTATTTTTCTCTTTAATGTTTATTCAAGTTCTGTGATGTAATATCAGCAAGTGACAAGCCATTGGCAGAACAGGACTGGTACCATGGTGCAATTCCCAGAATAGAAGCACAGGAACTCTTAAAGCAACAAGGAGACTTCTTGGTTCGGGAGAGTCACGGGAAACCTGGTGAATATGTCCTGTCTGTGTTTTCAGATGGACATCGAAGACACTTTATTATACAGTTTGCTGATGTATGTTGGTGTTGTGGTTTGTTTATTTTAACATAAAGAAATAAAATAGTAATGCATAATTTCTGATAAATTCCTATATTAACACTAGGTAGCAATATTGGAGTCACAAATGAGTTTTAATAAATACCTATACTTTAAAATTTTAATATTAATACCTACAGAATAATCATTTTAAGGCAATTTTAATTCTTTTTCATAACAATTAAAAATGGTGTTCTGCAATTTCACTAACATTTTATATCCATGCTATATCCACATCCTTTCTTAATTGTGTTAAGAGTTTTATTATGCAATGTCTTTTCGTCAAATTCTCTGCTATTTTCTATCTCCATAAAGTTTTAACTTCTCAGTTTCCATTATTAGGAGTTGAAGGTCTTTGATTATACTTCAGCTTAGGGGGTGACTGCTACCGATGGCTGGTGAAGGCCCTGCCACCTGTTATTATTTCCAAATTCAACTTGATTCAGTAACTTCTTGAGTCACTGTACTTTCATCTCTCATTCAGCCCTTATATATATAGGTTGGAACCACCAGCCAGGAAATATCATCCATGTCAGCCCATCCAGTCTTAATTTCAAAACCTCTCAGCCTTATGCCATGGGATGAAGGGAAATATTGTAGCCACTTGATGGCTTTCTTCTTTTCCTGCCCTTTCCTCTTCCTTTCTTGTGTTTCTTTTCCTTGAATTTCCTTTATTTTGTCTCCTTTAATTTCATTAGCTTCACATGGAACATTTCTTAATATTTTGGAGGTTTTGGTAAAGATGGTTGAGTTTGTCTGTGTCCTTTTTTTCTGCCATCTTTGGGTCAGTCCATTTTTTTTTCTGTTTCACCATCATTATACCATCGTGCCTCTTATATCATTTATCTTTGTATTTTTCCTAGAGTTCATTATAGTGCTATACACACAGTAAGCACTTAATTAATATGTTTTGTGCTGAATTAAATGAATTTGTTTGAATATAAAATGAGTCACTCTTATGTTGATGCTATAGTTTTTGTCCTTGGAATAGAACAAAACTACCCGATCTACATGGTAATGACTTTTACCCTGTGTAGCTCTTTGATGAAAGCCACTGAGCTAATAAATCACAGACTGATCAGAGATATATTTACATAGAAAGTTGCCTATATGACCAGCTTTGTTTAATGATAGTTATTAATCTTTGTGTTCTATCTGAACTTGTATTTTTATATTATGTCTGCAGCCATAAATTAGCTGTGTATTTTAGATGTAATAAGGATATATCTGCATCCTTTCTCACTTAGACAAGAACAAAAAGACCTGCATTTTACTCAGTGGTGTCCTTCTTCGTGGCCATAGCAATATCATTGGCAGGGTTTTTTAAGCTTTTTTTGGTTTTTATTATCAATAAAATGGTATGAGATTCTTAGTAGACCAAACCACAACCCATGAAGCAAACTAAATGCTGTTTTTTTTTTATTTTCTTATATATACTAAATTAGTTCTTTTAAAGAAAGTACTGGTCTGAGAGTAAATAAAAACAATAATGATGACAATTTTTCTATGATTATTAGAGACATCTAAATGGTTTAATCATAGAGCACTGGACATGAAGTCAGGAAAGCCTGATTTCAGATTTTGTCTCAGGCCTTTAATAGGCATATTATGATCCTGGTCAAGTT
The DNA here is from genome assembly GCA_011680675.1 of Gymnobelideus leadbeateri. NCBI lineage: Eukaryota > Metazoa > Chordata > Mammalia > Diprotodontia > Petauridae > Gymnobelideus > Gymnobelideus leadbeateri. Next base: position 21,918 of record WOXC01007269.1, on the reverse strand, counting down.
GCCTAACTTCTTTCAGCCTCAGGTTTCTCATCTGTAAAATGGGAATAGTAATAACATCACAAATCCATAATATGTGATAACAGTATAGCATATTATAATAATATTAACTTTTATGAGGATCAAATGAGATAATATATATATCACCTTGCAAACCTTAAAGGGCTATTCAGTTATCTGCCAAGCTGTTTGCTAAGGATGCCTGATGTAAGTTCAGATAGAGATGTGATGATTCGTATTAATATGTGGGAAATACAGACATGTAAATAATAATTACATTAACAGCGTCTGAAAGGAATTTTATTTTGGGTTTTTTTTTTTTGCGCTTTTTGGAGGGGGGAAAGGTATGGCAGTTGGGGTTAAGTGAATTGCCCAAGGTCACAGGGTTAGGTTTTTTTTTCTTTTTTGGCTGTAAATGTCTGAGGTCGGATTTGAACTCAGGTCCTCCCAACTCCAGGGCTGGTGCTCTATTCACTGTGCCACCTAGCCACTCCCTTGAAAGGAATTTTAGGGAACTTCTCTTTCAACCTTCTTATTTTGTAGCTGTAGAAACTTATTTACTTCAAGTTACCCTGATATTAAATAGCCGTGTCTGACATCAAACCCAGGTCCTCTGAGTACAAATCAACCTTTTTCAACTATAGCAAACCTCTTTCTGATAACCCTGATAACCCTGGGCTAATGTCCAGTAAATTTGAATTAAATTGAATTAAGAGGGCAAATGTTAAGTAAGTAAACTTGTTGAAAATGAAGTATGTTGGAAGTTTATGTTTAAAACATTTTATTTTAACTTTTGCCCTTTGTCATTGAAATTTTGTTGAAGGTCTACTGGTGATGTATTCTTACATTTCAATGAAATTCACAGGTTTTCAGCCACCCAATCGTTGATATTATTAGGTTCTATAGTTGGCCTGATCAAGTAGTTAAATTCTGTTCAGCAAAGATTTTTCTTAGAAAGTTAGGCTATTCAATTAGCTAAATTCTATTAAACAATTTTCAAATGAACTCTATATGGGGCAGCTAGGTGGCACAGTGAACCTGGAATCAGAAGGACCTGAGTTCAAATCTGACCTCAGATACTTAACATAAAAACTAGCGGTGTGATTTTGGGCAAGTCACTTAACCCTAGTTGCCCTCCAAAAATCAAAAAAGAAAAAAAAAAAGAATTCTATATGTGAAGTAATGTAGTACAGCCTGGTAATACAGAGCTGAAAAACAACACAATACTTGCCTTTATGGACCTAAGGCCAACATTTATTAAGCACTTTTCTCAAAACAACTGTATGAAAAAGGTAGTATGAAGATTCTGATCCATCTTATATAGATGAGGAAAACAGAGGCTCTGAATGGTTAAGTGACTTCACCTTGGTTAGAGTAAATATCAAAGGCAGGATTTCAACTCAAAAGGTCACAGCTCTCACTGCTATAATGCCTCAACACAAATGAAACTATTATAATATTTGAGGTAAGAGATAGTAAGGACTTGAATTAATTTGATGGCATGTGTAGTAAGAAGAGGGAAGATAACAGATTTTAAGAACTGACAGGATACAGCATGGAGAAAGAATCAAGATGGCACTGAGGTTTATAGCTGGAGAGGGAGGATGGGAATTTTCAGAAATAAAGATTTTGAAAGGAAGGAAAATCTTTGGAAAGAAGATGGTAAGTTCAGTTTTAGGAAAGTTGAAAGGAAGAGAAGAAAAAGGCATGCATTTATTAACTGCCTACTATGTACCAGGTACTATGTTAAGCACTTTACAACTGGTATCTCATTTGATCCTCACAATAATTCTAGCAAACAGATGCTGTTATCCCCATTTTACAGTTGAGGAAACAAGAGACAGAGGTTAAGTTACTTGCCAAGGTCACATACCTGGTAAGTGTCTGAGACTGAACTTGAATACAGGTTGTTCTGACTCCAGACCCACTGCTTTATCCACTGTTCCACTGAGTTGCCTTTAGTTGAATTAGAAGTTTTGCAAGGCATATGGATGGAGATGTTTCACAGGCAGGTGGAAATCAATGCAAAGGTAGGGACAAGAAAATAAAAGATTTGGAAATTATCTGCATAGAAATAACAGAGGAGAATAAGATTGTCAAGGAAAAGCACATAAAGAAAGAAAAGACAAGAGTGTCAATACAGATCATTTGGAGCCAAAAAGTTTATTCTTTTATTTTCATTTTGTAAAGTTCAGTGTTCTATGATACAGTATTCCAAAAGTCTTAGTGTGGTCTTAAGCTTAAAGAGTTTAAGCTTTGGTAGATTAAAATTATGCTAAAACTTTTTGAAATACCCTATATAGAACTATTCATTTTTTAAAATTCTTCAGTAGATTTTATTAAATTTTCATTTTGTTTACTACAAAAAATACATCAAAATTATGTTTTTATATAGTAACTCATGTCTTTTTCTTTGACAAAGAACTATTCATTCTTGCAATACCTTTCAAATACACCCCCTTCTCTCCTCTGACACTGCTACCACTGGTGTAGGCCCTTATCCTGGACTGCTGCAATAGTTTGCTGGTGAGTCTGTCTGCCTCAATTCTTTCCCCTTTCCAATCTATCCTACATTCAGCCTCCAAAGTGATTTTCCTAAAGCATAAGTCTAGCCATATCATTGCTACTCAGTAAATTCCAGTGACTTTCTGTCAATCTAGGATCAAATACAACATCCTCTGTTTGGCATTCAGAACCCTTCCTTCATAACCTCTCACTCTCCTACCTTTTCCTGTCATCTTACAGCTTACTTCCCAAATATATGCAGTCTCTTGGCTTTTCTACTCCATCTCTCAGAGACTCTGACCGTTTTCTCTCCTTTATCTCCCATGCCTAGAACTCTGTCCCTCCTCTGCTTGACCTGTTTGGGCTTTCTTTAAGTCCCAATGAAAATTTAATCTTCTACAGGAAGCCTTTTCCAACTCCTTAATTCTAGTGCCTTTCCACTGTTACTTATTTCCTATTTTTAGCTTGTTTTGTACATACTTGTTTGCATGTTGTTTCCCTCGTTAGATTGCAAGCTCCTCGAGGGGAGGGACTGTCTTTTGCCACTTTTTGTACCCCAGTGCTTGGCAAATAGTAGATGCTTAATAAATGTTTATTGACTGATTTCTTTGTTAGCTTCTTAGCTCATGATTTTGACCGTGAAAGAGGTAGCAATATAATAGCAATATGTAGACCAGTACTAAATGTTGGTTCTTTATCATTTACCATCATTTAATGGTTTTATTTAAGGAAAAAATAATACTGGACATTCTTAAAAAGTTTACAGAAATTTTAATTTGGCCTGAAGACATTCACATAAATATGGGTAGCTTTTTAAAATTGTTACAAAATAGTAATTAGAATGTATTATAAAATTATATATTAGCATTTGTGTGTTCAGTTCATAGAAGAGGGAAACAGAATGTAAGATTATTAATTTGTAATTTCTTCATTTATACTTGAAAAAATTGTAGTATCACAGATGATCCCATTTCAAACAATATGGATGCTGCCAGTTAAAATCTAGGATGAAATATTTTATTGAAAGCTTTCTGAATAAATTTTGTCGTTATTTTTGATAGTGTGCAGCAATTTTTATCTAATGAACTTTAAGACATTTACTTTAAACAGTATAGGCACAAATTCTTCATTAAGTAAATTTTTATTTATTTTTTGTTTCTTAGATATCATAGTTATCTCAAATATCCATCTACCCTCACAGAGGGCTATACCTTATGGGAAATAGTACTTTTTTTCAGGAAAAAAAACAAAAACAGCACAATGGATCAATACTTTGAAAAAGTCAAAAACACGTGCAATGTGTATACAGTCTGTGGCCCTCTGTCCTCAATGAAAGGATGGATTGTGGATGTCTTCTTATGTGTCTTTATGTAGTCCTGCTTGATCTTTACAATTTTATTAATTTAATTTTGATTTTTAAATGTCACTGTTCTTATACATTGTTCTTATGTGTTGTAATTACTGTTTGTTGTTTTCTTAGTTTTGCTTATTTCATACTGCATCAGTTTATGGAGATCTTTCCATGTCAGTCTCTATTCATCATACATATCATTTCTTACATCACAGTAATATTTCGTTACATTCATGTGCCACGATTTGTTTAGCCATTCCCCAATTGTTGAGAATCTTTTTTTCTTATGTCAAAAAATGCTGTTTTAGATATTTTGGAGTAGATAGGAACCTTCTTCTTTCTCAGTTTGATGTGAACTAAAACAAGTTTCTTTGCAAATGTCTTTCCTTTAGTTCTATTTCTTTGCTTTAGTCAAAAAGAATAAGTCTAATATTTTTGCTACATGATAGTCCTTCAAGTCTTTGAAAATTGCTATCCATGAATACAATATCCAAGTCTTTTTCTTCTCTCTCTCTCTCTCTCTCTCTCTCTCTCTCTCTCTCTCTCTCTTTCTCTTTCTCTCTCTCTCTCCCCCCCTGTCTCCCACTCTCCTTTCCCCTCTTTATATATATGAGTGTGTGTATGTATGTATCTGCAGTTCTAGCTAATAAACAATAAAATTAAAGGGGATCTCAAATTAGATTAGAAATGAGACTCTTAACAGTTTATAAGAAGCATACTTGAGACATAAAAACACTGGCACAAAATTTGTTATGCTTTAGCAGAACTTTAAAGTTATTTAAAGAACTTTAAGTGTTGCAGTCATGGTTACAGACAAGGCAAAAGCTAAAATAGACTTGATTAATAGAGAAGAACGGGGAAACTACAAAGATACCATGGACAATGAATTAATTTCAGTATGTAAGATATAGGCTATGAATGGTATAATATTTAAATATTTCAAGTAAGAGGTAAGTAACAAGCAAAAATATCAAAATTGTAGTGGAGAGAGGGGAGGACTCAATGTAACTTTCAGACATACATAGTCTAAGCTAAAAATGAACAAGTAAGAATTTAAGGACCCAAATACAATTTTAGAAAAGTTAAATATGATAGAACTCTAGCAATTATTGAACAGGAATAAATAGGAATGAATTTTATTCCTCTGTTGTCCTTGGCATCTTTACAAAAATTGACCATGTATTTGGGTCATAAGAACCTCAAAGAAATACAAAAAAGTAAAAATATTAAACGCATCCTTTATTGACTTTTCAGTAAGAGGCCATTGAAGAAACACTTAAAAGTCACCTGGAGAGTAAGAGCCTCAAAGAATTAGTAGGGGTAAGAACAGTTCACAGAAATGATAGATAATTTCATTAAAGATAATGATAATAATAATAATAATAGTGAGACCACATACCAAGATTTGAGGAATGCAACCAAAGCAGGCATAAGGGGGAATTTATAATTTGAAACACTTCCAGCAGTAAAAGAGAAAAAGAATAAATGAGTAAAGCATGCATGCAACTAAAACAAATTGAAAACCAACAAATTTTAAAAATTTGAAACACCAAAAAAACCCCAAAAAACCTGTGAAATCAGAGATTATGAAATTTCTAGTAAAAAATAGAATTAATAAATAAATATAGCAGCTTAAAACAAGAAAATATATAAATCATTTGGTAATTTAATTCAAAAAAAGAAAGAAGATAAATTACCAGTATAAAAATGAAAAGGGGGAATTCCCAGAAAAAATAAAGGATATTAGAAACTGTTTTGACCAAGTATATGCCATCAAAACTGAACACTTAAATGAAATGGAAGATTTATAAAAATATAAAATGTCAAGATTAACCAAATGACATATAGACAATTGAAAGAATCCAGTCTTGGGAAAAAAAATTGACCAAATCCTAATTGAACTCTCGAAGGAAAAAAAAAAAACTCCAGAAATAGATGGATTTTTCAGTAAATATTTTCAAAAAGTCATAGAACAATTAATATTATACAAATGTTTGCTTAAATTGGAAGAATAAGGACCTCCTTCTGTTATATGATAAGATTTTGCTAAATACCTAAACCAGGGAAATTCAAAAGAGAGAAAATACTATAGACCATTATCTCTAATGAAGATAGAAAAAATTTAAATAAAAATTAGTCAAAGGGGTTAGAGCAACATATCATGAAGATATTATATAATGACCAAGTAGGATTTACACCAGGAATTTAGTGTTAATTATTAGGAACTATAGATGAAGTTTGTTATATTAATGACAAGAGCAACAACAATTACGTGATTGTATCAGCAGAGGCAGAAAAAAATCTGACAAATACAATACCCTTTTCTGTTAAAAAAAAAAAAAAGAACAACAGCAGCAATAACCTAATAATCATAGGAATAAATGATGGGGTTTTCCTTAATAATTCAAGTTTAGTAACGTGAGTCATTTTTGTAATGGGAAGAAACTAGAGAACTTTCCAGTAAGATGAGGAAAAACAAGACTTATCTGTTACTACAACTTCTTTTTGATATAATTCTGCAAGTGTTACTTATAGCAATAAGATTAGAAAAAAAAATGTTGCTGGAATGAGCATAAATAAACGAGAGGCAATAGTATAGTTTTTTTTTGCTGATCAGCTGGTGCTATACTTAGAAAACCCTAGATAGTCAGCTAAACAGTATTTGAAACAATATATTTAGTCAAGTTTGCTGGCTATAAAATAAATTCACATAAATCATTGAGATTTCTGTATATTACCAACAAAACCCAGAAGGAAAGAAGGAAAAATTCCATTTCATATAGCTAAAGAATGCAAATCTACCTGTCATGCAAAGAGTAAGGGGATCCATTTTCATCAGTGAGGACAGCTCCTGACAATGATAAAAACAGGTTTAGATACCAAGAAGATAATTAGACTAAAGTTTGCAAGTATGTCATTTTGTAGTGCAGCTTCAGTGACTTTATTCTTCAGAACCCATTGTTATATTCTCTTCTGCAGTTTCAAGGGCAGGATAGCCCCGTGTTATTCAGATTTCTTCTTTAAAATTTGAAAGTCCTTCTGGTTACTTGTAGATTTTTTTATTTTTCAGTGGAATTGTTAACTATAATCACAGTGTATTTTAGAATTTGGAACAGAGTTGTCATTCTTTCTGTGTGTGATTTTAGGATTCTTTGGACTGGCACTTTATTGTGTTCAGAAGTTCTAGAAAATTGTATTTATTGAATTACGGTGTTCAGGTTCTTTGACTTGCTATATTCTTTTGGGAGACATGATTCTCAAGTTGTCTTAAGACATGATTCTTAAGTGTATCTAGTTTTTGCGAGAAATATGGTTTATTTGAATAGAGAACATGAATTCTGTGTGTGTGCGTGTGCGTGTGTGTGTGTGTGTGTGTGAGAGAGAGAGAGAGAGAGAGAGAGAGAGAGAACTACATTTATTAAATATTTTTAAGGGAAAAAGGGCTAATAAGTTAACACTAAAAATTTCATGAATACAATTTGGAGTTTCAAGAGTTAAATTCTTAAATATTCCAAATTTAGTTGAGGAAATATAAAAAAATAACATTTACTTATACATTACACAATATCTAAACTCATGTAGTTTTAAAAACTTATAGTAAAATAATAATTTATATATTATAACACAATAATTTTATACTACTGAAAAATTCATGTTCTGGATATTTTCACCAAGTATTGCACATCATAAAAATACTTGTTCATAAGCAACAATTTATCAGTGAGTTACTAAACAGTTTAACCACTCTTTATAACTGATAGGTCTAAAAACTCTACAAAGTATGACAGTGATACTATAATTAAAAGGCACTAAAATGTAAATACCAGATCTGAAACTTGTAAACAAAACTGTGGTTCTTAATACAGACCAACTGTAACAGGGAAAAAAACTGTTTTGATAAACCCCACAAAATTGTACTGTAGAAGTCCTTTCAATAGTTTTCCATAATTAACCATTTTCCCATGCTGATAAATGCTTATTTACTATGATTCAGTGGAATCAATTTTGTGTATTAATTTTTATCTTACAAATAAAATCATAGCTGTGATTAAAAAGAAAAAAAGAAACGTGTTCAAAAGGGATCCTACCATGTTCACCATAAAGCTTCTGACATAGCTTCTGACATCTCTCACCACTTAGTCAAATGGTTTTATCATCCCTTTGGTTTAAGAGCAGATGGAACAATAAGTTGGAATTTTAGCTTTGATAATCATAAGGCTGCCACTTCCACCATGTTGTTCTAACTTTTGTAAAGCAGTGGTGATTGGTTCTTTGAATTTCTTATCCATTAGTCTCTTGGAAAGACTTGTAAGCAAATGCTTCAAATGATCATTTAGGGAAGGCCCAACAACACCACTCAACTGTACTAAAGCATTCAATCCCCTACCAAATACTTCACCATCTGAATGGATCAGAGCTGCCTTCAAGACAGGAATCAGTCTAGGTAGCAAAGGCACAGTTTTTTCAGTAGCACCTTCAACCAAAAGTAATTCTTTTTTTTTTTTTTTAAAGCAATTGGGGTTAAGTAACTTGCTCAAGGTTACACGGCTAGTCATTATTATTTTATGCGTGGGTGCTCATTTTCTGAGGCCGGATCTGATCTCGGGTCATCCCAACTCCGAGGCCGACGCTCTTACTCACTGCTCCACCTAGCCGCCCCTTTAGGGCAATTGGGGTTAAGTAACTTGCCCAAGGTTACACGGCTAGGTTTTTGTTTTTGTATGGATTAAGTGTCGGAGGCCGGCTCCGAACTCATGTCCTTCTGATTCCAGGGCCGGCGCTCTATTCACTGCGCCACCTAGCCGCCCCAAAAGTAATTTTTTAAAACCTTCTTTTGATACAAATGTATATGGGTGTTTAGTTTCTCTTAGACCCTCTGCTAAAGTAATAAGAAGAGGATCAAATGGAAGAGTTTCAGGACGACAGTCCCACTATAATTTGTGTTTTACGGAACCATGCACCAACCTGCAAGGAATACCTCCTTTGGAGTAAAATAACAGCAAAAGCAGAAGGGGCACGTGGCTGATCACTAAATGGGTCAATAGTTTTAGGATTAAGTTTATCACTTGGTTGAGGATGAGGTTTCTTTATAAAATCTGGAGAATTGGAGGGTGATGATTTGTTTTGGTGTGCTGCACATCTATGTTTTATTTTGGGACCTGATGATGTTCTTTGTTCATAGGTTCCTGTCACTCTGTTTCTCATCTATAGGTTTCCATGACTCTCAGATTTCTGTATTCTTCTTTTCTTAGTGGTCACTTCTGATCTCCAGGAGCGCAGGCTTCTGCCACAGCTGTCCTACCACATAGCTCCCGGCCCTGAGTCTCTCATACAGGTTGTGATCGGCACAAGACGCCCACCTCGGGGTCCTCGGACCGGTACCACTCTGAGAACATGAATTCTTTATTGCATATTTCTTCTTTTCTTCTAGATTGTCCTTCACTTCTGTGTATTTGCATTCCCATTCAGTTCTCTCTTTTATTCCTTCGATGACATTTGCTATAGTGGTTAAAGTTTTTCTTTTCTGTCAGCCATTTCTGTTATGTCAACCTTAAGTTCTCCTTTAATGATTCTTATTCCTCTCTTGAACCATTTGGGAACATCCTGTGGTAGTTAAGGGCTCTATTGTAAATCCACAAGGTCCTCTTCCTCATCAGGTATAATTCTTTTGTATTTATTTTTAGGTGTTTTTTTTAATGTATGTAGGTGATTTGGAGGCAGTCTTCATTCATATTATTAATAGCTTCTTTGTTGTTTTATCTGCTTATGCTCAAAGTTTTAAATTGAACTTTCTTCTTCCTATGGTCTTTGGTAATTTCAGTCTTTCCTCATAGTCTCTTATTGTTTTTGTTTTGATTCCTTCTCCTTTGTGGGAGAATTCCCTATCTGGGCCTCTCCTATGCTAGGGAATTCGCTTTTCACTAGCCTCAGTCTGGGCCACAAGTAAATTTGAGAGGTGGGGAAAGAAACAGAACTGGCCTTCCTTGGATGCAGCTCCCCTTTTCTTTAGGCCCAGGAGAGCCTCTTATAGGTGCTGGCACCTTGCTTAGTTTCCTCTGTTTTTTAATTATCTTGCTGAACACTTCTTCCCAACAATGGGATTCCATAACAATCAGAGCATGCTTTCCGTTTTCAATTGCCCTTCAGTTTCAAAGCCCTTCTTCTACACTTGGGGAGTAAGGAACATGCAGGTAGATCAGAGGTGGGTTCTTTGCTTGTTATCGTGAATTGTCAGGTGAATAAAGTAGCTGAATGTTTGCCAGATTATTGTAGCAGCAAGGGAATTGCTGAATAGATTCCAGAGCAAGACCTTGTGAGTCTAGGTATATCCTTGTCAGAATGTAGGCACTGAAGGGGATGGGGATAGTGAATGAGCACTCAGGGATTATCTTTCTCTAACAACTTAGAGGTCTTGTTGTTTTAGCTTGTAGAGACACCTATAATTCCTTTACCTTTTGCTAAACCATCATATCACTGGCTCCTTGTCTTTTACCTTTTATAATAGTTGCTCCTTACCCCTTTCTCCTGGACCAAGATGTCTAGATTTGGCACTCAGATAAAATGGTTTCACATTATACCAACTCCTCATAGATTATGAAAGACATCTCTTATCATTGACATACATCTCTTCCCCTATGAGTCTATTCTGCAGTGTTTTACTCCCTTTCTCCTTTGGGTTGAGATGCCCTCCCTTATTCCTTCTAAAAGTTTCACTTCCTTCCTTCTGCCTTTTCAGTTCTCCTGCCACCTTTTACTTGTTGCTGAGACAGTATGGGAGTTACTGTCAATTCACTATTCATTCATGTTTCCCATCTCGAATCCTTCTGTACGTCCACTCTGTCACTGTAATTTTGTCCCACAAAAATATATTGATTCACTTTTAGTATGTTGTATAGTATACTCTTTGTTGACTTGTTTTTATTTCATTTTCTTCCTTTTGAAATCTGGTGTTTCAGCTTCTAAAAATATAGTCACCTGTCATTTGATTTCTGAGTCTTTGATACTTCCCCAAACTTTAATACAAGAAACATTCATGGAGACTGGACTGTCTCAGCTTCCCCCTAATTTGAAGCATTTGCTTGTTGATTGATTGCTTATATAATAGTTTGGAATCAAAAACTGCTAACAGGTGGACATAATGATGTCAGTATTCCCAACCCCTAATGGAAACATTAGACTTGTTAAAGGTCTGTAATGCATTCAGCGAAAGATCTAAATGATTAATGTATTCAGTATTTCGGCTTTAGAAAATTAACTTGCAGAGGCAGCTAGGTGGCGCAGTGAGTAGAGCGCTGGCCCTGGAGTCAGAAGGACTTGAGTTCGGATCCGGCCTCAGACACTTAACACACACAAAAAAAATCTAGCTGTGTGACATTGGGCAAGTTACTTAACCCCAATTGCCCTCCAAAAAAAAAAGAAAAAAAGAAAATTAACTTGCAATACCATTGTTACATTGTTAAATCTGAAGGATTAGGTATGGAGACTTGTAGTATAAGCTTTGCCAACTATTAGTTGTGGTACCTTGCACAACTTAATCTTTGTGTATTTCAGTTTCTTTATATACATGAGAGTTGTACTAGCTAATCTCTCAAGTTACTATTCAGTCTGAAATTCTATGATTCTCTTGTAATTTTTTTGCATTTCATTTTCTAAAAATATAATTTTGTTTTTTCCTTCCCAGAATCTATATCGATTTGAAGGAAATGGGTTTACAAATATTCCTCAACTTATAGAGCATCATTACACAACAAAGCAAGTCATTACAAAGAAATCAGGTGTAGTCCTGCTGAATCCTGTTTTTAAGGTATATATATATATATTTTTTTTTTTAAAGAAAAATTCTTGATGTGTCTCTTCTCATGTGGTAAAAATACTATTTTTAGATGTAAATGTCAACTTTAGGACAAATTTTAAATTTTGTGTGATACTCTTATTAATTCAGTTAGAACCTCCATTTTCAAGATTCATTGAAATAATACACCTGTCAGTTATTACCAGAGTACAGATTACCTGAATATTCTTTCTAATATATACATAATTCATCAATTGTATGCTAAATATAACTCTGAAAATACACTAAAATTTATTATTCCCAGTGTAACATCAGGACTTGCTGATATTGATTCAGTAAATATTTATTAATTGTCTAATATTCCAGGCACGGTGATGGACACTAGGGTAGCAATGACAATAAGAGATACAGTTCCTGCCTTCAAGGAGCTTATACTCTATAGGTTGGAAACAATATACATTATAATAGGAACTAAATAAATGTTTCTTGTTTGCTTGATTGATGTAGCTCAGTAAATAAAAGGAATTTCTGGGAGACAGTCACTTAGCAGTTTGGAGGAATCACACAGTAGGCTTCCTGTAGGAGATAACACTTGAACTGAACTTTGAAGGAAGGTAGGGATTCTATAAGGAAAAAGTGAGGGAGGGGATACATTGCAGGCAGGTGTTAGAGAAACAGCCTATTATGCAAAGGCTCAGAAATAGGAGATGGAATTTCAAGTGTAGGGACAGCAAATAAGTAAATTTTGCTGGTACGTAGAGTACAAGGGAGTATATGCAGTAAGTTTGGAGAAGTAGTTTGAAGCCAAATTGTTAAATCCTTTTAACTCCAAAGAAAGGGGTTTGTATTTTATCCTCAAGAAAAGAGGGAACCCACTACAGTTTCTAAAGAGATGTGATATATTCAGACCTCTGTTTTTAGATTATCAATTTAATAACTTTTTTGAATGGATTAACGAGCCTCAAGGATAAGATACCAATTAGGAGACAATTTCTTTATTTTTTTTTAATTAACTTCTGGTTTACATCATTCATTTCCACCAGATTTTGAGTTACAATTTTTTCCCCATTTTTCCCTACCCACCACCCCAGAATAGCAGTCCCACTAGATATCCCCTCATCCAATCTGCTCTCTCCCATATCTTCTCCCATACCCCCTTCGACTTTGCCATTAGGGCAAAGTGAATCTCTGAGCCCCAATGCCTGAACATCTTATCTCCCAATTACATGCAAAATAGTATTAATAATAGTATTTATATACATTTGAGACATTTAATTTTAAGACTTCTCTTATCTGCTCCTTAAGGTCCTCTGTGGCCTGTAGCCAGCTTGTATTTTCATTTGGGGCTTTTGGTGCAGGAGTTCTTACCTCTAGGAGACAATTTCAGTAGTCCATTTGAGAGATGATGAGGACCTGAACTAGAGTGGAGAGGAAGCATAGATATGAGACCCATTGCAGAAGTGGAATCCACAAGACTACTGAAGGAAAGGGAAGAAACAAAGATGACTCTCATAACATGAACTTGATTATCTGGATGGATGGAAGTACCCTCAATAAAAATAGGAAAATTAGGAAGATGATTTTGATAGAAAGATAGTGGATTCTCTTTTAGACATACTGAATGCGAGATGCCCATGAGGCATGTGGTTGATAATATTTAATGGGCAGTGGTGATATTCCTCTCTATCCCTTATTTGATCCATGGATCTGGTAATTTCTCTCCTCTTCCTTTAATGTGTTTATGATTTGACCTTTTATATCTAAATCCTATATCCATTTGGAGTTTATCTTGATGTGAATTGTTTGTCTAAACCTAATTTCTACTAGACTGCTTTCTAATTTTCCCAGAAGTTTTTGTCAGATAGTGAATCTTTACCCAATAATTGGGATCTTTGGATTTATTGACTTAGAGTCATTTGATTCTTGATGTTGTGAACCTAATCTATTCTGTTATTCAACTCCTATTTTTTATGAGTACCGAATTGTTTCAGTGATTACTGCTTCTCATACTTTTTGAGATCTGGCATTACTAGGCCTCTTAACTTTTCCATATTTTTCATTGTTTCCCTTGAAATTATTGACCTTTTGTGCCTCCAGTTGAGTTTGGGTACCATTTTTTTTCTACCTCTGTAAAACAACCTTGTTTACTATGACTGAATAAAGCAAATAATTTTGGTAGTATTGTCTATTTTGTTATTTGTCATATTTTTTGTTGTCCATCATGTCTAGGGCCTGCCAGTTCTTTTCTAAAAAAGAATTTATGATGTAAAGACATAAAGCTTCTGGGTAATCTTCAAGTCTTTGACTTCTTTCATTCTTTCCTCCTGAATCCTACTTTCCTGAACATTTCTCACCATCCCCACCTTTTACCACATTTGAAGTTACTAAAATAGAACTCTTGTTTTTCTTCCCCAAGTGTCCCTCCCCTCTTAACTTACTGATTACTGTCCTGGTTAACATTGTTGTCCCAGCCCCTCAAACTCAGCTTGTCATTATAGATTTCCCCCATATCGAATTTGTTGACAAGGCCTGTCAGTTTTACCTTTGCAACGTCTCTCAATTTCACCCACTTCTTTTGACACTGCCACTACTCTAGTGCATACTTTCATCCCCTCATGCCTGGACTATTGTAGTAGCCTGTGAGTGGGTCTCTCTGGCTCCAGTCTCTTCTCTACTCCATTCCATTCTCCATTCAACCACTAGAGTGATTTACCTAAAACATAGGTTCGGTCACTCTCCTGCTCACTCACTCTAGTCATTCCACATCACCTCCAAGTCAAATACAATATCCTCTTGTATTCAGAGCCCTTCACAACCTATACCCCTCTACCTTTCCAGTCTTCTTATACTTTTTTCCCCATGTGTAATTGTTTATCCAGTGACACTAGCCTCCTTGTTCCATGAACAATACATTCTACCTCTCAACTCTAGGCTCCAAAAATCTCCTATCCCTATAATGCTCTACCTCTTCATCTCTGCCTCTGGGCTTCCTTGAAGTCCCAAATAAAATCCCATCTTTTACAGGATACCTTTTCCAAAATCTTCTTAATTCTGGTGCATTCTCTCTATTAATGATTTCCTTTTTTTTTTTTTGTGAGTATGTAGCTTGTTTGTACTTTCATTGCATCTCCCATTAGATTGTGAGCACCTTGAATGTAGGGAGTGTCTTTTGCCTATTTTTGTGTCCCCAGCTCTTAGCACAGTACCTGGCACATAGTTGGTATTTAATAAATATTTGTTGACTGACTGGTCACTGCTATTTGATCTGTACTTAATGACTCTGTGGTAGAACCTGGAAGTTTTTTATATCCTCATGTAACCAAGGCTAGTCACTGTTTCCTCTCTTCTTGTTTCCTTTAGACTTTTTCATAGATTACCAAATCAATCCTTCAGCCAGTTTGCTTAATTTTGGTCAACAAGTTAAACCATGTAATGTTTCTATGGGCACACTGAATATAGCTTAACTAACTTTCAAATAACTTTCCTGTGAGGTTTCTAGTCGTCTGAAATATAGTTAGGAACAGAGAGAAAAATTACATTGGTTGGATCACAAAGTGTGGGAGGGAAGTAATGTCCAGTGAGATTGGAAAGAAAGGTTAAAACCTGGTTCTTAAAGGCTTTAAATGCTAAAGCAAGGCATTTTACATTTGATCCTACAGGTAGTAAGAAACCATTAGAGTTGACTGAGTAGGGAAGAAAAATAGTCAGTTCTGTTTTTAAGGAAAATTAATTTGGCATTATTGTGTAGGATGGACTGGAGTGGTAAGAAATTTGAAGGGGGGGGTGGAGCCAAGATGGCAGAATAGAAATTTGAAAGTGGGAAACAAATCATGAGACTGTTGCAATAATCTAGATGAGATTTAATAAGGGTTTGAATTTAGGTGATAGCTATGTGAATGGAGAAAAAGAGTAGGACATGAGAGATGTTATGAAGGTAGAATCAGCAAGATTTGGGGTAACAGAGTAAAAAGTCCAGGATGATGGTGAGATTAGGAACCTCAGAGACTTGAAGGATGGTGGTGCCTTTGATAGAAACAAGGAAGTTCAGAATAAGGAAAAATTAAGGAGGAAAGAAAGATAGTAAGTTTTGTGCTTAGACACATTGAGTTTTAGATATGTCCTGGAAATCCCATTTGAGATGTACAATAGGCAACTGGTGATATGAAGTAAAGATGTAGGGAGATACTAGAACTAGTGATTTAGAAATGAGAATCATCTACATAGAGATGATAATTAACCCCATGTAAATTGATGGGATTATCAAAGAGAGAATATAGGAGGGAATAGGAAAGAACTAGGCTAGTATTTTTGGGAACACAACAGAGTTAGGGTATGTGATTTTTTATATGTAGAGCCAGAAAAGTAGAATCTGAAGTCTCCCAGGTAGTGTTGTGTCATAAAAGCCCAGAAATGAGGGGGACTATCCAGAAGAAGGTGGTCAATAGTGTCAAATGCAGAAAATGGGGTAAGAAAGGTTAGGATTTAGAAAAATTTATCAGATTTGGCAAGGGATCACAGATCATTTTGGAGAAAGCAATTTCAGTTGAGAGATGGAAGTCAAAAGTTAAATTGCAAAGGGTTGAGGTATGTAAGTGAGAAGAGAAGTAAAGGCAACGAGTATTGACAGTTTTTTTTCATGGATTTTGACTGAGTAGAAATTTGAGAAGAGAGCTTTGACCCATTTATCTTTTCAGCTAGCTTATACGTATGTAGTATGTATGCTTATACATAGCTACCAAAAACTTGAGAGTAGATATGGATATATAATGCCTAAACCAGCATTTTTACCACTTTCTCTTGCTCTGTTGCAGAACAGTTGGCCATGATAGTTTTCAATACAAAAGAAGGTCTAAAGCTAAAACTGGAAGTATTAGTGAATGTGGAAGAACTCTTAAGTTAATATTTTGCTGGTGAAAATAGAAGTTTATTTCTTTGGAAGGGATTTGGTGGGTTTATGAGTAGGAATGAATACAAAATAAAAGCAATTAAAATTTGCTGTAGATGGATGAGGTAAAAATTAAGTAGATAAATTATCATGATAATTTATTTTAAATCCATAATAAATAGAAAATATTTAGTTGGAAACAATTCTTAGATTATACAGAATTAATGCATTAGTATTTCAACTGAAAGTTGAAAGTTACTGAAAGATTATAAAAAGTGTTCCAACAAAGCAGTCCATATGCTTGTCAGTTGCAATTTTATAAATTTAGTGAGAAAGCTGATTAAATTTTGAATAATCCTTTGGCCTTAAAAATGCAATAGGACTGAAATCTTTATTGGAACAAATGTGCTAAGCTGGTGTAATGAAATAGGCTTCCTGAAAATCTGTGTGGAAAAGTATACATAACAATTATTTCCCAGAATAAGTACTAGTGATCATAGTGTCTAACAACCATTTTATGTTCTTTATTGTAAAATTGTGTGATTTTGTTCAGTTATTAGTTTTAGGGGTTATAAATTAGATTGGAAGCTTACAAATAAAAGTTCAAAAATGACATGCAATGTGTAGAAATTCACTCATTTTATGATTTACTTCTTTGGGAATGATGGGTCAAATAAAGTAATTTTTTTTTCATTTTGTGCTTTCTTTTTTACATTATCTTGAAACTTTTCTATAGTACTGCCTTTATGGGTTCAGACTTTGAAATCATAGAATAATTAAGGCTGTTTGGACTAAATTCTCATGGTGGATCTACATTATATTGATTCTTAGAATAAAGTGGGTTTCATTATTAGGAAGTATGTCATATTTACTATTTTGAAGCAAAATTATGAAATAACTTACACTTATGTAGTGCTTTATAACTGTAAACAATTTTGTGTGGTAAGTAGTATAAACATTATCAATCCACTTTAACAGATAAGGAAACTGAATTTCAGAGAAGTTGAATCGACCCTCCCAACGTTACACAATTATTAAATGAAAAGTGAGGACTGGATTCAAGTCTTCTGACTATTAACTAGTCTATAAACCTAAGTTTTCAAAAGTGAAAATTTTGTTTTCAAAGATATGGTTAATCTACTTTCTTTTTTCAGGTGGGTATGTGTATAAGCCCATTAAAATGAAAGAGAAATAAAATAATAATACTTTTTATTTTAATCTTCAATGTGGATCAGATAGAAATAAAAATTACACTCTTCCAGAGGATTATCTAAAGCTTTTTCTTTAGATGGTTTTTTATTGTTGAGAACTGAATATATATTTCAATGGAAAGCTAATTTATACTTTCTTATTTTCTTTAATTCCATGAATTAAAAAGATCATGCATAGCTTCAAAGATCTTTTAAGTAGTACTGTAGAAGTTATCTGTTCTTCTCAGTGATGCATGGGTAAAATAGATTAACTTTATAAACAAAGATAATAAGTACTATGTGCATGTGTTGTATTAAAATAGTGCTTTGTTACCTGCAGCCATTGCTGAAGGTAATACTTTGTCTTTAGATGGTGAGCAAAGATATTGTCCCTTATTTCCTATGTTGTTCACTAAGTTGGGTAACTTCTGTAGGCAGAGATTATTTTGAAGATTTAATTTAAAAAATTTAAAAGATTAATTGATTTCCAGTGTTTTGTGGCTGTTTCAATAAAATACTCATATTAATGTTCAAAGAGATGGGATTTATAAGTCCTTTTTGTTCACTGAATCATAGCAAGTCAGTATTATAATGATCTAAGTTTTTTTAATCAATTTCTTTCTTTAATTCCAGTTAAATATTTTTGTAGGGGAAAAAATGGTTGATAAGATGGAAGGATATGCCTGTTGCTATGCAGGGTGTTCTAAAAGTGCAATTTTAAGCCTTCACAGCTTAAAGCCATCATAGGTTAAAACTATATTTATACTTTGGAGACCCCCTATATGGAAGGAGATCATTTTTTCATCTTTTCCATCATTTTTTCCCTATGAAATATAGATTGATATCATTTAAAGCTTTATTAGCTTAAAATTGCACTAAGATTTTTGGTACACCCTATGTAAATTGTAAACAGATAAAATAATGTAAAAACTGATAATTGAAACATTTCTACATAAAAAGTTATAACAGACTGATCCTCATTTCTGCTTAATGGTAACTTACAATCTAATTATTGTATGGCTATTCTATATGCTTGATATTATTAAATTTCTTTTCCTTTATTTTTCTTTTGTTTTTTGGAGTCAGTCAGGGTTAAGTGACTTGCCCAAGCTCACAAAGCTAGTAAGTGTCAAATATCTGGGAGCAGATTTGAACCCTGGTCTGCCTGATTCCATGTCCAGTGCTCTATCCACTGTGTTGCCTAGCTACCTAGTGTTATTAAATATTCCAAATAATTTTGTATAAGCTTTGAATATATAAAATGAAGAATTTATAGTATTGTGAGTGATAAACATTTCAGTAAATTGCATTATAATTTAATAGTTAACATCAAAAAATATATTTGAAATGTAATTGAAGTAATATCTCAGGTAGCATAAGCAGTACATAATTGAATAATGTATATTTGAAGAAAACCAATCAAGGTGTCAAAAGATGTTCTTTTCCTGAGGTCAAACTGTCATTTAAGACTTATCATGGAAATTACAACTCTTTAGTTTTAGATAATTAAAACTGATGGACAGGGGCGGCTAGGTGGCGCAGTGAATAGAGCGCCGGCCCTGGAATCAGAAGGCCCTGAGTTCGGAGCCGGCCTCTGACACTTAATCCATACGAACAAAAAAACCTAGCCGTGTAACCTTGGGCAAGTTACTTAACCCCAATTGCCCTAAAGGGGCGGCTAGGTGGTGCAGTGAGTAAGAGCGCCGGCCTCGGAGTTGGGATGACCCGAGATCAGATCTGGCCTCAGAAAATGAGCACCCACGCATAAAATAATAATGACTAGCCGTGTAACCTTGAGCAAGTTACTTAACCCCAATTGCTTTTAAAAAAAAAAAACTGATGGACAACAGACAACCTCTAAATTAATGCATATCTATAACTAAAATAATGCCAGTATAACTATGATCCATTTTTTCTTGGTTAAAGCATTATATAAAAATTATTTATATAACATATATTTATTTAAAATGTAAAATCATGTCCTAGTTAAATCAAAATTGATTTGTTTTTAACTTATTTTTTTACAATCTGCAAAGGATCTCCACAATTTATTTAACTTGACACTGTTGTCCTTTCTACATACTGTTTTATGTCTCTATTTCATTGCCATGTGTCTCTGTATACTTCATGAATTTACTCTCATACTCCTTAATCTTCCTCATTCATATTTTGTCAGATAATAATCAGATGGATATAATTCCTGTGTTCTATTACTTAATTATTCTGAACTCTATAAATTTATTTTATTTCACCTTTTCACTCCCCTAATGTTTTAATAAAGTTTTTTTTTTTTAAATTTTCTTTTATTTTTAACAAATGCTTTATTAACTTCTGGTTTACATCATTCATTTCCACCAGATTTTGAGTTACAATTTTTCCCCCATTTTCCCCCTACCCACCACCCCAGAATAGCAGTCCCACAAGATATCCCCTCATCCAATCTGCTCTCTCCCATATCTTCTCCCATACCCCGTTTGACTTTACCATTAGGGCAAGGTGAATCTCTGTGCCCCAATGCCTGCACATCTTATCTCCCAATTACATGCAAAATAGCATTAATAATAGTATTTTTATATATTTGGAACATTTAATTTTAAAACTTCGAATTTCAGATCCATTCCCTTCCTCCCTTGTTACCCACTCCCTCTGGGAAGATAAGCAATTCAGTATGCAGAACATTACCATAGTAGATATATTGTAAAAAACTGCTTATATTCCCCCCACCCATCCCACTCCCCACCTGGTCCATTCCCTACTTTGATCCTGTCCCTCTTCAAAAGTGGGTACTTTCAACCTCCCCTCCCCCCAGAATGCCCTCCCCTCCATTATCTCCCCTATCTCCCCCTTCCCCCTACTCTCCTGCAGGGTGAGATATCCCATTTAGTATGTATGTCGTTTTCTCCCTGAGCCAAATTCAATTAGAATATGGTTTTGCCTTTTTGCCTTCCTGTTCTTCCCTTCCCCTGCAACCACTTCCCCTTGCTTCTTCTATATGAACCTGGCTATAATATTCGTAGGAGTTTTCTTTTGGGGATGTTTTTTAGAAGGTGATCTGTAGATTCTTTCAACCTCTGTTTCCCCCTCTGGGTCTAAAACATTAGGGCAATTTTCCTTGAGAATTTCTTGAAGGACGAATTCTAGGTTCTTTCTTTGATTGTGGTTTTCAGGTAGTTCAATAATTTTTAAATTATTTCTCCTGGACCTATTTTCCAGGTCAGTGGTTTTTCCCATGAGATATTTCACATTGCCTTCTATTCTTTCATTTGTTTGGATCTGTTTAACAGCATCTTGATTTCTCATAAAGTCATTAGCTTCCATTTGCTCCAGTCTAACTCTGAAGGAATGAATCTCCTCAGTGAGCTTTTGAGATTCTTTTTCCATCTGGCAAATTCGGCTTTTTAAGGCATTCTTCTCCTCATTGCCCTTTTGAGTCTCCTTTGTCATTTGAGTTAGTCTATTTTTTAAGGTGTTATTTTCCTCAGTCAGGCTGTTGACTCTCATTTCATACTTTTCCTGTATCCTTATTTCTCTTCCCAATTTTTCCTCCACTCCTCTTACTTGGTTTTTAAAATCCTTCTTAAGGTGCTCTATGGCATGTGACCAGTTTGTATTTTCATTTGGGGCTTTTGGTGCTGGAGTTCTGAGCTCCCAATCCTCCTCCTGTTCCATGGTTTGGTCTTCTTTGCCCCCCAAATAGGAGTCTAATGTTGCATTTTTCTGTTTATTTTGTTTCCTTTGCCTAGGCATGTTGCCACTTAATTACTTGACTTTTGGGCTTGTTGCCACAGTAGGACTCTGACACCAGACAGGGGAGTTTCCATCCGAAATGTTGGGGTCTTCACAACTTCCGGAGGTATTAGTTGAGTGTCCTCTGTGAAGCCTCCACACACTCTGGCAAGCTGGATACCCACCCCAATACCTCCACCCCAGACCACAATCCAGGTCCAGGGAGGTTAAAGAAAGAGCGATTACCCCCCAAGACTGATAGCTGGATCTCCCTACAGTTCGCAGGCCAGGAGCTGAAGCTGCAAAATGGCGTCTATGCTGTGTATCTTCAGCTGTTTCTCTCCCCCAGGGGAATAAGCCAACACGTTCTCTAAATACTGGTCCCAAAGTCCATAGGGCACTAACCTCTAACTTTGTCTTAGGCATATCAGTGTTGCTAATTCTGGAATTGCCACAGCTGCTGGTCTGGCCG